>OW569412.2:113655828-114875969 GCA_937662695.2 Halyzia sedecimguttata | reverse complement strand
ACTGTAGGTTCTGTTCTGAGTGGCAATGAATCTTGTAAAAACCTGAGAGGGCATAATTTTAGACAAAGTGGCCGAAATGACATCAAGTTGTTTGTTCATGTGCTTGATTTTTTTAATCGTGACAGATATTTCAAGATTAAGAATTCTAGTGGAAGTCTTCTCTTGTAAATTAAGTGCCTTTCTGCTATCATTAGGGTTCTCACCCACCAAATTATCCAAACATCTGAGGTTCTGTTTTATGTGTCTGGGAATTATGCCTGATGAACGGCATTGTAATAGACCAATAACTTTCACAGTATTAATTATTCCATGGCTACTCTCCTACAATATTGACATTTAAGAATGGGTTTCTACAGTTCCATCAAGACCAACTATGGAGAACTAACAGCACTTAATCTCAAGAAATGGGCGAACCTTAACACCAGAATAGCTAGAGCAAATTGCAACAGGAATTTTCTATTACAATGCCGTTCATCAGGCATAATTCCCAGACACATAAAACAGAACCTCAGATGTTTGGATAATTTCGTGGGTGAGAACCCTAATGATAGCAGAAAGGCACTTAATTTACAAGAGAAGACTTCCACTAGAATTCTTAATCTTGAAATATCTGTCACGATTAAAAAAATCAAGCACATGAACAAACAACTTGATGTCATTTCGGCCACTTTGTCTAAAATTATGCCCTCTCAGGTTTTTACAAGATTCATTGCCACTCAGAACAGAACCTACAGTAGAATTTATTCTAGATCCTCCACCAATTTAAATATTAAATTCAACAAACTCATTAATTCTAATATTAAATCTATAAATTCTAAGGATTCATGGTTCGTGAATCTGACTAATCATGTCTTTCCTCCAGACATTAAGCACCTTCTTAGTTTGGGCCCAAAATTTGCCCATAAATTTCCCACCAAATTTGTACCTATTAAGTCCATACTTTCTGATACTGAGTACATAGTGAGGATGTCACCCCCAGAGACTCAAGACTTGCTGAGAGCCAGAACCACCAATGCAATCACTAATTTCCTACAATCGGGATGGAATCAAGAAACTCTTCATCACCGCATATTCATGAAATCCAGGTACTTCTTAAAGGACCACGAAGACGTAAAGATTACAAGGGCTGACAAAGGAAATGTCACCGTGGCTATCTCATCTGCACAATATGATGAAAAAATGTCTGCACTGATTGACGATGACACTGTCTATAGAAGAATCCCTTCTGATCCAACGAATAAATACCAAACCTCTAGCAACAAATTCATCAAAGAACTTAAAGATAAGGGCTGGATTGATTCACCCACTGCAACCAAGCTCAACAATTACAAAGGCACCCCACCAGGCATTTATGGACTACCGAAAATTCATAAACAAGATATACCATTGAGGCCAATCGTTTCAACGTTGAATTCTCCCACCTCAAATCTCAGCAAATTTATGGCTGACCTTCTCTCAACTGCTTTCAAGGAGAACTTTAGCAACTATTCTATGAAGGATTCTTACGAGTTTGCACAAAAAGTGAACAACCTCCAATTGCCTCCAAATTATGTGATAGTTTCATTAGATGTGGTTAGTCTGTTCACCAACATATCGTGGGATATCACAGAAAGGATCATAAGGATACATTGGGCAAGAATTGCCTCAGTCACAAATATATCACAAGAATGCTTTTTGAGGATCCTCAAATTCCTGTTTGATGCCAATTATTTCGTTTATAAGGGACAATATTTCTCACAGATCTTCGGCTGCCCCATGGGAAGTAACCTCAGCCCCATTCTGGCGTTCATCGTCATGACAGAATTAATAAACGTCTGTCTCCTAAGCCTTCCATATGAACCAGCCCTCTTATATCTGTATGTGGACGACATTATCACGGCAATACCTGCAGATGGATTACAGGAGCTCCTGAGGGTGTTTAACTCCTATGATGAACACATCCAGTTCACAGTGGAGGAGGAAAATGAGAATTCGGTTCCCTTCTTGGACACAAGAGTTATCAGAGCCCCAGACAACACCTTACGATTAAACTGGTATAGAAAACCAACTAACTCAGGCAGATACATCCATTATCGATCAAATCATGATTGGAAAGTGAAAGTGAACGTGATCCTTAACTTGAAAGATAGAATTCAGAAGATTGCACATCAGGATTATCAAAGGACAGCCTTCAGAGAATTGTACAACGTCCTCAGAGAGAATGGCTACCCCAAGGGCTTTCTTAATAAACTCATTTACTGTACCCCAACAACACAAGAGGAACCTTCCATTGCACCCCACAACAATGAAGGAAGAATTATTGATGATACCACCAACTCACTGTTAGATACCCCAAAATTTGCCTCCCTGCCCTATCTTCCTGGTCTCACCAATAAGTTGATTCACATTCTGTCCAACATCGGAAACTTAAAGATTGCCAAGTATAACGTTTTCTCAAATGGAGCTCTGTTTTCCAAATTAAAAGACAAAATTCCTCTTTTAGACCAATCTGACTGTGTGTATTCAGTCCCTTGTAATGATTGCCCCAGCATCTATATAGGACAAACATCTCAGTCCTTGAAACGTCGTTTTTCTGGCCATCGAAGTAACATCAGGTCTTTATCCGAAAATTGCGCGCTATCAAATCATGCAGTTAAAAACCTTCACTCGTTTAATTTTGAACAAGCGAAGGTCCTCTCTTTTTGCAAAAATTATCATAAAAGAATATTCCAGGAAATGTGCTTTATTAACGAAAACAACAATAGTGTTAATAAGAGAACAGACATAAAAGGTCTTAGTAACATTTATAGTTATCTCCTGCATCTAGACTTAAAGGATGGCCCCTGTACCTCGATGACAGCTACCGCCTCGTCATAGAATTATACTTGATCTCTCTTGCTTTCTCTGCTCTCGTCTGTGGTCTCTCCTAACCAAAAAAGACTGTTTGGATTCGTTTTTAAATCTGTCGGTTTTTGCATGTTTCCAATTTTGATGAATTGATATCATGGCCACGTAGTCAAATTCTGAGGAATGTTTTCCGTTCAGTTTGCCTCTGTTCTCTATAGCAACTGACGCATGTGAGTAATATTGTATTTTAGTTGTTGATGATTCTTTTTTTGCGCGTATGTTCTGGGGAACATACGCGTTATAGTTTTTCCCAAATGTGAAATTTAATTCTGTGGTGCCGTCCGGCCGTCCGGCCGTCCGGCCGTTGCCACGATAACTTGAGAACGAAAAGAGCCAGCGACTTGAAATTTTCAGGGTGGGTTGCGCATCCCAATACGACGGACAAGTTCGTTAATGGGTATAATCGGCCCAATGGTTTCCGAGTAATAGTTTTGTTTTCAACCAAAATAAATCCGATCGAATTTAAACTTGGTGAATAGTTGTAGAATATAGACCTAAGCACGTTCGTGAAATTTTGTGAGAATCGTATTGCTAGAAAATTATTAAAAAATTATTAAAAAATATTTTTGTTGTCACGATAACCTGAGAACGGAAGGAGATAGCGGCTTGAAAATTTCAGGTTAGGTTGTGCATCTGAATGCGACATTTGAGTTTGTTTATGAGCATAATCGTCCAAACGGTTTTAGAGTTATAGCCATCTGAAATTTTCTGAAATTTGGATGTTTTTTGTTCCTCATTAACTCGAAGAATACAAAACCGATTGGATTCAAACATGGTGAATAGTTGTAGAATATAGACCTAAGCACGTTTATGAAATTTTGTGAGCATCGAATCACTAGAAAATTATTAAGAAATTATTAAAAAATATTTTTGTTGTCACGATAACCTTAGAACGGAAAGAGATAGCGGCTTGAAAATTTCAGGTTAGGTTGTGCATCTGAATGCGACATTTGAGTTTGCTTATGAGCATAATCGTCCAAACGGTTTTAGAGTTATAGCCATCTGAAATTTTCTGAAATTTGGATGTTTTTTGTTCCTCATTAACTCGAAGAATACAAAACCAATTGGATTCAAACATGGTTATTAGTTGTAGAATGCCAACGCGAAAATTTTTGCAGAATTTCGTGAGGATGGTATAACTAGAAAATTAAAAAAAAAATAATTAAAAATAATTGAAAAAAATTCTATATATCATAAACTATTCGTCCGGCATGGCTGAAATTTTGGGAGAGCCTGCAGAACCTAACTCTACTGCAGAATTCCAAGTTTGAACACGATCGGATCTATATTGTTGGAGAACCGAGCAGCCTTTTGTGAGTTCGGTAGGTGGATGCGAATCGTCGTATGATATGTTGTCTATGGTCGTATTTTTGCGAGAACCTCCAAAAATAAAATATGAATGTCATGATGACATATTATTATACATATATATTCATGGTAAAATCGTGTTATTTCATCACAAATCTATAGGAGATTAGATGATAGCCCTACATTAGTGGTCAGACCTGGTTTTGAAAGAGATCCTCCTTAGGAGGAGGCAACTAAATATTGAAGGGATTTCTATGAACAAGAGTGAATATCTTTGAGGAATAGAGAGGCGATTCTTCTTCAAGAGATCCATGTGCCTTCAGAGGAGTATATTTGCGAGAGGGGACCTTTGAATTTTGCAGAAGGCTTCTGATCTTGTAAGGTGAGAGGCTCATTTGTGGATATTAAATCTCGTGATGGGTAGAAAGGAATTCTAGGCCAGTTTTTCTATCACTAATGAGAATATATCTTTATGTAATAACGGGTGATTTTTTGAGAGCTTTTGGATTTGATTTGAAAAAAATTGGTTCAAGCACTGACGTGAAGTCAGAAGCTTTTGCGCGTATGTTCTATTGTCCATTCTCCTGTATTGGACACTCTTCTTAATCGAATTTATTTTAGTTTGGATTCGTTAACATGGGAGCTCAGAGCTTTAATAGCAGCTTGACTGTTAGAGTGGATTAATACATCACATCTCTGATAGTTTCTTTCACACAGCAATTGGCCCATGGTCTCCCAATTTTGTGATTAATTATTTCATCATACTATTAATATAAATCAATAAGATTCAATCGAGAATTAATTGGTTTCATTAAAAAAGTAAATATCAAAACAATTATATGTACGCAAAAATTATTTTAACCAAGTAAATATCAAAAAAAAAAATTGGTTCAAGCACTGACGTGAAGTCGAAAGCTTTTGCGCGTATGTTCTATTGTCCATTCTCCTGTATTGGACACTCTTCTTAATCGAAAAAAAAATTGGTTCAAGCACTGACGTGAATCAGGAGCTTTTGCTCTTCTTAATCGAATTTACCATGATGAATTCTATTGTCCGTTCTCCTGATTGGACCCTTTTAAACGAAAAAAAAATTGGTTCAAGCACTGACGTGAAGTCAGAAGCTTTTGCGCGTATGTTCTATTGTCCATTCTCCTGTATTGGACACTCTTCTTAATCGAATTTACCATGATGAATTCTATTGTCTATTCTCCTGTATTGGACACTCTTCTCAATCGAATTCACCATGATGAATTCTATTGTCCATTCTCCTGTATTGGAGACTCTTCTTAATCGAATTTGCCATGATGAATTCTATTGTCCAGAATGGACAATAGAATTCATCATGGCAAATTCGATTAAGAAGAGTCTCCAATACAGGAGAATAGACAATAAAAATCATCATGGTGAATTCGATTGAGAAGAGTGTCCAATACAGGAGAATAGACAATAGAATTCATCATGGTAAATTCGATTAAGAAGAGTGTCCAATACAGGAGAATGGACAATAGAACATACGCGCAAAAGCTTCTGACTTCACGTCAGTGCTTGAACCAATTTTTTTTTTACACTTGCCTTGAAGAGGTACTTTTATTGTTAAGATTGTTATCCCCATACCCAGATAAAGCAGTTTTTGTGTAATGTTGTATACTTTTCAGCATCCTGATGAAGGAACCAATATAGTTCCGAAATATAGGTGTATGTAACAATGGTTGTTTGATTATAAATAGCCCCTTATAGCCAAGAACCCAAATAACTTTCACAGTATTAATTATTCCACGGCTACTCTCCTACAATATTGACATTTAAGAATGGGTTTCTACAGTTCCATCAAGACCAACTATGGAGAACTAACAGCACTTAATCTCAAGAAATGGGCGAACCTTAACACCAGAATAGCTAGAGCAAATTGCAACAGGAATTTTCTATTACAATGCCGTTCATCAGGCATAATTCCCAGACACATAAAACAGAACCTCAGATGTTTGGATAATTTCGTGGGTGAGAACCCTAATGATAGCAGAAAGGCACTTAATTTACAAGAGAAGACTTCCACTAGAATTCTTAATCTTGAAATATCTGTCACGATTAAAAAAATCAAGCACATGAACAAACAACTTGATGTCATTTCGGCCACTTTGTCTAAAATTATGCCCTCTCAGGTTTTTACAAGATTCATTGCCACTCAGAACAGAACCTACAGTAGAATTTATTCTAGATCCTCCACCAATTTAAATATTAAATTCAACAAACTCATTAATTCTAATATTAAATCTATAAATTCTAAGGATTCATGGTTCGTGAATCTGACTAATCATGTCTTTCCTCCAGACATTAAGCACCTTCTTAGTTTGGGCCCAAAATTTGCCCATAAATTTCCCACCAAATTTGTACCTATTAAGTCCATACTTTCTGATACTGAGTACATAGTGAGGATGTCACCCCCAGAGACTCAAGACTTGCTGAGAGCCAGAACCACCAATGCAATCACTAATTTCCTACAATCGGGATGGAATCAAGAAACTCTTCATCACCGCATATTCATGAAATCCAGGTACTTCTTAAAGGACCACGAAGACGTAAAGATTACAAGGGCTGACAAAGGAAATGTCACCGTGGCTATCTCATCTGCACAATATGATGAAAAAATGTCTGCACTGATTGACGATGACACTGTCTATAGAAGAATCCCTTCTGATCCAACGAATAAATACCAAACCTCTAGCAACAAATTCATCAAAGAACTTAAAGATAAGGGCTGGATTGATTCACCCACTGCAACCAAGCTCAACAATTACAAAGGCACCCCACCAGGCATTTATGGACTACCGAAAATTCATAAACAAGATATACCATTGAGGCCAATCGTTTCAACGTTGAATTCTCCCACCTCAAATCTCAGCAAATTTATGGCTGACCTTCTCTCAACTGCTTTCAAGGAGAACTTTAGCAACTATTCTATGAAGGATTCTTACGAGTTTGCACAAAAAGTGAACAACCTCCAATTGCCTCCAAATTATGTGATAGTTTCATTAGATGTGGTTAGTCTGTTCACCAACATATCGTGGGATATCACAGAAAGGATCATAAGGATACATTGGGCAAGAATTGCCTCAGTCACAAATATATCACAAGAATGCTTTTTGAGGATCCTCAAATTCCTGTTTGATGCCAATTATTTCGTTTATAAGGGACAATATTTCTCACAGATCTTCGGCTGCCCCATGGGAAGTAACCTCAGCCCCATTCTGGCGTTCATCGTCATGACAGAATTAATAAACGTCTGTCTCCTAAGCCTTCCATATGAACCAGCCCTCTTATATCTGTATGTGGACGACATTATCACGGCAATACCTGCAGATGGATTACAGGAGCTCCTGAGGGTGTTTAACTCCTATGATGAACACATCCAGTTCACAGTGGAGGAGGAAAATGAGAATTCGGTTCCCTTCTTGGACACAAGAGTTATCAGAGCCCCAGACAACACCTTACGATTAAACTGGTATAGAAAACCAACTAACTCAGGCAGATACATCCATTATCGATCAAATCATGATTGGAAAGTGAAAGTGAACGTGATCCTTAACTTGAAAGATAGAATTCAGAAGATTGCACATCAGGATTATCAAAGGACAGCCTTCAGAGAATTGTACAACGTCCTCAGAGAGAATGGCTACCCCAAGGGCTTTCTTAATAAACTCATTTACTGTACCCCAACAACACAAGAGGAACCTTCCATTGCACCCCACAACAATGAAGGAAGAATTATTGATGATACCACCAACTCACTGTTAGATACCCCAAAATTTGCCTCCCTGCCCTATCTTCCTGGTCTCACCAATAAGTTGATTCACATTCTGTCCAACATCGGAAACTTAAAGATTGCCAAGTATAACGTTTTCTCAAATGGAGCTCTGTTTTCCAAATTAAAAGACAAAATTCCTCTTTTAGACCAATCTGACTGTGTGTATTCAGTCCCTTGTAATGATTGCCCCAGCATCTATATAGGACAAACATCTCAGTCCTTGAAACGTCGTTTTTCTGGCCATCGAAGTAACATCAGGTCTTTATCCGAAAATTGCGCGCTATCAAATCATGCAGTTAAAAACCTTCACTCGTTTAATTTTGAACAAGCGAAGGTCCTCTCTTTTTGCAAAAATTATCATAAAAGAATATTCCAGGAAATGTGCTTTATTAACGAAAACAACAATAGTGTTAATAAGAGAACAGACATAAAAGGTCTTAGTAACATTTATAGTTATCTCCTGCATCTAGACTTAAAGGATGGCCCCTGTACCTCGATGACAGCCACCGCCTCGTCATAGAATTATACTTGATCTCTCTTGCTTTCTCTGCTCTCGTCTGTGGTCTCTCCTAACCAAAAAAGACTGTTTGTAATGTTTGTATTCGTTTTTAAATCTGTCGGTTTTTGCATGTTTCCAATTTTGATGAATTGATATCATGGCCACGTAGTCAAATTCTGAGGAATGTTTTCCGTTCAGTTTGCCTCTGTTCTCTATAGCAACTGACGCATGTGAGTAATATTGTATTTTAGTTGTTGATGATTCTTTTTTTTTTACACTTGCCTTGAAGAGGTACTTTTATTGTTAAGATTGTTATCCCCATACCCAGATAAAGCAGTTTTTGTGTAATGTTGTATACTTTTCAGCATCCTGATGAAGGAACCAATATAGTTCCGAAATATAGGTGTATGTAACAATGGTTGTTTGATTATAAATAGCCCCTTATAGCCAAGAACCCAAGTAACTTTCACAATATAAATTTAAATTACACATCAATTACTTCAAACTTTATAAACCTAACCTTAATGTCACGTCAAGAGCCGGTTTTACACCAATAAAACAGACAAACAGTCCAACACACACAGGGACAAAAGTCTATCGAACAAAGCACAGAATATTTATTCAGCTCTTTCTCTTGTCAAAAGTGAGGACGTACCTAGTTATAAATGCTGCTTACACCTTTTTTGTCAGCTTGTTCATTCATAGTCAATGGTTCTTCTGTGATGTAGCATTCTTCTAAAAACCTCCTGTTTTTTTCTTTTCTATGTCTATTTAAAATTTTAACTTGGTCATATCTTATGTTGTGACCTGTATTTGACACATGTTTGGCTAAGGCGCACTTATCCGGATGAAGTCTAGCATCACTCCTGTGCTGGGTTAACCTTTTTGAGAGATGTTGATTCGTCTGCCCAATGTAGACTCTCTCACAGTCTGCACAGGGTATATGATATAATGGATCATAATATCTATTTAAGCCTTCCCTTCATCGAAAATTTAACAGATAAGGTTGCTCTAATCCTGAAAACACAGAAAAAAGGAATTAAAATTGCCTTTAGCAATGCTAAGACTTCTGCAAAGAATTTCGTCAAAGCCAGCAGTAATGTAGTGTTGGAAAGGAATTACAATGTCATATATCATATACCCTGTGCAGACTGTGAGAGAGTCTACATTGGGCAGACGAATCAACATCTCTCAAAAAGGTTAACCCAGCACAGGAGTGATGCTAGACTTCATCCGGATAAGTGCGCCTTAGCCAAACATGTGTCAAATACAGGTCACAACATAAGATATGACCAAGTTAAAATTTTAAATAGACATAGAAAAGATAAAAACAGGAGGTTTTTAGAAAAATGCTACATCACAGAAGAACCATTGACTATGAATGAACAAGCTGACAAAAAAGGTGTAAGCAGCATTTATAACTACGTCCTCACTTTTGACAAGAGAAAGAGCTGAATAAATATTCTGTGCTTTGTTCGATAGACTTTTGTCCCTGTGTGTGTTGGACTGTTTGTCTGTTTTATTGGTGTAAAACCGGCTCTTGACGTGACATTAAGGTTAGGTTTATAAAGTTTGAAGTAATTGATGTGTAATTTAAATTTATATTGTAATGCAGTTATTGTATCAGATTTAAGGAATCAGCTACTATATAATAATAACGTAAAAGTGGTGGAGAGCTGTGCTCTGTTCCATGTTGCTGTTTGTTTCGTTGTTGGTTCCATGAGACCGTTTGCTATTAGTGATCACTAGCTGTAAGTTTTTTGTCTACCTTTTGTGGCAATGTTTTTAATTTAAGTAATTATTGTAGATCCCTGAGGATGGTAGCAATGTCCACCGAAATATAGGAAGTTGCTAAAAAGATCGTGTGACTGGCTTTCTTGCTGCTAACCCTTAAACAAATATCATAATATATATATTCAGATGTGAGTAATGAAAAAATTGGAAACCTATACTTAACGTGAACAAACGACGAAATGAAGAATTGATTGTATTATGATAATGAGAATTCGAAGGAAACCATACTGATTTGTTCCTCAGAATTTTTTGATAAATTTGAACATCAATAATATTATACCCGTTAAAATACTGATCTGTGTTCAAATAATTTCAGATGCTGCTCACCTAAGTGATATGTGGCGACTAATTCCAAAAAGAAATCAACAAGACAATATATTATATGATATTATATTTTAGTATAAACTCAATTTTTTTGTTTTCAGGATTGTGTTAATAAATTATTTTTCTTCAAAATACGGATATTTCATTTCCCTACAGATTGCTAACAGTAAGTTTCATCTTCTATGGATTTCTTTTGAACATCTATTTAACATATTCCATGGATATTCCTGAAGGATATGTCTTATGGATATTCTCAAAAGATATCTTTTAAAGATGTCTTATGGATATCCTTCATGGATTCCATTTGGATATCCTTCAAAGATGTCCTATAGATATCCTTGAAGGATGTTCTATGGATATTCTCGAAGGATGTCTTATGGACATCCTTGGTGGATATTCTATGGATATCCTTGACGGATATCCTATGGATGTACAAGTTGTTCCATTCGGACATCCTATGGACGTCCATAAGATATCTTTTGGATATTATTGGATGTCCATCGAACATCCTTCAAGGATGTCCTATGGATATCCTTGAAGGATGTTCTATGGATATCCTTGAAGGATGTCTTATGGACATCCTTGAGGGATATCATATGGATATCCTAGACGGATATCTTATGGATGTACAGGTTGTTCCATTTGGACATCCTATGGACGTCCATACGATATCTATTGGATGTTATTGGATGTCCATTGGACATCCTACAAACATGTCCTATGGATATCCTTGAACGATGGTCTATAGATATCCTTGAAGGATGTCTTATGGACATCCTTGGGGGATATTCTATGGATATCCGTCAAGGATATCCTATGGATGTACAGGTTGTTCCATTCGGATATCCTATGGACGTCCATAAGATATCTTTTGGATATTATTGGATGTCCATTGGACATCCGTACAATTCATGAAGGATGTCCTATGGATATCCATCGGATGTCCTTGTGTTATCTGGGAGTTGATCAACAGAAACTTCTTGACTTCTCTTTTGAAAACATTATAATGTAATGTCTTGAATCGGTCAGGCAAGTGATTAAAAAGTTTAATGCCGTTATACAATGGTGATTTTTGGAATTTTGAAGTCCTGTGAATTGGATATTCGAGAGTGTTCTTGTGTCTTGTGTCATGTTTATGGAAATCACTGCATTTCCTGAGATTTTCAGAGTTCTTCTTAACAAATAACAGAGTGTTCAACATAAAAATGCAGGGAAAACTTAATATTTTGTATTGTATGAACTTGGGTCTACAGGACTCCTGGGGGTCCATATCGAATATAAGGCGTATCAGTTTCTTCTGGGCAATGAAAACATCTTCCGCTAATGATGAACTTCCCCATAAAACTGTATTATAGGTCATATGAGAATATGCCAGCGAATAATAAACCACTAACAGTGATTCTCTAGGTAGAACATTTTTCAGTTTTTTTAGAGCATAAAATGAGCTGCTTAGTTTTTTACAGACTGAATTTGCTTGTTTCTGCCAATTCAATTGTTTATCAATTAAAATGCCCAAAAACCTCACGTGATCAGATGCTTTGATGTTAACAGTAGGGAGAGTCAATTCAAACTCACCCACCGAGCTCTTGTTTTGAAAAAAGATCAAATCGGTCTTATTGACATTCAATATTATTGAATTTTGGTGGCACCACTCTAGGAAAGAACCAATGAGGATCTCGCATATTATCCTAAGTTCTGAGATGTTTTGTGCTGACACAAGGAATGACGTATCGTCCGCGAATAAAATGATCCGAACAGCCAACAAAATATTAGAGTAAGTTGTTAAGTACTCCGGCAGATCATTAATGAACTTGATGAACAGCAGCGGACCCAGCACAGATCCCTGTGGCACGCCCATTTCTATTGGAAAGCTTCCCGAGTTATGATGGCCCACCTTAACAAAGAGCAATCGATCCCTCAGATAGTCCGACACCCAATCCAAGAAAACACCTCGAAAGCCAACATTATATAATTTACTGAGGATGAAACTGAAGTCGAGACAGTCGAAAGCTCGAGACTCATCAAAGAACAATCCAGCGACCGGAACTCCAGTATCTAGGCACCCGTAAACGTATTCAACGAAGTCAGCAGTTGCGGACTCGGTCGACTTGCCCACACGAAAGCCGTGCTGTTGACTAGAAATTAATGAAAATGTATCTAAAAATTTGATCATCCGCCTATGTATCACCTTCTCGAAGACTTTCGATAGTGAACTGGTTATTGATATTGGCCGATAGTTGGTAACGTTCTCCCTGGAACCTTTTTTATATATTGGAATAACCTTTGCTATCTTAAGCAGAGCTGGATATCTACCCGCAGTAACCGCCCTATTTTGATGAGGTAAAAAAAGTTTCAGATATCCTATCCGCCAAAATTTTCAATAATTTCACAGAAATCATATCATGACCGCTACTATTTCCCTTCTTGATTTGCTTGACTATATCTAAAATCTCCTGATCTGTCACAGGGTAAAAGAAGAAGCTTTTATCTGTCATAACTTGGGTTGTACAGGAGGACGATCTCGCACTACCGTAATGCTCCTCAATACTAACACGACCAATACTGGAAAAGTACCTACCAAACATATCAGCCACTGTCTGGGGATCAGATATAATTGAACCATTATCGCTCAAATTGATCTCCCGTGTAGCAGAGTTCTGGCTCGTTTCAGTCCTTACCAAATTCCAAACCGCTCTCGACCTATTTGATGATGAATCTAAAATTTTATTGTAGAAATCAACCTTACTGGACCTAAGCAGTTCCGTATACTTTTTCTTAGCCGCAATATAAAGGCTCCTTGATTCCTGAGATTTAAAATTCTGATGTAACCAATGTAGACTTCTCAGATCAGAACTCGCTTTTCTTACCTCTCTAGTACCCACCTTTGAGTTCTCGATCTTACAGAGGTTCTCTTTACAACCGGGCATGCAGAATCAATCAAAGAGGTCAAAATAGTGAAAAACTCCCCGAATGCACCATCAACATCCGTGAAGGAATAAACACTATCAAAGCAAGTTGAAGCAGCCATCGCGGACAGGATTTGAAGATTGTCGTCCTTCAACAGTCGAAATGATCTCAGGACAGGCTTTGTGGTTGCGACATCTGTATTATAACCAAATATCAATCGTATGGCCTTGTGGTCAGCTATATTACTTTCAAATACCCCGACTGGCAAAGAATCAGTACTAGCATTCGTCAAAATGTAGTCGATCTTACTAGAAGTAGTCTTGCCGTTTCTATCTGTGAAAACTCTTGTTGGTTCCGTGGAAGTTATTCTAAGATTGTATCTCAACAGCAAATAATCAAGATAATTGTGGGGAGCGAAATAGTTGATATTGAAATCACCACATACGAAAATCAGTAATCATCAAAGGATACTGTGGGAGGTATATTCACTATTGAAAGGTTTCTTTCTGGGTTTTCTCTCCCAAACTCTGAAAAAAATATCTACAAAATAAAAATCAATTATTTTGTGATCTGCTTCTGCGTAAGAAACACACGACATTTGTCAGAAGCAATCAATTGAACAATGTTGCCTAACAAACAACAACGAAACAACTTCAACGAAGAAACAACTATATCGTAACGTTTCGGAGTCTATATCAGAGTCCTTCGTCAGACGCCCAATGAAAATTGTTAGAACTATTTTGTTGATAGTTATTTTTGAAATTCAAGAATTGTCACACTGACAGTATTCAAAAATCATAGCTAACTTCCGAAAAGGATGATTGAAAAAGGCCCATACCTTTGTTTTAAGTAATCATCAAAGGATACTGTGGGAGGTATATTCACTATTGAAAGGTTTCTTTCTGGGTTTTCTCTCCCAAACTCTGAAAAAAATATCTACAAAATAAAAATCAATTATTTTGTGATCTGCTTCTGCGTAAGAAACACACGACATTTGTCAGAAGCAATCAATTGAACAATGTTACAAGGATACTGTGGGAGGTATATTCACTATTGAAAGGTTTCTTTCTGGGTTTTCTCTCCCAAACTCTGAAAAAAATATCTACAAAATAAAAATCAATTATTTTGTGATCTGCTTCTGCGTAAGAAACACCCGACATTTGTCAGAAGCAATCAATTGAACAATGTTGCCTAACAAACAACAACGAAACAACTTCAACGAAGAAACAACTATATCGTAACGTTTCGGAGTCTATATCAGAGTCCTTCGTCAGACGCCCAATGATAATTGTTAGAACTATTTTGTTGATAGTTATTTTTGAAATTCAAGAATTGTCACACTGACAGTATTCAAAAATCAATTCAGAGTTTGGGAGAGAAAACCCAGAAAGAATCCTTTCAATAGTGAATATACCTCCCACAGTATCCTTTGATGATTACTTAAAACAAAGGTATGGGCCTTTTTCAATCATCCTTTTCGGAAGTTAACTATGATTTTTGAATACTGTCAGTGTGACAATTCTTGAATTTCAAAAATTGGTTCAAGCACTGACGTGAAGTCAGAAGCTTTTGCGCGTATGTTCTATTGTCCATTCTTCTGTATTGGACACCCTTAATCGAATTTACCATGGTAAATTATGTTGTCCATTCTCCTGTATTGGACACTCTCAATTCGAATTTACTATGGTAAATTCGAATTGAGCGTCCAATCCAGGATAATGGACAACATAATTTACCATGGTAAATTCGATTAAGGGTGTCCAATACAGAAGAATGGACAATAGAACATACGCGCAAAAGCTTCTGACTTCACGTCAGTGCTTGAACCAATTTTTTTTTTCGTGATTTTTTTAAAATTTTCTAGGGGTACGATTCTTAAAATTTTTTTTTCGTAATTTTTTTCGAATTTTCTAGGGGTACGGTTCTTACAAAATTTTAAACACGTCTTTATGTTGATTTTCTACTACTAGTTACAAAGCGCCATTTCGATCGAATATTTATGTTTTGAGTTATTAAGGAAATAATATTCCAGGTGGGTATAACTCGGAAACCGTTAGACCGATTATGCCCAAAAACGAACTCAACTCTCCCTTTCGGATACGCAACCTACCCTGAAAATTGCAAGTCCCTATCTCCTTTCGTTCGAAAGTTATCGAGGCAACGGTCACCCATCTACTGAACTCACACAAGAATGCTCGAATCTCCAACAATATTTAACCGATCGTATTAAAACTTGAAACTTGGCAGTAGAGTTAGGTTATGTAGGCTCTTGCAAAATTTCAGCAATTTCGAACGAATAGTTACTGATATATAGAATTTTTTTTTTTATTTTCTATGATTTATTAAAAATTTTCTAGAGAAGCTATCCTCACCAAACTTCGCAAACATTTTCGCGTTGGCATTCTACAACTAATAACCATGTTTGAATTCAATCGGTTCAGTATTTTTCGAGTTAATGAGGAACAAAAAACCACCAAATTTCAGAAAATTTCAGATGGCTATAACTCTAAAACCGTTTGGCCGATTATGCTCATAAACAAACTGAAATGTCGCGTTCTGGTGCACATCCTAACCTGAAAATTTCAAGCCACTATCTCATTCCGTTCTCAAGTTATCGTGACAACAAAAATATTTTTTAATAATTTTTTTAAAATTTTCTAGCCATACGATTCGCACAAAATTTCACAAACGTGCTTAGGTTCATATTCTACAACTACCCACCAAGTTTCAATTCGATTTGATTTATATTGGTTGAAAACAAAATTATTACTAGGAAACCACTGGGCCGATTATGCCCATTAACGAACTTGTCCGTCGTATTGGGATGCGCAACCCACCCTGAAAATTTCAAGTCGCTGGCTTCTTTCGTTCTCAAGTTATCGTGGCAACGGCCGGACGGCCGGACGGCCGGCCGGACAGAATCAAATTTGACCTCGAATTCTTCATTGGGGAGTCAAACTTAATCGTTTGAGACCATTTTTTTCAAAAAATTCGAAAGTTACAGACATTTGGGCAAAACTATAACGCGTATGTTCCCCAGAACATACGCGCAAAAATAACTATCAACAAAATAGTTCTAACAATTTTCATTGGGCGTCTGTCGAAGGACTCTGATATAGACTCCGAAACGTTACGATATAGTTGTTTCTTCGTTGAAGTTGTTTCGTTGTTGTTTGTTAGGCAACATTGTTCAATTGATTGCTTCTGACAAATGTCGTGTGTTTCTTACGCAGAAGCAGATCACAAAATAATTGATTTTTATTTTGTAGATATTTTTTTCAGAGTTTGGGAGAGAAAACCCAGAAAGAAACGAAAATCAGATCGGATCCAGCAAAATAACAGTCAAGCGCACATGATAATGAATTTATAAACAACTCGATGTTAGCCCCAGGAGGCCTGTAGACACTTATGATGGAAACATTTTTAGTGGACACTTTGAGATTTACTGCACAAAGTTCGCACTGCGTTTCGAGAGCAAACCCTTCAATCTGCTTAACATTTTCGGCTAAATAATTTGACTTGACATAAATGGCTGCACCACCGCGCTTATGGAATGATCTACAATATGAAGCAGCCATATAATAACCGTCAATTGATAAAAAAGACACTTGATCTGGGGACGCCCAGAGTTCGGCTACACTCAAGACATCCGGGTTTTCAATACTTATTAGAACATCTAAGTAATTAAATTTATTGTTTATACCCTGCACGTTGAGCTGGATTATCTTCAAATTCTTCTGCGAGTGGTTTTCTGTGAGCTGAGACAGCGGTGCACCAACTCCAGAACTCAGGTTCCCGTCGTGGGTTGTCGGCGTTTCACAAAAAAATTACTCACAGCCACACCCTCTGGCCAGAATGCAGGATCCATGACTGTTTCATGTGAGTCCCTGGGAATCATTATCTTGAACGAAGAATAAACGTCCGGTCGCTTGGAGTTCAGTTTTACACACGAGACATCCTTTGTATATTGTTGAATGAAATTTTTTAGTTCCAACTCTGTAGTTTCAGGGCTCAGTCTTGACACATGTATGTGTGAAAGTTGCTTCTTCGGAACCACATGAAGACTACTCGTTTTCTGAGTACCAACCATAGGTCTGTTAACTCTTCTGAGTTTTGGCTGTTTTTCGATAGGAGAAAGAATCGGTAACTCTGATTTCCCCATTGATTTTTGAATGGGCTTTCTCGTTTTCCTCTTGGAGGTCACAAGCGTCCAATCAGTTTTGTGCATTTCTCTCGGTTTCCATTCGAATTGGAATTTTCGCATATTTGTAATGTAAACACTAACGGAGCGTCTTTGGGATGTCTATTAGATAAACATAAACAAATTTTTGCTGAAAACAAGTACGATGTCGGCACCGTAAAAAACTACGAGGCAACAATAAAACTTATAAAAAACCAATATATCGCAAGAAAACCCTATAAATGCTCGTTACAGGATAAAAATGAAATAGATACACAAATAAAATATCTTCTAAAAGCTGGTCTCATCGAACATTCTTCCAGTCCATATGCGTCTCCTGTAGGAACTCTTGTTTTCAAGAAAGAGGAAGGAAGAAAATCACGTTTGTGTATTGACTACAGTGAATTAAATAAAATAATCGTTGCCGAATGCCATCCGTTCCCCATAATAGATGACCTATTACTTGTAGCGCGTGATTGCATGTATTTCACAAAACTCGACATAAATTCGGCGTTTTGACGATTCCGATTAGAGAAAAGGGTAAACAAGAGACGGCATTCATCACACATAACGGCCACTGGCAATGGTCATGTTTACCATTTGGGCTGAAATCAGCTTCGTCAATTTTTCAGAGAATACTGAGTGACGTAATCTCCAAAAATGATCTTAATGCATTTGCCATAAATTATATAGATGACATTCTAATTTTTGCGCGTATGTTCTGGGGAACATCGCGTTATAGTTTTGCCCAAATGTCTGTAACTTTCGAATTTTTTGACGAAATTGGTCTCAAACGATTCAGTTCGACTCCCCAATGAAGAATTCGAGGTCAAATTTGATTCTGTCCGGCCGGCCGTCCGTTGCCACGATAATTTGAGAACGAAAAGAGCTAGCGACTTGAAATTTTCAGGGTGGATGGCGCATCGCAATACGACGGACAAGTTCGTTAATGGGCATAATCGACCCAGTGGTTTCCGAGTAATAATTTTGTTTTCAACCAATATAAATCCGATCGAATTGAAACTTGGTGAATAGTTATAGAATATAAACCTAACCAAGTTTGTGAAATTTTGGGCGAATCGTGAGGCTAGAAAATTTAAAAAAAATTATTAAAAAATATTTTTGTTGTCACGATAACCTGAGAACGGAAAGAGATAGCGGCTTGAAAATTTCAGGTTAGGTTGTGCATCTGAATGCGACATTTGAGTTTGTTTATGAGCATAATCGGCCAAACGGTTTTAGAGTTATAGCCATCTGAAATTTCTGAAATTTGGTGGTTTTTTTTTTCCTTATTAACTCGAAAAATACTAAACCGATTGAATTCAAACTTGGTTATTAGTTGTAGAATGCAAACGCAAAAATGTTTGCAAAATTTGGTGAGAATAGCATTTGTAGAAAATTTTTAATAAATCATTGAAAATAAAAAAAAAAATTCTATATATCAGTAACTATCCGTTCGAAATTGCTGAAATTTTGCTAGAGCGTTCAAAACCTAACTCTACTGCCAAGTTTCAAGTTTTAACACAATCGGTTGAATATTGTTGGAGATTCGAGCATTCTTGTGTGAGTTCAGTAAATGGGTGACCGTTGCCTCGATAACTTTCGAACGAAAGAAGATAGGGACATGTAATTTTCAGGGTAGGTTGCGTATCCGAAAAGGAGAGTTGAGTTTGTTTTTGGGCTTAATCGGTTTAACGGTTTCCGAGTTATATCCACCTGGAATATTATTTCCTTGATAACTAAAAAAATAAAGATTCGATTGAATTGAAGCTTGGTAACTAGTAGTAGAAAATCAGCATAAGGACGTGTTTAAAATTTTGTAAGAACCGCCCATAGAAAATTTGAAAAAATTGACGAAAAAAAAAATTTAAGAACCGCACCCCTAGAAAATTTAAAAAAAATCACGAAAAAAAATTGGTTCAAGCACTGACGTGAAGTCAGAAGCTTTTGCGCGTATGTTCTATTGTCCATTCTTCTGTATTGGACACCCTTAATCGAATTTACCATGGTTAATTATGTTATCCATTCTCCTATATTGGACACTCTTATTTCGAATTTACCATGGTAAACTCGAATTAACCAATTTTTCAAAAAATATCTCAGAACACCTTAGTCATATTGATAAAACCCTCACAGCTATAAAAAATGCGGGTTTCAAATTAAACTTAAAGAAATGTTCTTTTGCTAAGAGTTCAGTTGTGTATCTGGGACATGAAATAGCAGGAAACATAATAAGACCCCAAAATGACAATTTGATTGCAATAACAAATTTTCCAATACCTCAAAATCAAAAAAATATTAGACAACTTTTAGGGAAAATTAACTTTTATTTAAAATACATTCCAAACGCATCAATAATACTGGAGCCTTTTCACAATTTACTTAGGAAAAATGTAAAATTTGAGTGGTCACGGAAATGCGAAGAAAGTTTCAATAAAATAAAAGATTATCTAAGCTCTGAACCTATACTTGCGATCTTCGATCCGAAACTTCCAATATACATTTCAGTTTTAATAAACAGCAAGATACTAACACACATCGAAAAGAAAGATAGAACATCTATCAGTCAATAAAATTTAAATATATTTTCAGGCCCAAAATATATATTTTTTCAAAACAAAATTGTCTACAATACAGCTAATTGATTTAATTACTTTTTAACTTACTAAAATTAGAGGATGAAGTTGCTTCTTCCACAAGTTAATTGAAAAAACTATCAATAAATAAGTGAATTGCAAAGCTCCTAATAATGATAACTGGCTTAAAACAAATTTGTCTTCAATAAAGCTAAAAAGCGTTTGATTTAGCTTCACAACTATTTCAACTCAACCAAATTAGAAGATTAAGTTGATGCTTCAACAGTAAAAGTGTAAGTAGCTCTTTTGGTTTAATTTTCTTAGGGAATTGGTACAAAAACAAAATATTGATTCAATATTAAAATATATTGAAATGAACTTTACCATTCTTTTATGCCTTTTCTACACTGTCATCTTCATCAATTCAGGAGAATTTACTTATCTTCTCTTAAATGCCATTTTCATATACCTATAAAATTATTATAATTTCACAAATAAACAAATATGAATTGTATAATTCATACTAAAAAACCTATTGTTCAGAAATCACTGGAGTAGTATTCTTTTTCAAGGGATTAGGAGACTAAACAATTATTTGCGTAGTTCATAGTGAAATTGTATGTGAATTATAAAGATTATGTGAATAGCCAAGTGCTAAATAAGCCTATATTATTATTATAGTCCTCCTCCACAAATAACAACTCCTACAATTGTCCTCTCCAAATCTGTAAATTCAAAACACAACCCGAGACTATTTCGTTCCTAAAATTGCTCAACAACAAGAATCGATCGATATATAATCTATTACAACGGCCTATTAATCAAACCACTTTTCTGATTAAAACATCTTTAATGTTTTACATAAAATGCGCTTTATACAGTTCCAATTCAATTCCTTCTCGAATTGACCAATTTTAATCTAATGCTAACTGCTGACTGAAAACCTTCCGTCTTCCGTCCGCTCTCTCCGCGGATCTCTTCATTCGTCAGCACTTATTCGTGCTCTCATATAAACACAACACAAGAGGTTACTGATTACTCCCAATTGATAATATTGGTATTCTTTCCTTTGGTACATTTTGGAAACACGAATGCGTGCACCAATTAATTACAATCATGTTAACAAACAAATTATCAACCTTACAACCAATCCTTAATATTAGTTAATACCAACAATACAACATTCATAATGATATAATATACAGGGGGTCCAATAATATAATATTCATAACATTCGGCCATCCTGTTTTTCTGTGCGTCCTCGCCAGTTTATGATCAGACGGGTTTTTATTTCTTCTTAGTTCTGAAATCAGAAGACTTTCTGTAAAAGTTCATATATTTTTTTTGTTGTTTTTTTTTTTTCTTGTTATATTAATATTTTTTATCAACCAATCAATCACAAATACTATATTCCATAGAGTAATAATAACTGGGAATATTATGTTATGATGTTCTATATTTTATACAATCTTTTGTTTTGTATGGTATTCCATTTTTGTAAAAGATGAATATGGAAAAAAAGTTTCTTGCGAAACAAGATTTAGGTTCCTACTCCTAGTCATAGAGGAACACCACCAAAATTAGTTTTGAATGCCTTCTCGCCCGCATAAAATATCTGCTTGATATCATTCTTGTCAGTTTTTTTTTAATCAAAAACAGCTTTTCGATCGTCATCTTCATTATTATTGTATGGTAATCCATTTTTATTATTGCATGGTATTCCATTTTTATTAATTATGGTATTCCATTTCTATTATCGTATGGTATTCCATTTTTATTATGTTTTCATAACTTGTTTTATGGTATTCCATAATATTTTTCTTTTTGTTGTTTTTTTTTTGTGACTAATAGATCAATTAACTCGTCGATACTATTTACCTCATCATCTGAAGTGAATTGGATTCACTTCATGTGCCAGATTTAAATTCGCTTATTGCGTCTGCAGCTACCACTGCAGAATATCGTTGGTAACCTTTCATCCCTTTAAGGACGACCATTTCGTATCGATCGTTTCCTAGAACTTTTGATACTTTATAAGGCCCTCCATATTTTATTCCAGTCTTACGACCGAAATCCTTGGTATCTTTTTTAGCTCCTCGCCAAAGAACCAAACTGCCTATGTTTTATTTCGTGTTTTCTTTCCGTTTCTTATCAAACTGCTTTTTCATTGTTTTACTTTGTTTATCCATTTTTTTTTGCTTAGCATTTTCTGCGATTTTTTGCCTATTCTCGGAAATATATGTCTTTTTGACCTAAATTTCCATAACGATCTTTATAGAAGCCAAACATTAATGTATTTAGGGGATACCCTGTGCTTTCCTTGATTGTGTTATTCATTCCCCAGGCCACATCTGGCAGTTTATCCATCTATTCATTTTCGTTGTCTATGCTTGTATTTATACCGTCTAGAAGAGTACGATTAAGCTACAGCATTTAAGACTAAATTAATTTTTATTTTCGTTGCAAAACTCTTTAAATGTTTTAGATTTAAATGCCTTGCCACCATCTGCGATAATTCGTTTTGGTGTTCCAAACATACTATACAAATCCTTCAAACAATAAATTACCTCGTTTGAGTTGGTCGTTTTAGTTGGTCTTGTAAACAAGTACATATTTAGAAAATGAATCGATGATCATAAAAACATATCCGTAATTTTTGTTTGTTTTACCTAGGTCCTAGGTGATCAATATGTCTTGTACAAAGGAGTTCCTTTGCTTTAGGTATAGGATGAAGAAAACCTTCTTTTTTTTCCATATTGACTTTTCTTATATGCACAATCAATACATGCATTAAAATATTTCTTTATAAATCTTGTCATTTTTGCAAACCAAAATTTACTTTTTATTAAGGTTTCACATCGTTTTAGGCCTATATGTGACCTATTTCGTCGTGATATTTTCTCATAATATTAAATCTGCATATTTTCGGAATTACCAGTCTCAATTCATCATTCAAAATTTTCCTGTAAACCCTATCGTTTTTTAGACAATATGTCAGTTTCATGTTTTTGTCGGTATTTCCTGATTTTAATTTTTCACGAATTATTCGAATTCGTTCGTCTTGCATATGTCGTCAACTTCTATTCTTAAAATAATTTCTGCGTTCCTACTAAGAGCATCGACAGGTGCCATTTTACTACCTGGACGAAGTTCAATTTCAAAATCGTAATCTTGAATAGCTAACCACCACAGTGATATTCTGGGCACTAATTCCTTTTTGCGCGTATGTTCTGGGGAACATACGCGTTATAGTTTTGCCCAAATGTGAAATTTAATTCTGTGGTGCCGTCCGGCCGTCCGGCCGTCCGGCCGTTGCCACGATAACTTGAGAACGAAAAGAGCCAGCGACTTGAAATTTTCAGGGTGGGTTGCGCATCCCAATACGACGGACAAGTTCGTTAATGGGTATAATCGGCCCAATGGTTTCCGAGTAATAATTTTGTTTTCAACCAAAATAAATCCGATCGAATTTAAACTTGGTGAATAGTTGTAGAATATAGACCTAAGCACGTTCGTGAAATTTTGTGAGAATCGTATTGCTAGAAAATTATTAAAAAATTATTAAAAAATATTTTTGTTGTCACGATAACCTGAGAACGGAAGGAGATAGCGGCTTGAAAATTTCAGGTTAGGTTGTGCATCTGAATGCGACATTTGAGTTTGTTTATGAGCATAATCGTCCAAACGGTTTTAGAGTTATAGCCATCTAAAATTTTCTGAAATTTGGTAGTTTTTTGTTCCTCATTAACTCGAAGAATACAAAACCGATTGGATTCAAACATGGTGAATAGTTGTAGAATATAGACCTAAGCACGTTTATGAAATTTTGTGAGCATCGTATCGCTAGAAAATTATTAAAAAATTATTAAAAAATATTTTTGTTGTCACGATAACCTGAGAACGGAAAGAGATAGCGGCTTGAAAATTTCAGGTTAGGTTGTGCATCTGAATGCGACATTTGAGTTTGCTTATGAGCATAATCGTCCAAACGGTTTTAGAGTTATAGCCATCTGAAATTTTCTGAAATTTGGATATTTTTGTTCCTCATTAACTCGAAGAATACAAAACCGATTGGATTCAAACATGGTTATTAGTTGTAAAATGCCAACGCGAAAATTTTTGCAGAATTTCGTGAGGATGGTATAACTAGAAAATTCAAAAAAAAAAAATAATTAAAAATAATTGAAAAAAATTCTATATATCATAAACTATTCGTCCGGCATGGCTGAAATTTTGGGAGAGCCTGCAGAACCTAACTCTACTGCAGAATTCCAAGTTTGAACACGATCGGATCTATATTGTTGGAGAACCGAGCAGCCTTTTGTGAGTTCGGTAGGTGGATGCGAATCGTCGTATGATATGTTGTCTATGGTCGTATTTTTGCGAGAACCTCCAAAAATAAAATATGAATGTCATGATGACATATTATTATACATATATATTCATGGTAAAATCGTGTTATTTCATCACAAATCTATAGGAGATTAGATGATAGCCCTACATTAGTGGTCAGACCTGGTTTTGAAAGAGATCCTCCTTAGGAGGAGGCAACTAAATATTGAAGGGATTTCTATGAACAAGAGTGAATATCTTTGAGGAATTGAGAGGCGATTCTTCTTCAAGAGATCCATGTGCCTTCAGAGGAGTATATTTGCGAGAGGGGACCTTTGAATTTTGCAGAAGGCTTCTGATCTTGTAAGGTGAGAGGCTCATTTGTGGATATTAAATCTCGTGATGGGTAGAAAGGAATTCTAGGCCAGTTTTTCTATCACTAATGAGAATATATCTTTATGTAATAACGGGTGATTTTTTGAGAGCTTTTGGATTTGATTTGAAAAAAATTGGTTCAAGCACTGACGTGATGTCAGAAGCTTTTGCGCGTATGTTCTATTGTCCATTCTCCTGTATTGGACACTCTTCTTAATCGAAAAAAAAATTGGTTCAAGCACTGACGTGAATCAGGAGCTTTTGCTCTTCTTAATCGAATTTACCATGAGGAATTCTATTGTCCGTTCTCCTGATTGGACCCTTTTAATCGAAAAAAAAATTGGTTCAAGCACTGACGTGAAGTCAGAAGCTTTTGCGCGTATGTTCTATTGTCCATTCTCCTGTATTGGACACTCTTCTTAATCGAATTTACCATGATGAATTCTATTGTCTATTCTCCTGTATTGGACACTCTTCTCAATCGAATTCACCATGATGAATTCTATTGTCCATTCTCCTGTATTGGAGACTCTTCTTAATCGAATTTGCCATGATGAATTCTATTGTCCAGAATGGACAATAGAATTCATCATGGCAAATTCGATTAAGAAGAGTCTCCAATACAGGAGAATAGACAATAAAAATCATCATGGTGAATTCGATTGAGAAGAGTGTCCAATACAGGAGAATAGACAATAGAATTCATCATGGTAAATTCGATTAAGAAGAGTGTCCAATACAGGAGAATGGACAATAGAACATACGCGCAAAAGCTTCTGACTTCACGTCAGTGCTTGAACCAATTTTTTTTTCGATTAAAAGGGTCCAATCAGGAGAACGGACAATAGAATTCATCATGGTAAATTCGATTAAGAAGAGCAAAAGCTCCTGATTCACGTCAGTGCTTGAACCAATTTTTTTTTATAAATGTACTTCGAACTGCACTGCAATCCGTTAGTTTTTTAAAATGAGTACCATGAAGGTAAATTCTAAATCTTTTTATAGATTCAATTACAGCTAAAGTTTCCAACTCATATGAATGGTAAAAGGACTCATCCACGGTTGTTGCTCTGCTATAATAAGCCACTGATTTTTTAATCCACTATTTGATTCTTGAAAAAGAATAGCACCAATACCCTTTGAGCTGGCATCAGTATGTAGTTCCTTTTTTTTATGAACCCGAATTGAAAATGTTTAAAACAGGCTCATTAGTTAAGATTGATTTTATTTTTGAATCTGTCATATTTTGATCTTTTCCCCATTCCCATTTTACGTCTTTCCTAAGTAATTTTGTTCGAGGTGCAACTATTTCAGCATGATTTTCAATACATTTCCTGAAATACGAACTTAGACCTAAAAACTCCTTACTTCACGAACATTTGTAGGATTTTTGAAAGTTTGAATAGCTTTCACTTTCTTTGAACCAGGTTTGATTTCATTCTCACTAATTTCGTATCCCAGCAAATTCATTTCAGATTTGAAAAAATAGCATTTTTCTAAATTTAATTCTAAATTATTAACATCGCACATTTTTAAATAGTGTTAAGTTTTTTCATTCCTTCAGTTATTGATTTTGAACGGGATCAAAATGTCATCGAGATAAACCAATATTTCCACATGGCGTAGAGGGCCCATAAGATTATTTATGAACCTTTGAAAAGCTGATGGTGCATTACATAATCCAAATGGTAAACGAAGACGCTCATATTGCCCATCTGAAGTAATAAATGCAGTTTTATCTATCGAATCTTTTGCTAATGGGATTTGGTAATAACCTTGCTTCATATCTAGGCTACAAAAATATTTGTTGCCGCCTAGTTTGTTGATAAGATCTTCAATATTTGGTAATGGGTATCTATCTTTCACAGTAATGGCATTTAGTTTTCTATAATCGGTACAAAGTCTGTATAATACCTGCGCTAAATAATTCATTTACTAGTTCGCGCATTATTGTTTTTCCTTTTTCTGATAATCTAGTTTTTAGTATATTGTTTGTTTCTCTCAGTATTGTTTATTGTGCTCAGTTCAGCAGGAGATTGTGCAAAGCATGATTGTTTCAAATTTAATAATTGAAGCAATTTATTCAAATTTTCTTCAGTCATATCACCGTGGTTTACTACAGCAGATTCAATTCTCTTTACACATTTGACATTACGCTTATTTTTACACTTTGATGAAGTCACATGATTGTGATTTATTTCCAACACCATGTCCTGTTGATTTAATATAGGTTGTCCTATAATAATATCAATATCACTCATTGGTGTATTAACTACTAGTATTTCGATATGGAATTCCATTTCATTTATTAAAATATCTGTTTTAATTATATCTTTTGGAACCACGAATGATTCACCAAAACCTTTAATAACCGTGTTAGAGGGCACTAATTGTAAGTGTGTTTTATTTAAGACCTTCATATTTGCCACATTTACTGAACTTCCTGTATCTAAATACCCTCTAAACGGAATATTATTTATTATGACAGTCAGTTTATATAAGTCATTCTGTAGTTGCCCTTAAGTGTAAACTTCCTCAACTTTCTGTTTCTTAAACCAACAATCGTCTTGGCGGTGTCCCGCTTTCTTACAAAAATCGCATCGCTTCATATCCTCCCTTTGACTTGACCTTGACCCAGTTTGTCCCTTGAAGCAATCCTCAGTGGCGTGGTTTGTAAGACGGCATAAGGCGCACCGTGATCGTCCTGGTCTTCCTTCTTTCGAAGTAGACGGTTTAATTCGGCTCCAGCAGTCCTTTGCAATGTGTCCCAATTTTCCACAAATGTAGCACTCTATTTTAAATCTTTTTCCGAAATGGGGCTGCATTGCGTCCTTTTGAGGGCTTTGGTAATTGTCCATAGGGGCGATAAAACCTGCATACAATTCGTCTGGAGTACCACATTGAAATGCACGGGCATTTGGTTGTAATTCTTGAGGAAGACCTCGAATTATACAAGATATCGTATGTAGCTTCATTATCGAGTCGGCATTGTTGAGTCAAATTCAGTTTAGCATGATAATAGTGCGTCATGCTTTCGCCGGGACTCTTTTTACGTGCAACCAGTTCTTCTAATAAAGTGGCGTAATCAACACATCTCGGAAAAGCTCTGGATAACGCTGTTTTCCACTCTGTCCAAGTCTTGTCGTAGCTGTATAGTCGCAAAAACCACTCACGTGCTGCGCCCTTTAATTTCATTTGCATATATCCAGATTTTTTATAATCGCTCCATCCATGAATCATCAGGATCGAAGGGCGGAATTATATCACCCTTGACTGCAATTTTTCCTGTGCTTCTATCCATGTTAACTGCAGCGGCGTCATTCTGTTCAAAGTTAAAATCTCCTACATTTGTTGAAATCGATGGAAGTCTGGGGTTGTCGTCGAATTTTCTTTTAAGGGTGGCCGTGATTTATTTCTCTGTGTTGTTCAATCAAATCGTCGTACACTCGATTCCGACGCACTTCCTCGCCACTTATTTCCTCCTTGTCACTAATTTTATTCGGTCCAAAATCACTTTAAACTTGCCACAAAATCGAGAAAAAAAAACTGTTCTGTCGATCCCACTTCTGAATTATTACAACGGCCTATTAATCAAACCACTTTTCTGATTGAAACATCTTTAATGTTTTACATAAAATGCGCTTTATACAGTTCCAATTCAATTCCTTCTCGAATTGACCAATTTTAATCTAATGCTAACTGCTGACTGAAAACCTTCCGTCTTCCGTCCGCTCTCTCCGCGGATCTCTTCATTCGTCAGCACTTATTCGTGCTCTCATATAAACACAACACAAGAGGTTACTGATTACTCCCAATTGATAATATTGGTATTCTTTCCTTTGGTACATTTTGGAAACACGAATGCGTGCACCAATTAATTACAATCATGTTAACAAACAAATTATCAACCTTACAACCAATCCTTAATATTAGTTAATACCAACAATACAACATTCATAATGATATAATATACAGGGGGTCCAATAATATAATATTCATAACAAATCGTAAATTTAATGAAATATGACCACAGATAACTGAATACACATTACACAGAACATAAAATATAATTACAACAATGGGTTACGTGCAGTTCTGACAGTTGACACGACATTGGAGGACCAACAAAACAGGAATTAGCACTGTTATTGGTTGTTTTGCTCATATTTCTCGTAATTTTTGAATGTTATATCAAGTTATATGCTGTTTACGAATTTTATGTAGTGTAAATAATATCTCATAAACGGTATTTGATCCATAAAAGGGGTATATATTGCGAAAAAAATAGTATTTGCTTTATTACTTTAAAATTGATTAATTGTTCACAAATAAATTCACGCTTACTTCTAATTAAGTATGCAAAATTTAAAATATTTAAAAGAAGTCGCGTGCGTTCCATTAACTTTTCATTTTATTTACCAACCACATAGGAGAACAGTTAAAATTTGACTTGAACCATGCACTATTTGCTTTATTACTTTAATCCTGATAAATTGTACAGAAAACAAATCACGTTTACTTCTAAATAAGCATACAAAATTTAAAATTAACGAAGAAATTCGCGAGCGTTCCATTAACTGCAATGAGATAGAAAGTGATAGATATCCGTAAGCAATGCGGGTTGCCTGAGAAATCGGTTTGCCTCACTTTTCTCCCAAGGCGAGTCCCTTCCAGGTATATCTACGACCAGTGAATATATATACTGCCGTAATAAGGTAAAAGGCAGTAACTGCAAATACTATGATTCTGAGATAATCGCAGTTTATGTTTTTTGGTGTCTTTTTTCTTATCTTTAATTCAATTTTATTGGGACAAGGATTAAGAATTACTACTAAATATCTGTATTTTCATTATTAAATACAATTTTTGCTGAATACCTTTCTCGTTAAAAATCCAGCAGTTACTGCCATTTCCCTTGACAGTACAACAAAATTGAGTTGATATGTTTTGCGGTAAATGGCAGCAACTAGCTCTGAGAGATAGTTGATCAAGTCGAAGATATTTCCCCCATTTGTGGTTTTCATGCTCTGCCACACCATGATAAACTGAATCCGTACTCATGAAGGTGTGGTCTGATTAAAAATACTTCAGAGTGATTTCAGAGGCAGCAATAAGCTTTGTGTCCACCATCGTTACAAACATGATGTGCTCGTTCACCAATTTTTTTATTTTGAGCAGTGCGGTTGTCTGTCCAATTCAAAATTTTAGCCGTCTCTTTCGTCAAGCAGAGCTTTACAATATGCAGACGATATTTCATCTGCTTTCCTTCCAGCTACTCCTTCATGTCACAGTAAGGGTATGTTTCTTCTGAAGCTCCTGCTCTTTTAATTTTCCATTGAAGCGAATGTTAAATGAAAAGCTACAATTCTTCTTGTGAAAAACGTCTTCTGACTTGCAGGAATCCTTGGCAGCATGATAGCTTTCTGCAAATCTACACTTCTTACTACTTTTTGTTGCACTCGATCTCATGCTACATCTTTTCTATATTCGTTTCTTCCTTTTTTCAGCCTTTTCAGATTGCGGTAGCTATTTTTCGCAGGATGTGCAAAAAGTCCGAAACTCAATATTTTGGAAACTGGCAGTAACTAACACAGTTACTGCCTTGACTTTAATGTTTGGGAAATTGGCAGTAACTGACACAGTAAAGTTACGGCCATATGACAAAACGTCACAAATTTGAAGCGCTCATATGTGTAGGCAAAGGGCAGTATCTCAGTTACTGCTGTTTGCCTTTTCTTTTCAATGTATGATTTCAAATTATCCTTGCCGACGAAGAGCAGTAAATAGGAAATATGTCAGTTACTGCTATTTACCATACCATTAACAGCTGACCTTGTAGTTACTGCTGTTTGCCAGAGTTTGTTTTGGCGTTAGTTGATGAGATAGGATCACCAAACCCAGTGTAATAGTTGGGAAAGTTACTGCTTAGGCCGGTTGTGCTTATATCTCATTTATGATGAAAATGTCAGTTACTGCCTTTTACCTTATTACGGCAGTATATACCTATATATATTCACTGGTCGTAGATAGGTTCAAATGGATGAATGACATGACAATTGACAAAGAGAAATAAAAGTGGCAAAGCTGTTTGTTGACAAGATGTACGTGAGATTTTCTAGTTTGTGCGTTTGTTTTTGTTGCAAATGGCAATAATTTTCGTTTTAGCAGAACACGAATGTATTGTTATACTAAGAATAAATATAACGCCCATGTGAAGATAAGTTTCAGTTTCAGCTGCTCATTGTTCCGTAAAGATGGTAAGTATTCTTGTTAATATCTTTCTTGCAAAAATTCATAGATCAGCAATTGAGCTCCTGTTTGCAAAAAATCTTCCACAAAGACCTCTCCATCCAGAAAACTTGGAATGATATTCGTAAAATATTTCCTAGCCAACATATTACTATTTTCGCTTATGTGTTGATCATTTTTGGCGCGCAGTTCTGTGAACAGAATGCTTATCAATTTGCCCAAATGTCAAATGCGAAAAAAGCCGGCCGTTCTGCCGTAGGCACGATTACGCTCGTACGCAATAAGCTAGAGAGTTGAAATTTTCAGAGTAGGTTTGGAGTCCAAAATGCGCAAGCTAAGTTCGTTAATGGGTAAAATTCACCGTGTGGTTTCAGAGTTATAGCCATCTGAAATTTTGTTTTGCCAATTACTCGAAGAATACAGATCTGATCGAATTAAAGTGCGGCAGTTAGGTGAAAAATACTGACACTAAAATTTATGCAAAATTATGTGAGGATCACGCTACTGGAAAATTTAAAAAAAAATATTTAAAAAAATTCTGTATCTCAGGAACTATCAGTCAGATATGGATGAAATTCTGCGAGAGCCTTCAAAACGTTATTACTCATTACAGTTCTGAATTTGAACTCGATCGGATCTATATTGGTGAAGATATCACGGAAATATCGAAATATTCCTACGATCTGAGTGTACTGGTCCACTGTTTTTATATTCGACCAAACAAATAATCAACAGTTTGTTTGATTTTTGACGAAAGTCAAAAAAAGGATACAAGCCATAGAAGGATGTAATCATAACGTGTTTGCGTAGATCTTGGTAATTTTGCAGTTTACCGCCCCCTCGTAAATTTCGACTTTTTCGAGTTTTTCGAAGAAAATATGCATTGTACAGTGATTTTTGATCATTTTCAATAGTGGCAAATCAGTTATTTTGGAGCAATCTAACGGTATGGGGAGTGAATTGGGGTACTGGGTGGGGTAATAAATTCAATAGGATAGCTTAGAATTTTCAAATTTTTTGGCTAATAAAATGAGAAAAATGGTAAAATTTATGACGTAAATTGAAATTTGGAGTAAATTTTTGAAATAAAAAATTCATCGTATTGAATATATTACCCCTCCCAGCACTCTCGTCCACTTCCCCTCCCGGTTTCTCTCCCATAAACTACTTCATAATTTTATATTTTCAATAAATCTATCAACATGACAATTATAATTTTGATATTTCTAAGCTGTTCCTAGATATTTTACAATTCTAATTTTCAATTTTAATTTTGAATTTTTTCGAAAAATACTCATTTGCCAGTGCTAAGATTGAAACTGTGGTATATCAACATCATGCAGATACTATAGACAGAATATTTTGAAAATCGGTGAGGGGGCGTTAAACTGCAAATTAACCAAGAAATATTTCAATTTAATTGCATTCTTGAAACGAAAATCAGAAGGGTACAAGCCTAGAAAATCCAGGGTATTTATCAAGGAGGAAATAGCAAGATTTTTATTGGAGGCTCCTGACGAGAGATTTCTATGCATGAAGGTAACTTATCGACATTCTTCCGAGAAAAGAATTATGATGCAATAATTATTTCAGGTCATTTTGATTATTGGTCTGGCAGGGGCGTGTCGGCGGGCCGAAATCACAAACTTACTTGTAGAAAATGTAAAAGACGAAGGATCATGTTTTCATATCATCATCCCAACTTGCAAGACAAAGACGAGAAGAGAGTTTTTTGTAACGTCAGGGAACAATGAAGGGTTGAATCACGTGGAAACTATCCGAAAATATATCATATTGAGACCAGAAAATTGCGATCATGAACGATTTTTCATTTTTTATAAAGCAGGAAAATGCACGAAGCAGCCCGTTGGTGTGAATACCATAGGTAGTGTTCCAAGCCTAATCGCACAATTTCTGCAATTGCCTAATTCAAAGGAATATACTGGGCATTGCTTTCGGAGGTCTTCAAGTTTTCTCTTGGCTGATACAGGAGCTGATCTTTTAACAGTGAAACGACACGGTGGATGGAAATCAAATACTGTCGCTGAAGGGTATATTGAAACTTCTGAAGCAAACAAAAAACGTACCGCAACGGCAATTCTAGGTTTTAACAAGAAAGTCTTTCTCGAACCAAAGAATATTGCCTCTACTTCTAAGGACATAAGTCCAGCGACATGCACAGATGATGTTTATACTCAAAATATTTCTAGTGGAGTGTTAGGCCAGTCATCGTTCCCTATTTCGATTTCAAATTGCAAAGATTTTGTTATTAATGTGTATAATAATAATGATAATAAATAATTCCAATAATCGTAACCTGGATAATTTTCGTTTTGCAATTCTGATATACTTTGATAGGATTGTTATTTCTGTGGTTCTCATTACAGTACAAGAGTTGTAATGAATTCATTACAGCACTAGTGTGTTAATGAAGAATGTTATGACATTTTTATGAGTGTCAAATCACAGTCATTATCTGACAGTTGTAGATAAACTGTTTTTATACTAACTACATTATACATTATACACTACATTATACTATTATTATTTTATGTGTTTTGTATTATTTACTATATATTATTTTTTTGCATTTTAGTGTGGTTTGATAAAATATTTTTGGCGATAGTAGGTATATTATTGTTATATTTATGAACGCGAACTGCAATATTGCAAAAAAAAGCAAATTTGAACGTGGTTGGGACTGCAACGCGGTAAACAATGTCTTGAGAATGGCATCGTATCAATAATACAATAGTTACTACGTCTGAGCACTTGCCTGTGCTGAGTCGTGGTAAGATATGTCTGGGTAGAGCGAGTATTATTTCAGTCATTCTTTACCGCGTTGCAACAACATGTATGCGTTGCAGCCAGAGACATAGAGGGATAGAGAACGGCTGACAACCTGCGCGAAGTGGCTAAAAAGTGGGTCCGCCATATTCTACTCTTCGACGAGGGTTGAACAAAAAGATAATAGCTTAGTTACAGGGTCCAGCAGAAAAATAGGTAACTAAATCATAATGAAAACGATGCATTTCTACTGAAAAACAAACTATCAAGTAGGATTTAAACATTTTAATGTGAAGCTGATAGATATTTCGATATTGTTTGCAAATAATTAGGTTAATAAATGATCAAAAAACCGAAGATAATACAATAAAAGTGCATTTTATCATTTACTTATTGATAGGATTGTCCATAAAACATTTGATGACTGATGAATAGTAAGTTGAATGAGTATAGGCTTATGAGGCATTCATATTATTTATCTTTATACTTAAAGAGAATTAACGAAGAAAGAAAATTTACATTATCAAGGAATTAAGAAGAAAATTAATATACTAATACTAAATGATCTTATTTATCACTTCAAATAGAATAAATATATTGATTTTTGTATGGGTTTTGTTATATATCGCCCATATGACCATCTATCTACTACAAAGTAGCATCAAAGTGTAACACCCTATTCTCACGTGAAAACAGCTATTTCTGTATAAAAAAATATCTATTCAATGTGTGAACACTACTTCAATATGTATTTACTTCATGGGTGATTTTTGAAGGTAATTAAGCATTATGGAATTGAGCCTAGTCAAAAAAAACTCCAACATATACTTCTTGTCGAGCTGTCGATTTTACAGGAACATTTTGATAAATAAAACAAATTCATATTGATATTGATTATATTTTCAGGTATATATCACCCTTAAAAAAACATGAAGTCAATCAGTATCCTTCAATCATTACATACTCAGTATCATGTGTAATAGTGTTTTAGCTCAAAATGAAATGTTCAATGAGAGTCATAACAAATATTTAGAGATAAATTGATAGTAGCTTTACAAAAGAGAATCAATCAATTCTTCAAATGATTAAATCTTTGTTTCTAACTCACAGTGCACCTGGTTACTAGTGGCAATACAGTCTAAAATACTAAACGCAATAATTCTTTATAATTTGAGCATCGCAGGTCACCAATGTTATTTGGACATTTATTTCATATAATCGTATGAGACTTTCTTCCACAATATTTGCTTTTTCTCTTGCAGTGAGGGATATAATGAAGAAGGAATTTTCCAGTGTTCATTATGACAAACAACCATAAGTATAAAAGCTTCAGAAGTAGGTTTTAATTGATCATTATCAATATTTATTCCTATATTTGCATAGCTCCACATTTGTAGTCCATCAAAATCTAGTTGCGTTTTTATAGAAATTTCATCAACGATATGTGAACAAACTACTTCCCTATTGAACATATAATATTCCTGAACGTTAGCTTGCAGTCCATTAAATGCTACTAAAATGAACCCTTGTTAACAATTAATATTCTGGTACCACTTTCGTATTGTGGATTGGTGTGGTAATGACATGGCAAATTCTTTCCTTACTGTCTCATATGCTTTTGCAGAATAAAATTGCAAAGTAGCAGCAAATAGTACAGGTGGATAAGCCTCATAAGATATGGTTTCTCTTTCAATATTTTTAAATATCGCCTCATTAGTATATGAGGTACACTATCGTAAGTGCTTTGTAAATAGTACTAAATAGTCAACTGCATTATTAGAGTGCTGCTGGTTTTTATTCAAGAAATTCATAACAGCTTCCATATCACTGTTAATTTCTTTTTCAATGCAGCAAATTTTTTTTATTAGCCTTATACAATCTCTTTCGGCATGCAGCATGTCTGGCTTTTAAGTTTTGATGGCGGGATACTGTAAATAATGTAATATTGTTTCATCAGGAGGTCCTATTTTTCAAAGTAACACAACAAAGACATAGACATTTAACTACTTATAACTATGTATGGACTTGATGAATTGGATTTTTCATCTTCTTGAACTACTGCTTGTACTTGTTGAAGAGGTACTTTTGTCACCTTATTTATTTCTGTAATAATAAGAGTTTATAATAGCTTGCAAGAAGTAAGAGAGTGCGGATAGATGATAGAAGTATTGCTAACACTATACAAACCAAAAGGTAATGACATATTTTATTGAAAGAAGTTAGAAATTATTTTCACCTTGACGATAACTTAATTTTTTTTTCCTCTTTGATATTCTTCATATTAATGGATCATTCAGGAGGTGATAAGGTATTTAACTGATCTTTATTTGTTGATTATTCTGATGGAAAGTACGATTTTGATAATGTACCTTCGTTATTCATTGAATCATCCAACTTGTGAGATGGTAGGTATTGGCATCTTCTTTTAGAATGCGATTTATTGAAATCGATATGCAAAAAATGCTCAGAGCAAACTACTTTATTGGTAGACAATTCCAAGTATTTTCATTATTCCAAGCACACTCAACCATACTTTTTGTAGTTCTCCTTTATAGGAAACTTTCAAGAACACATAACAATGAATAAAACTGAAATGTTTAAGTGAATGAAGCAACCATAACCTATGAAAACTAATTATTGATCGATTTATCCTGTTGGAAGTTGGATTGGAACACTAGAAATATAACAAATCAACATCAAAATTCATGAGACGCAAGCAACTGAATTCGCAAACGCTCGAAATTTAAATCAAAACGACCATAGAATAGACGAAAATGACGTCACAAGGTAGAATATGGCGGACCCAGTAGTGTCCCCCAAAATTTGGATGCGCAGTAGTCGAAGCTCATTCTCTTCCCTCTATTTCTCTGGTTGCAGCATAGTAAACAATGCCAATACGCCTCCCGGCCACCGTGCTACGTTAACACTAATGCGTAAATGACTATCAGCAACGGTTTGGACATTATATGAGAAGTATCCTCAACTGTTCCGATAATTTTCAGCTTCATATTTCCCCCTAAAAGATATATAATTGTATAAAGCACTTGAGTATAGTCTGAAAGTAATTATAATTTACACTAGATATTAAAATATATGATAGAAATACAAACCTATTAGGTAGTTGGTCTTTGTAAATTTGCTTCAATGCTTCATTAACACTAGTACAGACTCTTTTGATAATCCAAATCTGCTTTTAAATTCCGTTTCGTTCCATGGTGAAATGGTCTAAACGATTTCTACATACCCTTTCTCGCCTAGAGCCTTCAACAAAATTCAAAGCATCTTCTTACAATCGTCAGTTAAAAGTTCCTCAAAAATAAAATGGATATCGCTGCGGAAAATCAAACAATAAAATTACGGTTATATCAAATACTTGGGTTATATGCCATATTATTATTTACATATGAACTGTCGAAAATCACCATTTTCTACAAAGTTAACTTTAAGGGCCGGTATTATAAAACTATTTTGACAGATATCTTGAAGTTAACTTGTGGAATGACGTCACCGTCAAAGTTATCTTCCCATTTTACGAGCTAACTTTATTGGGTGGATGGGGTATGGGTTAAAGTTAACTTTGTAGAAAATAGTGATTTTCGACAGTTCATATGTAAATAATAATATGGCATATCACCTAAGTATTTGATATAACCCTAATTTTATTGTTTGATTTTCCGCAGCGATATCCAATTTATTTTTGAGGAACTTTTAACTGACGATGAGGAAGATGCTTTGAATATTGTTGAAGGCTCTAGGCGAGAAAGGGTATTTAGACATCGTTTATACCATTTCACCATGGAACGAAACGGAATTTAAAAGTGAATTTGGATTATCAAAAGAGTCTGTACTAGTGTTAATGGGTCACATATTGAAGCAAATTTACAAAGACCAACTACCTAATAGGTTTGTATTTCTAGCATCTATTTTAATATCTAGTGTAAATTATAATTATTTTTAGAATGTACTCAAGTGATTTATACAATTATATAACTTTTAGGGGGAAATGAAGCTGAAAATTATCGGAACAGAAGAGGATACTTCTCATATAATGTCCAAACCGTTGCTAATAGTCATTTACGCATTAGAGATAACGTAGCACGGTGGCCGGGAGCCACACATGACAATATAATATTTTCGCATTCTAGACTCAAGGCACGATTTGAAGAAGGCACCATTGGTAATAGTTTTTTGTTGAGCGATTCAGGATATGCATTGTCCGAGTATATGGTGATTCCTCTGGAAAACCCACAAAATCAACCCCAGAGACTCTACAATGCATCTCAAATAAGAACTACAAATTTTGTAGAAATGCAGTACGGTTTATGGAAAAGAAGATTTCCCATACTGCAATTGACAATTCGATTAAAGAGAGAAACAACATGACTGTTATCGTAGCAACTGCAGTGCTTCATAATATCGCAGTTAATATGAGGGAAGAAGAACCTGATCAAAATGTGGCTGTAGAATTGGAAAATTTCAATCAACATATGCCACACAATCAGAATCGTAATTTGGTGCGACAAGAATTGATTGAAGAATACTTCCAAACTTTATAATTACATTATATATAAAAAATTGGTTCAAGCCCTGTGGACAGGAGCTTTTGGGCGCATGTTCATCTTCCTTGTGGCCCGTACTGACCAGTAAAGAAAAAAAGAAAAAAAGCAGTATCATGTTGAATACCTTAATATTATTGATTATTATATAATAATCGACGAAAATACTGAGAGAGACCCAGGAAATTTGACACATTTTGTCTTATATCTCCAGAAATTGAAATCGTATAGAGCCAAAATTTTGCAGAATGTTGCAAAATACTACAATTGACGTTAGTACAAGTTTTTGTTGCAATCTGATGAATAGTTCACGAAAAAAAAATTTTTTTTTCGAAAAAATTAAAAGAAATATTTTTTAAAAATTACCAACATTTCGATCATAACAGAATTTTGCCAAAAGTTGCGCGTTTATATCCTCGAACTGACTACCAAGTTTTGATTCAACATCTTCTTTAGTTCCTGAAATATCAGGGAAATAACCTCAAAATTTTAAATGTCTATAACTCCTAAACCGTCCGGCCGATTTTGCCCGTTAACGAACTTAACCGTCGCATTTTGATCAGAAACCTACCCTGAAAGTTTGAAGTCGATAGGACCTTCGGTGCTCCTGTTATCGTGCTTACGGCAGGGAAACCGGCCGGCCGGCCGGCCGGACGGCACCCAAGAATCTGACACCGGATTCGTGATCAGGGAGTCCGAATTAGTCTATTAGCCAATTTTCAGCTCGAAATTCGAAAATTACAGACATTTGGACGAAATGATAGGACGATGTTCCCCTAGAACATGCGCCCAAAAATGTAATCATTTCATTTCAATTCCTATGCCCGAAATTTTTCTTTCATAGATCTTCTGGGCATAACCAACACTTTTTTTTTGCTCATTTAAAAATAAAGCTACTGAAACGAATAAATATTATTTGACTTTTGACATTAATAAGTGCTCACGTGATCGAGAGGGTGTTCTGATGATTCAAATAATACAGAGTTTGATCAAAATTTCCGATTTATGTATTATTTCAATTTTCATTTTGAAAAAAGTCACACAGCACAGAACGTTCGACCACAGAAATGGGACTTTTATAAAACAGACATTTTAAGGCTAAAATTATCTCGACCGATAAAGTTAAAGTTAACTTCGACAAATGTTTATAATACACATTTGTCGAAGTTAACTTTAACTTTATCGGTCTAGATAACTTTAGCCTTAAAATGTCTGTTTTATAAAAGTCCCATTTCTGTGGTTTGCGAATGTTCTGTGCTAATTTGAATAACTCGACATTTGAAATTTTTCCCAGTCCCTTGAAAATTACTTGATAAATTGAAGAATATCAGTCAAAATTGGTCGGCTCGTTAATTTGAAGGAATTATACCTTGTTCTTGCACGTTAACATTCAATATTTTGAAGTCCGGGCTCCTCCACTGGCTCAGACAAGTCGTTTGTTTACATAAATGAAATACATATGAGTGAATTTGTACTTATCATTATAACACCTTTAAAGTTTTTTATTTGTGTATTAAAATGGATTCAAGAAAGAACAAGTGTCTCACTACCCTTTGCTTCTATACGCCCTCAAACTAATAAAAGTGACGATTTCTTCGCGGCTCTCACCATTATCGAAAATTCATTGGACTATTATACACTGAACTCGCTCACTCAGAAAATTACGGACTTTTTTCAAAATGAAAATTTGTGAATAATTGTATGTACAAATATTTGAAATAATACATAAATCGGAAATTTTGATCAAACTCTGTATTATTTGAATCATCAGAACACCCTCTCGATCACGTGAGCACTTATTAATGTCAACAGTTAAATAATATTCATTCGTTTCATTAGCTTTATTTTTAAATTAGCAAAAAAAAATGTTGGATATGCTCATAAGATCTATAAAAGAAAAATTGCGGGCATAGGAATTGAAATGAAATGATTACATTTTTTATATTGTTAGGAATCTGAAAAGAAATACGGCGAGCCGCTGCCGGTCCTGGGGAAAAGAAAACACTGAATCATCAATTAGAGAGCCGATAATTTCGGGATTTCATGAAGTGTTGATTCATTGAAGATTTCTCCGTGCTCGGATCAACCAGCCGCTCTTTAGTTTTTCCTATTAATACGAATAATTACATTATTAAATGATCAAACTGAACTATTAATGTTTTGATTTCTTACATCAGAAGTGGGATTGTGCCTATTGTTCACAGTGTAATTTTGTGCTCGTGTGATCCATAAAGGAAATCATTCTCAAGAAATCTCCCAATACTGGGTGGTATCGAAAACAGATTTATCCAGGATTTTGTCTACAATAAAGTGAAAGAAAAACATGGCCTCATCGGATGGTGATGCGACTCAAAGCTTACTGGCGGAGTTAGTCAAAGTGCTACAGTCTCAGAGGTCTGGTGAACAGGTAGATTTACCGTATTTCAAACCCGAAATTAATCAATCACATAAATGGGTGAGTTACGTTGAGACTATTAAGCATGAAGTAGGTTGGTCTGATGTTCAAACCTTAGCAAGGATTGGCCGTTTTTGGCGCTCTAGTTCCTCGGAACTGAGTGCTTATCAATTTGCCCAAATGTCTGTAATTTTCGAATTTTTCGATGAAAATGGTCTTAAACGATTTGGTTCGGCTCACTGATCAAGAATCCGTGGTCGAAATTCATTCTGTCCGGCCGTCCGGCCGTAGGCACGATAACTCTCGAACGGAATGAGCTAGAGAGTTGAAATTTTCAGAGTAGGTTTGGGGGATAAATATCTCAGCTAATTTCGTTATTGGGCAAAATCGGACAGACGGTTTCGGAGTAAAAAAAACAAATTTTTTTTTACGAAACAAATTCCAAATTAAATTTTTTTTAATAAGCAGTTTTATCATAACAATCCATTCATATCATTTTTAACTCTAACAAGCTAATACTTTCGGAGATATGATTTTTCAAAATTTCAATGTAAATCGTATTTCATAGATTGATATAATTATTCTATGTATGAATTGTCATAATGTCAACTTATGACATGACATGCCATTATCTAATCAATCGAAGAATTATGAGAATAAAGTGTATTCCGAAATGTGAGCGAAGTGAGAAAAATCTCAGTTGTTTTCTCCGAAATTAGTTTTTCTCAGAAAAGTCTTAAATTTCGAAACGGAACATGAAGTAAGAGATCTGAGAGTAGTGAGACTGCTTTTCATCCATAGACGAATGCTCAGTTCTCTGAATTTATGACGGGACTGACAGAAGGGAATATTGTAACTTCAAAAATATTGGGGTTGAAATACTCGTATTTTAGCGATGCAACTCACCCGAAAATGTGAAAGCATAATTCTGTAGTTCGAGAGAGGAGAAAATTTGGTGAACGTAGATCAGGAAATTTTTGATCGATTACAAGGTAATTTTTTATTATTACTTATCTTCTTTCATACATGTTTTATGGAATACCTACTATTTGTAGGTACTTTAAACCTGTTTTGGGCAATTGTCATACCTAACTTGTTTTTTTGGCGCTCTAGTTCCTCGGAACAGAGTGCTTATCAATTTGCCCAAGTGTCTGTAATTTTGGAATTTTTGGCTGAAAATGGTCTCAAACGATTTGGTTCGACTCACTGATCAAGAATCCGAGTGCAAAATCGATTTTGCCCGGCCGGCCGACCAGCCGTAGGCACGATAACTCTCGAACGAAAGGAGTTAGCGGATTGAAAATTGCAAGGTGGTTTTGGAGCGTAAATATCTCGGACAAGATCGTTAATGGGCGAAATCTATCAAGGGGTTTCGGAGTTATGGCCGATTTTAGAAAAAATATTTTTTATGTTATTTCCGAAACCGATCACTCGATCTATCTGAAATTTAGCATCAAATTGTAGATCCATGACCTTTATACGCATGTGAAGTTTTGTATTGACCAGATTACCGCAAAGTGTAAAAAAAAAATTTTGAAAATGTGGTGCAGTTCTCATTCTCATGATTGCTCATTTAATCTTGATAAATAAACTATTATTTGAATTGAATTTCCTTTATGATGCAGTTCTATCATATGAATACATTGATATAATTCCCAACTCTGAGAAACCAATACCAGATATAATTTGTCTGTTTGAACTAGAGCGCCAGAAAGCTCCTGTCCACAGGGCTTGAACCCATTTTTTATTAAACGAAGCAAAAAAATGGTTTGAACGTTGGAATCCAGATCAGAGAGATTGGGCTACTTTCCGTATCGATTTCGTTGAGGCATTCCCTCCGAAAAGAAATCTTGGTCGCATGTTAGAAGAGGCGACAAAATTTTCAAGTGCTTGTGTAAACACTTATGAATCCTATGTGCATGAGAAGTCAGCTTTGTTGAACAATTTACGCGCGAACTGGTGTGAAGCCGATCGGGTAGAATTGATTGTTCATGGAATTTCTGAGAGATACGTAACGCTGCAATGAATGCTAACTGTCGCACTATTTCCGATTTATTAGTTTTCTTATCATCGTTTGCCAAATCTCCACGATATAGCGATGGTCAGCAACGATTGATTGGACAAGAGACTTCTCTCAAGCGGAAATTTCCTTTTAACGACAAGAAATCTAGCAATGCAAAAATTTCTAAGAAGTGTTTCCAATGTGGTTTAATGGGACATGTTCGAGCAAATTGTCGTGCTAAAAGCACCAAACCCCAGTCAGAGAACAAGAACTTGCATGTTAGTGAACACGATGTTCCCAGTACATCTCGAAATACCGAGAGCTGTAGTTTTTGTGCTAGAAGAGGTCACAATGTTTCAAATTGTTTTACGAAATCAGCTATTGAAAAACGTCGAAATATTAATCTGTGCTCAACAGGAAAACCTTTCGGTTCTACAAAGATTTTCATCGATGGCCATCAATTTTGGGCACTAATTGATACCGGTGTTGACTTATCCCTCATTTCCGACAGATTTTTGCATTTATTCGAAAATAAGGTAACCTCATGTAACATTCCAATGTTACTATTGAAGCAACAAAAAAATTTGTTGGTTCCACAAACATATCAGATGTGGACATTCCGATTACCTATGTTTTCATTTCCGACAAGAGTCTTGATTACGACGTTTTGATTGGGCGTAATATTTATGAAGACCAGAGCCTTGTAACCATAACTGATCATCAAGGATCACGTATCATACGCCGTCAACTGCCTGGAATCAACCGGGTTGCTGAAGGTTTCAGTTCCGAAATGACTGAGGTCGATGTACCCGCAGATTATCGAAATGATCTTCAGATACTTCTTCGAGATTTTAGTGACATGATAACAACTGGAAATAAAGTAGGTGCGGTCAACAATGTAAGCCTTCAGATACGGTTAACAAAGGACACCGTGGTCGTCCGTAATCCTTACCGTTTATCTATTACCGAAAGAGAAGCTGTTCGTGAAATCACAGAAGATTTGATGGCGAACAACATCATAAGACCTAGTGAATCACCGTTTGCAAGTCCAGTACTATTGGTGAGGAAGAAGGATACATCATGCAGGATGTGTGTTGACTATCGCGAACTCAATCGAATTACACTAAAGGACCGATTTCCATTACCATTAATCGAGGATCAATTAGATAGGCTAGGAAAAGGCCGTTATTTCACGTCTTTGGATTTGGCTTCCGGATTCCACCAAATACCGATACACGAGGAATCCATTCAAAAGACTGCATTCGTGACACCCGATGGACACTTTGAATACCTTCGAATGGCCTTCGGACTTGCCAATGCACCAGCTGTGTTCCAGAGAGCTGTCAATCTAGCTCTTGGAAAATTGAGGGATAATATTGCATTGGTCTACCTGGATGACATTCTAATTCCTAGTGTCACCCCCGCAGAAGGTCTCAGTCACCTTAGACGAGTTCTGGAAGCACTTAGTTCGGCGGGGTTCTCCCTGAACATAAAAAAGTGTCATTTCCTCCAACCAAGCCTGGAATACCTCGGTAGAGAAATATCGGCTGAGGGTGTACGACCCGGAAAAGCCAAGATATAAGCGCTGATGAAGTCACCAAATCCTGAAAACGTTAAGCAAGTTCGTCAGTTTATGGGTCTCGCAGGATATTTCCGAAAATTCGCTAGTAGAACAGCATGTATAACTCGTTTGACAAAGCAAGGAGTACCTTTTCATTGGGGAAAAGAGCAAGAGGAAGCAAGAAGATATGTCATCGATCATTTAACGTCAAGACCACTACTCGTTGTGTATGACCCTGAAGCACCAACAGAGTTGCACACTGATGCTAGCAGTATTGGATATGGTGCTATTCTAATACAGAAACGTGAAGACCAGCCAAGAGTTGTTGCATATTTCAGTAAAAGAACAACAGACAGTGAGGCTAAGTACCACTCATACGAGCTGGAAATGCTTGCCATAGTTCAAGCACTCAAGCACTTCCGAACTTATCTGCTTGGGATAAAATTCACAATAGTCACCGATTGCAATTCAGTTAAAGCAACCGCAACTAAGAAAGATCTTATTCCTCGAATAGCTCGTTGGTGGGTCTATCTTCAAGATTTTGATTTTGAGATAAAATATCGAAAAGGATCCAATCTTCCACATGTAGATTATCTGAGTCGGAATCCAGTGAACACAATTCGTCGAATTTCGCATAACAACTGGGCTTATATCGAACAGAAAGGGAACGAAGAAGTTAAGAACTTGATGGAACAACTGAAGAATGGAGATCTCGATTCGAATCAGTTCACAGAAAAAGATGGGATGTTGTACCATAAAAAGCTGAATCCGGATGGGACGATGAATCTGCAGTGGTTTGTTCCAAGACAAAGCCGTTTAGGGTTATTACGCATTTTCCATGATGAGCAGTGTCATGTCGGCAATGACAAGACCTACCAGTCGATTGCTAAACACTTTTGGTTCCCTCGAATGAGAAACCTCATTAAATGCTACATCAAACATTGCGTAATATGCGCAGTAAAGAATACCAGAACTGGGCCTTTACAAGGTTACATTAACCCAGTAGAGATTCCGTAAGAACCGTTTCACACCTTACATTTGGATTGCTTAGGGCCGTTACTGTGATATTTTTAATACCATAAATGTTTAATATGAAACTACCTTAAATTATTATATCTTTATTTATTGCCATTCAATTTGGAACTGCGTGGAATACAATTCAATCTTCCATCTGTTCCAATATTGCGATAAGCGAACATACGAAGTCTATAAAAAAACATCGCACTTCGCGTTCCCTATACAGAATAATTCCTATAAAATTAATATATCACACTCTTCCCCACATAAAATAAATTCATACAGTTTCCTTAATTATTAAATCATTAGTATAAATTGATTAAGGTAAATATTTTCATTACAACAAACCTATGGTTAAAGTTATACAATTCAATCATTTATCATAATTCAATCTATCAGGTTGTTTTATCTTTCTCTTAGGTCTCATAGAATGTGAATCATCATTAGCATGTACTAGGTTTTGATTTTGTGATGCCACAGAACTATCACTATCTCTATCCATTATCGGTATATTATGCTCTGAAATTCTGCGTCTTTTCAACTGATTCTGATGACGTTTCCACCTTTGATTTAATACAGGTATCTCGACAATATATGTATTTTTACCTATAATTTTTGTAATAATACCACCTATCCATCTCTCCTTATTTTCATATCTATAATCCTTTGCAATTACCTTCTCCCCTACTGAAAAGTTTTTGAATTTAATGCCGCCATAATGTTTCCTTTGGTTTGATTGAGACTTAAGAACCTTTTCTTTAATTTGTTTGAATGCTTTAGGTTTAAGTAGACTGAATTTCGTTGTCAAGTCTCTCCCAAAAACAAGTTTAGCTGGCGAAACTCCCGTAGTAGAATGAGGGGTAGTCCTATAGTCCATTAGAAAATTATTCCCTATCCCTATCCTATAAAATTAATATATCACAGTTACCTTTGTCAACCGACGGTTACAAGCATATTTCAGTTATGGTTGATGCCTTCACCAAGTATTGCATTTTGATGCCAATGAAAACTGTAACCACCGCAGAAACTCGTGAAAAACTAGAAAATGTGTTGGCATTGTTTGGAACTCCTAAACGAATTATAATGGCTGCTGCTACATCGTTCAAAAACACTACATTTCCGAAGTATCTGGAGCAATGGGGTATTGAACATCACTTTGTTACACCTGACATACACAGAGAAAATGGACAGGTCGAACGCTACATGAGAACCATTCGAAACTTATTGAGGATTGAAACTCAAGTTAAAGCAGAATGGCCGAGTGGTTTATGGAAAGTCCAGCTTGTTCTCAACACAACTGTGCAGAAATCGACCAGTTCGACCCCACTACAATTGCTCTTGGGAATCCAAGGTTCACACCACTGATACAGGCGTTGTTGAAAAATGTGTCGAAAGATCTGACTCCAATTAGAAACGGAAATTTAGATAGACGAAGGGTGGCAGAAAAACTGTCTTCAACATGCAATCTCGATAATGTTAACAAGAGGAGAAGAGACAAAGTTGAGTACTCGCCTGGTGACTTCGTGCTGATGCATCGTGATTCTCAGATGCATATCAGTAAGAGCGATTATGAGTTTCTTGGTCCATACGAGGTGGTGACTTGCCTGAATAATGGACGCTATGAAATTAAGAAGGTTGGCACAAATATCATGACCAAAGTTGCCAAAGAACAGCTCAGACGATGGCCTGTGCAATGGACTTTGGATGTCGACGTGACCGAAGTTTTAAATTTTCTTGAGTCAGAAGAGTTTGTGGAAAATGAAGGTTAGTAAACTAACAGCGTTCATGTTATTTCATATTGATTGGTCTCTGCTCCATGCGTGATAGAGCCGAGCGATGGCTGAGGTCATTGCAGATATAATTAGAATTTTTGATTGGTCTCTGCTCCATGCGTGACAGAGCCGAGCGATGGCTGAGGTCATTGCAGACATAATAAAAAATTTTTTGATTCGTCTCTGCTCCATGCGCGACAGAACCATTTGATAACTGATGTCATTAACATAATTTTGACGTATTACCTCCGTCTCTGGTGCCTGTTTAAGGTAAATCCAAAAGAAAAAAAATATATTCTATAACGATTTTTATTCGTTCTATTGAAGAAAATTAGAATTGATGAGTTATATTTTGGCAAGTTATTGCAGTACCTACTAGTGTAGTAGGTTGGAGTATTTGGGTACTATCAGAAAGGATAGATTTTGTTTTTGTAATTTTTCAGACGATTTGGCAGCTGTAGAGGGTGCCGAGAGCGTCACCCCTGTCAGGAAGGCCGTGTTAGGAATCTGAAAAGAAATACGGCGAGCCGCTGCTGGTCCTGGGGAAAAGAAAACACTGAATCATCAATACGAGAGCCGATAATTTCGGGATTTTATGAAGTGATGATTCATTGAAGATTTCTCCGTGCTCGGATCAACCAGCCGCTCTTTAGTTTTTGCGCGTATGTTCTGGGGAACATCGCGTTATAGTTTTGCCCAAATGTCTGTAACTTTCGAATTTTTTGAAAAAAATGGTCTCAAACGATTAAGTTCGACTCCCCAATGAAGAATTCGAGGTCAAATTTGATTCTGTCCGGCCGGCCGTCCGGCCGTCCGGCCGTTGCCACGATAACTTGAGAACGAAAAGAGCTAGCGACTTGAAATTTTCAGGGTGGGTTGCGCATCGCAATACGACGGACAAGTTCGTTAATGGGCATAATCGGCCCAGTGGTTTCCGAGTAATAATTTTGTTTTCAACCAATATAAATCCAATCGAATTGAAACTTGGTGGGTAGTTGTAGAATATGAACCTTAGCACGTTTGTGAAATTTTGTGCGAATCGTATAGCTAGAAAATTTTAAAAAAATTATTAAAAAATATTTTTTTTGTCACGATAACTTGAGAACGGAATGAGATAGCGGCTTGAAGTTTTCAGGTTAGGATGTGCACCAGAACGCGACATTTCAATTTGTTTATGAGCATAATCGGCCAAACGGTTTTAGAGTTATAGCCATCTGAAATTTTCTGGAATTTGGTGGTTTTTTGTTCCTCATTAACTCGAAAAATACTGAACCGATTGAATTCAAACATTGTTATTAGTTGTAGAATGCCATCGCGAAAATGTTTGCAAAATTTGCTGAGGATAGCATTTGTAGAAAATTTTTAATAAATCTTTGAAAATAAAAAAAAAATTCTATATATCAGTAACTATTCGTTTGAAATTGCTGAAATTCTGCAAGAGCCTTCATAACCTAACTATACTACCAAGTTTCAAGTTTTAATACGATCGGTTAAATATTGTTGGAGATTCGAGCATTCTTGTGTGGGTTCAGTAGATGGGTGACCGTTACCTCGATAACTTTCGAACGAAAGGAGATAGGGACGTGCAATTTTCAGGGTAGGTTGCGTATCCGAAAGGGAGAGTTGGGTTCGTTTTTGGGCATAATCGGTCTAACGGTTTCCGAGTTATACCCACCTGGAATATTATTTCCTTAATAACTCAAAAAATAAATATTCGATCGAATTGGTGCTTGGTAACTAGTAGAAGCAAATCAACATAAAGACGTGTTCAAAATTTTGTAAGAACCGTACCCCTACAAAATTTGAAAAAAATTACGAAAAAAAAATTTTTAAGAACCGTACCCCCAGAAAATTAAAAAACGTCAGTGCTTGAACCAATTTTTTCCTATTAATACTGTAATATCCCGTGATTTAAATAAATAGCAATAATTTCAATTTTCATAAAAATAACCATAATTAAAGGACCGTGATTCTTATGTTCGCGATAAAACGCTCTGTTCGTAGGTTCTGTGCTTGTATGAATTTCGATGGTCCTGAGCTGAAGGGATGTCAACTGACGTGTTCGTTTGGAAAAGGGGCGAAGGGGGATCTTGAGAGGAACTCAAGTGGATGGCTTGGCTTCTTATTAGAACTTATAAAAGGAAGACGATGGATTATCGAGGCTCTCTGTTCCTTTGTGTGTGCTGTCATTAAGACATCGTTTCACAGATTGAATGATTTTCCTAAATTGTAGTAAGTCTAACGATACACCCACAAGTAAGTTTGCATTGATAATGGCTATTAATATTGTTTTTATGAGTGTCTACCAAATCTCTAGGCTCCCTGGATTCAAGTTTAGTACCCCCTTTTTGTCCCAGTTCATGATGCTTACCTTACTTTTATTTCAGTGACTAACGTTGTTCATAATTGTTTAGGTATTACAGGAACTATATAATTATTATCCCAGGTTTGATACTGCAAATCTACATTTAGCATTCACCTAGTGGGACCAATGCAATTTCGGTGTTAGCTATCAATATTGAATGTTAAGTTTGTTCATTGGGTTCTTTATTTGGCTTAAAGGGTTCAGTCCACATCTAGTGTGTATGAATGTCAGTATATGAGTCCTAGGGCAACATTTTCCCCGGTGGAAGTCGAAGGTCCGGGATCGGGCATGGTCTGCTATTCAGGCGTTCCATTAGGAGTTGCATGTTTCTATTATCATTATTATTGAAAACGTTCCGTTATGAGTTGCTTGTTTCTATCATCATTATTATTAAATACCACCACACACTTGATATTAGCATGACCTTTGATGTACACCGAAGAACATTGTCTGAAACACGACCTTGGGTATCAGGATTTGTATAAGTCGGCTCTCGTATCCACACTGTTAGCTACCTGAGAATGCGTGTCGAAATGAAAGGGGGATGTGTGACGTTACACCTAAGCTACCGGAATCCTATGAACAGCTTTACAGACTACTTTTGTGTGTAATATGGATGATCTCCATAAACCAGAATTGTATTGCTTCCGCTATGTATCTGTTGTACTGTACCATCTAATTATTCCGTTCTACTATGATCTATGCTACATGCACATATTGATATACCTATGGCTACTCACCAGGTACCTATAGCCATATATTATGTACCTACTGCAATTGACCATGTACGTGTGTCTATGCATTAATACTTGATTTCATCCAGCATCCATTTATATACTATTGATTTCACCATGGTACATGTACCTGCGAATATCTATTTGAACTGATCAAGAGTGTGTAAAGAGAGGGGTTTTTCTTGTACGTTCTTTTCCCCTCTCTCAGGTAAATTAATTCGCCGAACGTACAATTAAACTCTTCAAGTTTATATTATGATATTTTATTTCATTCCCTCCTGACCTTCCCAACAATCTCTCTTACTCTGGGTATCTAAAAGTATTGTGGGTTGCATACACAACGTAGAGTCCTTCTTTGTTCACTAGACGATCAAAATCACAGCCAAGGGTAAGAATCACGACATAGAGTTCAATAACAGAATAACACCACTGGAGTCACGGTTAACGTAGCATTTTTGGGTGGGACCAGTACAGTGTAGCAATAGATCATAGTAGAACGGAATAATTAGATGGTACAGTACAACAGATACATAGCGGAAGCAATACAATTCTGGTTTATGGAGATCATCCATATTACACACAAAAGTAGTCTGTAAAGCTGTTCAAAGGATTCCGGTAGCTTAGGTGTAACGTCACACATCCCCCTTTCATTTCGACACTCATTCTCAGGTAGCTAACAGTGTGGATACGAGAGCCGACTTATACAAATCCTGATACCCAAGGTCGTGTTTCAGACAATGTTCTTTGGTGTACATCAAAGGTCATGCTAATATCAAGTGTGTGGTGGTATTTAATAATAATGATGATAGAAACATGCAACTCATAACGGAACGTTTTCAATAATAATGATAATAGAAACATGCAACTCCTAATGGAACTCCTGAATAGCAGACCATGCCCGATCCCGGACCTTCGACTTCCACCGGGGAAAATGTTGCCCTAGGACTCATATACTGACATTCATACACACTTGATGTGGACTGAACCCTTTAAGCCAAATAAAGAACCCAATGAACAAGCTTAACATTCAATATTGATAGCTAACATCGAAATTGCATTGGTCCCACTAGGTGAATGCTAAATGTAGATTTGCAGTATCAAACCTGGGATAATAATTATATAGTTCCTGTAATACCTAAACAATTATGAACAACGTTAGTCACTGAAATAAAAGTAAGGTAAGCATCATGAACTGGGACAAAAAGGGGGTACTAAACTTGAATCCAGGGGGCCTAGAGATTTGGTAGACACTCATAAAAACAATATTAATAGCCATTATCAATGCAAACTTACTTGTGGGTGTATCGTTAGACTTACTACAATTTAGGAAAATTATTCAATCTGTTTAACGATGTCTTAATGGCAGCACACACAAAGGAACAGAGAGCCTCGATAATCCATCGTCTTCCTTTTATAAGTTCTAATAAGAAGCCAAGCCATCCACTTGAGTTCCTCTCAAGATCCCCCTTCGCCCCCTTTTCCAAACGAACACGTCAGTTGACATCCCTTCAGCTCAGGACCATCGAAATTCATACAAGCACAGAACCTACGAACAGAGCGTTTTATCGCGAACATAAGAATCACGGTCCTTTAATTATGGTTATTTTTATGAAAATTGAAATTATTGCTTTTATTTAAATCACGGGATATTACAATACGAATAATTACATTATTAAATGATCAAACTGAACTATTAATGTTTTGATTTCTTACAATATATAATGTATTTATAAAGGTTGGAAGTATTCTTCAATCAATTCTTGTCGCACCAAATTACGATTCTGATTGTGTGGCATATGTTGATTGAAATTTTCTATACCTACAGCCACATTTTGATCAGGTTCTTCTTGCCTCATATTTACTGCGATATCATTAAGCACTGCAGTTGCTATGATAACAGTCATGGTAGTTTCTATCTTTAAGCGAATCGTAAAATGGCAGTTTGGGAAATCTTCTTTTCCATACACCGTACTGCCTTTCTACAACAATTCTAGTTCTTATTTGAGATTCATCGTAGAGTCTCTGGGGTTGATTTTGTGGGTCTTCTAGAGGAATCATCATATACTCGGACAATGTATATCCTGAATCGCTCACCAAAAAACTATTACCAAAGGTGCCTTCTTCAAATCGTGCCTTCTTCAAATCGTGCCTCGAGTCTAGAATGCGAAAATATTATATTGTCATGTGTGGCTCCCGGCCACCGTGCTACGTTATCTCTAATGCGTAAATGACTATCAGCAACGGTTTGGACATTATATGAGAAGTATCCTCTTCTGTTCCGATAATTTTCAGCTTCATTTCCCCCTAAAAGTTATATAATTGTATAAATCACTTGAGTACAGTCTAAAAATAATTATAATTTACACTAGATATTAAAATAGATGCTAGAAATACAAACCTATTAGGTAGTTGGTCTTTGTAAATTTGCTTCAATGTGACCAATTAACACTAGTACAGACTCTTTTGATGATCCAAATTGTTGTATTTCTGAATATGCAGAATACAATTATTTAATATTGAGTAAAACTCAGTCGTAATTTGAAGACTTATATTTCTTAACGTTTCTCTATACACCGAATCGATCTCAACTGCCACTATATTTTTACTACACATGTTCTTATCTACATACAGTGAACTCTCGATAAGTCGAACTCCCAGGGACCATAAAAAACTGTTCGACTTATCTATGGTTCGTCTCACCGAACGTTCGAGTTATTGAGGTGAGAGTTCGACTCATTGAGGGAAAAACTCGCGTATTCACGACATCAACAGTAGTTAATGAGAAACAAGTGTTGATGACAAGTGTCTTCATTGACCCTAGCACTTTCACCTAACGAAGTTCTTCCAGAAATTCCGTATATTTTTTTTTAAATTACGTAGCCAAGCACTACTCGCTGTAAATTCGTGGCCTAGGGAAGATGGGAACATCTGAATGCCGAGGCAATTTCTGACGGTACCGGTGGACTGATTTTCCTTTAACTCTGATGGAAGCGAGGATATTAATTCTAATTTTCATGATAGATGACAATTGGGATTTAGGAATTCCGAACTTGTTAGCGATAAGGGTTTTACTTTCTTCTCCTTTCTCTACTTCCCGAATGAGTTCGAGTTCATCTGCTACTGATAAAATTTTCAGTTTTCGCGGATCCATGACTAAATCGCTCTCAGCTAACTAACTAAGCGATTGAAAAATACATATGATGGCTACCAAATGTGGTGATTCCTTTGCATACCGAATTCTTTTCGGTTTCATTCGTTAGATCATATAGTTCGACTCATAGAGGAGATGATGGTTAGGAGTACGACTGATAGAGGTGGAGGTTCTCTCGTGGACCCTTCCAGTAGTTCGACTCATCTACTAGACTCTTTACTCTCAAGAACTCTGTTCGACTCATTGAGGTAAAAGTATACAGGGTTAGATACCCATGAATTGGGACCGGAAAAAATGTTCGACTTATCTAAGAGTTCGACTTATCGATGTTCGACTTATCAAGAGTTCACTGTATATACAAAAAAACATCGCCTCTTATTCGGAGACGTATAGCATTATACAGTTGTTCCAATATCTCCATACAGTGAGTTCTTTAAATGCTAACACACATACACTAACACATAAAAATTTAATTTATGCATAACATCATGTCAAATGAATATACTATGTATATTAAAAAAATCGAATGTAAACAATTAATGAGTGACCAATTATTTAAACACATAAAAAATTTACGAAATCAACAATATCTTCCCTTACACCAATTAATCAATAAAAAAAAATCTCATTTTAAGATATTCTTAATTCAATTGAAATAGAAAGAAAAAATAACCGCTATCCATATCAATATCCAAACCTATCCGGTATTTTCCTATTTCGTTTTGGTCTCGTAGCCAACGAAGTCGGGTAACATCAATGGAAGATGTTTCTTCTTCAATCTCTGTTACCAGTAAAGAGAATTTGTGAAACCGTTTTATCGATCTAAATGACGTTTTGTGATGAACTTGCCATTTTGTAACTCAACTTTGTAAATTCTTTTACCGCATCTACCTACAATTCTTGCAGGTTCCCAACATTCCTTGTTACCTCGATAAACCTTGATTAACACACTATCGTTCTCTAGAAAATATTCTCTTCTGTTACCACGAAAATATGATTTTTGCTTTTGTTGCTTTTTCAAGACATTAGTTTTGACTTTTCTATTATCGGGTAATAATGAAGTGAATCGTGTTCTAACTTTGTGCCTGAATAATATTTCGGCAGGTGGTGAAATGTACCGAGTTTCTGTAATCAAACAGAAAATTTACAAGTAAAAAATTCATATCTTGGCTTTTGTTGTCTAGTAAACCTTTCCTCAAGCCATTTTTTATGATTTTTACTCCAGGTTCAGCCTCGCCGTTTGATTGGGGACGATACGCCGCTCCAGTTAAATGTTCAATATTATTTGAATCCAAAAATATATTGAATTCTAATGATTCAAACTGCGTTCCCTGATCAGACACTATTATTTCAGGTAGACCCAATCGAGAAAAAATTTCTCTTAAAACTTTTATTGTTGCTCGAGAAATAATTTTTTCCATGGGGTGGGCCTCTTACCATTTGGAATGGGCATCAACTACTATTAAGAAATACATATTTCTAAAATGACCACAAAAATCAATATGCAATCGTGACCATGGTTTTTCAGGCCATGGCCAAGTGGATAATTCAGCCTTTGACGGACTAGCAGCTGACAATTTACAATTTTGTGCGATTTTCTCTATGTCACCATCCATTTTAGGCCACCAAAAATAGGATCGGGCGATTCCTTTCATCTTTGAAATGCCTAAATGTGTTGCATGTAAATTTTGAAGGCATTTCACCCTCAAGTTCTCCGGTATAAAAATTCTGTTATTCCAAAACAAACAGTCGGAATCTACCGATAATTCGAAACGTTTTCGAACGAATGGTTTGAATTTATCCGTTTTATAACAATAAGACGGCCAGGAATTATGTTGAACGAAATGAATAATTTTTTTAATGAATTTATCACGTTTTAATGCCCACTGAACATCTTTGAACGTAACAGATAATTCCGCGGCTTCATCGATAAAGTTAACATAGTTGAATTCAGAATCGATATCAAGCATGTGTGCGTCATAGTCTGGTATAGGCAATCGTGATAAACTGTCCGCCAGATTTTTCTCGGATTTAACAAATTTAATAGTATAATTATAATTTGATAAAACTAAGGCCCATCGACGTAACCGGTTCGCAGAAAACTGTGGAATACCTTTATTCGGTGAAAATATACTAATTAGTGGTCGATGATCCGTTTCTAAAATGAATTTATTGCCGTATAAATAATCATTGGATTTAGTTAGACCATATATAATAGATAATCCTTCTTTTTCTATTTGAGAGTAAACACGTTCACTCGAATTTAAAGTTCTTGAAGCGAACGCTATCGGTCTATCATGACCATCCGGACATATATGAGAAATCAAGGCCCCAATCCCATATTGAGAGGCATCTGTGATTAATTTAATCGGTAAGTCAAGTTGAAATGGTACTGAAACATCTTCAGACGTTAATTTCGATTTTACAAAATTAAATGCTTGTTGACACTCTTCTGTCCATCTCCACTCTACTGATTTTTTTAATAAATTATACAGGGGAGATAAATGAGTAGCTAAGTCTCGAATAAACTTACCATAATAGTTTATAAGTCCCAAAAATGATTTCAATTGAGTAATATTAATAGGAATAGGCACAGAGCGTATGGCTTCCAGTTTAGACTCACTAGGATGCAAACCCTCCGAATCTATTCTATAACCTAAATATTCGACAGAGTCCTCAAAGAAATTACATTTTTCGGCCGATATTTTCAAACCTGCATCTTGCAATTCGGCTAGAACTTGGTCCAATCGTGTCAAATGAACTTGTTCAGTCTCACCGGTAATTAATATATCGTCAAGAAAAATTTCGACGCCTGGTATATCCGCTAATAGACTTTCCATAGTCCGTTGAAAAACGGACGGACCACTCGCAACTCCAAATGGTAATCGATTATGTCTGAACAAACCCCGATGTGTATTAATAGTTACTAACGGTATTGAATTTTCATCTAGTAGAATTTGCTGATAAGCGAAACTCAAATAAATTTTTTAGAACTTTTTACCACCACCTAACTTACAAAATAATTCTTCTGGTTTCGGCAAGGGATACTTATCGATTTCTAAAACAGGATATAGGGTAATCTTAAAATCTCCACATAATCTTACGGTGTTATTCTTTTTCAAAATCGGAACTACAGGAGTAGCCCACTCTGAATATTCATCGGGTGCTATCACCCCCAGATCAAGAAGACGCTTAAACTCATTTTCTACTTTAATTTTTAGAGCGTACGGAACAGATCTCACTTTAAAAAATTTTGGTATAATACTTTCATTCTTCAAATTCAATTTAATTTTTCCTTTATTAAATGTTCCAATACCAGGTTCGAATAATTTTTTAAATTTTGACTTCAGTTGATCTACCAGACCAGAACGATCATAATAGTTCAAAGAACAAACACCAAATTTGAAAATACGTAAGAAATCTCTACCTAATAGCGGAGGTCCTCCATTTTTAATAATGAACAATTTTAAAATTCTCGGAAAAATATTTTGGGAATCAATCTCTATTACATCGACCTCTATAAATCCTAAAGCTCTGAAACACTTTCCCACATAGGAGGAAAATATTTGTTGTGTTTCCAAAAGTTTCATATGAGCAAAATTATCTTTATAAAAATTTTCTGAAATGACCGAAACACTGGCTCCGGTATCAACTTGAAAATCAATAATTTTAGTTTCTATTTTCAATTTTAAATTAAGAGGTTTATCAATGAAATTTTCACGTATATTAAACAACGAAAAATCAGACTCAAGAAAATTATGCTCTTTTCTATTTGTGTTCGATACCTGTTTACTTTCACGACACACTGAAGCTAGATGTCCTTTTCTATGACACTTGTGACAACTATACCCTTTGAATTGACAGTCGTGCGTCATGCGATTTCTTCTACCACAAACGGCGCATGCTGTTGTACTCTTCTTGGAGGATGACAGAGATGGAATCCTTGGCTGCGTCGATTCTTTTCTATCTTGATAGGTATTGCTCTGACGTTTCTTCTGGTGGTTGCGCACATACTGCAGAGGTTTCGTTTTCACCATTTGTCGTTGAAAATCGTTTTTCAAAATGGCTGCTTCCTTATTACTAGCGATCCTTATGACTTCATCAAAAGTTACGTTACCTTCTTCCTCGAACAATCTATCTCGGATTGGCCCTTTTGGCAAACCCATAATGAAACGGTCACGTAGGCATATATTTAATTCTTCTTTAAACATACAATATGCAGCTAAGCTTCTGACTCGAACATGCCCACTCTTCAATAGATTCTTCAGGAAGTTGAATTGCCCTGTAGAATTCACTTCTTGTGGCGAAAATGGAATGCTGTTGCCCGAAGTGCGAATTGAACAGCTCTAACAATTCACTGTATGTCTTCGATTCTGGAGCCGACGGCATACATAGGCTAAATAAGAGCCTGTAAGATTGTTCTGACAGCAGATTCAAGAATATGGCCCGTTTTCTGACACCATCAGTGATTTTATTCGCCTCGAAATAGTTCGCTAACCTGGGCTTAAATATTGTCCAGTCGTTGTTCACAGCATCAAACTCCCTCAGATGTCCGACCATGGGTAAGAATTTTCTTGCGCCATAATCTTATTTATTTCAATGATTTCACAATATTGAAACAATTAACTTAAAAAAAAACTCGTCGCCACTGTTGTATTTCTGAATATGCAGAATACAATTATTTAATATTGAGTAAAACTCAGTCGTAATTTGAAGACTTATATTTCTTAACGTTTCTATACACCGAATCGATCTCAACTGCCACTATATTTTTACTACACCATATAACACAAATCTGCTTTTAAATTCCGTTACGTTCCATGGTGAAATGGTCTAAACGATTTCTAAATACCCTTTCTCGCCTAGAGCCTTCAACAATATTCAAAGCATCTTCTTCATCGTCAGTTAAAATTTCCTCAAAAATAAATTGGACGTCATTCCACAAGTTAACTTCAAGATATCTGTCAAAATAGTTTTATAATACCGGCCCTTGAAGTTAACTTTGTAGAAAATGGTGATTTTCGACAGTTCATATGTAAATAATAATATGGCATATAACCTAAGTATTTGATATAACCCTAATTTTATTGTTTGATTTTCCGCAGCGATATCCAATTTATTTTTGAGGAACTTTTAAGTGAGGATGAAGAAGATGCTTTGAATATTGTTGAAGGCTCTAGGCGAGAAAGGGTATTTAGAAATCGTTTAGACCATTTCACCATGGAACGAAATGGAATTTAAAAGCAGATTTGGATCGTCAAAAGAGTCTGTGCTAGTGTTAATAGGTCACATTGAAGCAAATTTACAAAGACCAACTACCTAATAGGTTTGTATTTCTAGCATCTATTTTAATATCTAGTGTAAATTATAATTATTTTTAGACTGTACTCAAGTGATTCATACAATTATATAACTTTTAGGGGGAAATGAAGCTGCAAATTATCGGAACAGAAGAGGATACTTCTAATATAATGTCCAAACCGTTGCTGATAGTCATTTACGCATTAGAGATAACGTAGCACGGTGGCCGGGAGCCACACATGACAATATAATATTTTCGCATTCTAGACTCAAGGCACTATTTGAAGAAGGCACCATGGTAATAGTTTTTTGGTGAGCGATTCAGGATATGCATTGTCCGAGTATATGGTGATTCCTCTGGAAAACCCACAAAATCAACCCCAGAGACTCTACAATGAATCTCAAATACGAACTTGAAATGTTGTAGAAAGGCAGTACGGTGTATGGAAAAGAAGATTTCCTATACTGCAATTGACAATTCGATTAAAGAGAGAAACAACATAACTGTTATCGTAGCAACTGCAGTGCATCATAATATCGCAGTTAATATGAGGGAAGAAGAACCTGATCAAAATGTGGCTGTAGAATTGGAAAATTTCAATCAACATATGCCACACAATCAGAATCGTAATTTGGTGCGACAAGAATTGATTGAAGAATACTTCTAAACTTTATAAATACATTATATATAAAAAATGTTATCTTTTCATTTCAATTCCTATGCTCGAAATTTTTCATTTATAGTTCTTATGAGCATAGCCAACACTTTTTTTTTTGCTCATTTAAAAATAAAGCTACTGAAACGAATGAATATTATTTAACTTTTGACATTAATAAGTGCTCACGTAATCGAGAGGGTGTTCTGATGATTCAAATAATACAGAGTTTGATCAAAATTTCCGATTTATGTATTATTTCAATTTTCATTTTGAAAAAAGTCCGTAATTTTCTGAGTGTGCGAGTTCAGTGTATAATAGTCCAATGAATTTTCGATAATGGTGAGAGCTGCGAAGGAATCGTCACTTTTATTAGTTTGAGGGCGTAGAAGCAAAGGGTAGTAAGACACTTGTTCTTTCTTGAATTCATTTTAATACATTCACTCATATGTATTTCATTTATGTAAACAAACGACTTGTCTGAGCATGATAAGCGAGTGGAGGAGCCCGGACTTCAAAATATTGAATGTTAACGTGCAAGAACAAGGTATCATTCCTTCAAATTAACGAGGCGACCAATTTTGACTGATATTCTTCAATTTATCAAGTAATTTTCAAGGGACTGGGAAAAAATTTCAAATTTCGAGTTATTCAAATTAGCACAGAACATTCGCACAGACCACAGAAATGGGACTTTTATAAAACCGACATTTTAAGGCTAAAGTTATCTCGACCGATAAAGTTAAAGTTAACTACGACAAATGTTTATAAACCCTAACATATGAACTGTCGAAAATCACCATTTTCTACAAAGTTAACTTTAACCCATACCCCATCCACCCAATAAAGTTAACTCGTAAAATGGGAAGATAACTTTGACGTTGACTTCATTCCACAAGTTAACTTCAAGATATCTGTCAAAATAGTTTTATAATACCGGCCCAGCTCAGAATCTTCGAATTCGACTCTAGCGGCACCATCGTTAATAAAAAGAAGTAGTACATAAAGTACGTGATTTGACAGTTCTAGGTCCGTTTTTCGACCGAAAATTTTAACAGAAATTAGCAGGGAGTGTCGACACCTTGTTATTCTATGCATCTTTCCCTCCACCTTCCCACGTCGATCTGGATCGGCGGATACCGCGTTGCGTGGGCCGCGTGGGATAGCGTTGCGTATGATAGCGTCTGTATAGTGTGTAGTTCTAGGCATGTAAATTCAAGGGTCCAGATATCATAATGCGTTGCGTACGGGGCGTACGTGGGCATAGTCCACAGAATATACCTTAGAAGAAGTGCAAGCTCCAAACAAATTGTATGGCAACAAAAAATAGCGCACCCTGGTGTCCGGGTGCTGTATTATTTGTTTGGCGCGAAATTTGAACACTAAAATAGGCGGGGAATTTGAACCACTCTTCCATGTTTCTAGATTATTCTTTATGAATAATTCGTATCAATTTAAATTTTACCATTCAAAGCTCATTGTTTTGAATGGTAAAATTCAATTGATAACTTTCATTAAGACCATTGATTGAAAAAAAATGAATACAAACACAAAGTCTAATTATGCTTTATTGCAAAATTGAACATAAATAAACAAAATAATTTACATATTCTTTTACAAATTAATAGTGTATTACTTAAAAATTTAAATAACAATGCTCTAACAAATTATAAATTTAAATAGATTTTCCCTAATGTATAATAGGTACTTTATAAACGAAAACCAGATATCAAGAAATACACAATTTATAAATGTTCATCGCTCTCCAGTTTCGAAATGAATAATACATATAACCAATTCAAAAATGATTACAGACACAAACTGTATGTTTTATTATGAAATAAAAGATAAATAAGCAACCAAGAATTCATTGGTTATTGAATAATGTGGTAAGAAATAATTGTATTCTTTAATAATTGAATTTGAATGTGAATTGATTGAGAATTCTTCAGAAAGTTTTTGAACATTCAAGGAGCTACATCGTGGTTCCGAGAATGATTTATTGCAAACTGAAGTAAAAAATGTATGAGGTGATGCATGCTTAACGAGTTTACTTGTTCTGCTATTAACAAAATCAGTATCATTGAAATGATCCTCACATAAATAATGAAATTTGAGCAAATGATGGAATCTTTAATCTAACAAATGTTCCTCCTTTTAGAAAGCTAAATTTCTTCCTGCAGCAATTTGAAAAACTGTTTTCCTCATCCTACAGAATATCCATTCTAGCAATCTGGATACTTACAAGAAAAAACCTGTCTCGGAGTCGACATATTAATTTCAATAATTAAAGATGATTATGAAAAAAGCTTAGCTGTTCAACTAGAATGCTGCTACCCCAACGTCTATGTTATTTGTTGCTTCGATTTCTCTCTTCCCTGGCAACAATTTCTGTAAAGATGTATGATGTTTAAAATTAATGTGCGGACAATTTCAGTGCAAATTTATACTTACATGAATACTTTTCTTCAAAAATCAGTAAATGCACCGAGCACTTGAAGTGTCGCCTCCATTTCTCGGCTTCCCTGGCCTGGACACGATTTCTAAACAGCTGTGAAGATGTATGATGGTTTGTAGCTTATAATGAATGTATGAATCGGCATTTTTAGTGCAAATTTATACTTACATCAATAAATAATTCGGAAATCGATAAATATAGCTGGCGGTCGAATTGACAAATGAAAATCACATGAAAATTGTCAATTATGAATTATCCAGGATCCTGTCAAACGAAACCACAAGAGCAAATCTTTCACACTATTTATCACCTTATTGTCCCTCTAATAAGGATTATATTTGCATCTACTTGCTGTCACAGTCGCGCCTCTGGTGTTCGGGTGCAGAACTACTAGATTGCTTCCAGATTTTGGTCATAGTTATCACTTCTTCTAGGGTATATTCTGTGGCATAGTCTGTTTCTACCTTAATTCCTCAATACGTGCGAAAATCTCGACCAATCCTGGACAAGCACGCGTTTTGCATCAACGACAGAGAGCAAAATCGGTATTCTCTGTCATCCTCTCACTAATTTCAACAGTTATTCTCAGAGTCTTGTCTAACTATAGCCTACTCTATTAACAGGCCAGAAGACTCGTCGAAAATGCGAGGTTGCCCATTCTACACGGGAGGGTTATTCTTATTCGGAGTGTCACTGTTACCGGCCATTTGTTTATGTTTAGTTAGTACTTATCGGTTTTCAAGCGGCTTGCTTACTCGTGTCGGTGTTGAAACGTTCGAATTCGGTATAGGTATTTTCAGTTTGTTCGATTGTTTTAGTGCTTCAAGTGAATATAAAAAGTGTTTGTTAAACCAAATAATTGTTAATTGAGTTGAGTGTTCACGAGTTTCATATTTGGAATTTGGATATCTAAAGGTATAATCAGAAGGTTAGTTACACATTTGGAATTCTTCGATTTGCGTTCATCATGACTCGTGCTTGTGCAGTTCCTAGTTGTAATAGTAATTATAAATCCACACACGAAAATGTTTCGGTAGATTCCCAAAAGATCTTTCAAACGACGAAAATTGCTCAATGCAATCCATAGGGAAAAAGTTTCAAAATTAACAATAATACTGTAGTATGCTAAAACATTTTGTAGATGCATCTATTCTAAAAGAAAATTCTCTACCGACCGAGATGGATCATTTATTAGTATCCCGAGAAAAATTCCTAAATTAACAGATGACGCACTCATTCCCTTCAATTTTTCGAAATCAACCAAGTTATATGTCTTCTGCAATTACTCCCAAAAGAACTGATCCAGAGCATCGAAGGCAAAATTTAGTTTTTTATTATGATAATATTTTTAGCAACTGGGACAACCAAGATCAGATTCTTACTTTTTCTCACTTTTGTTCCCATTTCAAAGACAAGGCATTTTCAACTTTTCTTTCAACGTTCAAGAAAATGATTTCGTTCAGTTTTACAAAATAAATTTCGAAGGTGAGTTTCCGAAAATAACGTCGGGGTTTAAGGTTTTCACAGATTTGAGGATAGAAGTGTTCAAAAACCAAGTCAATATACCCATTTCTAAATTTAAGTGGTTATTAGGTGAGAGATACATATGTGATAGGTGGTCAAAGTTCGAAAACTTAATTTCACAATTGAATAGGACCGATTTAGATTCAGATTCCTCTGCTAATGCCAGCAGTTCTTTAGAACAATATATTTTAGATAAAGTAAAGGAAGAAATTGAGAAAATTTATAGTGCCCCCAAAAATTGTATCGATAATCTAGAAAACATTAATACAGACGACATTAACACTTCTCATATGATCAAAAAATTGACTTTTTTAAGTCAATAACTCAAATTATCAGTTTCACCGAGGCCCATTTATTCTAAAGCTTGTTTTTGTGGGCATCTTCTATTCATACCCAAGATCTTACAGGTTAATTAGAGACTTTCATTTATTAACTCTTCCTCACCCGAAATATTTAAGTAATATTATAGCGGATATAAAATGTATTGTAGGAATTAAGGAAAGTCAGATATCATATCTGAGAAAGAAAGGTCAAAATTTAGAGTCTCATGAGAGAATAGTTTTTTTATGTTGTTTTTGTTTTAAGAATTTATATTAAATTTAAGATCAACAGTCAGAGTATAATCGATATCAATGGCTGATATCTTTTTATTTTCATAATTTTGATATTTATGAATGTTTGATTAAGTTTGAATGCCTCAGAAAATCGAATATTCTAATGGTAATATTTTGCGACTCAATAATACAGCTACCTCCTCGTGGTGAGTTCTGGATTATTTGCGATGAAACATTATGGGGTAGTTCTCACGAAATGTTCCACTTTGGTGTTCATGGCAGTTTTCTGCTACATAAAACTGATTTAATCGTTTAATTCTCTATATTATATCCTTTTGAAATGTAACAATCACTATAGAGAATAAAAAATAGCAAACATTCAAAAATTTTAATTTTCAACGGTAGTTTTTTCTCCAGAAGAATTGAAAACCTCACCTCCGTGACTGTTCCTCTTAGTTATCGCATTGTCCTAAACTTAAAATTATAGCATTAATGGAATTCTGGTACAGCGTATTTCTAGTTCATTATCCATAATTAAGTAAATAATGTTGACATGATAAAATCTCAATAAAAAAATTATCGGTGTTCGAATTATACTTATATTAGTCGATGTTCCTGCATTATCTATCACCTCCGTGAAGCGACATTGTAATTTGACTCTTTAATCGCAAGATGACGCTATCGTCATCGTGGACCGCCTGGAATATCGGTTGATGCGCAGGTAATACTGACCACTTGAGATTTGAACTTCAAAGTGTAACTTATTGGTTAAATTCTTACCCAAGTGATAAAGACGTGTATGGGAAATTTGGGATTCTCACTTCCGTGAAGATGAATTGTAAGGTAGGAGATTATTTTATTCAATTATTTGTTACCTGAATATACTTAATTACGGAAGGTTTTTAATGAGTTAAAATATTGTTTTGAAGCATTTTTCTCTAAATGAGATATTCTATAAAAAAGTAAAATTTCTCAGCTCCGTGAATCTAACCTCCGTGAATATAGCAATTCACGGAGATGAGGTACTCTTCACGGATGTGATAATAATATTCTGTTCCTCCTGTCAGGACATGAATTCTAACATTATTAAAAAAAAATAAGAAAAAAATTACTGCATCTCATGAAGAACAGAAGAAAAAACAACGAAAATCTATGAGAAGACTTCGTGACGCCCGAAAAAATGATCCTGAGAAAAATTGGTTCAAGCACTGACGTGAAGTCAGGAGCTTTTGCGCGTATGTTCTATTGTCCATCCTCATGTATTGGACACTCTTAATCGAATTTACCATGGTGAATTCTATTGTTCGTTCTCCTGTATTAAATACAAGAGTCTGACATTGAAAACACAGAAAAATATCTGCCGACAAATTTACCACCCTACAAAAGAATTCTGCAGTGTCATGAGATAGTTTGGACTAAAGGCAACTGTTTTGTAGATACAAGAAAACTCACATGCATTGTTCAGAATCAGTGCAGTGTTCTCACTTTTCTTTGGGAGTATACCAGTATAAACAAAGTATTCTTTTCTCGAAATATGAAATAATTCACTTCATCAGAATATTCTTTATTTGTCTACTATATGCTACAACTGTTTTCCTTGACATTAGATATATGTATTCCTATGCGAAAACTTCAATATGAAGGAGTATATTCCGATTCAATTTCCAGTGAAGACGATTATGTGCCCTTAGCTCATCTCATGAAGAAATCTGAAGATTCCAATAAAAACTTGGTGAAACTTTGCTCGATTCTGTCCCTCTTGAACCCGAGGAAAACGACTTTTTGCGCGTATGTTCTGGGGAACATACGCGTTATAGTTTTGCCCAAATGTCTGTAACTTTCGAATTTTTTGAAAAAAATGGTCTCAAACGATTAAGTTCGACTCCCCAATGAAGAATTCGAGGTCAAATTTGATGCTGTCCGGCCGGCCGTCCGGCCGGCCGGCCGGCCGGCCGTTGCCACGATAACTTGAGAACGAAAAGAGCTAGCGACTTGAAATTTTCAGGGTAGGTGGCGCATCCCAATACGACGGACAAGTTCGTTAATGGGCATAATCGGCCCAGTGGTTTCCGAGTAATAATTTTGTTTTCAACCAATATGAATCCGATCAAATTGAAACTTGGTGGGTAGTTGTAGAATATGACCCTAAGCACGTTCGTGAAATTTAGTGCAAATCGTATGGCTAGAAAATTTTAAAAAAATTATTAAAAAATATTTTTGTTGTCACGATAACTTGAGAACGGAATGAGATAGCGGCTTGAAATTTTCAGGTTAGGATGTGCACCAGAACGCGACATTTCAGTTTGTTTATGAGCATAATCGGCCAAACGGTTTTAGAGTTATAGCCATCTGAAATTTTCTGAAATTTGGTGGTTTTTTGTTCCTCATTAACTCGAAAAACACTGAACCGATTGAATTCAAACATGGTTATTAGTTGTAGAATGCCAACGCAAAAATGTTTGCAAAGTTTGGTGAGGATAGCATTTGTAGAAAATTTTTAATAAATCATAGAAAATAAAAAAAAAAAATTCTATATATCAGTAACTATTCGTTCGAAATTGCTGAAATTTTGCAAGAGCCTACATAACGTAACTCTACTGCCAAGTTTCAAGTTTTAATACGATCAGTTAAATATTGTTGGAGATTCGAGCATTCTTGTGTGAGTTCAGTAGATGGGTGACCGTTGCCTCGATAACTTTCGAACAAAAGGAGATAGGGACTTGCAATTTTCAGGGTAGGTTGCGTATCCGAAAGGGAGAGTTGAGTTCGTTTTTGGGCATAATCGGTCTAACGGTTTCCGAGTTATACCCACCTGGAATATTATTTCCTTAATAACTCAAAACATAAATATTCGATCGAAATGGCGCTTTCTAACTAGTAGTAGAAAATCAACATAAAGACGTGTTTAAAATTTTGTAAGAACCGTACCCCTAGAAAATTCGAAAAAAATTACGAAAAAAAAATTTTAAGAATCGTACCCCTAGAAAATTTTAAAAAAATCACGAAAAAAAAAATTGGTTCAAGCACTGACGTGAAGTCAGAAGCTTTTGCGCGTATGTTCTATTGTCCATGCTTCTGTATTGGACACCCTTAATCGAATTTACCATGGTAAATTCGATTAAGGGTGTCCAATACAGAAGCATGGACAATAGAACATACGCGCAAAAGCTTCTGACTTCACGTCAGTGCTTGAACCAATTTTTTTTTTCGTGATTTTTTTAAAATTTTCTAGGGGTACGATTCTTAAAATTTTTTTTTATAGTTAAGTTTACTAACAAGAAGCTTGTTACTAGTCATTTCATGGGCGTGGTTCAGATAACTCATATGGATGAATATCCAGATGATTTATTGATTCGCATTCTTAAAAAACAGACGAAAAAAATGGATATCTTTGTATTTCCAAGGAAAAACGATATTTCTATAGATAATAAGAGTTATATTGTATCTGTTCTTCCGTCACCTTTGATAGATGAGCATGAACAATACAGATTTTGTACTGACCTCTCTATTTTTAAAAACTTAGGTTAATGTTTTGTAGTATTTCAATATGTTAGACCTAGTTTTACAAAGAGTCATTATTATTTCTGATATAAAAATAAGGAACCTGGAGCAGTTCCTGCTCCAGGTCAACACTTGTTGAGCTTTTTAGTAAAAATATAAATGATTTTTCGTTCATATTATGTTTTGAATGTTATGAATTGATACTCCCAATAATAAAAATGGGTTCAAGCCCTGTGGACAGGAGCTTTTGGGCGCATGTTCCTTGTGGCCCGTACTGACCAGTAAAGAAAAAAAGCAGTATCATGTTGAATACCTTAATATTATTCTGGAACACAAATTTTCCATTACAATAATCTTCATCTAGCTTCTATTTAGTATCAATTCCTGTAGAACGTGATCATAATAAGTGTTTTCCATATAATAAAATGTGTTTGAACTTGGTATGTAGGAAATCTGACATTAATTATTGGAATTAATTGATTTGACAAACAGCCGTCAAATGAGGTAAATAGATTTTTGTGACGATTTTCTGTGACCATAAAAAAAATTAAGCATTTCATTATTGCATTTCTTGAAATAGGTACCTTTTCAAGTCGATCAACATCGTCCTTCTTTCGACGTCTAAACTATGACTTGATTCTTTATGTTTATGTCTTTGAATTTGTTTTCGGTGGAATTCAAAGAGTTCATAGAATAATCGATGAAAATACTGAGAGAGACCCAGGAAATTTGACACATTTTGTCTTATATCTCCAGAAATTGAAATCGTATAGACCCAAAATTTTGCACAATGTTGCAAAATACTACAATTGACGTTAGTACAAGTTTTTGTTGCAATCTGATGAATAGTTCACGAAAAAAAAATTTTTTTTTCGAAAAAATTAAAAGAAATATTTTTTTAAAAATTACCAACATTTTGATCATAACAGAATTTTGCCAAAAGTTGCGCGTTTATATCCTCGAACTGACTACCAAGTTTCGATTCAACATCTTCTTTAGTTCCTGAAATATCAGGGAAATAACCTCAAAATTTTAAATGTCTATAACTCCTAAACCGTCCGGCCGATTTTGCTCGTTAACGAACTTAACCGTCGCATTTTGATCAGAAACCTACCCTGAAAGTTTGAAGTCGATAGGACCTTCGGTGCTCCTGTTATCGTGCCTACGGCCGGCCAGCCGGCCGGCCGGCCGGCCATACGGCACCCAAAAATCTGACACCGGATTCGTAATCAGGGAGTCCGAATTAGTCTATTAGCCAATTTTCAGCTCGAAATTCGAAAATTACAGACATTTGGACGAAATGATAGGACGATGTTCCCCTAGAACATACGCCCAAAAACCTTATGTAATATCTATTGTAGTTACGATTAGTTACCGTTTTAGCAAGATATTTTCACCTCCATTAATTTTCTCTCACTTCCGTGAAAGGGTTTTTTGTCACTTGGTTATGCAAAATTATTCTACAAAATAACTATAGATATTGAACAATGTCTTTTATATATTAAGGATATATGAATTTTTTTTAATTAAAATTTAACATTATTTCATTTCCGTGAATTTTGTCTCACATCCGTGAATGCCGGTTTCATGAAAATCTCATTATTTCACAAAATACCAACGAAAGTGTGTAACCTTAGGCATAAGTAAGAATTAATTTCTGTTTCAGGATATCTAAAAATAAATTCGATTATTGTTAATTTATATTTTTTTAAACTAAAATGCGAAAGGGGAACATTTGGTGGGAATTACCCTATGAAACAAATCGCAAATAAACGAAATGCTGTTTTTCTTTCCTCCATGCAGTTCTTAGAATTATAGACAATCAGAGTCTGCTTCGCGACACTCCGATAGCTACGACAACGTCTAACCTTCTGGCCTGTTATTAGAGTAGGCTATAGTCTAACCGATATTGATTTTTGAAGAATTCGAATTTTTTGTGTTTAATCAGCAATTTTGATTGCTCTCTAAAGTGTATCTGTATTCCTAAGTTTTTAAGAAACAGATTATTCAACATGGATGAAGTTAAGTAAGTGTTCATTCATTGACTGTATTCTTTGAGTGTTATTAAAAGTATCAATTTTCAGCGAAAATTTGATTTGTAAAGTTTGCCGAAAGAAATATTCGATTGTTTCGGCAAAAAATCGTCATTTGAAAGATGTTCATCATGAAGAACCAGTTAAAACATCGACTGGGGTGGAAACTTCCGTACTAAAGACTGGTCCCACAGAATAGTTCGAATAATCCCACACAAATTTGAGGATGTCTCTGCCTTCGCGATTTGTGGATCACGTGATGATACCACGTGATGCTTTATCAGCTGTTTGCTACCGGCTTACTTTTATTTATTTACTTTTACATTTTACAATTTTACATAGTTTTGGTGAAATCTGTGTGTTGTAAAAATAAACTTTTCCGAATATCACTGTTTGATGTTCGGTAAAAAACTTTAAGAATACAAGTAAAGTGATCAAGTGTTCTCCTAATATTGCAGACAAGGTTATGGTCTTCATGGCTAGGGGAGTTCTTCATAAATACAAACAAACAACCCTAGCTTATTTCTTCAATCGTGGTGGAATGAAACGTGATGATCTTTCGAAATTACTTGAAGATATTGTTAGATCATGGGACTCATGTCGTGACACTTGTTTGTGATCAAGGTTTTGGAAATGTAGCTGCTATAAATAGGCTACCTATATAGAGAAACCACTGGGTGATTTTCACGTACAAAATGTTTTTCACATTATGTTGTGCATAATGATATCCATTTTTTATATTATATTTCTCATTTGATTCTGTCCTTCTAAATGTATATTGGAGTAGAATATACTTCCACATTGTGTTGTACTCGCATAATGATATCCATGTTTTGTACGATATTTCACATTGGATTTTGTCCTTGTAAATGAATATTGGAATTAAGGCAGCCATTCATTCAACTGCTCCTTCAAATTTGAAGGTATATAAAGATAATTTTATTGAAGATAGTTTTTACTGCATATGCTGTATAATTATTTTTTTTAAGATGTCATGCACACTAAATTTTATTTTCATGCCAAATGTATTTTTTAATTTCGATATTCTTTCTTTTTCTAATATACTTACATGTACATTAGTTCACATGAAATGTTGAACTTAAATCATGAATCTGATTTTATTAAAGAGAGTTTTGGGATTTCATTTGTTTTCTTTCGAATATATCATTCGAGTATATCTTGTCTATGAGTTCATATTAATTGCCCCATTTGTTCTGAAGAAGGAAAAACTGCCCTTGATTCTCATGATATGTTGATTCATCATTTGGAACAAATTCATTCTCTGAGTATCAAAACTTCATTATTCACTTTTGAGAATGAGACAGAATTTGAGGCTTGGCGAGCACTAGATAACCGGAATATCGATTATGTAAAACGAACAACGGTGAAAACTAAAGATGGAAAATTGGTTTATTACGAATGCAATAGGAGTTCTTATTCAGGTTATTACCTACTGATTATTCACCATGATGAATTGATAAATGCCTGCAATTCATCAGAAATGGATTTTATATTAACAACCCAGTTTTTTTAGGGGATACTAGCCAGTGTAGCAAACGCAGCATGAAAACTGGAGGAAGTATCAACATCTGTGGCTTCTGCCCTTCTAGAATTCATGTGAAAATTTGTAGTACAGGTAACTATTGTAACTAATATGTTATATGCAGAGATTTGAATCTTCTATTTTAGCCATAAATGTTAAATTTTTCGAGACACATGTTGGTCATCAGGATGAACTGCGATCTAAACGTTTGACAAAGGAACAGCAGGAAATGATTGCAAATAAATTGACAACTGGTATAACAAAGGAAAGAATTTTAGAGGATTCCAGAATTATAGCAAACCACAAAGTAGAAAGATTTAATGTGCTTACAAGGGCCGATCTCTCTAATATTATTACAAAATTCAATATAGATAAAAAGAGACATGATGATGACATGGTTGCTACAGCTTTGAAAGTGAAAGAATGGAACAGCCAAGGAAAAGATTATGTTTTTTTGTTCAATCAAATAGGTAAATAGGTCGTTCAAATCTATGCATGTAATTCAATTTTTTTATTTATCAGGAGAAGGAGAAACCTACAGTGGATTGAAGGATGAAGATTTTGCGCTAGGGTATATGAACAGTGACATGGAGAGAAAGCTGAAACAAATCAAAAGAATTATTTGTATAGATGGAACGCATGGCACCAATGTGAGAAATTTCGATCTTACGATAGTTTTGGTTAAGGATGAAGATAAAATGGGATTCCCAGTAGCTTACTTACTGTCAAATAGGTTGGATCAAACTATCCAAAACATTTTTTTTTAATGCATTGAGAATTAAGGTAGGAGAGCCAATAGATGCGGAATATATTATGACAGATGATGATGTAAAATATTATAACGCATGGTGTCAGGGAATAGAGAATTTATAATGACTGATGATCTGATATGTAATGTTTAACTGATATGTCTAGGTAATGGTAACAGAAAGTAAGCCAAAGAGACTTCTGTGCACTTGGCATGTTATAAAAACTGGAATCAGCAGGGAAGAAGTAAATTGAAAAGATTGAGGTAAATTTGCAGTTTACCGCCCCCTCGTAAATTTCGACTTTTTTGAGTTTTTCGAAGAAAATATGCATTGTACAGTGATTTTTGATCATTTTCAATAGTGGCAAATCAGTTATTTTGGAGCAATCTAACGGGATGGGGAGTGAATTGGGGTGCTGGGTGGGGTAATAAATTCAATAGGATAGCTTAGAATTTTCAAATTTTTGGCTAATAAAATGAGAAAAAAATTCATCGTATTGAATATATTACCCCTCCCAGCACTCCCGTTCACTTCCCCTCCCGTTTAGATTCCAGCAAATCGACTATTTTGCCACTATTAAAAATCATCAAAATTCACTTCACGATACAATTTTTTTTCGAAATAATGAAAAGCGAAATGCGTCTCTAAAGCAGGGCCTGGAAACAGTTAAGACTAACATGGCTGCCAGTTTGGGCTTATGTTTCTTAGTGTCTATCATAATACAGATAAATGGACAAAACCGGTTGCCACAAAAACACATTTGGATATATTTAGCATGCATATACAGGGTGAGTCTTTGACCACTGCATTAATTTTAACCAAAGATTCCCCTCATCAAATGAAAAACTTTTTTCATTTAACATTTTTCCAAATTCAGCTCAGGTAAAAAGATACAGGCTGTTGAAATTTTGAAAAAAAATATCAGTTTTTATTTTGTAGCTTTGACATCCTTTTTTCGAATAAAGTGAATGTTGGCGTAAAGTTTCCTATAACTATGATACATACTTTCTAGTTATGGACTCGTGGATTCATAAAACTAAACGAAATTAGCATAAAGAAAGCATATAAAGTTTTTCATGAGTCATTTCAAGAATATTCCATCGTTTTAGAACATTATATTATTCTTCATCATTTCTCCTTAAACGCACCGTTATCGAGATATTCTTCATTGAATGTTTTAAAATGGAAAACTCCAGAAATTTCACTACTTTTATGGATCCGTCCCTGAGCGTTGGAATCCCGAATCAAGCTGTAAACCACGTTACCATGCCTTATTCTCGTCCGCCAACAATGTCATAGATAATTTATATGCGGGAGTGTATTAGCACATTGTGAAATCTTTAAAGGCTTGTAACTTTTTACCTGACCCGAATCTGGAAAAATGGTAAATGAAAAAAGCGTTTCATTTGATGAGAGGAATCTTTGGTTAAAATTAATGCAGTGGTCAAAGACTCATCCTGTATATATATATATTGAACCTAATATGATTCTAGTATCTTTAACTAACCTAATATTTTCCTTGAATCCACCTTCAATTTCTTCCTTGCGTTTTCTCTCTTATTATCTCCCTTTATTCTAATAAAATCCTTGTATCCTCCTTCGATTTCTGTCTCAAAATCTTCTCCCTTTCAAAAAACTGAGATATCTCTATATAACTTGTTTCTCCTTGTATTGTTTTGTCTGGAATAATATCCTCTTTAACTTGATACCAATTTCAACTCTATATTTCTTTAGGAGCCTTTAATATTCTTCTCTTGTGCACCCTGACTTTTTTCAAAGTCGATAATTTCATTTATTTCTCCGTTACCTCGGTTTCTCTTCCATAAACTACTTCATAATTTTATATTTTCAATAAATCTATCAACATGACAACTATAACTTTGATATTTCTAAGCTGTTCCTAGATATTTTACAATTCTAATTTTCAATTTCCAAACTGCATATTACATTCAATCCTCAATAGTTTCTCCAACAAATCAAAATTTAGGAACTCCACCCTTCATCAATTCCAAATCATTCTTAACAAAAGGCAATGCAATTTCTCGGTTTCAATCGGCTTGTGATATCAGGTTCGCATTAGGGTAAGATATATGATGGTTTGCGTGAAACTTTCATTTTGAATTTTCTCGAAAAATACTCATTTGCCAGTGCTAAAATTGAAACTGCAAATTAACCAAGATTGAAAATAAAAAGGAAGAACAGAATGCGGATAATTTTGAAGGAGACTGACATACCAACATTTTTCAAGATGAAAGAGGAATATTTTAAAAATTTGGAAGAAGAACAGGAAGATGAATTCCTAAAATATTTGAAGAAGTGAGTTGTGTATGTAGGAAAGGAAGCATAATAGACAACTTACATAATATTTTTCAGGTATTATTTCCAAAGTGACGAGAGAATCAGGATGTGGTCTCACTGTTACAGGGTGAATGCTGGAATTAACACCAACATGGCTATAGAAAGCCTAAATAAAGTTTTAAAACATAATAAAATGAGAGGAAAACAGAATATACCTATATCTATGCGGATTAAACCACAACCTATATCCTAAAAAATTGATTGTATGGTGGAGAAATTACTGGACACTCTAGAGGAATTCGTGAATGAAAAAATGTGGAAAAAAATTATTATTACTGAAAGACCTTCTGCAAATCAGTACAATTCTAGAGTGAACCGAGAAGCTCATTTAAAAGCTGAAAATGGAGTTGCAGAAAAGGTAGTTTGTTTAGACTCTGGTGAATTTAAAGTTCCATCTGCTTCTGTAAGTGATAAATTCTATATTGTCTCATATAATGAAATGTGTGATAAAGATTGCAGAACTTTGTACTGTGATAAGTGCAAAATCTGCATCCACAGATTTCAATGTCAATGTGCAGAGTTTACTATAAAGACTGCTATGTGTAAACATATACATGCAGTTGCTTTGATCGGAAAGAGAAGCGATTCTGTTTTAGGTGATGATAATGATAATAATCTACACATATGTGAACCATCAACAAGTAGATCTGCTTACGAAATGGATGTACAAAATTTTATAGATGAAACCAGTGAAGTTTCCAATGATTCTGTGTAGACTCTAATACAAAACTTGAGGTAAGACTTCAATATGATGCATGAATTTGGTTTCACGTAGTTGATTATAGATTCTATCAGAACAAACAAAAATGAAACTACAGTTATTGGATGAAGATGACATTCGTAATCTGGCAAATATTGTAGATAAAGCTTATAACTTGAAATATAATAAAGCTTCTATCAATAGGAAAAGGAAGATAGAGAAACAGTTATATTTCCCATGTAAAAAGTAGTTGTATGTCATGCAGGTGTGAGGTTAGAAGATTTAATATCCATGAAATGAACATATGCTTTCATTTGCACTACTGATGTATAAATGTAGCTTATTTTAAGTGTTCCAGATCGATATATGGTAGATTTAATTAATTGCATCCGCTATGCTTTAATTCAGCCTCTCACGTAAATAAATTGAGTGTCTTTGGGAACACTGCATGTTATTGCTCAGAAATAGAGTCAGGTACCAAGGTGGTGTTTCTCAGGTTATTTATAAATAAAGCATGTGTTTTAACAGCGGATAGAAGTTTCAAGGAAACATGGCTAAGGTGGAGGGTAAGAAATTAGCCCAAAAAGAGTATGTTTTCAGTAATATCTAAAAGGTTGATACAAATGTGACTTATTTTTTGAGCATTCCAGATCAGAATGAGATAGATTTCATGGACCAACTAAAGTTATGCTTGAAGAGGAAAATTGGAAATGAACATTTTTTCAATGCTGTATGTTAAATGGAGTGTTTAAGGTGGCAGTTCTGGAAACATCAATAAGTAAGCTAGATTTTAAAATGTTACACAGTTGAATTGTTTTATAATTGATGTTCTTTGGTTACTGTTTATTAGGCAATATTGTTCCAAAAATATGCTTCTGACAAATATCTTGAATTTAATTGCTTTTCATCTCGTATAAACAAATCTTTATGTATTTTATTTATTTGATAATCCTAAATTGCAGCTTTCTCCAAGATGGACAGAGGAAATGCTGGAGCTAAGGAGCCTCGTCGTGGATAACTGGTTGGAAATCCTAGAAGAGATGGAACGGAACTTGAAAGAGAGAGAGGCGATGAGGTGGAGTTTGGTTGGTAGGCACTGTATTGTGAGTCCAACACTCCCTAGGCCAACTTCCTAGGGGAACATGAGTTTCTCCACCTCTTAAAAAAAAAGGTATGAAATGAGAAGAAATACATTTTAGAATTTCATAGTTGATAAATAGTACACATGGTGTATTCAAGGTACTGTAGAGAATTAAGATGTCGAATTATAATTCTTTATTAATAGTACATATTTGTTTTTATATACCTATCAGTCTTGAAACCGAAATTTATAATATTCATAAAATAGTTAATCACTTCCGGAATCAGTTAATTCGAGAATATTGATCTTTATCCATACTTAATATCAATTAGTTATTCAGCAAGATTTATCTAGTTTTGAGGTCCTGGAGATCGCTGTATTTCATAAAATAATAAAATGGAACATTTGGATGAACTTTGAGATTTACTAGACCCCATAGTGAATATAGAAAAATTGACATCCATGCATAATAGGTTCACCGTACTACAACTGAATGATTTTTTGTTGAAATTATATAATTATCTGAGTGAATTGGTACATACGGTATCGAGTTTTTCCCAGAGACAATAGAATATTTCTACTTCTATTTCTCTATGGTTTTTCCATAATATCCTATGTGTATTCAATGTAAAAATTGTTGAATATAATGAGTAACCCACTTGGTCCCATTTTCAAATATATTTCTACATAGTAACTCAATATAAGAGTAATATATCAATTACAAAAAGTTACACAAAAAATTCATTCTCGACTATAATGTTACATGTGTCAAGTTGGGCACCAAGCTATACTCTATGAAAAACTATATGCTTAAAAAATAATAAGGAAATGGGTTGGTGTAGTAGTTCACCAAAAATTCAAATATTGGAAACTTTTCATTAGCACTGAATTGAAGGATATTCAAGCCGATTTGAGCATATTGAATTTAATTGCTTTTCATCTCATATATAAACAAATGTTTATGAATTTCATTTATTTGATAATCCTAAATTGCAGCTTTCTCCAAGAGTTCAGTATGAAGAACTTGCAGATGCAAAGACAATTTCTGGCATTATTGAATCTTTGCTTTTTTCTATCCGTTATATTAACAATATTTGGAATCAATTAATAGTCACTTAAAGTTAAACTTCGAACATAAAAATCCTATCTCAAAATATGATACTGGTGATCCTTACTTCTTATTAATAAGTTTTGTTGATTATTATGTAGGATCTGTTTATTCAAGAAAACTATATTAGTTTAGCCAACGTTTTGACAATTTATTACTTCATCTAACGGGCTCTAAAAATTACAGACATAAAATTTACAGATGCTGAAACATTGATCTTCAGAAAGTTGAACAAATCTATAATGAACTGAAAAAAAAACAGGTTCATATTTTGCTTAACAGTGAAAGAAATGCAACTAAAAACATCATACAGACAAAAAAAAGTCAAAAAATCAAACTTACTGTGCTAAATTTAGTTTTCCAATGGTCAAATTATACAAATTTGATTTCGAAACCGGTACAGTGTATTCATCATTTACCTTGCATTTGATCATCAGGAAATAAAAGAAAATTCTGATTTCGACCGCTCGATGAATTATCAAACATGTGGTGTTGGGACTACAAAGTAATGAGGAAAACACAATATTGACAATATTGATATGATCTCATTTCTTTGATTTTGAGAGAATTCCAAGGAATCCTTGATTCAGATTTCTGTTCTGTTATTATCTGAGACACGTGTTATAATGAGACACATTTCATGAAACTGCCTTTTTTGTAGGAAATTTTGAAGACTTATGATCTTAGTGTCTTCAAAGTTAAACTTGTGTTCAGACGATGTGGCGTCAACGGCTAATGCAGTTTTAGGGTTGGTGATAGGGGTTCTTACTGATCTTTTGTGTTAATCGATGCGATTTTTTAAATATCTTCCGGTCTGCCCTACATTTACTTTTTCGCAAGGGATCTCATGAACAACCCCCGATTCTTGACATTAATTCGTGTGAATTCGTTTTCCTATTGTGTTTTCGTATGCTATTTTTAAGTTTTCTAATTTCAAGACATCGGACAATTGTTCAGAGGAGCCCCTCACATATATAAGTGATACATTATTTTATCCTGTTGCCACCGCAGTGACAGAGCTGTACAGAGCACCCATACTCTCATTGTCAAGTTCTAGTTGAGCCCATACATAGATAACATATCAGGTTGAGCCTGAGGTCTATGAGGAATTTAAGAAATCATATTTCAGCATCTGTAAATTTCCTGAAATTTCTAGAACCTTGAAGATGACGAAATAAACCGTGTAAGTTGGCCAAACTAAGGTAGTTTTCTTGAAAATGCAGAACCTATCCAATTAACCAAACTTCCAAATATAATGATCATTAATGTCAATGAATAATCCATAAATTAAAGAATCACATTCAGTTTGTGTTCTTTGTTGCCTAGTTGAGAGGCTGGGGAAAAAGAAAATATTCATAGAGGCCATTTGAATTTGTGGATGATATGATTTGTGTTGAGTTTTGTGTTTGTGACGTATGTCAAAGTTGACAACTATTTGATGATCACGTTGTGTTGAGATAAGCTCTAATTTAATCTGATGAAACCAAGCAATCTAATTATAATCCAAAATTACTTTTCAATTTTAAGATTTACACCATTATAACGAGGTAATAGCAGTAAGATTGTTTTCATGTAATCATTTGTTTAAATAAAATGTTTTCAGTCTTGAGAAAGGAACCAACGGTTTCGAAACGTCGATGAAGTTATAGAATAATCTATTTGATTTGTCCAATTCCCTACGATACCTACTTTTCATCATTGACCATGGACGAGAACACAGGATTCATTTTGCCCAAATGTCTGCATTTTTTGTAATAGGAGGTGGAAAAGATCTCAGTCAGTCAATCCTATCTTCTTTAAACTGAAACCTATTAATACTGTTGTAACGAACTACTACTTACTATTTATACTGTTGTATTTAACTTAAGTTGTGACATTACTTATTTTGCGCTGATGGCCTACTTGCCAACCGGCTTGAAGGTAGCTGAAATTTCACAGCTGACAATCCATAGAAATTATAGCGCTGTTGCCACGTAGCCCAAATTCTCTGAATAACTAGGATGCTTGATTAATGTGGAATTAAATGGTGTAGACAGATAATTGCACAAGAAAAACTACTGCTATACAGGTTTTCTTACGTGCAATGTCAGCTCGCATTATCAATTGACGCACACGTACGATTTGACCGACTTTTGGCATGCAGGTTATTCTCACATTCTTGAGCATCAAGCAGAAAATATAAAATACCACTGCCATACAGGTTGTTATTCGTAAAATGTCAGCTGATCATATCAACTAACGCACACGTACGATTAGACTGATTTTTGGCAATGTGGTTACTCTCAATATCCTAAAACATCCAGCAAAAAATAAACTGTTGCATGAGAAAAACCACGGCTATACAGGGTGGTATTCGTAAAATGTCAGCTGATCATATCAACTAACGCACACGTACGATTCGACTGATTTTTTGGCATATCGGTTACTCTCAACATCTCTAAACATTCAGCAAAAAATAAACTGTTGCACGAGAAAAACCACTGCTATACAGGATGGTATTCGTAAAATGTCAGCTACTCATATCAACTAACACACACGTACGATTCGACTGATTTTTGGCATATCGGTTACTCTCAACATCTCTAAACATTCAGCAAAAAATAAACTGTTGCACGAGAAAAACCACTTCTATACAGGGTGTTATTCGTAAAATGCCAGCCGATCATATCAACTAACGCACACGTACGATTCGACTGATTTTTGGCATATCGGTTACTCTCAACATCTCTAAACATTCAGCAAAAAATAAACTGTTGTACGAGAAAAACCACTGCTATACAGGATGGTATTCGCAAAATGTCAGCTACTCATATCAACTAACACACACGTACGATTCGACTGATTTTTGGCATATCGGTTACTCTCAACATCTCTAAACATTCATCAAAAAATAAACTATTGCACGAGAAAAACCACTGCTATATAGGATGGAATTCGTAAAATGTCAGCTAATCATATCAACTAACGCACACGTACGATTCGACTGATTGGCATATCGATTACTCTCAACATTTTTAAACATCCATCAAAAAATAAACTGTTGCACGAGAAAAACCACTGCTCTACAGGTCGTTATTTGTGAAATGTCAGCTGATCATATCAACTAACGCATCAACAAGTCCAGAGCGTTCCTGCTAATCGGGTCCTAATGGCTTCGTATAATAAATATACTCATGCATATATTTCACAAATCAAATAGACCCCAGGGGATTCATTGATCTGCCGAGAAAGCAAGAGCAGTCGCGTTTCTGGCTTCTTGGCCTTCATCAGTACCCTGTAGCTTTCTCAACAAATTCAACTAAACTGACCCGGGTTAAGCCTCTCAGAGCACGCTTGGTCGATCATTTTAATCGCTCACGCCACCTATGAGACGAAACACGGAAATCAGCCTCTCCCCACCATTAAATATTTGAAGCGTGAAATCATATGCCACCATTCACTCGACATTAATCGAGAACGAGTCCCACAGAGCTCAGACAGTATCTTCTCAATGGCCATGAACGCTGTTTAGCGTTTTCAAAAATAATAATGGAAACTGGCGATACCGTTGTTAAAAAATCAACAAGTCCAGAGCGTTCCTGCTAATCGGGTCCACACGTACGATACGAATGATTTTTGGCATATCGGTTGCTCTCAACATCAGTCGAATCGGACGTGTGCGTTAGTTAATATGATCAGCTGACATTTTACGAATAACACCCTGTAGAGCAGTGGTTTTCTCGTGCAACACTTTATTTTTCGCTGGATGTGTTAGGATGTAGAGAGTAACCGATACGCCAAAAATCAGTCGAATCGTACGTGTGCGTTAGTTGATATGATCAGCTGACATTTTACGATTAACACCCTGTACAGCAGTGGTTTTTCTCGTGCAACAGTTTATTTTTCGCTGGATGTTTTGGGATGTAGAGAGTAACCGATACGCTAAAAATCAGTCAAACCGTACGTGTGCGATAGTTCATATGATCAGCTGACATTTTACGATTAACACCCTGTAGAGCAGTGGTTTTTCTCGTGCAACAGTTTATTTTTTGCTGGATGGTCTAGGATGTTGAGAGTAACCGATATGCCAAAAATCAGTCGAATCGTACGTGTGCGTTAGTTGATATGATCAGCTGACATTTTACGAATAACACCCTGTAGAGCAGTGGTTTTTCTTGTGCAACAGTTTATTTTTCGCTGTATGTTTTGGGATGTAGAGAGTAACCGATACGCAAAAAATCAGTCGAATCGTACTTGTGCGTTAGTTGACATGATCAGCTGACATTTAACGTATAACACCCTGTAGAGCAGTGGTTTTTCTCGTGCAACAGTTTATTTTTCGCTGGATGTTTTGGGATGTAGAGAGTAACCGATACGCTTAAAATCAGTCGAATCGTACGTGTGCGTTAGTTGATATGATCAGCTGACATTTTAAGATTAACACCCTGTAGAGCAGTGGTTTTTCTCGTGCAACAGTTTATTTTTTGCTGGATGGTCTAGGATGTTGAGAGTAACCGATATGCCAAAAATCAGTCGAATCGTACGTGTGCGTTAGTTGATATGATCAGCTGACATTTTACGAATAACACCCTGTAGAGCAGTGGTTTTTCTCGTGCAACACTTTATTTTTCGCTGAATGTTTTAGGATGTAGAGAGTAACCGATACGCCAAAAATCAGTCGAATCGTACGTGTGCGTTATAGTTGATATGATCAGCTGACATTTTACGAATAACACCCTGTAGAGCAGTGGTTTTTCTCGTGCAACAGTTTATTTTTTGCTGGATGTTTTAGGATGTTCAGAGTAATCGATATGCCAAAAATCAGTCGAATCGTACGCGTGCGTTAGTTGATTGTGAGCTGATTTTATATTTTATACGACAAACACTCTGCATCCTGGATTACTTCTGCAACAGTTAAATTTTTTATGTTTATAATGTGAAGGGATTTTAAAAGTCGGAATCTTAGGCAAGAAAACAGTCCAATCCTAGTTAATAGGCGATAAAAGCATTATCTGTTCAGTGGAATCAAGGATTTGAAACGGATAAATTTGGCAACAATGTGAGAAATTTATAGGAGTTGGGTCAGATTGTCAGCTGTGAAATGTCAGCTTGTCAGCTATCTTCAAGCCGGTTACTTGGCAGTACGTGACACACAAGCGGTTTAAGCTGTGGTAACGATACGCTTGACAGGTAACGGCTGAATAGAACAAGCTAACAATCCTTCTAGGCAGTAGTAAGTAGTTGTAGGTATCGCCTTTCAGCGAAATTCTGAATTTTGCAAAGAAGATAATTTTCCTGGAAATCTGAATAAAGTATCTACCGGACAAAAACAGTGTCAGTGAAACGTGCTGACCTCCGCTAGACTTGTAGTGCTGGCTATTACAATTCTTTTATATAATAATAATATGAAAATAATTATAATATAATCTCTGACATCGAAGAAAAGTCTTCCAGAGAAATTATAAACTTCGCTAAAAAGATAATTTTTCTGACAATCTGAGTAAAGCATGATTTTGCTCAATAGATTTCATTGGTCGCAGTGTAGAAAGGCACTCCACAGTCAATTGACCACTAGTTAATACAATCTAATTTATGAGTTAAGCATATTATTGTAACAATGAATGATTCTTCAACTATTTTAATGAAAAACCTTATTTCCACAACTTACTTTAAATTTTTCAAATTCGACAGATTTTGAACCTTATTACTCGAGATGGCAAACTTTAGATCTGAGTTGTTTTGTGACAAACACAAAAAATTCCTATAAATTTTCCAATGACGACAGAATTTGAACCTTACTACTTATAATAAATATATTATTACTACTTATACTAAGGAACTATTTCGTATTTTTCCCTATGATCAACTTATCGGTATCATTCTTAGACGTAAGTTTTCTCCAATGACCACGAACTTTGTCTACAGGTCTTATAAGCGTATAAACGATAACACTGATAACTAGGATGATAGCAATGAGGAAACTCATCAGGCTTTGGAACGTTCTTTTCGCAAACCATTTTGTAAAGCAAGCCATTAATAAAGAAAGTCCACCGAAGAAGAATCCTATTGTACCAGTTAAAATGTGGACAAATTTGTTCAGCTGTGGGGAAATGTAATTCTTCAACTCTTTTCGGTACAATGCTGGTATGCCATTTATACCACTCATCAGAGAGAATGAGAATCCGGTTAAACCAAAGATACCGTGCCATGTTATGAAGTGCTCCTTATTTTTGTTGACTTTATCCTGATATGCACTAACGAAGCCGATGGTTACACCAATCAGAGATATGGTTTCTATAACCCAATGTATGAATACTGTGTCCTTCCCCAGCAACTTCCGCAAGATTGGATTGATTCCACGGAAAACCAATAATCCCTGCACCATCAATAGCATCCACTGAAAATATATAAATTCATCAATTAGTAAGTTTGACATGAAGAGATTAGAAATGGTGGTTTGGCCTTGGGAGCCTTTCGGCACTGCGACCAATCAGATCGTTTGTGCTTAAAAGAATACTGTTTGAGTATTTGTTTCGCGCGCTCACATCAGGTTGCTATCATGTCTGTAGTTTTGAGAATTTAGATCCGAAAATGAGCTCGAACGATCGCATTCGATTCAATTCTCATTCCAGTTTACGTTCAAAGTTCAAACGTTAATTTTTGATTTGTGTTATTAAAATGATTTCAAGAAAGAACAAGTGTCTTTCCATAAGTAAAAAAAAAGCGTGTGATTGAAGCTGTGGAGGATGGACAAATATTTGAAATAATACATAAATCACGAATTTTGATCGAACTCTTGATTATTTGAATTTCATCAGGACATCCTCTTGATTATTTGAACACTTATTATTTTGAACTCTCGATAATTTCAACTTTTTTGCTGGTCCCTAGAGTTTCAAGTTATCGAGAGTCGACTGTAATTCTTTTGCTGTGCCTACAGTAGTCCATTTGGTGGGCAGTCTATTGTTGGGGTATCGGATGTTCGTAATACTCCTTAAGGCTGTTCTCTCTGCCACCTCTAGGATGACAAAATTCGGGTATGCATACTCCAATATTGGACTACATATAATTACGTGAAATCGCTGATTCCGCGAACCTTGAACTCAGGCGAGAGCAACAACCTTTCCAACTCACGCTGTATCGTTTGTTATCTTATTATCAAGGTACTGCCGTAGCAGAAAATTGGAAGAAAATGGCAGATTTAACATTAGCCAAAGAATTTGCAACATTACTTTCTAAATTTAGTGGTGATACGGCACAGCTCAATTCATTTCTTAAGTCATGTGACTCTTTTTTATCGAGATTTTTAAATGAGGCCACAATGGTTAAGTAAGAGTTATTGTTTAGAAGTAGGTTAATTAACCAACGAAGCAGAAGCCGAGCTACAAACTTCCGATGTACAATATACATAGGATAGTATTATTAAGGTCCTCTCAATTAATAAATTCAGAGATCATGCAAATCTTCATGTACCTATACTGAAAACTCAGTTGCAATTTTTGAGAAAACATCCTCAAGAGGATGTTTATTTATTTATCGATAGGGTAAAAGCTTTAATAACACGTATAAATTATAGAATGGCACCCCAATTTAAAATTGTACAAAAATCCCTAATTCATGATTTAGCTACAGATGTTTTAATTTTCAATAGCACATTAGAAATTCAATAGAATTTGTTAGACACCCCCAGGATACAGCTATCCAAAGGATTGAAAATTACATTTCTAAAATCACAATACGACATGATGAGGACTCGGAAAGTCCCGTCACCGTTATTTGCGAATCTTACAAAACCAATATTTAATCAAACAGATTTTGAAGTCAATAATATCATACAATCAAGGAAATTTTTAATAATAACTCAAATCAAACGATTGTATTCAAGCCAAGACCAAATGCTTCATTACAAAATATTCCGACTCCCATGTCCAACACATCTCGACAATATTCAACACAGAATGATCCAACACCAATCTAGAAACAATTTCCCTAAAAAATATTAGTATGAAAAATAGTCAACCTCAGAAGAGATCAGTCATCAGTTTTTTCAGAATTTCTTTCAAAGTATTCAGCAACAAACGTATTTCATCTCAGAAGAATTGATGATAATAATGCAGAAGAAAATAACGATAAACATTTGCTTGAATATTCATATGAAGCTGAAATGAACTATCACGTTGAAGAAAATAAAAAAATTTCACAGGCACCTATAAAAATTTGTAATGCAGACCCAAATTACGAGATGGCAGTAGAATAGACAAGAGATACTAAAATTTCAGATTATATGGAAAATCACGGAGAAATTCAAAAAGTACCTTGACCACTTTTTGAACCAAATAGTAAAAAATCTTAAATCTGCTGACCAATTGAATCGAAATGGAATTATCAATAAAGATTTGGACGAACAGAAAGATACCTACCTTCAAACTCCTTAACTCCTTTACAGGCCAAACTAAAAACACCCTAAAAAAGTTCTGAGAAAAATTATCTTAGACACCAAAGTAGAAAATTCGGCAAATAAACACGTTTATCACAAAAATCGGATTAAACAACGAAAATAATGCTCTCGTTTTGTTTTCAGATGTTTCGACATATTTTTATTCTTCTACCCTTCTGGATCCTTCATGCATTAGAAATCAGGGAAATCAAACATAATCTTTTATCTAACAGATTAAAGGACTAGCTGAGACCCAAGTTCAGAGCAATCTAAAAGAGCTTACCTAAAGCGTCATTCTCTTCTTAATCTTTTACCATAGCCCACTATATCTTACTAGCCTAGAAGATGATATAAAGGCAACACCGCTATGAGTCGTACGCCTGGCGATTCAGTCGAACGTTTGTTATTGTAATGGACGATACCATAAAAAATTGGTTCAAGCACAGACGTGTAGTCAGGAGCTTTTGCGCGTATGTTCTATTGTCTATTGACAATATAATTTACACCGGTGTGAACCTAGCAGACTGTTTTAGTAGACTGTTTGGCGGAAACACCCGAACGCTCCTAACAAGTGGCGTGCAGGCTGATTCTAATTTCTCACTCATATGTTTCTCTGTTCACCAGAGCACCTACATCCTTACATGTTTTGGACGTGGGTTCCGTATATAAATGAGAATATCCCCTGAGAATATTATTGACTTCCCGAGGGGCCGCAGGGTAGTTTTTCAGCCCTTTAATATCGAAAATTATATATCTTCGGAACCATTCGCCAGAGCATATACAGATTTCATCCATGTATTACTTATACCCATACCTACATCTCCTGTAAATTCATCGGCTTCCTGAGGGGCTGCGGCGTAGTTTTTTCAACCCTTATTTTTCAAAATTGAATAACCCTGAAACTATCAGCCGGAGCACATAAAGATTTTGTATGTGGGTTACTTATACCGACAACAACATCCCCTGAAAAAATGATCGACTCCCCGAGGGCCCGCGGGGTAGTCTTTTTAACCCTTAAATTTCAAAATTTAATATCTTCGGAACTATTCGCCAGAGCACATACAGATTTCATACACGTATTACCTATACCCATACCTATATCCACTGAAAAATTCATCTACTTGCCGGGGCGCTGCAGGGTAGTTTTTTCAACCCTTAAATTTCAAAATTTAATAACTCCGGAACTATTCGCCGGAGCTCATACAGATTTTAAATGTGGATTACTCATACCTGAAACAACATACCCTGAAAAAATGATCGAATTCCCGAGAGGCTGCGGAGTAGTCTTTTCAATCCTTAAATTTCAAAATTTATTATCTGCGGAACTATTCGCCGCACACATACAGATTTCATACAAGTATTACCTATACCCATACCTATATCCCCTGAAAAATTCATCGACGTCCCGAGGGGCTAAGGGTCCGGTGTGAAGTTAGCCACATCCACAAGTATACTCCTAGGCAAAAGTATGGTCAATATAATTTCAGTGTTTACCGAAGGAATTACGTCGAATAAATTATTGAAAATCAGTATTCTGCTTTTAGATTGTGTTTCTGCTATAGATCGTGGAGGAAATCGAATAGAATGGAAACACCCATATAGTTTGAGAGGGTAGTAAAAGAGGTAGTGTTCGGTAACTCAACAAAATAATGAAATGCAGTGGACTATATGTAAGGTGGAATAAAGTTTTCCTACCAATATGTCCCTTCAGTCCCTTGCTTGGCTCTCCGGGCTAAATATGGGAGAGATTAGGAAATAGGAATAAAAGGAAAAGGAATGAGCACTCGAAAAAACTGCATTCACCACAAGGAGAAATTATGAAAATTAATGTTCTCTGAATATTTCCGCGAAAAGACCCGCTATCTCTTCAAAATTAAACTTTCTTTCAGTATCTCAACTATTAAAAATTCAAAATCCGACTAACTGTCCTGTAAACATCACATGAATCGAAAACCCGAAGCAGAACGCTGTTGCCAAGTCTCCCTTCGAACTTTCCATGAAAATAATATGCGCAAACAAACCCCCGACCCTGAAAAATCGGTTTTTCAGTAACCTTTGTAACAAAATAAACGAAATAAAAAAATTAAATTAAATGCCTTACTCTGTAGACCAATCCACAAACATGCCCCCAATTGAAACTATGAATATCCATCGAGAAGAAAATAAATCCCCCAGGGAGTAATTAAAAAATTAAAAATAAACAAAACCCATGGAACCACACCCTATTGATATGGCAATGGGTAAACTTTAACAAGTGGACGGCTAAAAGAACCCTTACCAGTATTAACCGTAATATTTCGAACAACCCCATCATTTCCAGGATGGACTTGTACAACTACCTCTAATGGCCAATGTAGAGGGGGTACATGATCTGATTTTAAAACAACAACCGTACCGATTTTGATATTTTCTGTTTCTTTAGTCCATTTTTGTCGTATTTGCAAGGTCGAGAGATATTCTATTCTCCACCTCTTCCAGAAATCCTGAACCATCCTATCGACTAATTGAAAGCGATCTAACCTATTTATGGCAATATGATTCAATTTCTGAGTCGGAAAACCCCTTAATGGATATACGGTTAAAAGATGTGCAGGGGTTAAAGCCTCCGGTGCAGTTGGATCTGCCGATAAACTGCATAATGGTCTTGAATTTAGAAAGGCTTCAACCTGTGTTAATACCGTGCAAAATTCTTCATATCATATGTAACCAGTTGATCCCCGAGCACTCTATTGATATGTGTTTCCACTGATTTTACATTGCTCTCCCACAACCCCCCTGTGGTGCTGAATCCGTTTCAAATGCATTTGTGTAATCCGGTGAATTTAAAAAGCACTGACGTGAAGTCAGTACTCTTTGGCGCGCGTGTTCACGGTGGCTAATTTGAATTGAATGATGAGTACTTCAAGCTCAGTGGATAGAGCGAGCCGAAGATCTACCCAAAGGATAGTGGACACCATTCACTGTCGGTTCAAAAATTAACAGTGCTGTATCTAAGCTGCCATCAGGATAGAGTAACAAAGTTGGAAAAGAACACAAGTGACTCTCCTTAGTCGCACAAGCTCCTAGAAGATTTGGGAGGGTCAGTATAATCCTAACCATGTTTATAGCACGCGCGCCAAAGCAGATTGACTTTTTACACTTTTTCTTTCATTGTTAAGTCAATCTGCTTTTGCGCGCGTGCTATAAACATGATTAGGATTATACTGACCCTCCCAAATCTTCTAGGAGCTTGTGCGACTAAGGAGAGTCACTTGTGTTCTTTTCCAACTTTGTTACTCTATCCTGATGGCAGCTTAGATACAGCACTGTTAATTTTTGAACCGACAGTGAATGGTGTCCACTATCCTTTGGGTAGATCTTCGGCTCGCTCTATCCACTGAGCTTGAAGTACTCATCATTCAATTCAAATTAGCCACCGTGAACACGCGCGCCAAAGAGTACTGACTTCACGTCAGTGCTTTTTTTTTTTCAAGTTCCCTTAACAAATATAGCTATCAATACAGTTTGGCTGTTAGCTTTACCGTAGAGCGGAAAAAATGCGGTTGTGGGTCCTCCGTTAGGGACGCAATTGCATCTTCTCCAAATCCGAACGTATTTTAATATAGATCTACCGAATATAGTTATTTATAAATTCGCCTCAGGGCCACAATACAGACATTTCAAATCGGAAACAACGCTATTTCCCCCAAACTGACTTGTGTCCGTGCACTGAATTGACATGAATATTCTTTTAAAACCTCACAATATCGGCTCATTACTCCCAACATAACCCAAACAACCCAAAACCATTCACTTCTCGTCTGCGCAAGCGCAGTATACTCGTGGCTGCAAGTCCTCCCAAAATTACACACCTCACAAAAAACTCCGATTCTCCAACACTAGTGGTTCAGGAGATATCGCTTCTTGAATCCACGCATGCGCAGACCCTCACCAGGGGATTCTATAGCGGAAAAGCATCCGCCACCCCAAAACCCTAATCCTCTCTGACGAAAGCACCAGCAGTTAAATCACTGATGGTCTGCTCATGCGCATAACGAAAAATGCCCGTAAGGGGTTACATCAATTTCGAAATTAGCCCTAGGGCCACGATACGGACACTTTAACTCTGAAACAGCGCTACATCCCCCAAACTGACTTGTCCTTGCACTGAATTGCTACAGGGTTGCCAGGCCGAAAAGAAATAATTCCCCAGACCTTCTCACAAAATTTCCCCAGATTTCTTCAAATGATACTTAAACCGAATTTCCTCAGAATTTTTGAAAATTATCAATTGTTTCCCAGATTGGAAAAGAAAACACATGAATATATTAAGGTACTTAACCTTCAAGTATGGACGTCAAATATTTTTAAAACTAGTGCGGACGTGTAGTCTCTCAGGCTACTATATTCATATGCTACTTTTTTGAGAAGCTGATTCCGCACCGGGTTGAAACATTTTCTATGTCAGAATATTAATCTCTTATAAGGAAAAATAATATATTTCTAATCAACTTTCTTTATTATAATTACAGAAATATAAAAAAATCACTCTCGTGGCACTTTTTCAAAGATTTCCTAGAGAGTAGGGTGGTATTATTGTAGCTGAATGTAAATTCACCTCCTTCTCTTATTTTTTATTCACAGACAATTTTATTTGGTAATTTTGAATTTTGGGTATTTTTGGCCATATACAAGACTGTGACTGTGATCATAGACAAAATATTCTGGTTGAAGTTGAGAGTTGACTGATGACTGACTTGACTTGTGATACTGGACACCACAGAACCACAGTATAAGAATATATTCTTATACTGTGACAGAATACTAATATACACTTGACACCTCAGCTTGACACTTTGATTTTGATGTTTGACCTTTTGACTTAATGCAGAACATAGAACCATAAAACATGCAGTAACTAGAATCACTTGAGATTTCTTCAGAAAATTAACGAGTTTCCTCATTTCCTCAAAATGTCCCCAAGGCCTTGTTGATTTCCTCATTTCTGAAGAAATTTCCCCAGATCTTGTAACACTGAATTGCTATGAATATTCTTTTAAAACCTCATAATATCGACTCAGCACTCCCAACATAACCCATCCAACCCAAAAACAGTCACTTCTTTTCTGCGCATGCGCAATCTACTCGCGGCTAAAAGTCCTCTAAAAATAACACACCCAACAAAAAACTCCGATTCTCCAACACTAGTGGTTCAGGAGATATCACATCTTTAATCCAAGCATGCGCAGACCCTCAACAGGGGATTCTATAGAGGAATAGCATCCGCCACCCCAAAACCCTAATCCTCTCTGACGAAAACACCACCAGTTAAATCACTGATGGTCTGCTCATGCGCATAACGAAAAATGCCTGTAAGGGGTAACATCAATTCCAAAATTAGCCCCAGGGCCACGGTACGGACACTTTAACTCGGAAACAACGCTACATCCCCCAAACTGACTTGTCCTTGCACTGAATTGCTATGAATATTCTTTTAAAACCTCATAATATCGACTCAGCATTCCCAACACAACCCATCCAACCCAAAAACAGTCACTTCTCTTCTGCGCATGCGCAATCTACTGGCGGCTAAAAGTCCTCTCAAACTAACACACCTTACAAAAATCTCCGATTCTCCAACACTATAGTGGTTCGGAAGATATCGCATCTTTAATCTACGCATGCGCAGACCCTCATCAGGGATCTGAATTCTATGGAGGAATAGCATCCGCCACCCCAAAACCCCAATCCTCTCTGACGAAAACTACAGCAGTTAAAGGACTTCTAATCTGCGCATGCGCAATACGAAAAATTACCGGAAAGGGCAGCATGAACCTCAAAAACATATGTTTCAGCATTAAAAGCAAAGTATTCCGCAAAATAGTAGTAATTTTTTTATTTTTTTCATGTCACGTGATCTTCACGAAATTTTGCAAAAGTGTTTGCTTTGGTCTTTTGCATCTAACTACTGAGTTTCAATTTAATCAGATCAGTATTTTTCGAGTTATCGTGAAAACAAAATTTTCAAATTTTCAAAATTTTTTTTTGCCACTTTAGGGCCGTCCGTTCAACACAAAACTTCGCAGGCATATAAAGGTCATGATTCTACAATCTGATGCCAAATTTCAAAAAGATCGAGTGATCGGTTCCGGAAATATTCATAAAAAACGTTTTTACTAAAAACGGCCTTAACTCCGAAACCGCGAAAGCGCGTAGCTGACCGCAATTACTCGACCGGTGTCTATTTCGCGAATTTCCATGTTTGTCCTAGTAAGTGCATTCAGCGTGACACGAAAACGCTCACTGAATGTGGAGGCGCGTCGGCGCCAGCTAGTCAGCGGCGACGACGCGCCAGCGCGTACGGTCGCGTATAGCCCAGCGCTGACGGCCGTCAGCGCTGAGGGATCTGCGTGACTCGAAAACGCTACCTATAGCTACATACATATTGACCCATCAGCGACGACCGTCAGCGTGATAGGACAACCAACCTAAAGGCTTCTTAAAAGTGCTGAGTAGACAATGAGCTTACTAATTCTAAATGAATTGCTTTCACACTCATACAAACGAAGACACTGACATATGCCTTCTCAATTGGTGCGTTCTTCCTTCTTCCCATTGTAATGCGTACCGGCACAAAATAATCCACCCCTATACAGGGGTGGATTCTCATACGAGAAAATACACGATTCTCTTGAACTCTGGCTGCTGGTAGTTCAGCCATAAGAGGATTGATATTTTTCGGTCTTGAGCGAAAACAGTGATTGCACAAGTGCACTCTTTTTCGGACTTGATTTCTCGCACCTATTATCCAATATCTTTGACGTAAAATTGCTTCAAGTAAATAAACACCCGTGTGCAAATGCATGCGGTGATAATAGTCCACAAGTCTTTCTGTGAACACACTCTTAGAAGGCAAAATAATAGGATATCTTTGACTTGTGCTCAAATTTGCATTAGTGATTCGACCCCCGACCCTGAGTAACCCATCTTGTAAAAACGGTCTCAATTTTCGAAAATTTGGGGAAATTTCTTTACTAGATTTCAACGCCCTTACTTCCAACCTGAAATGTTTCAATTGTACTAATTCAATTATTATTAATTCTGCCCTATTAAGATCATCAGCCGAAGTGAAGTTTTTATGAGGGAGTATCTTTAAACATCGTAATACCCACACCGTCACACGTAAAACCTTTTGAAACGATGAAATTTCATCAAGCAAATACAAAATAGGGTGGTTTCCATCTGAATGATCACTAACAGCTAGCACCTCTGAATTCTCTCCAATAAGAGAATTTTCGTCCGAAGGAAAATAGGGCCACTCATTTTCAGATGAATATAACCACTTTGGTCCCGACAACCATAGCGAATTATTAATTAATTGTACAGGTGTCAAACCACGCGATAGACAATCCGCAGGATTTTGACTTCCATCAATATGATGCCACGAGACATCGGGTAAATTTTCTTTTATTTGTTCAATTCGATAAGACACGAATATACCTTCTATGAATGGTATTTTCAACCAACTCAAATCTACCTCTGAATCTGACAAAGCCAAGACCTTTGAAATACAAAGGCGCTCTTTATAAGTTTCTACAATATGTTTAACTAAGCCCGACAATAAAAGAGCAGCTAAAAGTTTCAACCGAGGAACGGTCAAGTTTTTTGCTGGTGAAAACTTTGACTTGGCGCAAATCATTTGAACGTTTACCGGATTTTTTTCAAGTGATGAAATCGTTCGCATATAAACCACCGCACCGTAGCCATCCAAACTGGCGTCCGCAAAAGAAAGGATACTGGCTCTCACTCGCCCCGATATGTCTGGGTACTTTGAAATCTTTTAGAACGTTCCATTCATAACAAACCTTCTTCCAAAGGCTTTTAATATTTTCTGGGGGTGTTTCATCCCAATCAAGTTTCAGCATCCATCATTTTTTAATAATTAGTTTCAAATGTAGGAGAAATGGAGCCAACAAAGGCAATGGGTCCCAACAACGAGTAACCGTGCTCAGAATAGAACGTTTAGTGCATTTTATCCAGGAATCTTAATGGAAAAATTCAAAAAATCACATTGTGAGTTCCATTGAATGCCCAGAATCTTAGTCTCCGCCTCAAAAACTACATTTTCGTTCAGCCGAAATTCTGCTGATATTTTTAATGCAAGTTTATTAGAGTTTGTCGACCACTTGGTCAACATAAAACAACCAGCTCTGAATAAATGTATTGATTCATCATACAGTTTAACTGCCTGATCTTCTGAATCTACACTACAACAAAAATCATCCATATATAGATCCCGGGATGCATACATGGAAGCCAAGGGATACTTTTCTCCCTCATCTATCAATAACTGCCTTACAGTTCGTAATGCTCAATAAGATGCCTTAAGACCGGATGCAACCATTTTAAGTTCATAAGTTTGAACCTCATCTTCTGAATTAAACCGCCATAGTAAACACTGATATCTCCAATGATCAGGTATTACTTTAATTTGTCGGTACATTTGCCGAATATCAGCTGCTAGTGCAACTTTAAACAACCGAAAATTTAATAATAATGTTGTGATATCCGTTTGTAATCTGGGACCACTATGTAAAATGTCATTTAAAGACATTTGTCCGAAGGTGTACTCGCGTCTAGCACTATACGAACAGGCGTGCTACTACTAGTTAATTTCACAACCGGGTGATGTGCTATATAATAAGCAAATGCGTCATCGCACCTATTTTCCGCTAAACCTAGATGCCCTTGGTCTACAAAATCTTGCATTACCTTATTATATTCTTAACGCAAATTAACATCCCTTGCCACGCATTTTTCTAATGAATATAATCTGCGCTCGGCACCATTCTCGGGAACGTTTGAAAGGCAAGGCTACTGTATAACGCCCCGTGGTGTCTCTACTGTAGGAATCAAAAAATAAACCTTCACATTGTGTAGCAACCGGATCAACTACCTTATGTTTTAGAACTTGCTCTATTTCCCAACATTTGTTCAACAAGTTTTCGAAATTAGTTTCATCGTGAAATGTTAAAAAAAAAACTGAAGGAGAGGAATTTAAAATTGGTATTTTGCCCATTACTACGTAGCCGAAAATTGTTTCCATAGCCACCAGTGATCCAGTGATGCCTGTTATCCTACCTTGCCCTAAAATGGAAGCGAAAATTTCTACTCCCAGTATACCATCTATTGTGCTTGGTTTATCAAAAAATTCGTCTGCAAGATCAAATCCATTCAAATTCGGTAGAACCCCTAAATCTACTTCAAACTTTGGCAAATCATCCGTTATCTTATCAACTAAAATAGCGTTGATCGTGAAAGACTTTTCCGACGCAAACCGTGAAGTGACAGTTAATGTGGTCTTACCTTTAACCGTTTGAGAATTACTACCAAGTCCTTTTGAATTGACGTGTAATATTTTGAGATCTTCAATCCCAATTTCTTACAACTATTTAAGGTTAACAGGACTACCAGAATCTAAAATAAGATGAACCGTATTATTCTTTACGGAACTATTCAATACTTTAACCACTACTGTGGAAAGTAATGTGATATATTTTCCAGTGTTTTACTGTATTCTCTTCAGCACATATATAAGGTTTAAAATTTGTGTCATTATTCGAATATATCAATTCAAATAATAGTTTATTTATCAAGATTAAATGAGCAATCTGAGAATGAGAACTGCACCATGGAAGAAATCGAATTAAATCTGGCCAATTTTGCCCAATAACGAACTTAACCGAGGTATTCATCTCCCCAACCTACTCTGAAAATTTCAATTACCTAGCTCATTCCGTTCGAGAGTTATTGTAGAAAAACTTTTTTTAAATTTTGAAATTTTTGTTGACACTTTGCTGTAATCTGGTCAATACAAAACTTCACATGCGTATAAAGGTCATGATTCTACAATTTGATGCTAAATTTCAGATAGATCGAGTGATCGCTTGATGGATTTCTCCCATTAACGAGCTCGTCCGAGATATTTACGCTCCAACCCACCTTGCAAATTTCAATCCGCTAACTCCTTTCGTTCGAGAGTTATCGTGGCAACGGCCAGCCGGCCGGCCGGACAGAATCGATTTCGACCTCGGATTCTTGATCAGTGAGTCGAACTAAATCGTTTAAGACCATTTTCATCGAAAAATTCGAAAATTACAGACATTTGGGCAAATTGATAAGCACTCAGTTCCGAGGAACTAGAGCGCCAACAAGTTTCGTATGACAATTGCCCAAAACAGGTTTAAAGTACCTACAAATAGTAGATTTTTCATAAAACATGTATCAAAGAAGAGTAATAATGAAAAATTACCTTGTAATCGATCAAAAATTTCCTGATCTACGTTCACTAAATTTTCTCCTCTCTCGAACTGCAGAATTATGCTTTCAATATTTACATTCTATTTGCATTCTATGTCTATGGATGAAAAGCAGTCTCACTACTCTCAGATCTCTTACTTCATGTTCCGTTCCGAAATGTAAGACTTTTCTGAGAAAATCTAATGTCGGAGCAAACAACTGAGATTTTTGTCACTTCGCTCACATTTCGGAATACACTTTATTCTCATAATTCTTCGATTGATTAGATAATGTCATGTCTCAGGATAATAAGTTGACATTATGACAATTCATACATAGATTAATTATATCACTCTGTGAAATACGATTTATCATTGAAATTAAAAAAAAAAATATCTCCGAAAGTATTAGCTTGTTAGAGTTAAAAATGATATCATTGGATTCTTATGGTAAAACTGCTTGTTGAAAAAAATTTGATTAGGAATTGGTTCTGTAAAAAAAAAAAATTTTTTTTGTTACTCCGAAATCATCTGTCCGATTTTGCCCAGTAACGAACTTAGCCGAGATATTTATCTCCCAAACCTTCTCCGAAAATTTCAACTGTCTAGCTCATTCCGTTCGAGAGTTATCGTGCCTACAGCCGGCCGGCCGGACGGCCGGACAGAATGAATTTCGACCACGGATTCTTGATCAGTGAGTCGAACCAAATCGTTTAAGACCATTTTCATCGAAATATTCGAAAATCACAGACATTTGGGCAAATTGATAGGCACTCAGTTCCGAGGAACTAGAGCGCCAAAAATAGGTTGTTTTGAGGGTGGTGCAATTACCTATTTTCTTTTGAAATGCAACCCGTTTCTGGCTTTCCGGCATGTAGCAGAAAATTATGTTTTTTAATAAATTCAATAAATTCAATAGGATGGTTCAGAATTTAAAAAATTTTGTCTAATAAAGAGAGAAAAATGGTAAAATTTATGACGTAAAAAAAAATTTTGAATTTTTTTTCTTTGATTTTTGGACGAAATTTTTTTTTTTTTTTCATTTATCATTCACGAAAATAGAAAGATTTATGAATGAATAGTAAAAAATTTCATAGAATTAGTACTTGAAAATTGTTTTTTTTTTAATTTGGAGAGTTTTAAAAAATTACAAAATCTGTTATGGTATTGAATATATTTTCCCTTCCAGCACTCCTATTCACTCCCCCTCCTGTTTAGATTCCAGCAAATGGACTATTTTGCCCCTATTAAAAATAATCAAATTTCACATTACGATACAAATTTTTTCGAAATAATGAATAGCGGAATGCGTCTCTAAAGCCGGGTCTGGACGCTGTTAAAACCAACATGGCTGCCAGTTTGGGCATACATTTCTTAGTGTCTATCTTAATACAGATAAATGGATAAATCCGGTTGCCACAAATGCTCTTTTGGATAGATTTAGCATGCAGAGAAAATTTTCAATTTATCTTATGCCAGAGGATGCTCCGGCGAGTACAAATTTGCCGCTGCTTTCCAGAAGACGTGCCTCCTACGACCGTAGCAAGGCATCATGCGTCTGAAAAGAACATCAACCAAGTACCCTGAAATTGCTTCACGCCTGAATCCAGCCGAAGGAACATATCTGCGAACTTCTACCCATAGTCTTTCAACAGTTTGGGTGTAGGCACCAGTTGTAGGATCGACGAAATTTTCGGAGTGATTCACAGTGAGATGTTGGTATCCCTCATTCTGCAGAGAACTGTACCCCCGCCATGAATCGGTCATAATCGTTGTGCCAGGGAGTACAAAACGTTTTATGATGCCGACCAATGTTACGGAATTGCGATTCTCTACAGGAACAAGGAACGTTTTACATCCTCCTTGAACTCCTCGTTCAATTCCACCGATCACCCATTGCTCAGTTAACACACGTCCTCGATTGTATTTCCTATGGCCCAGCATTGCTTCGTCTATTTCAACGACAATTTCAATCAACAACTGTATGTTCACTGATCTTGAGCTCAAACATGGTATCTACAGTTTTCGCATTTCGGCAAGAGAGAAACATATTGACCAGGAAACACATTTTTCTCAAACTAATATGCGAACCTTCCGAAAATGTTCCTTTGAATGCACTACGTGTAGTATCGCACTTAACATATCCCCGTTTAGGCACATGAATCACTTTATAGCACCTGAACCGATTTCTTTCAAAGTTCGCAGATACTCTGGACCCGCAAGTTTCACATAGTGAATGGCACGACAAAACCCCATGTTCGATGAGAAATTGGCGAGCTACTACATCATCCGAAATTTTGCAGATAAACTCAATGTTCGTAAAGGCACATTCTCCGCAAACGTTGTAACAGCAAATTTGTACACTCGGGTTGCAGTCTCTGTCGGCCATTTTGCTCCAACTATCGATACATGAAAAAATAATACGCATTTTAAAGATATTTGTTGACCACCAAACAAATATTTTAAAGAAACACATATAGTGTAACAGAAATGAATATCCCACTTACTTTTTCTTAAATTTGCCTACACCTTGGAAGTATTACCGTTCGCAATTTATTGTTATTACTAATAACTATACCCGGAGTCGGAGTCTACGGTCTAAGAACTGAGAATGGTTCGTGCAAGGGATTCTAGAGAGGAAAACGGCCTACATCGTTGCAAATTGTTGGGATCTATAATATTGATTGCATTGATTCGTAGCTGAATTTACAGAATTCTGGCAACATCCCTAACATCCATAGGGATGTTTGCATACTTGCCATGCGCGAATCTAGTGCGCATGGCAAGTGAAGAACTCTTACGAATTTCGCCACGTAGGCAATATTGCCACGTTTAACAATATACAGTCGACTCTCGATAACTTGAAACTCTAGGGACCAGCAAAAAAGTTCAAATTATCGAGAGTTCAAAATAATAAGGGTTCAAATAATCAAGATGGTGTTCTGATGAAATTCAAATAATCAAGAGTTCGGTAAAAATTCGTGAGTTATGTATTATTTCCAATAATTGTCCATCCTCCACAGCTTCAATCACACGCTTCTTTTCACTTATGGAAAGACACTTGTTCTTTCTTCATATCATTTTAATAACACAAATCAAATATTAACTATTGAGCATTGAATGTTAACTAGAATGAGAATTGCGAATTGCATTTATGTAAACAAACGACAGGTCTGTTCATGATAAAAAATTCAAATTATAGAGAGCTTCGGTAGCCCACACTTCAATATATTGAATGTTGGCGGGCAAGATACCATTTATTCAACTTCAAATTACCGAGGGGACAAATTAATATATTTTTTCAATTTATCGAGTATTTTTCAAGGGACTGGAATAAAATTTCAAATTATCGAGAGAATTAATTAACGAGTGTCAATTTATCGAGAGTCGACTGTAAATCATTTGAGGAAGATATTTATTAAAAATGACATTAAGACGAGTGATTATATTTGGGAGGATCGATTCTTCAAAATATTTAGCAACTGGCTCAAGCACTGACGTTAAGTCAGGAGCTTTTGCGGGTATGTTCTATTGTTCATTCTCCTGTATTAGACTCTCTTAATCGAATCTAATTTTTTTCGTAATTTTTTTTTTAGTTTTCCAGGGGTACTGTACTAACCTAACCTAACCTATCCTAACCTACCATATTCACCTGAGATGTCGTAAAGATCAAGACCGTACCTTTATGGCGAATGTTCTTGAAACGATAATATCGTTAGTAGTGGTCTCGTCATTCTGAAATCCGTTTTTTTGTAATTTTTTTTTTATTTTCCAGGGGTACTGTACTAACCTAACCTAACCTAACTTACCCTAACCTAACCTACCATATTCACCTGAGATGTCGTAAAGATTAAGACCGTACCTTTATGGCGAAATTTCATGAAACGTTAATATCGCAAATAGTGCTCTCGTAATTCTGAAATCCGAAAGTTTCAGACTTTTTATGACATGGCAACTGCTCAGTGTATAGCTTTGGCGTTTTTCTATTGTTCAGTCTCCTGTATTCGACTCTCTTAATGGAATCACATTTTTTTCGTAATTTTTTTTTAAATTTTCCAGGGGTACTGTACTAACCTAACCTAACCTTGTAACGAAGTGTTTTTTCGTTACTAAATAAATTCAGGATATTGTTTCCAGGATTTTTCATTTCGAAATAATTCCTGCATATATTCCGTAGAGTCATACCGTAAGATACGTTCATGAAGGAAATTCGAAACTTTTCCGTCCAGTCCGTTTCCATATAATTTAAATGAGAGAATTAATTATATCGAGAAAATGTTCATATAGGGAATTTAAAATCATTCCGATTATTCGGATGCATTTTAAAATCACAGCCTATGTAGAAAAACTCCGTCAACTCCAGTTTATCGCTTATCGCCGTTTTTTGCCATATGCGGACAGATATTTCTACGATGAAAAGGCGCAAAAACTAGAGGTCCGTTGTTTATGCTCTCGAGTGTTCGAATTCCTTCTAGAATAAATGACATAATGTCGGACCAATCAGAGACGTCCAAAATCCACCTCCCTTAAAAATTAGACGAATTTGAGATCATGTGACATGTCAGCCGACCGAGTCTATATAAGGACTTTCCGTGTCAAAATTAAGGGACTTTTGCTAGATTTCCGAGTAGTACACGTGAAAACTTTTCGCTAGATTTCCGAGTGGTAGACGTTTAACCTTTTTGATAGATTTCCGATTTTTTGAAGATTAATTACACCGAATATTATAACCGAATTATTTTTCCGAAAACACCGATAAACCGTCTTTTTGATTTTGATTACCGTTATACGAGAAAGAGACTCTATTTTAACCGTAACTTGTGAGTGAAAGTGAGTTTTGATTTGGGTAAGCATTCCGTGGGCCCTTTGGCTTGCCGTTTATTTTCCGTATTGCTTGTGTTCCTTCATTTCAATTCGTTCCGAGTCAGGTCAGATGCTCAATAATTGGTCAGGTTAACAAATTAGCTTAAAGAATTTATTTCCAAATTTGTTGTATACAGGGTGATCCGATTCCATTAGTGAATTATTGATATTTTATTTTGAATTGATTGTTATCTTTGCGAACATTGTAGGACGTAACTCCGGTAAACTTTCTGTTCAGACCCTAGTGTTTCAGCGACCGAGCCCTGGCATTTTAGGGGTTGAACTAGAAGTGGTGTTGCGTCTGAGGCATCCTTGAATAATTGGATTGAGGTCAACGTCCATATCGTGCTAACACGAGGTGGGTTACTCGGTCTGGTATTCGAGTTTGAATTGCCGAACTGTGAGCGAGGGTGACCACCCTTTGACACCCCATTGGTGTATTATTTTATTGAAGTGTCTGTTACTTTATTTTGAATTGATTGTTATCTTTGCGAACATTGTAGGACGTAACTCCGATAAACTTCCTGTTCAGACCCTAGTGTTTCAGCGACCGAGCCCTGGCATTTTAGGGGTTGAACTAGAAGTGGTGTTGCGTCTGAGGCATCCGTGAATAATCGGATTGAGGTGAATGTCCATATCGTGCTAGCACGAGGTGGGTTACTCGGTCTGGTATTCGAGTTTGAATTGCCGAACTGCGAGCTAGGGTGTCAACCCTTTGACACCCCATTGGTGTATTATTTTATTGAAGTGCCTGGTATTTTATTTTGAATTGATTGTTATCTTTGCGAACATTGTAGGACGTAACTCCGGTAAACTTCCTGTTCAGACCCTAGTGTTTCAGCGACCGAGCCCTGGCATTTTAGGGGTTGAACTAGAAGTGGTGTTGCGTCTGAGGCATCCTTGAATAATTGGATTGAGGTCAATGTCCATATCGTGCTAGCACGAGGTGGGTTGCTCGGTCTGGTATTTGAGTTTGATTGCCGAGCTGTGAACAAGGGTAACAACCCTGTAACGCCCCGCTTGTTCATTATTTAATTGAATTGTCTGGTGTTTTATTTTGATTTGTTATCTTTGCGAACATTGTAGGACGTAACTCCGGTAAACTTCCTGTTCAGACCCTAGTGTTTCAGCGACCGAGCCCTGGCACTTTAGGGGTTGAACTAGAAGTGGTGTTGCGTCTGAGGCATCCGTGAATAATCGGGTTGAGGTGAATGTCCATATCGTGCTAGCACGAGGTGGGTTACTCGTTCTGGTATTCGAGTTTGATTGCCGAAGCTGTGAACAAGGGTAACAACCCTCCGACACCCCGCTTGTGTATTATTTTATTGAATTGTCCGGTATTATATTTTGATTTGTTATCTTTGTGAGCATTGTAGGGCGTAACTCCGGTAAACTTCCTGTTCAGACCCTAGTGTTTCAGCGACCGAGCCCTGGCATTTTAGGGGTTGAACTAGAAGTGGTGTTGCGTCTGAGGCATCCGTGAATAATCGGATTGAGGTGAATGTCCATATCGTGCTAGCACGAGGTGGGTTACTCTGTCTGGTATTCGACTTTGAAAGCCGAGCTGTGAACAAGGGTAACAACCCTCAGACATCCCGCTAGTTTATTATTTTGTTGAATTGCCCGGGATTCAATTTTTATTTCATATCTTTGTGAGCGTTGTAGGACGTCACTCCGACAACTTCCTGTTCAGACCCTAGTGTTTCAGCGACCGAGCCCTGGCATTTTAGGGGTTGAACTAGAAGCGGTGTCGCGTCTGAGGTATCCTCGAATAATTGGATTGAGGTGAATGTCCATATCGTGCTAGCACGAGGTGGGTTACTCGGTCTGGTATTCGGGTTTGAATTGCCGAACCGTGAACAAGATATTTAACCGTCCGTAACTTAAGTACCGATTATTTTGTGACGCTTATAAGTTGGGAACACAAGCATATATCTTTTATAGCCAAAGGGACCCCAAATTTTTATTACCTTCAGCACTTTCACTTGGTACTGTATGCTCTCATTGTCTGTCCTGTAGTCCTGTTGACGCTTTTACTGCTTATATTACCTGCTCTGCTCGCTATTCTCACCTCCGCAATCACCGTTGACATTCACTGCTGCAGTATACCTTATATCACATTTATCATCTGCCTTTGACTGTGTATACTGTATATATTCATATTCCAGACATTGAATGGTAGTGATATTGTAATATATTTGTACATAGTCATAGTGAGTTTTATTACGATATTCATCAAGACCGCATTTTCCGAAAGAAACTGGTACCACTCAATCGCTTACACCATAGATTGCAGTGAACCCTTCTCCAACTGTGTAAAGGCTACCTGGGGAAAAGGGAAGTGTACGACAAGGAGTTGCAACCTTGGAATAAAATTTGCAACTGGCACCCGAGGAAAAGTCCGTAGGGTAGAAAAGGTCGTCACAACCTAACCTACCATATTCACCTGAGATGTCGTAAAGATTAAGACCGTACCTTTATGGCGAAAGTTCATGAAACGTTAATATCGCAAATAGTGGTCTCGTACACTGAGAAAAAACTTTAATTACAACAAATGAAAATTGTGACTTGCTATAGACACAAATAACTTTTTTTAGTTGCAACAAGTTCCCGTGTTATTTGATAAAAAGTAGCCTATCACAAGCTAGCAAAGTTAATTGTAGTAAGTATTTAATTTTTATTCAGAATAACTGATTTTATTGACTTGATCCAAGTAGCATGTGTTACTTGATAGAAAATCCAGCTAAACACCAGAACTAAAAATGCTATTCGGTGTAAGTAACGTTTGAACGTACCCTTATCATAATGTTTTCATATGGCAAGTATTTTTGTTACTGCTGTTAGTAAGAACCTCTGTCTGTGTTACAAGTAACTTTTTCACTTAGATCAAATAAAAAGTTTGTGTTGGCAATTACATATTTTGTTTACGCTAAAGAGACACTCTTACTTAGCGCAAGTACACATTGTCAAAAATTTAGAGGTAAGTTTTTTAGTACAATGTTCATATATAAATGCATATTGAATGGTTTATTTCTGGGTTGTCTCTCACAAACTCTGAAAAATATCTGTTAAATAAAAATTTATTATTTTGTGAATTGCTTCTGCGTAATAAAGACAAGATATTTGTCAGAAGCAATAAATCGAACAATGTTGCCTAACAAACAATAACGACACAACATCAACGATGAAACAACTAAATTTCGTAACGTTTCTGAGTCTAAATCAGACTCCTTCGTCAGACACCTTCAGAATTATTTTTTGTTGATGTAGCTATTCTGAAATTCGAGACGAAGGAGCCTGATTTAGACTTCGAAACGTTACGAAATTTACTTGGACAATTCTCGAATTTCAGAATAGCTACATGAACAAAAAATAATTCTGAAGATTTTCGTAGTATGTCTGACGAAAGAGTATGATTTAGACTCCGAAACGTTACGAAATTTAGTTGTGTCATCGTTGATGTTGTGTCGTTATTGTTTGTTAGGCAACATTGTTCGATTTATTGCTTCTGACAAATATCTTGTGTTTATTACGCAGAAGCAATTCACAAAATAATACATTTTTATTTAACAGATATTTTTCAGAGTTTGGGAGAGAAATCCCAGAAAGAAACCATTTAATTTGCATATATATTTGAACATTGTACTAAAACACTGAAAGGTATGACTTACCTCTAAATTTTCCACGTAATATTCGAACCCCCATTGCTGGAAGATATCTTCGTAATCCATTTTAGGAAAATACAATAAACATGCACAAGTAAAAGAGGAGAATTTAACACTAAACGTATAAATATAACCGCTGACTCTGTTCGAAAGAATATCTCGATTAACTATCGTAATCAGTGACACACAACTCGACGATACCGGCGGGGTGCGAATTCAACCATTCTTTATAGATGATGATTCCTTTGACCTTTACGCTCTGAATTCTGACCAGATGTAACATCTAACGGCTATCTTCAAAGGATCAACGAGATCGGGTGCTCTTCGGCTGAAATCGGTTACTTTACGAATATTTTTTACACTTATTATAATAAACACAGGTACCTTCCAAAGTCGATGTTTGAATATGTCAAATAACTTTGTTATTCGCAGCTAATGAAAATGCGTAAGCGAAAAAGTAGCTTGTGATAAGTGAATTGAAAGTTTGGCTTGTAAGCGCAGATTATTGATCATAAGCAAAAAAATTTAAATAACAGCGCTATTCGGATTCAATAACTTTTTAAGTGGTATTAAGAAAAACAGTTACTCCTAACAATTGTCAAGTTTTAGGTGAACGTGTCTGTTAACGATAAATATATGATTATCTGCAGCAAATAGATGTTCGCTTATCGCTGATAAAAATTTATTTATCTCAAGTAAAACGCAGTCAAGTGAAAAAAGTTACTTGTAACTTTTTTCTCAGTGTAATTCTGAAAGCCGAAAGTTTCAGACTTTTTATGACATGGCAACTGCTCAGTGTATAGCTTTGGCGTTTTTCTATTGTTCAGTCTCCTGTATTGGACTCTGTTAATGGAATCACATTTTTTTCGTAATTTTTTTTTAAATTTTCCAGGGGTACTGTACTAACATAACCTAACCTAACCTAACCTAACCTAACCTACCATATTCACCTGAGATGTCGTAAAGATTAAGACCGTACCTTTATGGCGAAAGTTCATGAAACGTTAATATCGCAAATAGTGGTCTCGTAATTCTGAAATCCGATAGTTTCAGACTTTTTATGACATGGCAACTGCGCAGTGTATAGCTTTGGCGTTTACGTACGTGTAATTCGTAGTCAGAGTCTTCGGAGTTCGGTTTCTATCGGCTTGTGATATCAGGTTCGCATCAGGGTACGATATGCTTTGAATGATAATAATTTGCGTGAAACTTTCATTTTGAATTTTCTCGAAATATACTCATTTGCCAGTGCTAAAATTGAAACTGTGGTATATCAGCATCATTTAGATTGTATATACAGAATATTTTGAAAATCGGTGAGGAGGACTTAAACTGCATATTAACCGAAAACAGAACAATATAGAGAAGAAATTATCACATTTAGAGCACTATATGATATTTATAACAAAGAAGTCTCTTCTGATAGTTCTGTGAGAACTACATCAAATAATATTAGTGGAATCACCAATACGAAGAAATATCAACTGCCTGATTTAAAAATTTTCAAGTTCAGCGGGCAGGTAAGGGAATGGCTTCCATTTTGGGGACAGTTCAAGAGAATACATGAAGACACTGAACTAGATGCCTTAGACAAATTCCAGTATCTTTTATCTTTCATGACAGAAAAGAGTAAGGCCTATGAATTAGTCTCGACCTTTCCTTTAGTTGGAGACAATTATGAGGTGGCTCTATCAGAGCTCAAACAACGATTTGCCAGAGAGGAGTTCCTGATAGATGCTTATGTACGAGACATAATTAGTCTAATTTTAAGTAATGAGAAAGGAAGAAATTTGTCCAAATTAGTTAATAACCTAGAGACCAGTTTGAAATCGTTAGAGGTTCTAGGAGTAACGACTAACACTTATGCTTATATGTTGTTTCCATTGGTCGAGTCTACATTACCAGTCGAGATCTTGAGAGCATGGGAAAGGAGCATATCCAACAAACAAACAGTGAGGAGTTTGATGGATCTGATGGAGTTCTTAAAAGCAGAGGTGGCCAGTGAAGAAAGAATAAAGCTAGCGAAAGTTGGTTTTGGGTTGAAGGTTGTACGTCCAGATCCCAAAGAAGAAGAGATCCCTTCAGCTGCATCTTTGGTGGCGACAGAGAAGAAGAAAAGATGTGTATTTTGTGAGAAAGAGAATCACTTAAGCCAAAACTGCAATGCTGCTTTAAAGTTAAGTATAATAGATAGAGTTAACTTGGTTAAGAAGAAAAAGCACTGTTTAGCATGTCTGAAATATGGCCATCATATCAAAGCATGTAAAGTTTTTGTTAAATGTGTTATTTGTGGAAAGAAACATTATCCTTTAGTTTGTTCAGATTTAAATACAGATAGTAAAAATTCTTCACCAAGAGATAAAAATTGTGAAACTAATTTAAGTAGTTTGAACAGTAGTTTGTCCATTTTACAAACATTGTTTGTTTATGTTTTTATTAATGGGAAAAAGAAAAGAAAAGTAAGAATTTTATTTGACTCAGGATCTCAAAGATCTTATATTTTAAGAAGTACTGTAGGATTATTAAGGTTAAGGGCCTGCAGTAATGAAGTAGTTAATCATATGTTGTTTGGGGGTGCTAGTTCAGGGGAAGTTAGGCACAATATTTATGAAATTAATGTTGGTAGTACTGATGAATCTTATTCTTGCAGTTTGATTGTAATGGATCAGTCTAAAATATGTCATGCAGTACATAGGTGATAATGTTTTAATAACAGAGATAGAAGAAAATAACGTTTTTTTGAATGATTTAGGAGAGGGAACCCCTGAGATCGAAGTTTTAATAGGGGCTGATTATTTTGGGTCATTATTAACCGGTAAGGTCAATCAAATGCCCTGTGGTTTGGTAGCCGTTGAAACTCATTTTGGTTGGACTGTCATGGGTTGCCTCAGCAGGAATAGCATGTTGCTAGTTTTTTATCTCTTTATTGTTGCAACATTGCTGAATTATGGGAGCTGGAGACGTTGGGCATAGAGGATCCTGCAAACGTTCAATCTAGAAGTGAAATTTTGGATGAGGTTCATCAACGTTACAGGGATACAGTGAAAATTGATGATAATGGTAGATATGAGATTAATTTACCATGGGCAAGGGGTCACCCAGAATTGATTGCTAATAAACATGAAGCTTTGAGAAGGTTGGAATCTGTTACTAAAAAATTAGTCAGGAAAAATTTATTTCAGGATTATGATGCAGTTTTTAAAGGTTGGTTGGGAAAGGATATTATACAAATAATTGATGATGACAGGAATATAGGTTTCTTTTTACCACACAGGCCAGTGATTAAAGAATCCAGTACTACCACTAGAATCCGACCAGTTTTTGATGGCTCTGCCAGGGATGCTAATGGACTTAGTCTAAATTCTTGTTTAGAGAAGGGTGTAAATTTGATAGAGTTGATACCTTCTATTTTGCACACTTTCAGGTTTTCTAAATTTGGAGTCATCGCTGACATAGAAAAGGCATTCTTGCAGATCAGTGTAAATCCTAAAGAGAGGGAATAGTTGAAATTCTTATGGTGGAAAAATGAAAGGATGGATGAGATGATTATTTATCAACATTGTAGAGTTGTATTTGGCTTGAAGCCAAGTCCTTTTTTACTCGGTGCTACTCTTTTTCATCATTTTGAAACCAATTACACAAATTTTGATAACAGGGTTGTCGAGATATTGAAAGGTTCATTCTATGTTGATAATTTAGTCGCCAGTTTAGATACAGTTGAGGAATTGGAACATTTTAAAATAGAGGCTGATAAAATTCTGGAAAAAGGTAAATTCAAGTTGAGATGTTGGGCACATACACAAAATGGTTGCACACATCTACAGAATGAAGTGAATAGATTTCAAAGTGTATTAGGTATGTTGTGGGATATTGAGATGGATACTTTAGGGTGTGATGTTCGGAGTAAGGATTTTTACATGGGTGGAGTTTTAACAAAGAGGATGTTACTGAGTGTTTCGCAGAGAGTTTTTGATCCAATTGGCATCACTTGTCCTAATTCTTTGATACCTAAATTATTGTTGCAAGAGGTGTGGGTTTTGAAGTTAGGATGGGATGAAGAATTACCCGCAAATGTTAAAATTAAATTTTTGAAATGGCTTGATCAATTACATTATTTAGAGTCTTGTAAAGTACCAAGGTTCATATTCCAGATGAAAGTTGTCCAGTTCTATTTGCATGCCTTTTGTGATGCTAGTAAATTGGCATATGCCTGTTGTATTTTTTTGTGAGAGCAGAAAGACAGGGAAAGGTGACCGTACAGTTGCTTCAAGCCAAAACTAGAGTAGCTCCCCTAAAAAAGGTAACTATTCCAAGATTAGAACTGATGGCAGCAGTAATAGCAGTTAGATTATTTCAAAGTATTAAGAGGATAAACAAGTTTGCAGTTGCACCAGTATATTTTTGGACTGACAGTAAAGTTGTCTTGGGATGGTTGAAGTGCAACAATGTTTGGAATACTTTCGTAATGAATAGAGTTAGAGAGATATTGTCTTGTTCCGAATTCAAGCAGTGGAATTATGTTCCAGGAGAAGTAAATATAGCAGATTTACCTTCAAGAGGTTGTTATCCTTCTGACTTGCTGAGATCAGAGTGGTGGAACGGGCCAGAATGGTTGAAGGATGAAAGGTTGTGGCCTATCCAAGGATGCGATATGAATAAAGAGGTAAAGGAGGCACTGGAAGCCGAGAGGAAAGGGTCTGTTTCTAATCTCTTGTCTTTGGTAGAACCATGTTTAATTTTCAGATATTTTTGTAAAGAATCTAGGATACTTCGTCTTGTGGCTTGGATGAGGATGTTTGTTGCGAATGCAAAGGATAAGGGGAATAAGAGAAGAGGTCCTTTAACATATCAGGAGATTAATGAAGCTGAGGGCGTTGTGCTGAAGGTAGTGCAAGCAGAGGGGTTTTCGGGATGTGAGGATAAGGAGTTTAAAGGTTTTGAAGTTTTTAAGGATAGTCACGGATTGCTTAGATTGAAAACCAGAATAGTATATGGAGAATATGGCGAGTTCTTTCGTTGTCCTATTTTACTTCCTTTTAAACATATTTTTGTTCATAGGTTGATAGAAGAATCTCATTTGAATATGAGTCACGCAGGAGTTGGTACTTTGGTGACGTTTTTAAGGGAAAAGTATTGGATTGTCAAGGCAAGATAAGCTGTTAGGAAAGTGGTGTCATCTTGTGTACGATGTCAAAAATTCAATTCTAAGCATGTGGAGACGCCTCCCGTTGCGTTGCCTAAAGATCGAGTAACCTTATCTAATGCATTTGCAGTAACTGGGATTGATGCAGCTGGACCTTTATATTTGAGAGGTGGTAGAAAGGTTTGGATTATTATTTTCACTTGTGCTGTGTATCGCTCTGTTCATTTTGAGGTAGTTTCTTCCATGTCAACGGAGTGCTTTTTGTTAGCCTTTAGAAGATTTATGGCTAGAAGAGGACGAATTATGAAAGTTTTCTTTGATAATGGCAGCAATTTTGTTGGTGCTTACAACCTTTGGAAGGGGTTGGATTATTCTAAAATCAATTATTTTGCAGACAGTAGGTGTATTGAATGGAATTTTAATCCTCCAGCGGCGCCTTGGTGGGGTGGATTCTGGGAAAGAATGGTGAGGACATTAAAAGATCTTTTGAAGAGAAATCTAGGAGGGGTTTGTGTTACTTATGAGGAACTTGTCACTTGGTTGTAGATTGTGAAGCAGTTATTAATGCAAGGCCTTTAACATACTTCAATGAGGATCCTAAAGAGTTGATTACTCTGACACCATCTATGTTCATACAACCGATAGTGGAATACAATGTTGCTGACATTGATGCAGTAGATGAATCTTTGTTAAGGAGGAGAAGTCGTTATCTTCTTTCTCTGAGGAAAAATTTGAGAACTCGTTTTCGTAAGGAATACCTTGCACAGTTGGTAAAGTTTGGATCAATCAGAGCCAAGGGTATAGCTGTGGGAGATATCGTCCTCATTGGTAGTGACGAGGTTAAAAGAGTCTTGTGGCCTTTAGGCAGGGTAATGGAAATTTTTAAAGGCAAAGATGGAGTAGGGCGTGTTGCTAAAGTTAAAACAGAGAATGGTGTATATGTTACACCTTTAAAGAGATTATACCCTATTGAAGTTTCGAACGAGGAGGATGAAAAGAATATTAATGTAGTTAAGGCGAATAATGAAGTCGCAAACAAACCAGAAGATTCTGACTTAAAAAATGTCTCGGTTGCTTTAACTGAGTCTGAAGATGAATTACTTACGGGGGATGACCAAAGAATATTTAAGATTTGTAGATCTTATTTCTATTTTTTCTCTGACGGGTAGGATGTTAGAAGTAAGTTAATGTATTTGTTATAATTTATAATATAATACGTCCGCCAGATGGCGATACTATTGTAATAACAGGTTTTGAGTTGTAAGTTCTATGTTCTATGTTTTTCTGTAGTACTGATTTTTAAGGTTATGTTATGTTAAGATATGAAGTGTTCTGTGGATATATAAAGTAAAGAGAACGTGTTTTTTGGTGTTTATTTCTTAAGCCTCAGAAATCCATTTTGATTATAAACCTACAGAGTTGTAAAAGCAACCCAGACAATGTCTTTTCGAAAGACAACTTCTCAATCCGTGATAAGAAGAAAAACAATTGAAACACCAATTATTATCTTGTACGGCCTCGTATCTTTAGCAGGCGAGAGACCCTTGAATGTTTTACACTAAACACCTAAATAATGACCGGGCTTCTGACAAAAATTGCAAAAATTACCCCTTTTTTGTGAATCTTCCGTTGTTACAAAAGTTCCTGACTTAATTGATTTATTATAATTTCCAATATTAATAGCAGTTGTATTTCCCCTAGGAGCCGATCCTGACTGTTTGATGGAACTGAAATTCAACATTTTGGATTGACCTTTCACAAAATGTATAAGATCACTATATGTAGGAATTTCCGTATTCCTATTTCCCATTTCAAAGGCTCTAACAGTTTCTTTGTCTAATTTACTCAAAGCTAATTGTAACAAAATGAAAACTGACAAATCTGTTAGATTAAGTCCTTTCAAAGTAGATACCGCCACATCAAACCGCTTCAAAAAATTATTCAAATACCTTTCCGATTCACTTACCACTGGTTTAAATTCCATTTTAACTGTTGAAAATAAACATTGGCTAAGTAACGCTTATTGTCATATTTTTGCGCGTATGTTCTGGGGAACATCGCGTTTTTTTGCCCAAATGTCTGTAATTTTTGAATTTTTCGCCGGAAATGGTCTCAAACGATTGAGTTCCACTTCCTGATCAAGAATTCGAGGTCAAATTTGATTCTGTTCAGCCGGACCACGATAACTTTAGAATGGAAAGAGATAGCGACTTGAAATTTTCAGGGTAGGTGGCGCATCCCAATAGGGCGGATAAGTTCGTTAATGGGCATAATCGGCCCAACGGTTTCCGAGTAATAAGTTTGTCTACAACTAATACTAATCCGATCGAATTGAAAATTGGTGAGTAATTGCAGAATATAAACCTAAGAACGTTTGTGAAATTTTGTGAACATCGTATGGCTAGAAAATTTAAAAAAAAGTATTAAAAAAATTTGGTTCAAGCACTGACGTGAAGTAAGGAGGTTTTGCGCGTATGTTCTATTGTCCATTCTCCTGTATTGAACACTCTTAATCGAATTTACAATGGTGAATTCTATTGTCTGTTCTCCTGTATTGGACACTCTTAATTGAATTTACCATGGTGAATTCGATTAAGAGTAGCAAATACAGGAGAATAGACAATAGAATTCACCATGGTAAATTCGATTAAAAGTGTCCAATACAGGAGAATGGACAATAGAACATACGCGCAAAAGCTCCTGACTTCACGTCAGTGCTTGATCCAAATTTTTTTTCGTGAAGTCAGGATAGAAAGCAATGATGAAAAAATTAACACATTATTGTCTACCTTCAATTCTTCTTTAGGAGAAGAATACATAATTATTCTAGAAAAATATTGCTGGAATTAATGTCATATTTAAATAATCAAAGTAAAGAAAATTATAAGTTTAGTTACTAACATATTGAATGAAATTCAATTGAATTCCAGTGATATTCAATTACTTATTCTTAACCAATAAATGCCCATTGATAGATCTAAAGGTGTTGAGGTGAAGCATAAAGATATATTCTCATTAGTGATAGAAAAACTGACCTTAAATTCCTCTCTACCCACCACGAGATTTAATATCGACAAATGAGCCTCTCACCTTACAAGATCAGAAAGTGTGGTTAATTTAAAGTTAAGTTTTGAAGCCTTCAGCAGAATTTCAGCGATATCATATTAAAAATAATTAGTGACCGACCGAAAGTTCGGTTTCGGTTTCGGTTTCGGCCAAAAAATCTAGTTTCGGCCTTAGTTTCGGTTTCGACCCAAAATGGCCGAAACTTTCGGCCGGGCCGAAACTTGACTGTTCGTGAATTGTCCTGGTCGTTTGGCCAGGAGTTATAAGGAGACTTAATTGTCGTACAAGTTATTGTAATCTATCTTTGTTAAGACTGAGAAATCATGAGAATTCACTTTAATGATTATTGATTAGATTACATAGGGTGATTCCAAATAAGACGTGAAACTGGGAGGAGGAGGTAGTATGACTCATTAGCTGTTGTTTAATCCATATTTATTATTAACCGAGAATCAACAGTTTTTGGAGTTCGGGTGATTTTTGATTGATTTCTGAACTTAGTTCATATTTCGTCAATTTTTTCTAAGTTGAGCAAATTTGATGATAATTTTGGTTTATTTCTATCAGAAATGGATATTATATGTACGAAAAAAGCAAAACTATGCTGTATAATAGGTTGAAAAAGAATAAGTATGATTTGAAATGTGGTATATGAAAAAATGAAAAATCAATTTCTAGTGTCAATTTGTCTACAACTTTCGAATTTCACAATTTAGTATGCCAAGATTATTTTAAAAACTTGTCTACTTCGTTCTTCATTCTCTGAAAGATTTCGTTAGATTGCTTAACTAGTTTCGTTTCAGCAGATTTTTTATAAGCAGCCTCTTGAATGTCCGGTATATAAAATAGTGAATGTGTATCAAAAGACAGCGTGAGTAAATTTCAGGCGGAGAATAACAACTGAAGAAAGACTTGCTTATGGAATGGTGGAACATAATTTATGAATACATTTCCTAATGGAATTTCAAGCTTAGTTGCAACAAAAAAATATTGAATTCGTTATTTTTCTCTATCTATTTCCTAAATCCCCTTTCAAATCATACCAATTCTTTTTCAACAGAACCAGAACTCAAATATCTCGGAAACTGTTGATTTTCGGCCATCAATAAAAATGGCTCAAACCCCAGCAAATGATCCATACTAACACCTCCTCCAAGGTTCACGTCTGATTTGGAATCACCCTGTATACTTCGACTGATTATTTTGATAACTTGGTAATACCAAAATAATAAATAAAGATCTCAAAAAAATTGACTTTATTTTATTCACCACTCCTCAACTGTTTTTATGTATATGCAAATGAAATTGTAAAAAATACAGTAGATTTCTGTATGAAATATGAAGTTTCGGTTTCGGTTTCGGCCGAAACTGAGACCCTGGCCGAAAGTTCGGTTTCGGTTTCGGTTTCGGCTGAAAAACCAGTTTCGGTCGGACACTAAAAATAATACATAACCTTTCAAAAGCCCCCTCTCACAAATATACTCTTCTGCAGGCACATGGATCTCTTGAAGAAGAATCGCCTTCTCTATATCTCAAAGATATTCACTCTTGTTCATAGAAATCCCTTCAATATTTAGTTGCCTCCTCCTAAGGAGGATCTCTTTCAAAGCCAGGTCTGACCGCTACAGGACCCTAATGTAGGGCTATCATCTCCCAAAGATTTGTGATGAAATAACACGATTTTCCCAAGAAAATACGCGCAAAATATGTCATCATGACATTCATGGTTTTGAAGGTTCTCGCAAAAATACGACGATTCGAATCCAGCGATTCGCATCCAGCGAACTCACAAAAAGCTGCTCGGTTCTCCAACAATATGGATTCGATCGTGTTCAAACTTGGAACTCTGCAGTAGAATTAGGTTCTGAAGGCTCTCCCAAAATTTCAGCTATGCCGGACGAATAGTTTATGATATATAGAATTTTTACCAATAATTTTTTTGAAATTTTTGAGTTATACCATCCTCACGAAATTCTGCAAGAATTTTCGCGTTGGCATTCTACAACTAATAACCATGTTTGAATTATATCGGTGTCGTATTTTTCGAGTTATTGAGGAAATAACAACCAAATTTCAGATGGGTATAATTCCAAAACCGTTTGACTGATCATACCTATAGAAAAATTCAAATGTCGCATTCAGATGCACAACCTAACCTGAAAATTTCAAGCCGCTATCTCCTTCCGTTCTCAGGTTATCGTGTCATAAATAATATTTTTTAATAATTTTTTTTTAATTTTCTAGTGATACGATTCTCACAAAATTTCACAAAATGTGCTTAGGTTTATATTCTACAACTATTTACCAAGTTTCAATTTGATCGGATTTATATTGGGTGAAAACAAAATCATTACTCGGAAACCATTGGGCCGATTATACCCATTAACGAACTTGTCCGTCGTATTGGGATGCGCCTACCCTGAATATTTCAAGTCGCTAGCTCTTCCCGTTCTCAAGTTATCGTGACAACGGCTGGCCGGCCGGACGGCACCACAGAATTAAATTTCACATTTGGGCAAAATGATAACGCGATGTTCCCCACTTCCCTAGAACATACGCGCAAAAATATGATTCACGTCACGATAACCTAAGAACGGAAAGAGATAGCGACTTGAAATTTTCAGGTAAGGTTGAAAATCTTAATGCGCCATTTGAGTTCGTTTATAGCCATAATCGGCAAAACGGTTTTGGAGTTATACCCATCTGAAATTTGGTTGTTTTTGCCTCAATAATTCGAAAAATACAAAACCGAACCAATCAAATCATAGAAAATTATTGAAAAAAATTCTATAGATCAGAAACTGTTTGTCCGATATCGCTGAAATTTTGTGAGAGCCTTCAGAACCTAACTCTACTACCAAGTTCCAAGTTTGAACATGATCGGATCTATATTATTGGAGATCCGAGCAGCCTTGTGTGAGTTCAGTAGCTGGATGGGTGAGCGTTGGCTCGACAACTCTCGAACGAAAGGAGATAGGGACTTGCAATTTTCAGGATAGGTTGCACATCTGAATGAATGAGTTAAGTTCGCTGTTGGCCAAAATCGGCCCAACGTTTTCGGAGTTATACCCATCTGGAATATTATTTCCTCGATAACTCAAATAATATAGACTCGATCGAATTGACGCTTGATAACTAGTTGTAGAATATCGACATGAAGACGTGTGTAAAATTTTGTGGGGACCGTACCATTAGAAAATTATTAGAAAATTACGAAAAATATTATGTATCTATGATTCCTTGAGAACAGTAAGAAAAAGCGACTTGCAGTTTTCAGGGTAGATTACGCATCTGAATACGACATTTGAGTTCGTTAACTAGCACAATCGGCCAAATGGTTTTGGAGTTACATATGAGGCGGTGAGAACCAGAACGGACCATCCCACAAAATCTGAAATATTGGACTAAGGCCTGTTTTCGATACATAATAATACATTCTTCGAAGCCACAGTGGACCATCTCAGTTTTAAGCATTGTATAACTTATAACAGATGTCGCCACTAGGGATGAGTATAGTCCACCCTGTCCTTGATATTTCGGGGGAATACCGGACTGTGTGACTTGGTCCACTTTGGCATCTTTGATAGGAAAAGTTTTCAAGATTTTAATCCAATTCATAAACGCTACGATAAGTTTGACGTTCAATATTTGAAGAAGTTTCAGGTAGTGATTTCAAGGGCGTAGCCAGGAATTAATTTCGGGGGGGGGTTTTGAAATTTTTGTAATTGACTCTATAAGGGCAGGCGCTTTCTGTATGAAGTATTTTCGTGTTTTTAAGAAAAAAACCCTTGAGTGATTTACTGAAATTGTGTTTGATAATGGCATCTAGTAGTTGCACTAGTGCAGGGACATCCAAGTAAATAGATGGTAAGTCTTTCACGACTATAAATTCATTATTTGAATGTTTTACCAATATTAACCTAACTTTCAGGAACAAATTCTGATGATCATAGCGAACCATCATATTTTCGATATAATGGAAGTTCTGATGAATATCAACCGTCAGATTCAGAGTCGAGCAGTGAATGCTACGAAGAAAGAAATGAAATATCGATAAATTCAGATATTATTGTGACCGATATTGGTCAAGAGGAGGTAGTCAAATAAAAATCAAGAAAGAGGATCAAAACAAGAGCGAATGGAAAAAAAATAAACGTAAATATCTTCGAGCAAGCTTTTACTAATTTAAAAGGACAGGTTGTTTGCGCATTTTTTTTTCCTGCAGACAGCTGTTGTAAAATGGAATGGCATAAGCTCATAAGCCCAAAAATTCAAATAGCCATCCATGATAAATTTTATGCACTGGCAAATTTCGACTTACAGACTGGTTTTATATTTTCGCAAGTTAAAATTAGGTCAGTGGCACGTCGTCACGTTTCAATAAATTCTATCCCTAGCAACAAAGCGAAAAATCTGACTAGAGAATACTATTTGCCGAACAGCCAAGGAAGTGACGTAAGATTTTGCAAAAATTTGTTGAAGAAAATTTTAATGATATCAGTTGTTAAACTTGATAGAACTCTTAAAAATAAAAAATCATTAATGCTACCAAAGGACCAACGAGGTCATCGCGTTCCTGCGAACAAAACCCCGGTGGAAAAAATTGAACAAGTTTGTAAGTTCATTGAATCCTTTCCCACATATATTTCTCATTACTCAAGGCATAAGACAGATAGCAAATACCTAGGGCCTGACCTAAATATTAAAATTCTTTATACTGAATATTAAAGGAAGACACCCAATCACGTTTCCGAATTCAAGTTCCGTGATGTTATCAATACTAAGTTTGATCTACATTTTCACCCACCTATTGTAGACTCCTGCAAGACATGTGACTCTCTACAAAATGAAATAAAATATGAACTCAATGAAGGAAAAAAACTACAACATAATTTTACTCTTGAACTTCACCAACGTAAAGCTCAACAACTTCGCGATGCTATGAATCAGGATTCCCAAATTTCACAAGAAGAAGTTACTTTCATAGCATTCGATCTGATGAAGACATTGCCCACTCCTGTCGTGTCCACTGGTATAACCTATTATAAAAGGCAATTATGGACTGTTTAGGGGTCCACAACTTGCAGAGGAGGCCACGATGTATGTATGGGATGAATCTGTAACATCTCGTGGATCTCAAGAAATAGTTTCATGTCTGATGCACTACTTAAAAGATAATGTAAAGACCAAAAAAGTAATAGTGTATTCTGATGGTTGCGGAGGTCAAAACAGAAATATTAAAATGGCTTTAATATGCCACTATATGGTTCAATCTCAGGAATTTACTGTGGAAGAAATTGAACATAATTTTTTGGTAAGCGGTCATTAATTTCTGATAAGCGACAGAAACTCTGGGGTCATTGAAAGGAATAAAAAAATTCTTCCCCAATATTTACATTCCAAACGATTGGGTGGATGTCATAATAGGAGCGGAGAAAAATAATCCTTTCAAAGTGGTTCTAATGAAAAAGAAAGACTTTTATTGCACAGAGAACATGGAAAAACTAATAACAAACAGAAAGATAAGTTTAGATTCTAGAAAAGTTGAGTGGTGGAAAATGCACACTATTATAATTAAGAAAGAAGACCCACTTATAATTTATTATAAATATGTAAAAAGCGAAGTTCAACCGATACAAAAATTCGACATTAAACGAGAAACATTTCAAGAGAAAGCATCGAAGGACCTCTCAGTTTATTATACCCTACTGGAAACTGTGTGACTGGGGTGAAAAAGAAAGATCTTCTGGAGTTCATTGAGTTAATTCCTCCAATTCACCACATTTTTTTTCAATCTTTGAAATGTTCTCCGAATCAGATGTCATTCCTTTGGTTGACAAAAATGAGGACCAGTTGACACAGCCGATGCCTACCTAATTCGTGATTCTTGTCATAAATTATTACTACTCTTTTATGTTAAAGAAACTTTTTTAATTTTTTTGCATTATTTCCTTCAAATAATTGTTTATTTTGAAATAAAAATGTCCCCAAATTTGAATATTTCTATTATTTGATTATAGTCCATCTGAAAAAATTGAGTACCTATTTCAACCAATACGGACCAACCCACATTATTTTTTTTTGTTATAGAGGAATTTCATACTATATTATTACCTAAAATGAATAAGGTACAATTTATAGTATTCCAACAGAAAATCAAACCGAAAAATTCTTTTCAGAAGTATAAAAAATAAAATCGCAAATATGTAGATTCTTCAAATCCCAATATCTCCATTTATGTCAGGGAGTAGATGGTCCACTCTGGTTCTCAGCGCCTCATATATCAATCTGCAATTTGGTTGATATTTCCTCAATAACTCAAAAAATACAAATCCTATCCAATTCAAATATGGTTATTAGTTGTAGAATGCCAACGATAAAATTCTTTCAAAATTTCGTGAGGATCGTAGCACTAGAAAATTTTCAAAAAATCATTGAAAAAAAAATTTGTTCAAGCACTGTCCTTTCTCCTTTATTGGACACTCTAAATTGAATTTACCGTGGTGAATTCTATTGTCTGTTCTACTGTATTGGACACTCCGAATTTACCATGGTAAATTCGATTAAGAGTGTCCAATACAGGAGAACACACAATTGAATTCACCATGGTAAATTCGATTAAGAGTGTCCAATACAGGAGAATGGACAATAGAACATACGCGCAAAAGCTCCTGACTTCACGAAAAAAAAATTGGTTCAAGCACTGACGTGAAATCAGGAGCTTTTGCGCGAATGTTCTATTGTCCATTCTCCTGTATTGGACACTCTTAATCGAATTCACCATGGTGAATTCAATTCACTCTTAATCGAATTTACCATGGTAAATTCAGAGTGTCCAATACAGTAGAACAGACAATAGAATTCACCCCGGTAAATTCGATTAATAGTGTCCAATAAAGGAGAATGGACAAGAGAACATACGCGCAAAAGCTTCTGCTATGCGTAGATGAACTCTCAGTTACTGATTTACCGAAATTTTGTAAATATGCACTTTTTGAGCCCCCGCAGACTGCAGACTTTCTTATCTGCCGATAGTTTGATCGGGTCGAGCTTTAAGCGTTTTGTAATCGGTCTAATGTGCGCACTTTCATACATGTTCATGCTTATCAACAGCCCGATCAAACTATCGGCCGATAAAAAGTTAGAGGTCTGCGGGAGCCCTTTAAGTGACAAAAAAGTTCGTCCGCCGCTGTGAGCGCATTATAATCTGATTTATAATCTTCCGAAATTTCTAAACCTACCATATTAATTTCATCAAGAACTGAAGTCAAATCTGTCTTTGAAGTATCTATAGATGAGTACAATGTTTTGAAATTATTTTTATTCCCTTCAGAATTCAACCTTCTCGATAAATCATAAAGTTTTAACAACCTTTCAAAAACGGAATTTTTCTTTCAGTCAACATTTTAAACTGCCTTTCTGCTTCCTTCCCACCCATATCAACAATTTAACAGTTATTTTCACTCAAAAAAAAATAGATAGATGAATGAAAATCAATAAGGTGGTTGAAGATTGGTACCAAACCGACAAACAATATTAATAGATTTATTGACCTCTGATCGTCAACTGAAAACCCAAAATTTCAAGGAAAACAATAAAATAACTCTGTACCGAATTCTGGAAACTGAAATGGACCAGGAGCCCTAACAACCGCAATAGATAATTACCCCGAGATAATTTTTCCCCAAAATTAATGTAAATTATACCATCCGACAACACCGCTACCGACGCCGACTGCCTTCCGATAAGGACCGCAAAAAATCTCACACGTGTGGATTAGATGAATGAAAACCTAAATTCGAATGTATCGAGAAAACTAATTCAAAACATATACCCGAAAATTCGGCACGATAAGGATCAAAATGTTCGGTAACTCAACAAAATGAAATGCAGGTGGAATAAAGTATTCTTACCAATATGTCCCTTCAGTCCCTTGCTTTGCTCTCCAGGCTAAATGTGGGAGAAATTAGGAAATAGGAATAAAAGGAAAAGGAATGAGCACTCGAAAAAACTGCATTCACCACACGGAGAAATTATGAAAATTAAATGTTCTCTGAATATTTCCGCGAAGACCCGCTATATCTTCAAAATTAACCTTTCTTTCAGTATCTCGACTGTTAAAAATTCAAAATCCGACTAATAACTGTCCTGTAAACATCATATGAATCGAAAACCCGAAGCAGAGCGCTGTTGCCAAGTATCCCTTCAAACTTTCCATGAAAATAATATGCGCAAACAGGTAGTTTATACGAAATATTTCCTTAACTTTTTCAAATGAAATTGTTCCGCGTTCTGCTTGTAGGATGTGCTAAAGCTAAATGGAGGGAAAATGAATCGAAAGGCGTACCCCACATAGTTTGTCGAGCCTCGAGGGAGTGGTATGTGGTAGTAGGGGTAGTTTGTAAGAAATATTTCCATAATTTTTTCAAATGGAATTGTTCCGCGTTCTGCTTTTAGGATATGCTTAATGGAGGAAAAATGAATAGAAAGATGTACCCCACATAGTTTTTCGAGCCTCTAAGGGGTGGTAGGTAGTAGTTGAGGTAGTTTGTAAGAAATATTTCCATAACTTTTTCAAATGAAATTTATCCGCGTTCAACTTTTAGGATATGCCTAATGGAGGAAAAATGAATCGAAAGACGTACCCCACATAGTTTGTCGAACCCCGAGGGGGTGGTAGTAGGGGTAGTTTATATGAAATATTTCTATAACTTTTTCAAATGAAATTGTTCCGCGTTCTGCTTTTAGGATATGCTTAATGGAAATGAAATGAATCGAAAGACGCACCCCACATAGTTTGTCGAGCCTCGAGGGGGTGGTAGGTGGTAGTAGGAGTAGTTAACACGAAATATTTCCATAACTTTTTCATGTTCAACGTTATGCTTCTAGGATATGCTTATTGCAGGAAAAATGAACCGGAAGACGTACCACACACAGTTTGTGGAGCCACCAGGGGGTGGTAGGTGGTAGTAGGGTTGTTTGTAAGAAATATTACCATAACTTTTTCAAATAAAATTGTTTCGCGTTCTGCTTTTCGGATATGCTTAATGGAGCAGAAATGAATCGAAAGACGTACCCGGCATACTTTGTCGAGCCTCGAGGGGGTGGTAGTAGGGGTAGTTTAAACGAAATATTTCCATAACTTTTTCAAATGAAATTGTTCCGCGTTCTGCTTGTAGGATATGCTTAATAGAGCAAAAATGCATCGAAAGACGTACCCCGCATACTTTCGCGAGCCTCGAGGGGGTGGTAGTAGGGGTAGTTTATACGAAATATTTCCATAACTTTTTCAAATAAAATTGTTCCGCGTTCTGCTTTTCGGATATGCGTAATGGAGGAAAAATGAATCGAAAGACGTACCCCGCATAGTTTGTCGACCCTCGACGGGGTGGTAGTAGGGGTAGTTTAAACGAAATATTTCCATAACCTTTTCAAATGAAATTGTTCCGCAATCTGCTTTTAGGATATGCTTAATGGAGAAGAATTGAATCGAAAGAAGTACCCCAGATAGTTTGTCAAGCCTAGAGGGGATGGTGGTAGTAGGGGTGGTTTACACGAAATATTTCAATAACTTTTTCAAATGAAATTGTTCCGCGTTCTGCTTTTAGGATATGCTTAATGGAGCAAAAATGAATCGAAAGACGTACCCCGCATAGTTTTTCGAGCCTTGAAGGGGTGGTAGTAGGGGTAGATTAAACGAAATATTTCAATAACTTTTTCAAATGAAATTGACGTACACCACATAGTTTGTCGAGCCTCGATGGGATGGTAGGTGGTAGTAGGGGTGGTTTACACGAAATATTTCCATAACTTTTTCAAATGAAATTGTTCCGCGTTCTGCTTTTAGGATATGCTCAATGGAGAAGAAATGAATCTAAAGACGTACCCCACATAGTTTTTGTCGAGCCTCGAGGGGGTAGTAGTAGGGGTAGTTTATACGAAATATTTCCATAACCTATTCAAATGAAATTGTTCTGCGTTCTGCTTTTAGGATATGCCTAATGGAGGAAAAATGAATCGAAAGACGCACCTCACATAGTTTATCGAGCCTCGAGGGGGTGGTAGGTGTTAGTAGGGGAGTTTGTAAGAAATATTTCTATAAATTTTTCAAATGAAATTGTTCCGCGTTCTGCTTTCAGGATATTCTTAATGGGGGAAAAATGAATCGAAAAACGTCCCCGCATAGTTTGCCGAGCCTCGAGGGGGTGGTAGTAGGGGTAGTTTATACGAAATATTTCCGTAACTTTTTTAAATGGAATTGTTCCGCGTTCTGATTTCAGGATATGCTTAATGGAGGAAAAATGAATCGAAAGACATACCCCGCATAGTTTGTCGAGCCTCGAGGAGGTGGTAGTAGGAGTAGTTTGAAGGAAACAGGAATCGAAAGATGTACCTCGCATAGTTTGCCGAGCCTCTAGGTGGTAGTAGGGGTAGTTTACACGAAATATTTCCATAACTTCCCCCTCGAGGCTCGACGAACTATGTGGGGTAAGTCTTTTGATTCATTTTTTCTGTATTAAGCATATCCTAAAAGCAGAACGCGGAACAATATCATTTGAAAAAGTTATGGAAATATTTCGTATAAACTACCACTACTACCACCCCCTCGAGGCTCGGCAAACTATGCGGGGTATGTCTTTCGATTCATTTTTGCTCCATTAGGCATATCCGAAAAGCAGAACGCGAAACAATTTCATTTGAAAAAGTTATGGAAATATTTCTCACAAACTACCCCTACTAGCACCTACCACCCCCTCGAGGCTCAAAAAACTATGTGGGGTACGTCTTTCGGTTCATTTTCCCACCATTAAGCATATCCTAAAAGCAGAACGCAAACAATTTCATTTGAAAAAGTTATGGAAATGTTTTTTTTGAACTACTCCTACTACCAACCAGGGATGCTGCGGATGCTGATTTTTTCACATCCGCGGATGCGAATGCGGATGCGGAGTTGTGAAAGCTGACATCCACGGTTGCGGATGCGGATGTTTAAGATATTATGTAATTAAAGTCTATTCACGAAGATTTGAAACAATGATAACTTAAGTAATCATTAAAGGATACTGTGGGAGGTACACTCATTATTGAAAGGTTATTTTCTGGGTTTTCTCTCCCAAACTGTGAAAAATATCTATAAAATAAAAATCAATTATTTTGTGACTAATGTTGCCTTACAAATAAGGCAACAGTCACAAAATAATTGATTTTTATTTTATAGATATTTTTCATAGTTCGGGAGAGAAAACCCAGAAAATAACCTTTCAATGATAACTTAATTATTAACATTTTTATTGTAATCAAATCAAACATAATCTATTTTTGGCTCTCTAGTTCCTCAGAACAGAGTGCTTATCAGTTTGCCCAAATGTCTGTAATTTTCGAATTTTTGACTGAAAATGGTCTCAAACGATTTGGTTCGACTCACTGATCAAGAATCCGAGGTCGAAATCAATTCTGTCCGGCAGGTCCGGCCAGCCGTTGGCACGATAACTCTCGAACGAAAGGAGTTAGAGGATTGAAATTTGCAAGGTGGGTTTGGAGCGTAAATATCTCGGACAAGTTCGTTAATGGGCAAAATCCATCAAGCGGTTTCGGAGTTATGGCCGATTTCAGTTAAAATATTTTTTATGAATATTTCCGAAACCGATCACTCGATCTATCTGAAATTTAGCATCAAATTGTAGAATCATGACCTTCATACGCATGTGAAGTTTTGTATTGACCAGGTTACCGCAAAGTGTAAAAAAAAAATTTTGAAAATTTAAAAAAAAAATTTCTACAATAACTCTCGAACGGAATTAGCTAGGCAGTTGAAATTTTCAGAGTAGGTTAGGGAGATGAATATCTCGGCTAAGTTCGTTATTGGGCAAAATAGGCCAGATGGTTTCGGAGTAACGAAAAAAAAATTTTTTTTTAAGTAACCAAATTCAATTTTCACTTAAGATGCAGTTTCACCATTAAAATCCATTGATGTCATTTTAACTCCAACAAGCTAATACTTTCGGAGATATGATTTTTAGAAATTTCAAAAATGAATCGTACTTCTATGTTTCACAGAATGCTATAATTTTTCTATCTAAGCTTTATTATATGCTCTGTGTTCATATTCGTTCATGTCATCCTGTTCTATAAGAGAGAGTCAAATTCATATCAGCTATTTTAATTTGATTTCTTCCCTGGTGCAGTTCTCATTCTCAGATTGCTCATTTAATCTTGATAAATAAACTATTATTTGAATTGAATTTCCTTTATGATGCAGTTCTGTCATAAGAATACATTGATGTAATTCTCCACTCTGAGAAGCCAATACTTTAGGAGATATAATTTGTCTGTTTGAACTAGAGTGCCAGAAAGCTCCTGTCCACAGGGCTTGAACCAATTTTATATTAAACACCTACTGGTTTTATCATATTTGTAAGTGAAATTAAAAATTCAAGGCGATTACGCAGAGGTTCGTAAATTAAACCCGCGCTACTAAATAATTGTTCACTAGTAACACTGCCCGTTGGAGGGGATAAAAATCTTCTTACTATCGGTGGTAATACCTTAAATTCCTCTCGATGAACACCCCACCAATTTAGAGGATTCTCATCCACATTTATTCGTTTTTTAGTGCGGTAAGCAAGTAACTCCTTTTTTGAGTGCAGCTTCAATGCTACCTTTTTCTGGCATTTCTGTACTCTCGTCTTCACTCGACAAATCTAACATCATAGCAAGGTCGTTTTGTAAACATGGCTTCCTGTTGAAACCTGACGTCCCTTGTCCTAGTTGTTCCATATCATTTTCCTTGCAATCAGTATTTAGTCTTTTAGCAATTTTCGGTATTGGTATTAAGAGATACAAAAACGTCATTCTCAGTATTCATCATCTTTAAAATGTCATCTTTAATCTTTTCTTCAGTCACCGGTGTAAAAAACTGTGGTGCATCCGCATGAACATCCGCACTGATTATGGCGGATGCGGATGAAGATGCAGATGTCCAAATCTATGCGGAAGTTCAGCATTTGCGGATGCGGATGCGAATGTTCGCAACATCCCTGCTACCAACTACCACCCCCCTGAGGCTCGACAAACTATGCGGGGTACGTATTTCGATTCATTTTTCCTCAATTAAGCATATCCTAAAAGCAGAACGCGGAACGATTTTATTTCAAAAAGTTATGGAAATATTTCTTACAAACTACCCCTACTACCACCTACCACCCCCTCGAGGCTCGACAAACTATGTGGGGTACGTCTTTCGGTTCATTTTTCCTCCACTAAGCATATCTTCAGAGCAGAACGCGGAACAATTTCATTTGAAAAAGTTATGGAAATAATTCGTGTAAACTACCCCTACTACCACCCCCTCGAGACTCGACAAACTATGTGGGGTACGTCTTTCGATTCATTTCTTCTCCATTAAGCATATCCTAAAAGCAGAACACGGAACAATTTCATTTGAAAATGTTATGAAAATTTTTCGTATAAACTACGCCTACTGCTACCACCTACCACCCTCTCGAGGCTCGACAAACTATGTGGGGTACGTCTGTCGATTCATTTTTTCTCCATTAAGCATATCCTAAAAGCAAAACGCGGAACAAATTCATTTTGAAAAAGTTTTGAAAATTTTTCGTATAAACTATCCCTACTACCACCCCCTCGAGGCTCGACAAACTATGTGTCTTTCGATTCATTTTTTGTTGATGGTATCCAATGAAAAGCAAAAATATTCCTCCGACTTGATTCAGTTTCAGAGGAGATTTAAATAAACATATTATGAAAACACAGAGATGGTCGAACGATAAGTTTTATCAAATACGCACTAATCGGCTGAGAACTGCAAGCCAGCATATATGCGTACTGGTAAGTTTTCCATCTCGGACCCCCAATATTTATAATATATTCCTGCTTAATCAGCAACCAGAAATTCACTTTTTGGAGATTATATTAAGTCGAGTTAGTTGTTCAAGCGAACCTCTGAAATAAACGTTACTCTCTCTTCGTGCCCGCGTTCATAAGAGAAATATAAGTATCTCTTTATACCCCTTTATATATTCTATGGTATTGATCATATATCCTAATAGGTTATGTGCCCAGGAAACTCTTCCATCTGTGTCTCGAGTTAGAATATATAAACAATTGTGAAAAATGAATGCGGGAAGAAATATTAAAATATTCGATGGTGAGAAATATAGTGTGTGGAAGCTCCATATGCCTTCTTTACTGAAAGAACTGAAACACTTGAAAAGATTGATGCAGCCACTCAGGGCCGTCGCAGCGCCCCGCAGGGGGGGGAGCCTCCCTCCGGATCATATCTCAAAGGGCGCCAAATTGACCGCGGATAGTTGGAAAACTATAGAAAAGGACATAATAAAAACAAATTTTTTTGAACTACAACTTGAATATGATGATTATTATTATAGACCGACAGCATTGTAGAAAGCTTTGTTGCTGCTGAGACTAGATGGCAGGAGTGGGGGATTCCCGGCTGCGTATTGGCATTGTTTACTATACTGCAACGCATACATGCTTTTGCAACGCGGTAAAGAATGGCTGCACCAAAGCTCTCTCTACCCAGACATTACTTACCACTATTCAGCACAGGCAGGTGTTCAGACGTAGTAACTATTGTATGATTGATATGCTGCCATTCTCGAAACACCGCGTTGCACTCCCAACCACGTTCAAATTTGCTCTCTTCGGAGACCGATAATAATTTGTTTTATAATGCATAGGTAACTAGATATTGCATTCTGCGACTGTAGTTTCGGACAGGGTGGGAGGTATTGTAAGGACCTTTACGCCATACAAAATAAGTTTGGAATAACGTGTAGGACCTGTATGCAAATTAACACCGCCAATACAGAAAAGTATTGGCAAAATTAGCTCTAGGAGAAAACATATCGCCAGAATTTTATGAAGACATTTCAAGTGATGTGGGTATAGAAAATGACTTGCCAACTAGTATAGAGCAACAAAGCAATGTTTTTATGCAACAGGATAATTTTTCTATCGAAACAATAAGCACTGTCGAGAATGCACAAAAAACAATTTTGGTGAAGAACATTCCCCAGCTGTAACAGAAATTTGGAGCGAATTAGTAAAGTAGCAACCAACAATAAAACGGATGATATGGTTAAGGCCATGAAAAAATTTCATAAAACTTTAAATAAAATTATTACACCCTCTGACTTATTTAATTTTATTCATATATCAAAAAATATCCCACTAAAAAACTTTTCTGTTCAGCCAAAATCAGTGAGCCGAAGAAAATTTGGACGTGGTTTGTCATGCGGCGCAAAACGTATTCAAGGTGGTAGGCCGTCCAAGAAAGAAATGCCAAACAATCCTTAAAGGCAAAGATCTTTAAAGGAAAATATTGACCGTAATGGACCAAATGCAAAATCATATGGAAATGCACACTAGGATTATACTTCAGTGGATTTTGCATTTAATGTCGTTTTTTGTATTTTAGTGTGGTTTAATAATTTTTTTAGCGATACTTACTATATTATAATTACAGCTACTACTGTTATTTTTATGTGTATTATATTATTTACTATAAATAATTTTTTTGTATTTAAGTGTGGTTCAGACTATTTTTAGCGATAGTATATTATTGTTATTTTTATGAACGCGAACTGCAAAATTGTAGAAGAAAGTAAATTCGAACGTGGTTGGGACTGCAAAGCGGTAAACAATGTCTCGGGAATAGCAGCGTATCAATAATACAATAGTTACTACGTCTGAACACCTGCCTGTGCTGAGTCGTGGTAAGATATGTCTGGGTAGAGAGAGCTTTGGTTCAGTCATTCTTTACCGCATTGCAACAGCATGTATGCGTTGCAGCATAGTAAACAATGCCAATACGCTTCCCGGCCTTCCCCGGTTATACATCAAAATCGTTCAATAGAAAGAAACACAACCTTGTACTTCTTATATAAATTATTCGTGAATAGTGAATTAGTGAATCTGAATATTGATTGAAATTTGAAATCTAAAACCGAATACGGATTATGGATCCTTGCCAAAAAAAGTTCAAACCGTCTGGAGCGGAATTCAGAAGGAGAGCGCAGATAAGAAAAATTGAAACGGAAAATATTGGTTCAAGCACTGACAGGAGCTTTTGCGTGCATGTTCTTTTGTCCATTCCCCTGTATTGGACACTCTTAATCGAATTTACCGATTAGGAACCAATTTTTTTTTCGTAATTTTTTCAAAATTTTCTAGGGGTACTGTTATCACTAAATTTTACACACGTCTTTATGTTGATATTCTACAACTTGTTACCAAGCTTCAATTCGATCGAGTCTATATTTTTTGAGTTATCGAGGAAATAATATTCCAGGTGGGTAATACTCCGAAACCGTTGGGCCGATTATGCCTATAAAAGAAGTTAAATATCCCATTCGGATACGCACCATGAAAATTGCAAGTCCCAATCAGTTATCGAGGCAACGGTCACCCATCCAGCTACTGAACTCACACAGGGCTGCTCGGATCTCCAACACTATAGATCTTATCGTGTCGAAATTTGGAACTTGGCAGTAGAGTTGAGTTCTGGAGGCTCTCGCAAGATTTCACCGATGCCAAACGAATAGTTTCTGATAAAGAGAATTTTTTGATTTCTTAAAAATTTTCTAGTGATACGATACTCACGAAATTTCGCAAGGTTTCGCGTTGACTCCAAAACCGTTTGGCCTATTATACCTATAAACAAACTCAAATGTCGCATCAAGAGGCACAACCTAACCTGAAAATTTCAAGTCGCTATCTCTTTCCGTTCTCAGGTTATCGTGACATAAATAATATTCTGTAATTACCTATTTATTCAAAATTTTCTAGTGATATGATTCTCACAAAATTTCACCAACGTCCTTAAGTTCATATTCTACAACTACTCACTAAGTTTCAATTTGATCGGATTTGTATTGGTCGAAAACAAAATTATTACTCAGAAACGCACCACCTACCCAGAAAATTTCAAGTTGCTATCTCTTTCCGTTCTCAAGTTATAGTTGCAACGGCCGGCCGGCCGGACAGAATCAAATTTGACCTCGAATTCATCATTAGGGAGTCGAACCAAATTGTTTGAGACCATTGTCGTCAAAAAATTCGAAAACTACAGACATTTGGGCAAAATGATAACGCGATGTTTCCCAGAACATGCGCGCAAAAAAGAGGACTGTATTTTCGAATAGAGCGAAAAGCGTAAGTTTAGGCGATTGCTGACAATATTGACATATTTTTATCAAATACAATTCTTTTTTGGTCCTGGATCTTTTGAGAGATGCAAACAATTTTTTTCCCTCAAAAACATAAATTCAGAAAGCAGTCTTGTTTGTAAACGGCCAAAAGCCGTTTCTCCCCCCCCCCCTCGGAAAAGCTCTTAGCTACGGCCCTGCAACCACTCCCAACCACTCCAAAGAATCCCGATGCAGATAGGGTCAATACAGATGACACCATAAAGACCATAATAATGTAATATTATTATAAGATTCATTTGTCAATTATGTGAAACCAGAATACAGTGCGAACTGCGAAGAAAATGTTTGCAAGTTTCGAAAGAAAAAGTCTCGCTACTCAGTTATCCATTCAAAGACAACTTTAGAATATAAAATTACAAAATGTTGTACCACTCTCCAAGCAGTATTTTCGATGAACTAATAGCTGAATTCATATATGCGGTGCGTAGCTTTATAAGAAATCATGTTAATTTTCTTTTGTCTCTTCCACGATCTTATAACGAAGTATGAATTTACTGCAATTGAGACTTAAGCTGAAGATATTTCGATACTTTTCATTGTGAAAACTAAATTGTTAGATCATGAAACAAAAATGAAACAAGAAAATAGAAATACAAGTGGTTAGGACAGTTTCTCTGAAAATTATATGATGATGATCGGATCTCGGTGGCCAATAACGGAATTTGTTTTGAACCTCGGAGGAAAGGAAATATCAGCGTCAAGAGTAGTCCCGAATGAGTTTTCAAGGATGGTAATGTTACTGTCGGTGCGACAGTAACATCAAGCTGTAATGAGTATCCATTTCAATGAAGAAGGAATTCAAATTTTGAAAGATGGTAAAGTAGTAATGAGCGGTAATTCAGTGAGTACCTACATTTAGCAACAGTAAAATTCACAGTAGAAATGATCTGAAAAGCCAATCATATTTTGAATTGATATTATGAATTCTGTATTTGACGTTTAGGGCATATAAGTGGATTAAAATGTTTACAGCTCAAAAATAAACAAATGTATATTATTAAATGGAGTGAAAAATAACTATGGAAAAAATACTAAATTTTGAAATTTTTTTAATAAAAGAATATGAATTTGAGAATGTCGTAAAGTTAAATGAAAGTTAAATGAAACCCGCAACCCGCAACAATGATGGTTAGTTTGTCTCTTTTTAATCTAACCTGCTTTCTGCACTGAGGGTGTCAGATTCACGATTCACTTTTGTTTTGTGTTGACTGTTATCATTGGTATATTAACCCAGGCATTTTTAATCAGAATCCATACAACATCAATGGACGAAATTAAGTTTTTGGCGCTCTAGTTCCTCGGAACTGAGAGCTTATCAATTTGCCCAAATGTCTGTTATTTTCGAATTTTTGGCTGTAAATGGTCTCAAACGATTTGGTTCGACTCACTGATCAAGAATCCGAGGTCGAAATCGATTCTGTCCGGCCGGTCCGGCCGGCCGGCCGTACTCACGATAACTCTCGAACAAAAGGAGTTAGAGGATTGAAATTTGCAAGGTGGGTTTGGAGCGTAAATAACTCGGACAATTTCGTTAATGGGCGGAATCCATCATGCGGTTTCGGAGTTATGGCCGATTTTAGTAGAACACATTTTTTATGAATATTTCCGAAACCGATCACTCGATCTATCTGAAATTTAGCATCAAATTGTAGAATCATGACCTTTATACGCATGTGAAGTTTTGTATTGACGAGGTATTGAGAGAAATTTTCAGAGTAGGTTAGGGAGATGAATATCTCGGTTAAGTTCGTTATTGGGAAAAATAGGCCAGATGGTTTCGGAGTATCGAAAAAAATTTTTTTTTTAAGCAACAAATTTCAAATTCAAGTTTTATTTAAGATGCAGTTTCACCATTAAAATCCATCGATATAATTTTCAACTCCAGCAAGCTAATACTTTCGGAGATATGATTTTTCTAAATTTCAATAATGAATCGTACTTCTATGTTTTCACAGAATGCTATAATTATTCTATCTAAGCTTTATTATATGATCTGTGTTCATACTCATACATTTCATCCTGTTCTATAAGAGAGAGTCAAATTCAGTTCAGCTTTTTTAATTTGATTTCTTCCATGGTGCAGTTCTCATTCTCAGATTGCTCATTTAATCTTGGTAAATAAACTATTATTTGAATTGAATTTCCTTTATGATGCAGTTCTATCATAAGAAAACATTGACATAATTCCCAACTCTGAGAAACCAATACTTTCGGAGATATAATTTGTCTGTTTGAACTAGAGCGCCAGAAAGCTCCTGTCCACAGGGCTTGTTTATGATTGTTTCATTCATAATAATCAATAACTATCAATTTTTAGCGGTCATGCAATTGGTCACGTTTGCCAGAAAACTTTTTCCAGCTTATCAACAAGAAATCGTCGTTCGAGATTAGTTCATCATGAAGAAATGAAAAAAACTGTACACAACAAGTATCCTGTTTGCACTGAGGAAGAAAAAATGAGGATCAACTTTTCAAAACGCATTAAGTTTGGCCGAGCCGTTTGAATCTTGGGAGATCTTAACCAGCCCTTAGAAAGAGTGCAATATGCATAACTCATTTTAGCTCTTTGCTTTAAGTGAAAAATCTTTTATGTCCTCAATCATTTTATAATTATTATTCTATCAAGAAAATGGGCAAACAAAAGTGGTAGTAATAAGTTTTACCATATTTCTCTAAATAATGCAAGCACAGAAATCGATGCTGTTACTCCTTTCAATTCATTTACCTGGAAGCAAGAGATGGCTGTGCCTACATATTATATTTGCTACCCAGATTAATCGATGTCATGAAATGAATTTCCCCATTCATCATTATTGTTTAATTTCTATATTCCATGTTTCGTAAAATTTTAGTTGTTAATGCATGCTATATGAAATATATTACATTTCATAAGATTGATTTTTCTTTTTTGTATATTCTAGAGCACAAATATATATTTTCAAAATATTATGGATGGTTCCCTTTTTTTAAGTAATCCTCTGAATATAGGTACTATATATAATAATAATGTTATTTATTGTTTCCAAATGGCCACCGACTGAGGTCCTTCAGCCTTACATAGGTACTATTTTCCACAAATAGTTTATGTTGAAAATCACAATAGACAAAATACAAACTTATATTTCACAGAACTGAATATCTGGATCTGGACTAAATATATTATCATATATAGTTTTCCAATTGTATCTCCAGGAAAAATATTTTTTATTCTTGAAATTAAATGCCAAATTACTGCAACATTTTCTGTAAAAGGAACTTTTATATAATTGTGCTGTAATAACAATTTTCGAACAGTTTCTGAACAAAATTTGACGCGTTTCTTCTCTATCATTTATATCTGAAAACTTAGGCAAGTTGGTCATGAACTTTTTCGAAAGTTCTCCTCTAATTTCATAATTGAAGAATCTGAGAATTATTGGCAATTTCTTTCAAATAGCTTCTTGCAGTACTTGAGTATTCTAGAGTTGATGGCTCGGAGCATTCTGCTGGAATGAAATATCTGGTTCATTTTTGTCCGCAGTTCTAAACGGTTCTACGACAGTATACTGAGACCTAAATGCAGAATATTACCAATATTTCTGTTCAATTAATAATTATGATTTAGTCTTTAGTCATTATATACTGTATATTCCGTTTGAGATAAATAAATTACGAATTATAAGAGGCTTCGACAGCTGTCAGAGTTTGACATTCCAAATTTGAATAGAATGTGGTTACGGGCATGCCGGCTTCTCATTGGTTGAACTCGAGCGGCATGTTGTGCATCTTATAGCGAATTCCATTGGTAGAACTCGTGCGCACTGATTGCATGAATCGTATTCCATTGGCGAATTTCGTCGCGCATTTTGACACATTCTGACGTCCAGTGCAACATTCATTGCACTCAGTGCAGAACCAGTGCACCACTGGTTTAGACAATAGAATTCGCCATTACTGTATGCTCACTTAGGTTAACTGCTGTATATGTGTATCACAGCCCACTATAGAGATAGCCTGGAACACAGTCTGACAACGCCGCAATTAATCGTCTCTTAGGGGCATACTCCTTCAATGCGGTAGCGCTGGATTTTGATGAATTTTCGACTATTTCATCATTTTTCAAATGATTTACTGTCGAAAAATGATGAGGACTACAATAAGATCTTATTTATGATGAATATTTACCGATAAAACAGTTTAAAACAATTGTTATGAATATTGGTGATTGGTGCACGCATTCGTGTTTCCAAAATGTGCCAAAGGAAAGAATACCAATATTATCAATTGGGAGTAATCAGTAGCCTCTTGTGTTGTGTTTATATGAGAGCACGAATAAGTGCTGACGGATGAAGAGATCCGCGGAGAGAGCGGACGGAAGACGGAAGGTTTTCAGTCAGTCAGCAATCAGCATTAGAATTCCTCAATTCGAGAAGGAATTGAAGTGGAACTGTATAAAGCGCATTTTATGTAAAACATTAAAGATGTTTTAATCAGAAAAGTGGTTTGATTAATAGGCCGTTGTAATACAATGTAATTACGAGATGAAGTGTTGTGATTTTGGACACTTTGGGATTTAAAAAAAAAAACTAGAAGAGAGCACGGATTTTCAACTTCAGATTCGTTATCTAAAACCCTAAATTAGCAAGTGAGTAAATTTTCAGGACTATAAGACAGTTATGGGATGCTACAAGTCTATGTGGATTCAGAATATCAATTCAATGCTACAAAGAGTAAATTCACATACAATTATTTTTTGATCTGAACTGTGTAAAAATGTTGATAAAACAAATTGATTAATTCCGAATCTGAATCCCCATTAATTATATTTCTGTAGCGGGAAATGTTTACTTATTGATCTGAGGTTGAGACCATCTGCTCGGGTAAAGGTATGATCGAAAGGAAGAATCCATTTCAAATCACTGCAGAAAATCTGAGCATTTTTAATGCATAATTTGAGATGAATAATAAGGTCCTTATTGATTTCAACAGAAGCATCTACAGATGCAGATTTTTGGAAATTGAATACATATATATTAAAATAAATAGATTATTTGAGGTTCTTGATCTCCTATCCAGATGTATCAATTTTTGTTGAAAAATTATTAGAAAGGTCATCAAAATGTTTTATAAAGTCGGAAGAAATGAAAGTTCTATTTCACTCATATTTCTAGTCCATCTTGTTGTCTATAGTCTGAACTGAAATGTACTCATCTCCAATAAGTAGAAATAATCCAAAGGAAATTTCACTATTTACACACTGCAAGGTCATCACAGAACATATAAATATCCGACCATATTTATCACTGCATTGCATTAATTCACATTTGACACCGTTGTACACAAAAAATACCACGAAATGCCCGCGAAAAACAATAATGGTTAACTCCAGAATCAGAAGTAATCGTCCATTTTTACTAACAACAACAACAACCAACTAACAAACGTTCGACTGACGTACGTCTCTGAGCTGTGTTGCCATTTTATCATCTTCCAGGCTAGTAGATATAGTAGGTTGTGTATGTATATAGATCACATGATGTGATCCACCAAGAAAAATCTGGATCACTAGTGCCAGTGGCGTAACGTACACCCCCGCAGACTCCGCGGTGCGGGGGGGGCCGGATTCGAGAGAATATTTAATTAAAATCGGTATTTTTTTTTTCATTCTGGACTACTTTTAATCCTTTCAACGTCGTGTTAAACAAAAATGACCGACCTCAACAACAATCAAACGGTGATATATAAAAAAAAAATTGGTTCAAGCACTGACGTGAAGTCAGAAGCTTTTGCGCGTATGTTCTATTGTCCATTCTTCTGTATTGGACACCCTTAATCGAATTTACCATGGTAAATCATGTTGTCCATTCTCCTGTATTGGACACTCTTAATTCGAATTTACCATGGTTTATTCGAATTAAGTGTCCAATACAGGAGAATGGACAACATAATTTACCAGGGGTCTAAAGAGGAATAGCATCAGCCACCCCAAAACCCCAATCCTCTGTGACGAAAGCACCAGCAGTTAAATCACTGATGGTCTGCTCATGCGCATAACGAAAAATGCCCGTAAGGGGTAACATCAATTTCGAAATTAGCCCCAATGGCACGGTACGGACACTTTAACTCGGAAACAACGCTACATCCCCCAAACTGACTTGTCCTTGCACTGAATTGCCATGAATATTCTTTTAAAACCTCACAATATCGGCTCAGCACTCCCAACATAACCCATACAACCCAAAAACAGTCACTTCTCTTCCGCGCATGCGCAATCTACTTGCGGATGCAAGTCCTCTCAAAATCACACACCTTACAAAAACTCCGATTCTCCAACACTAGTGGTTCAGGATATCACATCTTGTTTCCACGCAAGCGCAGACCCTCACCAGGGGATTCTATAGAGGAATAGCATCCGCCACCCCAAAACCCCAATCCTCTCGGACGAAAACTTCAGCAGTTAAATCTCTGATGATCTGCTCATGCGCATAACGAAAAATGCCCGTAAGGGTAACATCAATTTCAAAATTGGCCTCAGGGCCACGGTATGCACACTTCAACTCGGAAACAACGCTATTTCCCCAAAACTGACTAGTGTCCGTGCACTAAATTGACATGAATATTCTTTTAAAACCTCACAATATCGGCTCATTACTCTCATCATAACCCATACAACCCAAAAACAGTCACTTCTCTTCTGCGCATGCACAATCAACTCGTGGCTGCAAGTCCTCCGAAAATCACACACCTTACAAAAAACTTCGATTATCCAACACCAGTGGTTCAGGAGATATCGCATCTTTTAACCACGCATGCGCAGACCCTTACCAGGGGATTCTATGGAGGAATAACATCCGCAATTTACCATGGTAAATTCGAATTGAGAGTGTCCAATACAGGAGAATGGACAACATAATTAACCATGGTAGATTCGATTTAGGGTGTCCAATACAGAAGAATGGACAATAGAACATACGCGCAAAAGCTTCTGACTTCACGTCAGTGCTTGAACCAATTTTTTTTCGTGATTTTTTTTTATTTTCTAGGGGTGCGGTTCTTAAAATTTTTTTTTTCGTCATTTTTTTCAAATTTTCTAGGGGTACGGTTCTTACAAAATCTTAAACACGTCTTTATGTTGATTTTCTACTACTAGTTACCAAGCTTCCATTCAATCGAATATTAATTTTTTGAGTTATCAAAGAAATAATATAACTCGGAAACCGTTGAACCGATTATGCCCAAAAGCGAACTCAACTCTCCCTTTCGGATACGCAACCTACCCTGAAAATTGCAAGTCCCTATCTCCTTTCGTTCGAAAGTTATCGAGGCAACGGTCACCCATCTACTGAAGTCACACAAGAATGCTCGAATCTCCAACAATATTCAACTGATCGTGTTAAAACTTGAAACTTGGCAGTAGAGTTAGGTTATGAACGCTCTTGCAAAATTTCAGCAATTTCAAACGAATAGTTACTGATATATAGAATTTTTTTTTTAATTTTCAATGATTTATTAAAAATTTTCTACGAATGCTATCCTCACCAAATTTTGCGAACGTTTTCGCGTTGGCATTCTACAACTAATAACCATGTTTAAATTCAATCGGTTCAGTATTTTTCGAGTTAATGAGGAACAAAAAATCACCAAATTTCAGAAAATTTCAGATGGCTATAACTCTAAAACCGTTTGGCCGATTATGCTCATAAGCAAACTCAAATGTCGCATTCAGATGCACAACCTAACCTGCAATTTTCAAGCCGCTATCTCTTTCCGTTCTCAGGTTATCGTGACAACAAAAATATTTTTTAATAATTTTTTTTAAATTTTCTAGCCATACGATTCACCCAAAATTTCACAAACGTGCTTAGCTTCATATTCTACAACTACTCACCAAGTTTCAATTCGATCGGATTTATATTGGTTGAAAACAAAATTAATACTCGGAAACCACTAGGCCGATTATGCCCATTAACGAACTTGTCCGTCGTATTGCGATGCGCCACCCACCCTGAAAATTTCAAGTCGCTAGCTCTTTTCGTTCTCAAATTATCGTGGCAACGGACGGCCGGGCAGCCGGACGGACAGAATCAAATTTGACCTCGAATTCTTCATTGGGGAGTCGAACTAAATCGTTTGAGACCAATTTCGTCAAAAAATTCGAAAGTTACAGACATTTGGGCAAAACTATAACGCGATGTTCCCCAGAACATACGCGCAAAAAGTAAATTATGAAATTGATCTGAAGAAGAACGATAAGACCCAAACGGATATAAAAGATGAGTATGTTTGGCATACTTTGAAAATATATCAGCTCACTCATATTACCTATGTGGAAATAATGCATGATATTGTTGAAGGAGTTTGCATTTTTGATTTGTTCCTATTTTGAACGATATGATTTACACTGACAATCTGTTTGAACTGAAAATTCTTAATCACAGACTTAAAATTTTCGACTTTGAATGCATTGATAATAAGAATAGACCACTAAAACTAGAGACAGATGATTTTAAAGAATTAAAAATTCTCATGTCTGCCACCGAAATTAAAATATTTTGTAAATATTTAGGTTTATTCATTGGAGGTTTACATTATATTATCCAGGATAATTGATTTGATCACTTCCAGGTTTCTTCAGGGTGAATCTCATTTATTAATCGATGAACTTGTCGAGAACACCATACTCTCCATCAGGAATTGTTCAAAAATATATTGAAACCAAAACGCCATAATATGTTGCATCATGGAAAAGTGTTCAGAATGTCTGGACCATTAATACAACTTTCTTGTATGAGGTTAAACAACAGAAACGATTTAGTTTGACAAACACGTATTCTATTCTACATATACCCTAATTTTTCACCCATAGGAAGGGTATAAAAATTGAATATAAATGATAAACTTGTTCCTGTGTCGCCATCCCTGCCATAGTACCCTGTATGTTCACCCCCTACCCAAGCAATGACCGAAAAACTATTTAAAGATTTAGTGTCAGTCAGTATTCATTTCAACCTCCATCCTAAATGAAGTGAAAATTGTATAAGAGTTCGGACGATTAAAGCATACGCAATGAACGACAATAAGTTGGAGGAAACTTTACAACTTTACGGGTTGTCACATTTGATGAGCATTTCCACGGTTAGTAGAGGAATATTCTCTATACATCTCATTTTTGCATTTTTACCAACAAAAAATGTTGTTATAATATTTAAAATTCACTGCATGCTGCATCAATGGCTGGTTTATAGATACACCAAGCGGAGGTTGGTCAAAGTTACCACGACGGGATAGATATAACCCCGGTTCTTGGGAGCCCCGTACAGTAGAGCGATATTCGCTTGTCTTCACATTGTCGTATGGAATGGGGCAGATGTGAACGAAAAGTTAGTGGGTTGTACCTAAGCTACACTGAGTAAATTACTGAATCTATAGATTCATTTCAGGCTCACCAGAGACATGTCTGAGACATGGTGGACAAAATAATAGCGTGTGCTCCAAGTCAAAAAAGAGAAATCTACTGTATTCCATCCAAGATTGTGGTCAGACGAAGAATTTCTTGCAAAGGAATATTATACGATAACTATTGCAATCAAAGGAGGAAATTTATCATACTTGGTTTGATGCAGAAGTGCCGGAAGATTTTCCATGATAGGAAAGTTTCCCAAGGTAAAATGATCTGTAACTACAACTTCTTATACGCATATCAATATTAACCATATTTTTTTCCAAGGAAAATGATACCAGAAGAAATACTGGACGATGTTCAATGGCTAAATGATAATTTGAGCCATGGACAATGGTTTCAAAAAATGGGAGCTAACCTATCAAGCAAGATTTGAGTATTACTTAGGAAGCAGTATACTAGAAGTAAATGACTCATTTATTCCCTTATACTGGGTTGGAATTTGATGAGTTTATACAACACTATTCGAATACGAGAATGCAGAAATTTTATAAACGGTAACAATTATTACATATTTTTCAAACCAAAAATATTTGATATTAAGGTGTTCATTTTGTTATATTGGAATTTTTTACAGAATATTTAATATCGAGAGCCAATATCAATCATCAGTTAGCAAACATTAACCTTTATTTTGATTTTTTTCGATTGCAATGTGTACTGTGTATATATTCTGTGAAGTTTGTATGGACGATTATGGTGTCATATAATGGAAAACTGACACAATCGGTCCTGTGAAAATCTACTTAAAAATTCGTTACTTAAAAAAGTATCGAATGATACTTTCCATTATTCTGATTCAAAAAATCATTTATATTATGCCAAAACATTATGTGTAGTGAATACCATTTTCCTTTTCAGATCGAAAATGAATTCTGAAAAATCTTGACAAAGCAGATAACCTTTTCCTGAATTGACCCTTGAAGAGGAACAGCATTTTGGATACGTTGATGAAAAATAATAACAGGGCAAACTCTGTTTGATGTCCACCTTTCCGTCATACTCATTGCGGACAAGTGGATTTATCTCCATAGTCTCTGAAGATAACAACAATACCAAACCCAGTATCGTTCGACTCCTTATGATCATAAAATGAAATCAAAAGTTACCATCACTACCATTGACTGATTGATGAGATAAGGAATTTGAAACATTTACCAATTTGTTTTATGAGAGTGTAGCTATATTTGTACTTTATAGTATATTTAAGAAAGTGTACCTGACATTTGTTCAATATATTTTTGTAATACATGGTGATGTATAATGCAGCATTGTTTTTCATTTCAAGAATCGTTGAACGAAGGCTATAATATTAATAACAATGAAATAAATTGAACACTGAGAGCTACTTAGTAGTAAGAACACTGTTAAATAATACTGTATATTTTGGTAATCATTAAAGGATACTGTGTGATATTCATCATTGAATGGTTTCTTTCTGGGTTTTCTCTCCCAAACTCTGAAAAATATCTATAGATTAATTTTTTATTTTATCGACATTTTTCAGAGTTTGGGAGAGAAAACCCTGAAAGAAACTCAATGACCACATATTTAGTCTGATTTAATTGAAAAAAAAAAAAGCACTGACGTGAAGTCAGTACTCTTTGGCGCGCGTGTTCACGGTGGCTAATTTGAATTGAATTATTCAAAATTTAACAGTGCTGTATCTAAGCTGCCATCAGGATAGAGTAACAAAGGTGGAAAAGAACACAAGTGACTCTCCTTAGTCGCACAAGCTCCTAGAAGATTTGGGAGGGTCAGTATAATCCTAATCATGTTTATAGCACGCGCGCCAAAGCAGATTGACTTTTTACACTTTTTCTTTCATTGTTAAGTCAATCTGCTTTTGCGCGCGTGCTATAAACATGATTAGGATTATACTGACCCTCCCAAATCTTCTAGGAGCTTGTGCGACTAAGGAGAGTCACTTGTGTTCTTTTCCACCTTTGTTACTCTATCCTGATGGCAGCTTAGATACAGCACTGTTAAATTTTGAATAATTCAATTCAAATTAGCCACCGTGAACACGCGCGCCAAAGAGTACTGACTTCACGTCAGTGCTTTTTTTTTTTTTTTTTCAAGTTCCTTTATCAAATATAGCTATCAATACAGTTTGGCTGTTAGTTTTACCGTAGATCAGAAAAAAATTCGGTTGTGGGTCCTCCGTTACGGACGAAATTGCATCTTCTCCAAATCCGAACGCATTTTAATATAGATCTACCGAATATAGTTATTTATAAATTCGCCTCAGGGCCACCATACAGACATTTCAAATCGGAAACAACGCTATTTCCCCCAAACTGACTTGTGTCCGTGCACTGAATTGACATGAATATTCTTTTAAAACCTCACAATATCGGCTCATTACTCCCAACATAACCCAAACAACCCAAAACCATTCACTTCTCGTCTGCGCAAGCGCAGTATACTCATGGCTGCAAGTCCTCCCAAAATTACACACCTCACAAAAAACTCCGATTCTCCAACACTAGTGGTTCAGGAGATATCGCTTCTTGAATCCACGCATGCGCAGACCCTCACCAGGGGATTCTATAGCGGAAAAGCATCCGCCACCCCAAAACCCCAATCCTCTCTGACGAAAGCACCACCAGTTAAATCACTGATGGTCTGCTCATGCGCATAACGAAAAATGCCCGTAAGGGGTTGCATCCATTTCGAAATTAGCCCCAGGGCCAAGGTAAGGACACTTTAACTCTGAAGCAACGCTACAGCCCCCAAACTGACTTGTCCTTGCACTGAATTGCTATGAATATTCTTTTAAAACCTCATAATATCGTCTCAGCACTCCCAACATAACCCATCCAACCCAAAAACAGTCACTTCTCTTCTGCGCATGCGCAATCTACTCGCGGCTAAAAGTCCTTTTCAAAATAACACACCTTACAAAAAACTCCGATTCTCCAACACTAGTGGTTCAGGAGATATCACATCTTTAATCCACGCATGCGCAGACCCTCAACAGGGGATTCTATAGAGGAATAGCATCCGCCACCCCAAAACCCTAATCCTCTCTGACGAAAACACCACCAGTTAAATTACTGATGGTCTGCTCATGCGCATAACGAAAAATGCCTGTAAGGGGTAACATCAATTTCAAAATTAGCCCCAGGGCCACGGTACGGACACTTTAACTCGGAAACAACGCTACATCCCCCAAACTGACTTGTCCTTGCACTGAATTGCTATGAATATTCTATTAAAACCTCATAATATCGACTCAGCACTCCCAACATAACCCATCCAACCCAAAAACAGTCACTTCTCTTCTGCGCATGCGCAATCTACTGGCGGCTAAAAGTCCTCTCAAAATAACACACCTTACAAAAAACTCCGATTCTCCAACACTAGTGGTTCGGAAGATATCGCATCTTTAATCTACGCATGCGCAGACCCTCATCAGGGATCTGAATTCTATGGAGGAATAGCATCCGCCACCCCAAAACCCCAATCCTCTCTGACGAAAACTACAGCAGTTAAAGGACTTCTCATCTGCGCATGCGCAATACGGAAAATGCCCGGAAAGGGCAGCATGAACCTCAAAAACATATGTTTCGGCATTAAAAGCAAAGTATTCCGCAAAATAGTAGTAATTTTTTTATTTTTTTCATGTCACGTGATCTTCACGAAATTTTGCAAAAGTGTTTGCTTTGGTCTTTTGCATCTAACTACTGAGTTTCAATTTAATCAGATCAGTATTTTTCGAGTTATCGTGAAAACAAAATTTTCAAATTTTCAAAATTTTTTTTTGCCACTTTAGGGCCGTCCGTTCAACACAAAACTTCGCAGGCATATAAAGGTCACTATTCTACAATCTGATGCCAAATTTCAAAAAGATTGAGTGATCGGTTCCGGAAATATTCATAAAAAACGTTTTTATTAAAAACGGCCTTAACTCCGAAACCGCTCGGTCGATTTCGCCCGTTAACGAACTTGTCCGAGATATTTACGCTACGAAACTACCCTGCAATTTTCAACGCTCTAAGTCGTTCCGTTCGAGAGTTATCGTGCTAACGGCCGGACCGGCCGGCCGGACGGACAGAATTGAATTTGACCTCGAATTCTTCATCAGGGAGTCGAACCCAATCGTTTGAGACCATTTTCGAAAAAAAATTCGAAAAATACAGACATTGTGACGAAATGATAGCACGCTGTTCCTTGCGGAACACGCGCGCAAAAAACAATCAAAATGAATAGTCCATTTGAACATTCGATAAGTGAAAATGACCATTCCAGTAAATTCAATGGCACGATTGGCAATGTTCAAAAATACTCCAAATCTCGTGGTGAATCTGTTTGTGTTAAATTTCACTATCGTCGTGGTAAATTCGTCGTGGTAAATTTCACCATCAATTAGATCGTGGTTATACTCTGCTACGATTATAAAAGTGCCACGATTCGTGGTACATTGTACCATCAACTACTACATCATAGTGGAATTAATCACGAAAAATGTCTCTAGCTATACGCACCATTCTGTTCGGTTGATTCCATCGCGATACTAGTAAAAATTACCGTCTTTTTCTCTGCGTGTATCCTGGGAGGTTATTGGATATCCTATGGATGTCCTAAAGATATCTGTTGGTCACCAAATCGGACATCCATAGGATATCCGTTACCGACGTCCATAAGATATCTGTTACAGACATCCATAAGACATTTGTTATGGATATCCATGAGATGTCCGTTACCGATATATATGTTCATGAGATATCCTTTGTAAATTAAACTAGATTCGATATTCTCCAACTGATAAGATTCAAACATTTTTATCAAAAGAAACGCCAAAAATGACTTTCCTTTTGATAACAATATTTGAATCTTATCAGTTGAAGAATATCGAATCTAGTTTATTAATTAGTGACAAGATTTTTTTACTTTAATCGTTACTATAATATTCAAATTGAAAGTGCAATGAAAACCATTTGAAATTAAAAAAATTTATCTTTCTTTTGATTACAAGATAAATCTTGAAAATGGAACATATATATATGTCTTAGAAACAATTTGTTAAATAATCAAAACAAATTTAGTTTAATTCACAGAAGAATTCCTTGAATATCATTACTTGGAAAGAAAACAGAGTGTACTTGATAATAATTTATAACTAAAAAATAACATTCTAACCAATGAACACAACACAAAAAAGTATACTCATTCAAAAATGTTAAGGAATCCACTTCAGAGTTCTGCGTTCTTTTCTCTGGACAAGCTCCTTTCCTTAGCCCTTCTGCGCCAATCCTATGTCGATACTTCAGTTGGCTTCTTTACAGAAGATGGGTGGTTTTTATCTGCGGTTACTAAAGAATACAACAAAATCAGGAAACTTTAAAACCTTTTTGAGTGAAATCTGTGAAAAATGATTACTAGAAATGTCAGAAGAATCGAGCCTTTAGCATTCTTTAGTGTAATGCACTGGTATAAATTATATCCTGCACACCTCTTATATCATAGCATTAATGTATCATGCAGATTCTAATAACAATGAGATTTTTCTATCTAATTGTTCCCGAAACATATTTGAAAGGTTCCTTTATGTAGTCAGGTACCTACATGTGAATAATGTAATGTAGGAATTTTAAATACACAAGTCAAATTCCACCATACGAATTTGGATTCAAATGCAAAACTTCAACCGCTCACCCTCTAACAATCCTAACAACAAACATACAGTGTAACAAGAAAAGAGGAAGAAAGTCGGCATCCCTATTTATGGATATCCAAAAGGCCTTTGATAGAGTCTGGCATGCCGGACTGATATTCAAATTATTCCACCTACAATGTCCAAACTACCTACTGAAAATTGTAGACCAATTTTTGATAGAGAGAACGCTTCAGGGCCTCGATTCTCGAGTCCATGCGACTGGATATCGCATGCGCTAGTGACGTCATAACGTATACAATGCCAAAATAGCTATTCTCGAGCTGTCGTATGCGATAATCCATGCGATAAACCACACGACTCGTGTGGTTTATCGCACGGAATATCGCATACGACAGCTCGAGAATAGCTATTTTGGCATTGTATACGTTATGACGTCACTAGCGCATGCGATATCCAGTCGCATGGACTCGAGAATCGAGGCCCAGGTTCGTGTGAAGAACGAGATATCACAATCATTTACACCACAACAAGGTCTCCCACAAGGTTCGCCCCTCTCGCCTTTGCTATACAACCTATACTGCCACGACATGTACAATCACAATAACGAAAGAGGAAACCACATCAACAAACAGGCATATATACTGCAATTTGCTGAGGACACAACTTTAATTACTCATGATACTACAACAAACAAATGCCTGCAAAAATTACAAGAACTTACAGATGTCACCGTAGCATGGACGAGACATTGGAGAATCCAGCCAAATCCAAACAAATCAAAATTAATAATAATCAATCATAAAATCAATGCAAACTCCAAAAATATAAAACTTGGAAATAACATAGTCACACCTACAAGTATGTGTAGGTACCTGGGCATACAAATAGATAACAAACTTAACTTCAAAGCACACATAAAAACACAAAAGAAAGCAGCCATCGCTAGAGCTGGACACTTTAGATCTCTCACCTATAAAAACCTTGGAATCAGCTACAAGACAGCAAGCACAATATATAAGATGATATGCAGGCCCTTATTAGACTATGGATTTACAACATTCATAAACACCGCAAAAACAACGCTAAAAAACATTGAAGTAGCAGAACGAACTTGCTTAAGAAAAATAACTAAACTAAGAAATCCCAACAACCCATTACACAACCCTTCTAATCAACTTTTATATGACACTACGGATATAGAACCGATATTGGAGAGAATGAATAAACTGGGCAAAAAATTCATCTCAAACCAGAACAACAGAAGAATTGTGGATTCACTTATACACCACTACCATGGAGAAATGAAGGTAAAATTACCAGCACTACCAGTATTTGAATATTTGATATCCTTAGAATAACATCTTTTAAAACTAAATGAAATTTTTGTAAAATAGAAATCCATGTAACTTGCTGGAAGACTGAGGTCGATAGCCATTTGATTCATAATCAATAAAGTTGATTTCTCTCTCTCTCTCAAGTCAAATTTAAGCGAGTAACCGGAGCAGAGCAGTTAAGACCAATCTCTTGCTAAACATAACCGATCGGTTATAATAGCAAGGGATTGGTCTTAACCGCTCTGTTCCGGTTACTCGCTTACATTCGACAAATGATTTTATGCTTACAAATGAGTTTCACTGATATACACTATACAAAGTCAAGATTTTAAACACAAATATAAGTGGTGTAGTGTTTGTTGCTAGGTACTTTAATGAATTGTATGTTGAAAAACTCACCCATCAATAGTTCAGCCAGTTTTGTCGAAACCAAACAGTTTTTTCTTCTTGGCTCCCAACCATTTATAATAACTTTTTTAAGAAGTCATATAAGAAACTCCTTCCTATCTTGTAAAATTCCTTAACCTAAAATAGTCATGAATCAGTTTGGCAAATAAGTAAATACATTTTATACTTACAATAGGAAATTTGTTTGTAATTCAATAATGTATATCGGGAAATTATCAAATAATAGAAAGATTGAATCAATTTCTTATTCGTCAGGCCTCACATTAATTTCTATCATTTCCTCCAAAACATCAGTGAGTATATTCCACAGAACCATAATCTGAAATAAACAAATATAATAGCGAGCTTCAAAAAGTTGCTATTTATGAAATTTATCTAAACTTTTCAGTACTTACCCAAGAAAAACACTGAATGAATAGCGCCGATTGCCGAATATCGGAGGCGTTCGGTGAACGTCAGTGAAAATTTCCTGTCGAACAACCCTAATAATGATATGAAATATCATATATTTGATTCCGATTTCCGAATCCACAACAGGAACGTAAAAAATCAATTAATTTTAACTACTGAAATATCTATTGGGCACATTGTTCATTTTGTATTGATTTTCAACCTTATTCCTTATTTGAGAGATCTACTATGGATCTACCTTTAACGGATAAATTGACATTGACAACTGACAACCAATTATCTTATGGATATCCATAGGATATTGTGTGCTATCTGGGATAAACCACATATTCTAAATAATGTTAGTATTGGGATTTCTGTTTATATAATCATATTAACATTTATTTGTACGCTATTACCGTAGGTCATAAGTTGGCTATCATCTTTCAATAAATAGACATGCATTTTTCAGTAGATTTTTTTTAAGGAAAATCATATTAACTGTATTCCACTTAATAAAATATTTTCGAAATGCCGACGCGTAGCGCTACGGTTCATCGAGTATAGGGGAAGTGATGGAGACATTTTTTATATTAAATAATTCTAAGAGGGGGCTCTAAAATTATTTTTGCGGGGGGGGCCGGTCGAAATTCGTTACGCTACTGACTAGTTCCATATAAGTATCTTGCAGAACTAAAGAAAATCTGTATAATTGGTGGAAGAAAAAACCAACTTGTCAAAAGCTAGAAAGTGAAAACAAAAATTATAAAAATGAAATACTTTATATTAGTTATAAAAGATGCCAAATATAAATTTGAAAATGAGCAAATGAAAAAGATTGGTGGCGACTCAGGACAGCTGTGGAACAATATTAAAAACAAATTGGGTAAAATTAATGTTCAAAATAACACAGTAAATTATATATATGAAAATAACAAACAAATCGATAACAAAGCAGAAATGGCTGAGATCATGAATGAATACTTCTGCACTATTGGCGAATTATTAAGTGATCAAATAGTAAACAATGGAGACAGGGAACTGAAACTTCCTGACCAAAATAGTAAGTCTATCTTTCTGTATCCAACAGATAGTAATGAAATTAGCAAAATCATAAGAAAAATGAAAATAAAATCGAACGGAGTAGATAAAATTAGTGTTGCAGCGCTGAAGGCAATGCACATTCTTAACAGATGTATTGAGGAAGGAACGTGACCAGTAGAATTAAAGAAGGCTGAAGTGGTACCCGTTTACAAGTCCGGAGACAGTACTTTCATCAAAAACTACAGACCAATTTCGCTCATTTCTAACTTAGCCAAAATTTTTGATAAAATATACTTAATAGACTTTTTGTATTTTTAGATTAATCTTTTTGTATTTTTAGATGAATCTAGTATAATCTCTGATAGACAATTTGGTTTTGTAAGAAAAAGAGGAACCACGGAAGCCTTAAATCATATAACCGACATAATTTATAAAAAATTAGACAAATGCAAACCAATAATTACAGCCTTTATTGATTTGGCGAAAGCTTTCGACACAGTAAATCACGAAATCTTGTTAAACAAATTAGAAATATAGAGGCAATGCCCTAAAATTGTTCAGGAGCTATCTTTCTGGTAGAAAACAGAGAGTAAAGATGAACAAAGCTATACAAGTAATTACAGAGAAATATTTATCGGTGTTCCACAAGGAGCAATTTTAGGTTTTTTGTTCTCTACGTGAACGATTTACTGAAAGATATGCCAGAAAATTCAATACTATCCTACGCAGATGACACCGTCATAATCTCGAGTGATGACACGTGGGAGAAGGCGCGGGTGAGATTGATAAGAGATCTAGAAACTGTGGCAAACTGGCTTAAACAGAATAAACTATCGCTAAAACTTGAAAATACTGTACACATAACATATGGTAACTACTGTGATAGTGTGCCAAAAAATTTAAATGTCAACATAGGTCATCATATACTGAAAAAGGTAGATAATCACAAATACTTAGGTTTATACTTCGATTTTAATATGAGATGGGAAAAACATATTGATTATATTGTTAAGAAAACTAACATAGATACCTGATTTTTATCTTTGACAAAATTAAAAAGTTTATGGCAACTGATGCTTTGATGGTAATTTATCATTTTTTCAGAGTCTAATGAACTATGGAATGGTTGCCTGGGGCAGAGGTTATGATAATAACTTAAACTTCATTCAAAGAACTCAAAAAAAATACTAAGAATAATAAATAAGAATAATACTCAGACGCATTACAAAACTCTAACTCCACGCCAACTCTTCCATTTAGAAGCAGTATCATTACACTATCTTGGGTTAAAAGATAAGTACAAAAATTCTAGAAGCAATACAAGGAATAAGAGTCTACAGTTACGAATAAACAAAAGAATAGGTACGAAACATAGTTATTATATTGCTATAAAAGTGTTCAACACGTTAACAGATAGTCTAAAACTGTTGAGGACAGATAGAGCAAAAATAAAGAAGAAATTGGAAAATTTCATAATAGAAAAATATTAGTTTGTATTCTCGTTATTATTTAAAACAAGCACTGACGTGAAGTCAGGAGCTTTTGCGCGTATTTTATATTGTCCATTCTATTGTATTGGACACTCTTAATCGAATTTACCATGGTGACTCGATTAAGAGTGTCCAATACAGGAGAACGGACAATATAATTCACCATGGTAAATTCGATTAAGAGTGTCCACTACAGGAGATCAGACAATATAATTCACCATGGTAAATTCGATTAAGAGTGTCCAATACAGTAGAATGGACAATAGAACATACGCGCAAAAACTCCTGACTTCACGTCAGTGCTTGAACCAATTTTTTTTATAGAAATTTTTCAGAGTTTGGGAACTAAAAACAAGCACTGAAGTGAAGTCAGGAGCTTTTGCGCGTATGTTCTATTGTCCAATAGTTAGGGGGGTTTGGGGGTTCAATTCGATCGGATCTGTATTTTTTGAGTTATTATGAAAACATGGGAAAAATGGGTTTAACTACGAAACCGTTTGGCCGATTATGCTCAACAACAAACCTAATTGTCCCAGTCAGATGCACAACCTTCCCTAAAAACTGCAAGTCAATATCCCTCTCCGTTCGAAAGTTATCGTGGCAAAGGTCACTGACCTCACGTCAGTGTTTGAACCATTCTTTTTCGTAAATTAGAAAAATTTTTTATGGGTACGGTTATCCTATTTTTTTTCTTTGTAATTTTGAAAAATTTTGTAGGGTACGGTTCTCACAAAATTTTACACACTTCTATATTCTACAACTAGCTACCATGCTTCAATTAGAGCAAGTCTATATTTTTCCAATTATCGAGGAAATAATATTCCAGGTGGGTATAACTCCTAAACCGATGGACCGATTATGCCCAAAAACGAACTTATCTCTCCCATTGGGACGTGCAACCTACCTTGAAAATTGCAAGTCCCTATCTCCTTTCGTTCGAAAGTTATCAAGTCAACGGTCACCCATCCAGCTACTGAACTCACACAACTCCAACAATATAGATCCGATCGTGTTCAAACTTGGAACTTGGCAGTAGAGTTGGGTTTTGAAGGCACTCGCAAAATTTCAGCGATGTCAGAGGATTAGTTTCTGATATATAGATTTTTTTTCAATGGTTTTTAAAAGATTTTGGAGTTATACCATCCTCATGAAATTTTGCAGGAATTTTTGCGGTGGCAATTTACAACTGACAACCATGTTTGAATTGGATCGGTTTTATATTTTTCGAGTTATTGAGGAAATAACAACCTAATTTCAGATGAGTATAACTCCAACACCGTTTGGCCGATTATACCTATAAACAAACTCAAGTATCCTATTCAGATGCACAACCTTTCACGAAAATTTCCGTTCTCAGGTTATGATGACAAAAATAATATTCTTTGACAATTTTTCAAAAATTTCCTAATGATCCGATACACACAAAATTTCACGAGCATGCTTAGTTTTGCATTCTAAAACTACTCACGAAGTTTCAATTCGATCGAACTTGTATTGATCGAAAACAAAATTATTACTCGGAAACCGATGGGCCGATTATGCCCATTAACGAACTTGTCCGTCTCTTTCCGTTCTAAAGTTATCGTGGCAACGGACGGCCGGCTGGACAGAATTGAATTTGACCTCGAATTCTTGATCAGGGAGTCGAACCCAATCGTTTGAGACCATTTTCGGCGAAAAATTCGAAAATTACAGACATTTGGGCAAAATGATAGCACGATGTTCCCCAGAACATACGCGCAAAAACGTCTTGTTTATGAGACTAGTAGTGTGTAATTTTGATTTATTAGAATTATGTTAGTTTTAGGTTGGCCAGCCTATGTACAAGTAGCTAAGTAGCCAAGTAGCTAGTCTGTAGGATTATTACATCTAATATTGTACGGGTGACCAGTTCACCTAGAAACTTCATGTAAGATTTTGGTTAATAATAAATAAATAAATAAATAGCCACGGTTTTACCAAATAATGAGATATGTGAACCACGTTCGCAAGGCAAACAAAACTGTCATTTGAAAAGAACTCAAAGACAAATAAAAATTGGTTCAAGCTTTCTGGCGCTCTAGTCCAAACAGACAATTTATATCTCCGAAAGTATTGGTTTCTCAGAGTTGGGAATTATATCAATGTATTCTTATGATAGAACTGCATCATAAAGGAAATTCAGATTAAATGAGCAATCTGAGAATGAGAACTGCACCATGGAAGAAATCAAACTAAAAAAGCTGAAATGAATTTGACGCTCTCTTATAGAACAGGATGACATGTACGAGTATGAACACAGATTATATAATAAAGCTTAGATAGAATAATTATAACATTCTGTGAAAACATAGAAGTACGATTCATTATTATTGAAATATCGAAAAATCATGTCTCCGAAAGTATTAGCTTGTTGGAGTTGAAAATGATATCAATGGATTTTTATGGTGAAACTGCATCTTAAACAAAAATTGAATTTGAAATTTGTTACTTAAAAAAAAATTTTTTTTTTCGTTACTCCGAAATCATCTGGCCTATTTTGCCCAATAACGAACTTAACAGAGATATTCATCTCCCTAACCTACTCTGAAAATTTCAACTGCCTAGCTCATTCCGTTCGAGAGTTACTGTAGAATTTTTTTTTTTAATTTTCGAAAAATTTTGCGGTAACCTGGTCAATACAAAACTTCACATGCGTATAAAAGTCATGATTCTACAAATTGATGCTAAATTTCAGATAGATCGAGTGATCGGTTTCGGAAATATTCATAAAAAGTGTTTTTACTAAAATTGGCCATAACTCCGAAACCACTTAATGGATTTCGCCCATTGAACGAACTTGTCCGAGATATTTACGCTCCAAACCCACCTTGCAAATTTCAATCCTCAAACTCCTTTCGTTCGAGAGTTATCGTGCCTACGGCCGGCCGGCCGGACAGGATGGATTTCGACCTCGGATTCTTGATCAGTGAGTCGAACTAAATCGTTTGAGACCATTTTCAGCCAAAAGTTCGAAAATTACAGACATTTGGGCAAATTGATAAGCACTCACTTCCGAGGAACTAGAGCGCCAATAATATAAAACGACCTTTATTTATTTCCATTCCGGACGTAAGTGGTCGAATAATTCCTCCTGGAATGAATGATAATAAAAAAACTAAAAAAACACGCTTTTATAGCTAACCGAACTAAAAATTAGAAAATAATTTTTAATTTCAGAGAGTTTATAATACAGTAGTAGAAGATCGAACAATCAATCAGAATTTATCACCTCAAAATAAAATTATAATAAAGTTTAAGTTATTAACAAAAGAATTCAATTCAGAGTAAACAGCGTGGGGTGCTTGATAAAGTAAATGTAGCAACCATTCTATTGGCAACTATCTATGAGAAGAGAGTTATGAAAAGTAGTAAAATGCACCCCACGCTTTTTACTCTGAATTGAATTATTTTGTTAATAACTTAAACTTTATTATAATTTTATTTTGAGGTGATAAATTCTGATTGATTGTTCGATCTTCTACTACTGTATTATAAACTCTCTGAAATTAAAAATTATTTTCTAATTTTTAGTTCGGTTAGCTATAAAAGCGTGTTTTTTTAGTTTTTTTAAACTATTATTTATTTTTCATTTTTTAGTTCGATTTATCAATTAGTTATTTGTTGACATGTGGTATTGAAATGTCTCACAAATTATTTCGCAATCTCATCATTTCATTCAAAATTTTATTAATCCTGGCGGTCCCAATAAGGATAATGGGAAACTGTTAGAACATGTTAGAACTGTTAGAATATGAGCCCAAAATGATATATCGCATGCGACAAATCGCCTTGCGATAGACAGGCTCCACTCTGTGAGATTTTGTACATGAGATACAGATAGTCCGCCGTATTCACAAATCATTCTCCGTTAAGTCCTAACTGAGGTACTCAGTTAAGGATAAATTTGAATCGGAACCTCAGTTACCTAAAGTGAAAATCAACGTGAAACAGGCCAGTTTCACCACCGTTAAATACTTTAACTGAGGATGCGATTCAATTTTATTCTTAACTGAGGACCTCAGTTAGGACTTAACGGAGATTGAATGCTTTGTGAATACGGCGGAGTATCTGTCTGCGCTTGTCGCTCATGCGATATCGCATCAGTATGAACTGGACCTGAAACATCACGTTGCAAATTGGCGGAGGTGCCCGGTATGAGATAATATGCTATAAATAATAATCAATTTTTGTGGATAATAAGGATAATGGGAAACTGTTATCAAATTATTGCATTGTCATCGGTTCTTGATACGTATGCAAGGTTTCAAATTAATCAGACTTCTGGAAACTGGTGAAAATTAAGTTCAAAGATTCCGTTACATACATAGTCAGATACAACCCAAGCTAATAAAAGCGTGTTAAAAATGGGTTCAAGCCCTGTGGACAGGAGCTTTCTGGCGCTCTAGTTCAAACAGACAAATTATATCTCCGAAAGTATTGGTTTCTCAGAGTTGGGAATTATATCAATGTATTCATATGATAGAACTGCATCATAAAGGAAGTTCAATTCAAATGATAGTTTATTTATCAAGATTAAATGAGCAATCATGAGAATGAGAACTGCACCATGGAAGAAATCAAATTAAATCTGGCCAATTTTGCCCAATAACGAACTTAACTGAGATATTCATCTCCCTAACCTACTCTGAAAATTTCAACTACCTAGCTCATTCCGTTCGAGAGTTATATCTATGTCTATGGATGAAAAGCAGTCTCACTACTCTCAGATCTCTTACTTCATGTTCCGTTCCGAAATGTGAGACTTTTCTGAGAAAAACTAATTTCGGAGCAAACAACTGAGATTTTTCTCACTTCGCTCACAATTCTTCGATTGATTAGATAATGACATGTCTCAGGAAAATAATTTGACATTATGACAATTCATACATAGAATAATTATATCATTGTGTGACAACGTTGAAATACGATTTATTATTGAAATTTTGAAAAATCATATCTCCGAAAGTATTAGCCTGTTAGAGTTAAAAATGATATCATTGGATTCTAATGGTAAAACTGCTTATTGAAAAAAATTTAATTTTGAATTTGTTTTGTAAAAAAAAAAATTTTTTTGTTATTCCGAAACCATCTGTCCGATTTCGCCCAATAACGGACTTAGCCGAGATATTTATCTCCCAAACCTACTCTGAAAATTTCAACTGTCTAGCTCATTCCGTTCGAGAGTTATCGTGCCTACGGCCGGCCGGCCGGACAGAATGATTTTCGACCACGGATTCTTGATCAGTGAGTCGAACCAAATCGTTTAAGACCATTTTCATCGAAAAATTCGAAAATTACAGACATTTGGGCGAATTGATAAGCAGTCAGTTCCGAGGAACTAGAGCGCCAAAAACTATTTCCCCATTTTTGGGTAAAATTAACCCATTATAGTGTCACATATTTAATGAAATAAAAAAAAAGCACTGACGTGAAGTCAGTACTCTTTGGCGCGCGTGTTCACGGTGGCTAATTTGAATTGAATGATGAGTACTTCAAGCTCAGTGGATAGAGCAAGCCGAAGATCTACCCAAAGGAAAGTGGACACCATTCACTGTCGGTTCAAAAATTAACAGTGCTGTATCTAAGCTGCCATCAGGATAGAGTAACAAAGTTGGAAAAGAACACAACTGACTCTCCTTAGTCGCACAAGCTCCTAGAAGATTTGGGAGGATCAGTATAATCATAATCATGTTTAGAGCTGAATTGACATGAATATTAGTTGAAACCTCACAATATCGGCTCATTACTCCCAACATAACCCAAACAACCCAAAACCATTCACTTCTCGTCTGCGCAAGCGCAGTATACTCGTGGCTGCAAGTCCTCCCAAAATTACACACCTCACAAAAAACTCCGATTCTCCAACACTAGTGGTTAAGGAGATATCGCTTCTCGAATCCACGCATGCGCAGACCCTCACCAGGGGATTCTATAGCGGAATAGCATCCGCCACCCCAAAACCCCTGAATTGCTATGAATATTCTTTTAAAACCTCATAATATCGACTCAGCACTCCCAACATAACCCATCCAACCCAAAAACAGTCACTTCTCTTCTGCGCATGCGCAATCTACTGGCGGCTAAAAGTCCTCTCAAAATAACACACCTTACAAAGAACTCCGATTCTCCAACACTAGTGGTTCGGAAGATATCGCATCTTTAATCTACGCACGCGCAGACCCTCATCAGGGATCTGAATTCTATGGAGGAATAGCATCCGCCACCCCAAAACCCCAATCCTCTCTGACGAAAACTACAGCAGTTAAAGGACTTCTCATCTGCGCATGCGCAATACGGAAAATGCCCGGAAAGGGCAGCATGAACCTCAAAAACATATGTTTCGGCATTAAAAGCAAAGTATTCCGCAAAATAGTAGTAATTTTTTTATTTTTTTCATGTCACGTGATCTTCACGAAATTTTGCAAAAGTGTTTGCTTTGGTCTTTTGCATCTAACTACTGAGTTTCAATTTAATCAGATCAGTATTTTTCGAGTTATCGTGAAAACAAAACTTTCAAATTTTCTAAATTTTTTTTTTGCCACTTTAGGGCCGTCCGTTCAACACAAAACTTCGCCGGCATATAAAGGTCATGATTCTACAATATGATGCCAAATTTCAAAAAGATCGAGAGATCGGTTCCGGAAATAGTCATAAAAAACGTTTTTACTAAAAACGGCCTTAACTCCGAAACCGCTCGGTCGATTTCGCCCGTTAACGAACTTGTTCGAGATATTTACGCTACGAAACTACCCTGCAAATTTCAACGCTCTAAGTCATTCCGTTCGAGAGTTATCGTTTTAACGGCCGGACCGGCCGCCCGCCGGCCGGACCGGACGGACAGAATTGAATTTGACCTCGAATTCTTCATCAGGGAGTCGAACCCAATCGTTTGAGACCATTTTCGAAAAAAAAAATCGAAAAATACAGACATTGTGACGAAATGATAGCACGCTGTTCCTTGCGGAACACGCGCGCAAAAAAGCGCGTTCTCTTATTGTTCACGGAGCACAGTTAAGAAAAATATTCTCGGGAGAGGCAGTTTCAACATTTTTGCTGAACATAATCCCTACTAATGACCTCAGAATGGATAAGACTCCATACGAATTATGACACAATAAAAAACCTGAATTGAAATTGAAAGTATTTGGAAATACAGGTTGTGTGCATGATAAACTGAGAGAAATTAATTTGATGAAAAATAGCGGAAAGGTATTTATTGTTGAATGTGAGCCAAACGGTTATAAAATTTGGGGCACCAAAAATGCAAAATTTGTGATAGCCAGAGACTTAGCTAGAAACGTAATAATGAATGAAATAACATATTTGAAACCAAGGCCTGCTATTAGTTTAGAAGAAAATCCTGGTCAGATTCAGTCAGATATTTAAAATCCTGATCAATGCAAATCAGATGAATTACTATTACTTTCGAAGAAAATCCTGGTCGAATTAAACCACATGTTTTAAATCTTGATCAATGCAGATCAGATTAATTGTTATTATTTTCGAAAAAATCCTTGTCAAATTAAATAAGATGTTTTAAATCCTGATCAATGTATGTATATTAGATGAATTAATGTTCAATTATCCTGATCTTAGGTAATCAGATGTTTTAAATCCTGATCAATGTAGATCAGAAGAATTGTAGAAAAAGAAAAATCCCTATCAGAGTCGATCAGATGAAATAATGTTCAATTTTCCTGATCTAAGGCAACCAGATGTTCTAAATCCTGATCTATGCAGATCAGATGAAATATTGTTTAATTGTTGAATGAGAATAATCCTGGTTATTGTCGTTCAGGTCAAATATTGTTTAATTTTATATTTTATATTTTAATTTTTAATTTGTTCGTTTCCTCCTCTTGTCGTTTCATTTTTCAAGTGGAGTTTCGGGTACCTTGGAGAAACCTATCCATTGTTTGACGGGGGAATCCATATTGAAGAAATATATGCCCATCAATATTTTTAAATTTCAGCAATTTTTGTAAACAATAGTTACAAATCTCCACACCCACGGGAAGAAAGGGTTTCTTGCTGAGGTTTTTCCCTAAGCTCTTGTATCATACGTCGAATTGTATGGTACCCCGTTACACCAACCTCTGCTAACACATATACAGCTCTCAGTCAAAAGAATATATATACAGTAGAATCTCAGTAATCCGGCACCATTAAGAACCAGAGTGTGCCGGATTATTGAAATGTTCGGATTACTGGATTGTATAGAAAAAGACATAATGTGTAAATAAAAGTTTTTTCATGACTGCAACATATTTCACAATGATATCGCGTTAACTAAATAATCTTTAATTGAGGTTTTCTTCAGCCCATGTTATGCAGGTATTGAAACAATTAAATGCTTTATCTGTATTCTGATACATTTTCTAACCAATAGGCAAAAAGGTAGATCACCGTCAGGTTTCCATTCATCTAATTCCCGTGATAGAACATTCAGTGTAGGTAATAGCTTTTCCATGATGAGGGGCGAGGGAGGCGCGGGCGGAGAGTGCCGGATTATTGGACGTGTCGGTCTATTGAAGTGCCGGATTAGTGAGATTTTACTGTATATATATTTTTTTTTCCCTTTTTAACATCACCGTTCTTGGGTTCACGAGAAACCACCGGGCTTCTTTGCCATGGTGGAATCACGAGCAATGAAGAAATCGGCTCACTATGCGTGTCGTCCCCAGTATCACCTCCTTCTGAGCACAGGAAACAACATAGCCATCGAGCTCCAGCAGCCTCGTGTTCTCGCACAGATGCTCCTCCACAAGTCCGTTCACTGAAATCACCAAAGGAACAACGTTTACCCTTTTCAGTTGGTACATTTCTTTCAAGTTGAAGGACAGGTCGAAGTACTTGCTAATTTTTTCTGTGTAGGCCCTACAGATATTATCATCAGATGTAACTGTGATGTCCATAATGTAGCAGCTCTTTTCATTCTTTTTGAAGAGAACGATATCCGGCCGGTTATTTGCTACGGGCCGGTCAGTCACAATGGTGGTGTCCCAATATAATTTATAGGACTCGTTCTCCAGGACATCCTCCGGCGTGTATAGATGATTTTTTTTCTTACTACTAAGCAGCTTGTGTTTCATTGCAATGGACTGGTGGTAAATTTTCGCCATTTGGTTGTGCCTATCCGTATACTCTCTAGGCGCAAGGATGGAGCAGCCAGATGTAACGTGCTGGATGTGCTCTCGGCCCTGCCCGCACTTCCGGCACAAATCAATAGCCAGGTGCTGTCCCGCAATGTTTTTCAAATAAGATCTAGTCGGAATTACTTGATCCTGTATTGCCAGCAGCCTGCCTTCAGTGTCAGGAAAAAGATACCCCCCTTTAAGGTAAGTTAATGATTCCTTCTTATCAATATTATTCTTTTCAAGATTATTGGGGTATCTATCATGTAAAAACTTGCCCTTCCATTCTTCTTGCAGATCTTGCTGAGAGCGGACCGATGGAGCGAAGTCAGGGTCCGAGAGCCGCAGCGGAGAGCAACCCATATCGATCGCACGGAGTGTCCCGCAGTAAGGTGAGTTCCGCTTCATGAAGTATTCCCTTAGTCCTATAACGGTCTTATTATGGGCTGTTTCTAAATTTACTAACCCTCTTCCGCCTAGGTGTCTTTGGAGGTAGAGTATTGCCACGGAGGAGTGTGGATGATGTATGCCGTATTTCGTAAGAATGGTGCGGATTTTTGTGTCCAGTGCTTTTAGATCGGTAGCTGACCATGTAAGTACCCCAAAGGTATACGTCATTATCGGCATGGCCCAAGTATTTAAAGCCAGGAACAGAGATTTTGAGTTGAGTTTAGACTTAAGCTCTTGACTCACTCGATAAAAAAATTTCTTACTAAAGGCTTCCTTCATTTCAGCGTTCTTTATTTCTAGGGCTTGCTGTATGCCTAAATATTTATAAGTTCCGTCTTTGCCAATCGAATTCAAAATGGTAAATTCGATTAAGAGTGTTCAATACAGGAGAATGGACAATATAACATACGCGCAAAAGCTCCTGACTTCACGTCAGTGCTTGAACCAATTTTTTTTCGTGAAGTCAGGAGCTTTTGCTCGTATGTTCTAGTGTCAATTCTCCTGTATTGAACACTCCTAATCGAATCTACCAGGGTGAATTCTATTGTCTGTTCGCCTGTATGATACACTCTTAATCGAATTTACCATGGTGAATTCGATTAAGGCTGTCCAATACAGGAGAATAGACAATAGAATTCACCTTGGTAAATAATATTAAAAGTGTCCAATACAGGAGAATGGACAATAGAACATACGCGCAAAAGCTCCTGACTTCACGTCAGTGCTTGAACCAATTTTTTTTTCGTGAAGTCAGGATAGAAAGCAATGATGAAAAAATTAACACATTATTGTCTACCTTCAATTCTTCTTGATTCTTCATAATTATTCTTGAAAAATATTACTGGAATTAATGTCATATTTAAATAATCAAAGTAAAGAAAATTATAAGTTTAGTTACTAACATATTGAATGAAATTCAATTGAATTCCAGTAATATTCAATTACTTATTCTTAACCAATAAATGTCCATTGATAGATCTAAAGGTGATGAGGTGAAACATAAAGATATATTCTCATTAGTGATAGAAAAACTGGCCTAAAATTCCTCTCTACCCATCACGAGATTTAATATCCACAAATGAGCCTCTCACCATACAAGATCAGAAGCCTTCAGCAAAACTTCAGCGATATCATATTAAAAAAAAAGCACTGACGTGAAGTCAGTTCTCTTCGGCGCGCGTGTTCACGGTGGCTAATTTGAATTGAATGATGAGTACTTCAAGCTCAGTGGATAGAGCGAGCCGAAGATCTACCCAAAGGATAGTGGACATCATTCACTGTCGGTTCAAAAATTAACAGTGCTGTATCTAAGCTGCCATCAGGAAAGAGTAACAAAGTTGGAAAAGAACACAACTGACCCTCCTTAGTCGCACAAGCTCCTAGAAGATTTGGGAGGGTCAGTATAATCCTTATCATGTTTATAGCACGCGCGAGTTATACGTTTAGATCCAGGAGATCCCAACTCAACCTAATGCTGACAGGGACATTCCCACTCTGGCCATTCTGCCGAATGGCATATTTACAATATACATATATTGAACCTTTTCTTTACACTAGTCAGTCTTGACATATTCGGGATCGCGAATTTATGTACGAATCGTCCGTCACATTTTCCATCCTTTGTAATTAGTAAATAAATGTTTTTTTAAAAGTCAAGAGCTCACTACTAAAACATAATTGGCGCAGTCGACGGAGTTTTTGTGAAGTTCTACAGCAGAAAATACAAGAATCAAGAACCTATCATCCATCGGGTCCATCAGGGAATACGTATGGATATTGCATTTTTTACTAAGTGGTGAGTTATATTGATACTATAACATTTTTTACATTTTATGTCAGAGCCTCCTAAATCCTTGTCCGATTCCATCATTGAAAACGACTCTGATTTGGAGCAAAATTTATTGAATTCTTTTGAGAAATTAAGCATTCACACAATCCCTCAAACTAAAATGGCTACGGTTCCAAAATTTGACTCAAAAGAATTAAGTATTGTTCCCGATTTTGACGGGAATCCGAATAAACTCCATAGGTTTATTACGGCCTCGGAAGCTCTTCTAGCACATTATTTCGACATAAATAATGCGAATAACTTCCAAAATTTATTGTTGCTAAATGGTATTCTAAATAAACTGCATGGTCGTGCCGAAGAAATTGTCGTCATCCATGGCGCAACTAACGATTGGCTAGAAATTAAAAATGCACTTATTTTGAACTTTAGCGATCAAAGAGACGAAAATAGTCTAAATCAAGATTTGGTGAATTCAATTCAAAAGTGGAACGAATCACCGCAAGAATTCTACGAAAGAATATTACATTTATTAAATTCAATTTGTAACTATATAGACCTAAGGTGTAATGCGGCAGAAAAAGAAAGTAAGCGAACTTTTTTCAAGAATCAAGCTTTGAAGAGTTTTTTAGCTGGATTAAGAGATCCTTTAGGCCCTATCATTAGAGCAATGAGACCTACTTCTTTGGCTCAGGCCATACAATTTATAATAGAAGAGGATAATATAAAACATTTGCAAAAAAGTAAAAACTTTCAAATTCCTAGAAAAACAGTCAATACGAAACAAAATAGAATAAATTATAATCCAGTTCATAATGGAAATCCTCAATTTCAATCACCGCAATCTTATGGTAATAGTCAATTTGCAAATTCGCAACATTTTAGAGATAATCACCAACATTTTCCTAGTAGACCAGTAACTCTACAAAGAAATTTCAATCACATTCCTCCAAGATTTCCAACACATTCTCAAGTTTTTAAAAAACCTCATCAAAATTACCCAACTCCAATGAGTATATCTACCAATAATACAGTTCCAAAATTCAAAACAGATTATTCAACCCAGAGAAATTTTTCAAACAGGAATAGAAATCAAGATTTTTTAAGTGAAGAGTTGTATAATTCGGAAAATTATGATCAAAATAATATTGAATTCGAAGATTATAGCAAGGAAGAAAATTTTCAGAATATTCAAACAGACAACCAATTGAGATGATAGAATTTCATATTTCTAATAAACGAGAATTGCCTTTCATATCTATACAAAATCCTCCTTTAAAACTACTTATAGACACAGGCTCAAAAACCTTTACTGTTTCCACCGTTCACCAAACATCAACCCATAATTTTTGTGCTAATATCCCAATTTTTTCTGAATTTAATCAACATGGTAATTTCGAATTTTACTTATTCAAGTTTCACAATGGTCTTATAGGACTAGATAACATAAAACTTCTAAATGCTACCCTCGATTTTCAAAATTCAAAGTTGAATACACCATCTTCTATCTTAACGATTAAGTATCAGGAAACTGCGAAGAAAATTCCTTTCAAAATTAAAGTTGACGCAAATTCAAAAATAATCACTAAAATTCCAGTGAAACAAACATCAGGCGATATCATAGTTCCCAAACAAACTATACAGAATTGCCAAATACCTGAAATTTTAACTCTTTCTAAAAATGGATTAGCCAATGTGGAAATTTCGAATAAGACTAATGAAGATATAATATTAATTTTGAATAATCCAATTGAGTCATTTTTTTTCAATAATAATGATTTCGAAATATTTCAAATAGATACGAATATTTCATCAGATAATATCGATATAGAAAAATTAATTAGAACGGCACATATGAATAACGAGGAGAAAGTTCATATTCTCAAATTATGCAAGAAATATTCTAATATTTTCCATAGAGAAAATCAACCTCTTTCATTTTCGAATCAAATTAAACATCACATTAAAACAAAAGATGATATTCCTGCATATACAAAATCTTACAGATACCCTTATGTTCATAAAGAGGAAGTAAAAAATCAAATTAATTCAATGTTGGAACAAGGTATTATTAGGCCTAGTCAATCCCCTTGGTCATCTCCTATTTGGGTAGTTCCTAAAAAGACTGATGCATCTGGAAAGAAAAAATGGAGAATCGTAGTGGATTTTCGTAAACTCAACGAGAAAACTATAGACGATAAATACCCCATTCCCAATATTAATGATGTTTTGGATAAACTTGGAAAGTGTCAATATTTTACAACATTAGATTTGGCCAGTGGTTTTCACCAAATTGAAATGAATCCGGAAGATATTGCAAAAACAGCTTTCAACGTAGAAAATGGGCATTACGAATTCTTAAGAATGCCGTTTGGATTAAAAAATTCTCCTTCTACCTTTCAACGTGTAATGGATAATGTTCTTAGAGGATTAGAAAATTGCTTAGTCTATCTTGATGATATAATAATATTTTCCACCTCCTTGGAAGAGCACATGGTTAATCTTAGTAAAGTTTTTCGAAGGCTAAAAGAAGCGAATTTCAAAATTCAATTGGACAAGTCCGAATTTTTAATAAAAAGAGAAGTAGCATATTTAGGGCACATCGTAACCCCAGAGGGCGTGAAACCAAATCCCGATAAAATACGTGCGATTCAAAAATATCCATTGCCGCGTACCACCAAAGAAATAAAAGGTTTTCTAGGTTTAGTAGGTTACTATAGGAAATTCATTCGAGATTTTGCTAATATTACCAAACCTCTAACTTCATGTTTGAAAAATTGCAAAAATTGAACATACTTCAGAATTCATTAATTGTGTCAAACATTGTAAGAATCTTTTAACGAATGAACCAATTCTGCAATACCCAGATTTTTCAAAAGAATTTATCATAACCACTGACGCGAGTAACGTTGCATTGGGTGCTGTCATATCTCAAGGAAAAATAGGATCGGATAGACCAGTTTCATACGCTTCACGAACATTAAATGACAGTGAACAAAATTATAGCACCATTGAAAAAGAACTTTTGGCTATCGTTTGGGCTACAACATATTTTAGGCCATATCTCTTTGGCAGAAAATTCAAAATTGTATCGGATCATAAACCTTTACAATGGATCATGTCACTCAAAGAACCGAGTAGCAAACTTTTGAGATGGAGGTTGAAATTAGAAGAATATGACTTCGAAATCGTGTACAAAAAGGGTACTGCCAATACTAATGCCGATGCGCTTTCTCGCATCGAAAATCATAACAAAGAAATTTTTGAATACATGGAAAAATTCAATGAAGCTTTTTCAAAATCAAACTTAAATGACGATAATGAATCTATGATTGTAAACGTGGATAAATCGGTTATTCAGAACAATAAGATCGAAGATGAATTATTATCATATGAAAGATTTCTAGAACTTTATGAATCAAATAATATAAAAAACTTTTGTCACATTACTGAACGAGAAGGTGATTTATTTGAATCTCCAGAATTTTACTCACTAGCCCATTGTGTTTCAGAAGATTTATATATGGACAAAGGGATTGCATTAACATTTAAACAGAGATTTGGTCAAGTTCATAATTTGAAATCCCAAAATAAAAAAGTCGGTGAAATTGCTTCAATCAATTTTAAGAACCGTAGAATTTATTATCTCATAACAAAGGAATTCAGTTACGAGAAACCTGAATATAAAACCGTCTTCCAAACACTTGTTAATCTCAGAAAATCATGTGAACAGAATGGAGATAGATACCTTGCATTACCAAGAATTTCTTGCGGACTTGATAAACTGAGTTGGCAAAAGGTATTTGAGATGTTAAAGTTTATATTCGCTGAGAGTAATATGAATATCGTAATTTATTATTTACTTGAACAGAACCAAGAAGCATTCGTAGAAGTTATCAAGGCGGAAATATCGGATGACAATACTGTTCATTCCAATCGTGAGAACCCAATTCAGGAGATCCCCATTTCAGAAAAAGTATTAAATGTTTTCGACAACCAAATAATTTTTGATTTCGTGTTTCATTCGCCAGCCGAAGCTAGGGTAGAAAAAATTGTTTCCAACAAACAAAGAATTTTCGCTCAATTATCAATCAATAATTTAGAAAAAGATATAATAGAATTTTTCAAACATTATATTCGTCCGAAAATATTATACGCATTATATTTTAAGGAAGATAAACATTATCTTGATATTTGTGAAATTTTAAGGAAAACTTTCAAACAATCTGCTTTCAATTTAGTTAAGAGCAATGACATATTAGAAGATGTAACTGATAAAGATTTACAAGTTCAAACTATTCAGTTCATGCACGAATCCAAAACTAATCATAGAGGAATTACTGAAACCATAGCTAGAATCAGAAGAACTTATTATTGGCCTAGTATTCAAAATGACGTCACTGAATACATCAATAATTGCGAAAATTGTCAGATAAATAAATACGATCGAGATCCTCCATGTCAAAAGCTTATGCTCACTCCAACACCGTCGAAACCATTCGAAATTATTCACATTGACACCTTTCAAGCTCAAAATAAAAAGTTTTTAACTATTATTGATGCCTTCTCAAAATATGCACAGGCCTACCCACTGATTTCTCTAACAGGTATCGAAGTTGTACGTTCACTTTTAATCTTCATGACACATCATGGTTCGCCTTCAACAATAATAATGGACAATGGAACAGAACTAAAAAATAGTGTAATTACAGAATTTTTTAAAGTCCATCAGATCACCCCTCACTATATAACCCCTAATAACCCTCAATCGAATGGATTAATTGAAAGATTTCATTCAACACTTATAGAACATTTGAAAATAGTAAGAATTCAAGACAAAGAAACGAGTAATATTGAGAACTTAATGCCTTATGCAATTTTCGGATATAACAATTCGATCCATTCTTCCACTAAACAAAAACCTATTGATATTATTAATGGCCATCTTGATACAAAAGACCCATTGAATATCGATATTAACGAAAAGTTAGTGAATAATTACATTGAAAATCATAGAGAAAAAACTAAGGAAATCTACAAAAAGTTGAACGAAGAAATAAGGAACAGAAAAATTCATATAATTGAAAAACATAATGAAAAAAGGCATGAACCTCTTAGTTATAAATCAAACACTATAGCATATCGTAAACTTAAGTCAAACATTAGAAATAAGCTCACTCCAAAATTTGCAAAAGAGAATGTTTTAACTGATGCAAATATTAAAATACATAGCGATAGTAGAATAATTCACAAGCAAAATTTGAAAAAACCAAAATCTAAATCCAAAATACATTTGCAGGATGCTCCTAGTGCATCTCGTAGCAGCCCAGGAAATAGAAACAACGAATCTTCAAGAGAATCCAGGGATCCTCCCGATTTACCTGGGCAAAGCAAAAATTAAAACGAAATACCACGATTTCATACATTTTTACGATGTCGAACCTATCATCGACGAACTAAATTATCTTCAAAATCAATATTTGTCTGTTAAAGAATCCCTTCTGAACAAACCGAATAGTATATTTTTTAAAGAATTGGAAAATCATGGAAATATTTTTGAATATCAATTTAATATTGCGAAACAAAAATTGAATAGTGTAATACCGAATGGTAGAACAAGAAGAGGTTTAATTAATGGCTCAGGTACAATTATCAAAAGTATCTCAGGAAATTTGGATGCTGACGATGCAGTTTATTATGAAAAAGCTCTTAGGAACCTTCAGGACAACCAAAAAGAAGTAATTTCAAAGTTAAATTCTGAAATTTCGTTAACGGGAGAAGTGATTGATAATTTCAATAAAACTATCTCTATACTTCGACAGAATCAAAAAATGATAACTTCCCAGTTCGAAAAAATCTATGGAAAATTCAATAAGCTTGAGGATAATTTTTATTATTTCATGAGAATTAAAAATATTATGGATCAAATTGGAACATCAGTCAATATTGTTATGACAATGATCGACGAAATTGAAAATGCTATCAGTTTCTCAAAATTAGGAGTTCTACATCACAGCATTATCAAAATTTCCGAATTGAAATCAGTCATTATAAAAATATCAAAACAATATTCCCAGGATAATTTAATGCTCATGAACGAAGAAGACTTTCATAATTTTTATGAACTAATCAAAGTTGATGCATACAAAATTCAATCCAGAATTGTTTTCATTTTACATTTTCCAATTATGAATTCTCAATCATTTTCTCATTATCATCTGTATTCCATTCCAACGATCAATAACACTATAATCTTACCCCAAAACACCTATCTGACATTGAATGAAAAACTGTATCAGTATACCTCGTCCTCTTGTGTAAAGATGCAAAACATATTCTACTGTGAGGAGAACAATCTAGTCGAAGGTGCCAAGGTGGAAGACTGTATTTTTCAACTACTTCAGCTGAAGAATCCATTTGGGAAATGTCAACAGCATTCAGTAGTAATCAATGAAAATGTTATCCAGAGAATTGACAATTCAAAATTTATTGCAATCATCCCTCAAGAAACCTAAATTCAAACTTCGTGCAAGAAGAAAGATTTCACCCTACTGAAAGGAAACTTTCTAATCACAATTCCAAAAGGATGTTATTTCGAGACGGAAGAAGAAAAGTACTTCAACGACAAAGAGGTCATCGAAAGACAGCCGATGCTACTCCCTAAAATTGTAACCAATTGGACTTCGTCAAAAATCAACAACCTCAAAATTCAATTGAAAAATGTTCCGCTTGACCAGATTCACAACCTCAAGAGGAAACAAGAAGAAATTCGGCCCATCATGGAAGAATCTCAACCAAATAGTTCATTTCATGGAGAACTTATTGGAATTTTGTACATATTATTTTTTTTTATCATTACTATTTTCTGTTACAAGAAAGCAAAAGAATGCTGGAATTCCAGAAAACCAGCTGCAGGACCGGAACCGGAAGCGGCCGTCCAACAAACCAGCAAAACCTTCTTCACCCCGTGACGCAACTTCTGGGAAGGGAGGAGTTATACGTTTAGATCCAGGAGATCCCAACTCAACCTAATGCTGACAGGGACATTCCCACTCTGGCCATTCTGCCGAATGGCATATTTACAATATACATATATTGAACCTTTTCTTTACACTAGTCAGTCTTGACATATTCGGGATCGCGAATTTATGTACGAATCGTCCGTCACATTTTCCATCCTTTGTAATTAGTAAATAAATGTTTTTTTAAAAGTCAGTAGCTCACTACTAAAACATAATTCGCGCCAATGCAGATTGACTTTTTACACTTTTTCTTTCATTCTTAAGTCACTCTGCTTTTGCGCGCGTGCTATAAACATGATTAGGATTATACTGACCCTCCCAAATCTTCTAGGAGATTGTGCGACTAAGGAGAGTCAGTTGTGTTCTTTTACAACTTTGTTACTCTATCCTGATGGCAGCTTAGATACAGCACTGTTAATTTTTGAACTGACAGTGAATGGTGTCCACTATCCTTTGGGTAGATCTTCGGCTCGCTCTATCCACTGAGCTTGAAGTACTCATCATTCAATTCAAATTAGCCACCGTGAACGCGCGCGCCAAAGAGTACTGACTTCACGTCAGTGCTTTTTATTTTTCAAGTTCCTTTAACAAATATAGCTATCAATACAGTTTGGCTGTTAGCTTTACTGTAGATCAAAAAAAATGCGGTTGTGGACCTCCGTTAGGAAAGCAATTGATCTTCTCCAAATACGAACGTACTTTAATATAGATCTACCGAATATAGTTATTTATAAATTCGCCTCAGGGCTACCATACAAACATTTCAACTCAGAAACAACGCTATTTCCCCCAAACTGACCTGTGTCCGTGCACTGAATTGACATGAATATTCTTTTAAAACCTCAAAATATCGGCTCATTACTCCCAACATAACCCAAACAACCCAAAACCATTCACTTCTCGTCTGCGCATGCGCAATATACTCGTGGCTGCAAGTCCTCCCAAAATTACACACCTCACAAAAAACTCCAATTCTCCAACACTAGTGGTTCAGGAGATATCGCTTCTTGAATCCACGCATGCGCAGACCCTCACTAAGGGATTCTATAGAGGAATAGCATCCGCCACCCCAAAATCCCAATCCTCTCTGACGAATGCACCAGCAGTTAAATCACTGATGGTCTGCTCATGGGCATAACGAAAAATGCCCGTAAGGGGTAACATCAATTTCGAAATTAGCCCCAGGGCCACGGTACGGACACTTTAACTCAGAAACAACACTACATCCCCCAAACTGAATTGTCCTTGCACTGAATTGCCATGAATATTCTTTTGAAACCTCACAATATCGGCTCAGCACTCCCAACATAACCCATACAACCCAAAAACAGTCACTTCTCTTCTGCGCATGCGCAGTCCACTTGCGGCTAAAAGTCCTCTCGAAATCACACACCTTACAAAAAAGTCCGATTCTCCAACACTAGTGTTTCAGGAGATATCACATCTTTAATCCACGCATGCGCAAACCCTCAACAGGGGATTCTATGGAGGAATAGCATCCGCCACCCCAAAACCCCAATCCTCTCTGACGAAAACTACAGCAGTTAAATGACTGCGCATGCGCACAACGAAAAATTCCCGGAAAAGGCAGCATGAACCTCAAATAAATAGGTTTCGGCATTTTAAGCAAAGTATTCCGCAAAATAGTAGTAATTTTTTGATTTTTTTCGAAAAAATTCGAAAAATACAGACATTGTGACGAAATGATAGCACGCTGTTCCTTGCGGAATACGCGCGCAATAATACATAACCTTTCAAAAGTCCCCTCTCGCAAATATACTCCTCTGAAGGCACATGGATCTCTTGAAGAAGAATCGCCTTCTCTATTTCTCAAAGATATTCACTCTTGTTCATAGAAATCCCTTCAATATTTAGTTGCCTTCTCCTAAGGAGGATCTCTTTCAAAACCAGGTTTGACCGATAATGTAGGGCTATCATCTCCCATAGCTTTGTGATGAAATAACACGATTTTCACATAACATACGCGCAAAAATATGTCATCATGACATTCATATTTTGAAGGTTCTCGCAAAAATACGACCATAGACAACATATCATACGATGATTCGCATCCAGCTACCGAACTCACAAAGCTGCTCGGTTCTCCAAGAATATAGATCCGATCGTGTTCAAACTTGGAACTATGATATATAGAATTTTTGCGCGTATGTTCTGGGAAACATCGCGTTATAGTTTTGCCCATATGTCTGTAACTTTCGAATTTTTTGACGAAAATGGTCTCAAACGATTAAGTTCGACTCCCCAATGAAGAATTCGAGGTCAAATTTGATTCTGTCCGTCCGGCAGTCCGGCCGTTGCCACGATAACTTGAGAACGAAAAGAGCTAGCGACTTGAAATTTTCAGGGTAGGTGGCGCATCCCAATACGACGGACAAGTTCGTTAATGGGCATAATCGGCCCAGTGGTTTCCGAGTAATGATTTTGTTTTCAACCAATATAAATCCGATCGAACTGAAACTTGGTGGGTAGTTGTAGAATATGAACCTAAGCACGTTTATGAAATTTTGTGCGATTCGTATGGCTAGAAAATTTTAAAAAAATTATTAAAAAATATTTTATAACTTGAGAACGGAATGAGATAGCGTCTTGAAATTTTCAGGTTAGGATGTGCACCAGAACGCGACATTTCAGTTTGTTTATGAGCATAATCGGCCAAACGGTTTTAGAGTTATAGCCATCTGAAATTTTCTGAAATTTGGTGGTTTTTTGTTCCTCATTAACTCGAAAAATACTGAACCGAATGAATTCAAACATGATTATTAGTTGTAGAATGCCAACGCAAAAATGTTTGCAAAATTTGGTGAGGATAGCATTTGTAGAAAATTTTTAATAAATCATTGAAAATTAAAAAAAAAATTCTATATATCAGTAACTCTTCGTTTGAAATTGCTGAAATTTTGCAAGAGCCTTCATAACCTAACTCTACTGCCAAGTTTCAAGTTTTAATACGATCGGTTAAATATTGTTGGAGATTCGAGCATTCGAAAATTTCAGATGGCTATAACTCTAAAACAGTTTGGCCGATTATGCTCATAAACAAACTGAAATGTTGCGTTCTGGTGCAAATCCTAACCTGAAAATTTCAAGCCACTATCTCATTCCGTTCTCAAGTTATCGTGACAACAAAAATATTTTTTAATAATTTTTTTAAAATTTTCTAGCCATACGATTCGCACAAAATTTCATAAACGTGCTTAGGTTCATATTCTACAACTACCCACCAAGTTTCAGTTCGATGGGATTTATATTGGTTGAAAACAAAATTATTACTCGGAAACCACTGGGCCGCTTATGCCCATTAACGAACTTGTCCGTCGTATTGAGATGCGCCACCTACCCTGAAAATTTCAAGTCGCTAGCTCTTTTCCTTCTCAAGTTATCGTGGCAACGGCCGGACTGCCGGACGGACAGAATCAAATTTGACCTCGAATTCTTCATTGGGGAGTCGAACTTAATCGTTTGAGACCATTTACGTCAAAAAATTCGAAAGTTAAAGACATTTGGGCAAAACTATAACGCGATGTTCCCCAGAACATACGCGCAAAAATTCTATATATCATAGTTCCAAGTTTGAACACGATCGGATCTATATTCTTGGAGAACCGAGCAGCTTTGTGAGTTCGGTAGCTGGATGCGAATCGTCTTATGATATGTTGTCTATGGTCGTATTTTTGCGAGAACCTTCAAAATATGAATGTCATGATGACATATTTTTGCGCGTATGTTATGTGAAAATCGTGTTATTTCATCACAAAGCTATGGGAGATGATAGCCCTACATTAGCGGTCAAACCTGGTTTTGAAAGAGATCCTCCTTAGGAGGAGGCAACTAATTTTCGATTATTTTTAATTATTTTTTTTTAATTTTCTAGTTATACCATCCTCACGAAATTCAGCAAGACTTTTCGCGTTGGCATTCTACAACTAATAACCTTGTTTGAATTCAATCGGTTTCGTATTCTTCGAGTTAATGAGGAACAAAAAACAACCAAATTTCAGAAAATTTCAGATGGCTATAACTCTAAAACCGTTTGGCCGATTATGCTTATAAACGAACTCAAATGTCGCATTCAGATGCACAACCTGAAAATTTCAAGCCGCTATCTCTTTCCGTTCTCAGGTTATCGTGTCATAAATAATATTTTTTAATAATTTTTTTTAAATTTTCTAGTGACACGATTTTCACAAAATTTCACAAACGTGCTTAGGTTTATATTCTACAACTATTCAGCAAGTTTAAATCCGATCGGATTTATTTTGGTTGAAAACAAAATTATTACTCGGAAACCATTGGGCCGATTATACCCATTAACGAACTTGTCCGTCGTATTGGGATGCGCCACCTACCCTGATAATTTCAAGTCGCTAGCTCTTTCCGTTCTCAAGTTATCGTGGCAACGGCCGGACGGACGGCCGGCACCACAGAATTAAATTTCACATTTGGGCAAAACTAAAACGCGATGTTCCCCAGAACATACGCGCAAAAAAGAAATCATTATATGGATTGAAACAAGCTGTTAAATGTTGGTTTGAAAAGATTCTATCATAATTGGGTTCTCAAAGTTCACCTGTTGATCGATGCATCAATTGATAAATAAGGGAAATATTCTCGAAAATATTTATGTTGTACGATATTTAGATGACCTTGTGATTATAACAATGAATTGTTTCAAAACATATCTACAGAATAAATTTCCAATGAAAGACTTCCAAGAAATAAAAATTATCCTTGGAATAAAAGTTGAAAGATATGAAAGCAAAGTAATATTGAATCAAAGTGCTTATATCAAAAGAGTTTTGAGTATATTCAATATGAATGAATAGGTAGTAGATTCTGTAGATATACCACTTCAAAGCGAATTAGATTAAGAGGCTTTAAATTCTGAATAATTCCATATTGCACTTTGTAGAAATTTAATTGGAAGCCTGATATACTTATAAACTTATTGCGCGTATGTTCTGGGGAACATCGCGTTATAGTTTTGCCCAAATGTCTGTAACTTTCGATATTTTTGACGAAAATGGTCTCAAACGATTAAGTTCGACTGCCCAATGAAGAATTCGAGGTCAAATTTGATTCTGTCCGTCCGGCCGTTGCCACGATAACTTGAGAACGAAAAGAGCTAGCGACTTGAAATTTTCAGGGTAGGTGGCGCATCCCAATACGACGGACAAGTTCGTTAATTGGCATAATCGGCCCAGTGGTTTCCGAGTAATAATTTTGTTTTCAACCAATATAAATCCGATCGAATTGAAACTTGATGGGTAGTTGTAGAATATGATCCTAAGCACGTTTATGAAATTTTGTGCGAATCGTATGGCTAGAAAATTTTTAAAAAATTATTAAAAAATATTTTTGTTGTCACGATAACTTGAGAACGGAATGAGATAGCGGCTTGAAATTTTCAGATTACAATGTGCACCAGAACGTGACATTTCAGTTTGTTTATGAGCATAATCGGCCAAACGGTTTTAGAGTTATAGCTATCTGAAATTTTCTGAAATTTGGTGGTTTTTTGTTCCTCATTAACTCGAAAAATACTGAACCGATTGAATTCAAACATGGTTATTAGTTGTAGAATGCCAATGCGAAAATGTTTGCAAAATTTGTTGAAGATAGCATTTGTAGAAAATGTTTAATAAATCATTGAAAATTGAAAAAAAAAATTCTATATATCAGTAACTATTCGTTTGAAATTGCTGAAATTTTGCAAGAGCCTTCATAACCTAGCTCTCTGCCAAGTTTCAAGTTTTAATACGATCGGTTAAATATTGTTGGAGATTCGAGCATTCTTGTGCGAGTTCAGTAGATGGTTGACCGTTGCCTCGATAACTTTCGAACGAAAGGAGATAGGGACTTGCAATTTTCAGGGTAGGTTGCGTATCCGAAAGGGAGAGTTGAGTTCGTTTTTGGGCATAATCGGTCTAACGGTTTCCGAGTTATACCCACCTGGAATATTATTTCCTTGATAACTCAAAAAATAAATATTCGATCGAATTGGTGCTTGGTAACTAGTAGTAGAAAATCAACATAAAGACGTGTTTAAAATTTTGTAAGAACCGTACCCCTAGAAAATTTGAAAAAAATGACGAAAAAAAAAATTCAAGAACCGTACCCCTAGAAAATTTTTAAAAAATCACGATAAAAAAATTGGTTCAAGCACTGACGTGAAGTCAGAAGCTTTTGCGCGTATGTTCTATTGTCCATACTTCTGTATTGGACACCCTTAATCGAATTTACCATGGTAAATTATGTTGTCCATTCTCCTGTATTGGACACTTAATTCGAATTTACCATGATAAATTCGAATTGAGAGTGTCCAATACAGAAGTATGGACAATAGAACATACGCGCAAAAGCTTCTGACTTCACGTCAGTGCTTGAACCAATTTTTATTATATTATGTTATGTACTAGTCCTGATTTAAGTGCATCCAGGGCGGTAGCTAAGAGCTTTTCCGAGGGGGGGGGGGAAGAAACGGCTTTTGGCGCCCCTAATTTGAAAAAATATACAAAAATCGAAAAACGCAAAGATATGGATAAAGTGTACATATATTGACAAATAATACATAGCTTCTTAACAAAGAATGAATTATAAATTAATATTACTATGAATGAAAATTATTTTACAAATAAGAATGCGTTCTGAATTTGTGTTTTAGAGTGAAAAAAATTGTTTGCATCTGTCAAAAGATCCAGGAACAAAAAAGAATTTGTATTTGGCAAAAACAAATATATACATCAAGCTTTCGAGATGATAAGAATATTCTGAAGAGTTCACAAATATTAAAAAGAAAACTTTCGAAAAATGATATAGCAATAATGTCATGTTACCCTGCTATCTAAAGTAGAATGTTCCAAAAATTCTAAAATATCTGATATTTGGAATATTGAATGAGTTTCTTGTAATTCCTGAATTAAAGCAATATTTTTGTACTCATCGTCCTGAAAATTTTTGTAGTATGTATATAGAAAATTAAATCGTCGATGTCACTCAATCGAAACTCACCGAAATATCACGAAAAAAAAGTCATATCAAGTCTTATAGACACTAAAGTTCAACCTTTGTTTGCTTGTTATTTCCTCAATAACTCGAAAACTACAAAACCGATGCAATTCAAACGTGGTCATTAGTTGTATGACGTGTAACGTTACAAAACGCTCCACCATTGATTACCATTTCAATCGCGAAAAACTCTCTACGGGTAGCTTCAATTCACACTCACAAACGCCTTGCCTAGATTCTATGTATCGCCCAGCGCGTTGATAGAGTTTATGTTTCGCATGCGCACGATCGGCAGCGTCACGCGATGTCAAGCCCAAGCGGACATCTTTGTTTTCTTTTAGAGTACTGAGAGTCAAAGCGTTAACATCTCGCCAGAGAGTTTAGCAAATTAAAGTACTATCTTAATCCATTATAATCGTGTGAATTGGAAATTTATTTGTTTCTTACAAGACGTCTATTTAAAAGGCGGTAAGTACTACGTATATTCGAACTGCTATTTTCTGCTTTTGTGAATGCCAAGTTGTTATTTCCGTTTTATTTCATTTTCTGCAGGTTACACAGGTTAACACGTTTCTTTGTATAGTACTTAATTTCTATTCTCATTCTTGCGATCGAATAACGTGCTCTTATTCCTGGATTCTAGATATTTTATCTCATATTTATTGCTCTGTAAATAATTTCAAGTTCGTCTAGAGTTACTGGGAATGAGATCACGTGTTACATGCACTATCTTATGGGTCTGAATTTTGCAGTCTTAGTTCCGGAGACGACTTTCTTAGTTCCGGATTACGACTTTCTTGGTTCCGGAGTGAACATTTGGAGATAACTTTCTTAGTTCCGGAGACGACTTTCTTAGTTCCGGAGTGAACATTTGGATTACAACTTTCTTAGTTCCGGAGTGAACATTTGTAGATGACTTTCTTAGTTCCGGATTGAACATTCGGAGACGACTTTAACACCTGGAGAACTTTCTTGGTACCGGAGCATAAACTGGTGGAATATCTCAATACCTCAACACAAATCTGGTGGAATATCTAATACCTAAGCATATATCTGGTGGAATATCTAATACCTGAGCATATATCTGGTGGAATATCTAATAGGAACAACTTAGTCCTGGAATAACAGCTGAAGACAACTTCCTTACTACCGGAGTACCTTTGTTCCGAAGAGAACGTACATCTACATGTGACATTTTGGACGGCCCTACCTCATTACCTTTGTTCGGGAGAGCACGTACATCTACATGTGACATTTTGGACGGCCCTACCTCATCTATCGAACCCAGACTGCAAAGATAAGTGCCTCATCGATCTCAGACTTACCATTGATCCCTGTATATATTACTGAAATATTTATTTGTAAAGTTGGAATATATAGATAGGGAATAAGAGGTTTTATCTTTGCCATCAGATCAACGATTTGGGATACATTCAGGAGTAGTATACTTTTTACTTAGGCGCTCTATGAGGCATTTTACTTAGGTAAGGTGTTTCCTAGGCGGACGAACAAACTTGCTAGCATAAGTCACTGAGCTAGTAACGGGCAAGCTAGTAAGTTTGATTTCACTGGCGCACAACGTGTGGGGCTCGAGTAACCTATTTTTTGAGTGATATTTTTTCCTGGGTGTGTTTCTGTCGTTTTTCTGATGGTGAGGGTGACTTCGTCGTGGGTCTGAGATTCGAGTTCATTATTTTTTTTATGTTTGAACTATCTTTCAACTTTTACCTTATTGCTTTTTCATCTCATTGTTATCTGGATAACTGAATCATGAATCCCAACAACTACTTGAAGTCTCACGAGTTGAGTTATGAACTGACGAGTGGAAAAGATCTTGGCGATTTTCACGTAAAACATATTAAATTGGACGTTACACAAAGTGACGAAAGTGGAGATGATTCAGGATAGGGATGATGATTGTTTTTTGCGCGTATGTTCTGGGGAACATCGCGTTATAGTTTTGCCCAAATGTCTGTAACTTTCGAATTTTTTGACGAAAATGGTCTCAAACGATTAAGTTCGACTCCCCAATGAAGAATTCGAGGTCAAATTTGATTCTGTCCGTCCGGCCGTCCGGCCGTCCGGCCGTCCGGCCGTCCGGCCGTCCGGCCGTTGCCACGATAACTTGAGAACGAGAAGAGCTAGCAACTTGAAATTTTCAGGGTAGGTGGCGCATCTCAATACGACGGACAAGTTCGTTAATGGGCATAATCGGCCCAGTGGTTTCCGAGTAATAATTTTGTTTTCAACCAATATAAATCCGATCGAATTGAAACTTGGTGAGTAGTTGTAGAATATGATTTTAAGCACGTTTGTGGAATTTTGTAAGAATCGTATGGCTACAAAATTTTTAAAAAATTATTAAAAAATATTTTTGTTGTCACGATAACTTGAGAACGGAATGAGATAGCGGCTTGAAATTTTCAGGTTAGGATGAACACCAGAACGCAACATTTCAGTTTATTTATGAGCATAATCGGCCAAACGGTTTCAGAGTTATAGCCATCTGAAATTTTCTAAAATTTCGTGGTTTTTGTTCCTCATTAACTCAAAAAGTACTGAACCGATTGAATTCAAACATGGTTATTAGTTGTAGAATGCCAACGCGGAAATGTTTGCAAAATTTGGTGAGGATAGCATTTGTAGAAAATTTTTAATAAATCATTGAAAATAAAATAAAAAAATTCTATATATCAGTAACTATTCGTTTGAAATTGCTGAAATTTTGCAAGAGCCTTCATAACCTAACTCTACTGCCAAGTTCCAAGTTTTAATACGATCGGTTAAATATTGTTGGAGATTCGAGCATTCTTGTGCGAGTTCAGTAGATGGGTGACCGTTGCCTCGATAACTTTCGAACGAAAGGAGATAGGGACTTGCAATTTTCAGGATAGGTTGCGTATCCGAAAGAGAGTGTTGAGTTCGTTTTTGGGCATAATCGGTTTAACGATTTCCGAGTTATACCCACCTGGAATATTATTTCCTTGATAACGCAAAAAATAAATATTCGATCGAATTGGTGCTTGGTAACTAGTAGTAGAAAATCAACATAAAGACGTGTTTAAAATTTTGTGAGAATCGTATCCAAGGAAAATCTGAAAAAAATGACGAAAAAAAAAATTTCAAGAACCGTACCCCTAGAAAATTTTTAAAAAGTCACGAAAAAAAAATTGGTTCAAGCACTGACGTGAAGTCAGAAGCTTTTGCGCGTATGTTCTATTGTCCATACTTCTGTATTGGACACCCTTAATCGAATTTACCATGGTAAATTATGTTGTCCATTCTCCTGTATTGGACACTTAATTCGAATTTACCATGGTAAATTCGAATTGAGAGTGTCCAATACAGGAGAATGGACAACATAATTTACCATGGTAAATTCGATTAAGGGTGTCCAATACAGAAGTATGGACAATAGAACATACGCGCAAAAGCTTCTGACTTCACGTCAGTGCTTGAACCAATTTTTTTTTCGTGACTTTTTAAAAATTTTTTTGTATCTTGAGTTCCTAATACCTTTCGTCCTTCCTCTATCGCAAGGCAAGTGTCTGTCTAGTTGGTACAAATGTATATATAGGTATATATTTTTTTTTTGTTTACCTGACAATTTCATGAGGGTTGAGATTCATTTTTGAAGTTCACAGCAGCTATGCAGTACCTTGATTGGAAATTTGAGCGTAGTCTGCAGTTTGCTTTGAAGCTTTCTCAAGCCTTCAATTTGGCAGCTATCTTATCTCTTATGTCTTTTGACACTTACCGTTTATCGCGTCTTATGACAATTATCGTATCTTTTCCTGCCTGACGGCAATTACCGTATCTTTCTGCCCATCAATTTTTTGAAGTTTAGAGCGGCTATGCAGTACCTTATTGGAAATTTGAGCGTAGCTCGTGACTTACTTTGAAGTTTTCTTAAATCTGTGAGTCTCGTAGAGATTCTTTTGGTCGTATCTTTGGATACAGTTGTTGTTTGTACCGACAGACGGACACTTCTCTTTCCTTAACTTACCTATTCCTATTATCTATACTTATTACCTATTCCTATTATCTATCCCTATTACCTATTCCTATTATCTATCCCTATTTCCGCTACCTTATAAAGAACCTAATTCGCGATTCTTAATCGCTGGCGCCCAAACTTATCTTTCCTTCCCTACTCATTTCCGGGATTTTGAGCTGTTTCTCTAATTTAACTTTCACTATTTTCAAATATTAAGTATCACTTCATAGGAGAGGCTGGGTTGGGAAGTGATCTCTTGTTATTATTAGTTAGATCATCTACACATACACATTTAACATCTACTGTGAAATAAATTAGCTGTAAATCTTGAGCTTTGGAAATTGGAGAGACGCCTCAGAATATGATCGATAGTACCTAACCTGATATTTTTTTTTCTTACAGTGCATCACACTCCTCGTCCTATAAAGGAAAATTTAATTTTGTAATTTTTTTTGTCTGCATCGTGCCACTCGTCATCCTTCAATGCTCCAGGAAGAAATATCTTCACCTAATCCACCATTGATTTTTGCCAATTATTACCGATTTTGAGTACCTTAGTCTGGATGATCTCAGGTTTTGATTCGTGTAGACTATCTTACCTGTCGATGAGTCGATACATACCTCTTCTTATTTATATCTACACGTCTTAGATCCTGTCTTTGTCTAATGACTGCTTTAACTTTATAACAACTATTACCTAACGCTATTTCCGCACTTGGCATCAGCTTGTGTTCACACAGGATGTGCAAGTATCTCTTCCCTTGCCTGATTATTGACATTGTCAATTATTACCGATTTTGACTGCCTCGCTAGGTGATCTCGGAATTTGGCTCGTGTGGGTATTGTTTTACAATGACTATACGCGTCATCTTCCGATTTTCACCTGCGAACTTACCGATTTAGTACTTTTTCTTTTTTTTGCCTTCTCGGAATTGACATCGTCTTGTGTTCGCTGAAACCGACACAGGATGATGGTAGTCTTTTAGTGGTTTTGGTCTCCAATCCATAAACCTCCATGCCCTGGCCACTCAGTTCTCGTCTCGAACTGAGTGGTTCACTTTTTTTATTATTTGCGGAGGCTATGATGACTAGTTTCGGAGCTTCTATGCACTTATTCTCTTTTTATTTGAGATGTTAATATTTTTTCTCAACCCCGATTCCTTCGAAAATTTCGAGAAATAAATAATTCTTTTCGTCATTGACTTTAGTTAATGCTTGGGCATGTGCGACGTTTAGTCGGCCGACAGCGTATGCTCCGCAACGCTCTCGACCCTTTTCCGATGGAAATGGCCTTCGGCGTCTAAACGGCGCTTTTAACCTTATCTCTTGTGTCGTATATCTATGTTACAGATCGGTGTATTGAGGTTTTGTTGGAACGGCAGGTATACGAGGATTTTGCTTATCTGGATTGCGCTTAATCGCACTGCTCGACTTGGGTGACGAACAACTGTCAACCCACTGCTAGTTCCGCAAACTTTAAATCCGTTTCTTTTTGAGTTTTGATCTCTCTTTGTGCACCGTATAAACTTCACCTATATTTATGATTCAGTTATGCTGTGTGGCCTGTAAGTTTAACTTTTCTTTCAACAAATTGGCGTATCTTTCAATTTCGCGTTTATCATTAAAAAATTTTCCCTTCCTCATTTTTCAAAATTACAAAAAAAATGTTGGCATTTTATTTCTTTAATAAAAAAAATTTCTTCAAAATTTTTTTTCCCGGTAAGTGGTGTGTGTAACGTTACAAAACGCTCCACCGTTGATTACCATTTCAATCGCGAAAAACTCTCTACGGGTAGCTTCAATTCACACTCACAAACGCCTTGCCTAGATTCTATGTATCGCCCAGCGCGTTGATAGAGTTTATGTTTCGCATTCGCACGATCGGCAGCGTCACGCGATGTCAAGCCCAAGCGGACATCTTTGTTTTCTTTTCGAGTACTGAGAGTCAAAGCGTTAACATCTCGCCAGAGAGTTTAGCAAATTAAAGTACTATCTTAATCCATTATAATCGTGTGAATTGGAAATTTATTTGTTTCTTACAAGACGTCTATTTAAAAGGCGGTAAGTACTACGTATATTCGAACTGCTATTTTCTGCTTTTGTGAATGCCAAGTTGTTATTTCCGTTTTATTTCATTTTCTGCAGGTTACACAGGTTAACACGTTTCTTTGTATAGTACTTAATTTCTAGTCTCATTCTTGCGATCGAATAACGTGCTCTTATTACTGGATTCTAGATATTTTATCTCATATTTATTGCTCTGTAAATAATTTCAAGTTCGTCTAGAGTTACTGGGAATGAGATCACGTGTTACATGCACTATCTTATGGGTCTGAATTTTGCAGTCTTAGTTCCGGAGACGACTTTCTTAGTTCCGGATTACGACTTTCTTGGTTCCGGAGTGAACATTTGGAGATAACTTTCTTAGTTCCGGAGACGACTTTCTTAGTTCCGGAGTGAACATTTGGATTACAACTTTCTTAGTTCCGGAGTGAACATTTGTAGATGACTTTCTTAGTTCCGGATTGAACATTCGGAGACGACTTTAACACCTGGAGAACTTTCTTGGTACCGGAGCATAAACTGGTGGAATATCTTAATACCTCAACACAAATCTGGTGGAATATCTAATACCTGAGCATATATCTGGTGGAATATCTCAACACAAATCTGGTGGAATATCTAATACCTGAGCATATATCTGGTGGAATATCTAATAGGAACAACTTAGTCCTGGAATAACAGCTGAAGACAACTTCCTTACTACCGGAGTACCTTTGTTCCGAAGAGAACGTACATCTACATGTGACATTTTGGACGGCCCTACCTCATTACCTTTGTTCGGGAGAGAACGTACATCTACATGTGACATTTTGGACGGCCCTACCTCATCTATCGAACCCAGACTGCAAAGATAAGTGCCTCATCGATCTCAGACTTACCATTGATCCCTGTATATATTACTGAAATATTTATTTGTAAAGTTGGAATATATAGATAGGGAATAAGAGGTTTTATCTTTGCCATCAGATCAACGATTTGGGATACATTCAGGAGTAGTATACTTTTTACTTAGGCGCTCTATGAGGCATTTTACTTAGGTAAGGTGTTTCCTAGGCGGACGAACAAACTTGCTAGCATAAGTCACTGAGCTAGTAACGGGCAAGCTAGTAAGTTTGATTTCAGACGCCAACGCGAAATCTTGCGAAATTTCGTGAGGATCGTATCACTAGAAAACGTTTAAAAAATCATTGAAAAAAATTCTATATATCATGAACTATTCGTTCCACATCGCTGAAATTTTGCTAGAGTCTTCAGACTTAACTCTACTGCCAAATTCCAAGTTTGAACAAAATCGGATCTATAGTGTTGGAGATCAGAGCAGCCTTGTGTGAGCTCAGTAGCTGGATGGGTGACCGTTGCCTCGATAACTTTCGAACGGAAGGGGATAGGGACTTACAATTTTCAGGGTAGGTTGCGCATCCGAATGGGAGAGCTAAGTTCGCTGTTGGCCATAATCGGCACAACGATTTCGGAGTTATACCCACCTGGAATATTAATTTCTAGATAACTCAAAAAATATAGACTCGATCGAATTGAAGCTTATGTGAATAAGAAATCACTGTACTTATGTATAATAATAATCATCTTATGCAAGTAGTAGTTCAAAAAAATCTATTTTTTGGCGCTCTTTTTCCTCGGAACTGAGTGCTTATCAATTTGCCCAAATGTCTGTAATTTTCGAATTTTTCGATGAAAATTGTCTTAAACAATTTGGTTCGACTCACTGATCAAGAATCCGTGGTCGAAATTCATTCTGTCCAGCCGGTCCGGCCAGCCGTAGGCACGATAACTCTCGAACGGAATGAGCTAGAGAGTTGAAATTTTCAGAGTAGGTTTGGCAGATAAATATCTTGTCTAAGTTCGTTATTGGGCAAAATCGGACAGATGGTTTCGGAGTAACAAATTCCAAATTAAATTTTTTTCAATAAGCAGTTTTACCATAAAAATCCAAAGATATCATTTTTAACTCTAAGAAGCTAATACTTTCGGAGATATGATTTTTCGAAATTTCAATAAAAAATGGTATTTCTACGTTTTCACAGAATTATATAATTATTCTATGTATGAATTGTCATAATGTCAACTTATTTTCCTGAGACATGACATTGTCTAATTCCTTGCTAATAGTTGGTTCGAGAAACGTTAAAATCGACTTAGAGAGACAAGGGTAAAAAACCGTCAAATAAACCCCCATGTGGCGATTTTATGTCGAAATGTGAAAATTAAGAATATATATCCCAGGTAAGTACCGACGTTTTATTCTAATACCGGAGATCGACAAGATCGTACGAGGAGCCCGATAGCCGTTTCGTCTAGTCAGTCGGGTTTTCGGTTTCGGAACGAGAGAAGGGAAATTACACTTTTTGGCGCTCTAGTTCCTCGGAACTGAGTGCTTATCAATTTACCCAAATGTCTGTAATTTTTATTTAAGATGCAGTTTCACCATTAAAATCCATCGATATCATTTTCAACTCCAACAAGCTAATACTTTCGGTGATATGATTTTTCTAAATTTCAATAATGAATCGTACGTACTTCTATGTTTTTAAAGAATGCTATAATTATTCTATCTGAGCTTTATTATATGATCTGTGTTTATACTCGTACATTTCATCCTGTTTTATAAGAAAGAGTCAAATTCATTTCAGCTATTTTAATTTGATTTCTTCCATGGTGCAGTTCTCATTCTCAGATTGCTCATTTAATATTGATAAATAAACTATTATTTGAATTTAATTTCCTTTATGATGCAGTTCTTTCATAAGAATACATTGATTTAATTCCCAACTCTGAGAAACCAATACTTTATGAGATATAATTTGTCTGTTTGAACTAGAGCGCCAGAAAGCTCCTGTCCACAGGGCTTGAACCCATTTTATTATGTAATATTGCTATAGTTTTCCAACTATCCGCGGTTAATTTCGCGCCCTTTGAGATATGATCCGGAGGGATATAATAATGATTGTATATCCATTGCCAATAATCCTATCAGTCCCAAAAGCCCAAAAAAAAGTATAAAATATCACTTTTCAAGAGAACAAGTTGAGAAAAATGTAATTGAGTTATTTTATTTTCCTACAGGTAAACTAATTGCATCAGATGCTCTGACTAAACCACTATCAGCTGTCAAATTCAAGGAGTTGAAGTATGGCATGGGCCTAGAATGAAATGTTTGAAATATTGACGTTTTTTCAAAATTTCAGAGATGGTCTGGACAGGTTTTCTGGGTTTCCCTTTATCCTTCACAGCAAATGCTGGACCATATTTCCCAGAAAGGGTACGAGGAGAGATCATTTAATAATTCAAATTCAGCTACTTCTTATAATATTCACATTTGTAGTTTAGTCACCAATGATTCATAGTAATCATAGTTGTCGTAAATTTTTGAGGGGGCGTGTTGGTATTCAATGAAAAGCAAGAATATTCCTCCATTCAGTTTCAGAGGAGATTTAAGTAAACATATTATGAAAACACAGAGTTGGTCGAACGATAAGTTTTATCAAATACGCACTAATCGGCTGAGAACTGCAATCCAGCATATATGCGTACTGGAAAGTTTTCCATCTCGGGTCCCCAATAGTATCCTCTATATCCTAATATTTTTCCTCCATTAAGCATACCTAACAGCAGAACGCGGAACAATTTCATTTGAGAAAGTTATGGAAATATTTCTTACAAACTACCCCTACTACCACCTACAACCCCCTCCGAGGCTCGACAAACTATGTGGGGTACGTCTTTCGATTCATTTTCCCTCCATTTAGCATATCCTAGAAGCAGAACGCGGAACAATTCCATTTGAAAAAGTTATGGAAAAATTTCTTACAAACTACCCCTACTACCACCTACCACCCCCTCGAGGCTCGAAAACTATGTGGGGTACGTCGTTCGATTAATTTTCCCTCCATTTAGCATATCCTAGTTGCAGAACGCGAAACAATTTGATTTGAAAAAGTTATAGAAATGTTTCGTATAAACTATCTATTTTACCACCCTCTCAAATTATATGGCTGATTCCATTCTATTCTATTTCCTCCACGATCTGTAGCAGAAACACAATCTAAAAGCAGAATACTCATTTTCAATCATTTATTCGACGTAATTCCTTCGCCAAACACTGAATTTATATTGACCATACTTTTGCCTCGGAGTATACTTCTGGATGTGGCTAACTTCACACCGGTGGCTGCGGGATAGTTTTTTCAACCCTTAAATTTCTAAATTTCTACTATTCACCGGAGCACATACAGATTTATATGTGGGTTACTTATCCCCAGAAAAAATGATCGACTTCCCGAGTGGCTGCGGGATAGTTTTTTCAACCCTTCAAGTTCAAAATTTAATAACTCCGGAACTATCCGCCGGAGCACATACATATATCATACACGTATTACCTATACCCATACCTAAATCCACTGAAAAATTCATCGACTTCCCGAGGGGCTGCGAGGTAGTTTTTTCAACCCTTATATTTAAAAATTGAATTACATCGGAACTATTCGCCGGGGCACATAAAGTTTTTATATGTGGGTTACTTATACTGAAAATAATATCCCCAGAAAAAACTATCGACTGCTCGAGTGGCTTCGGGGTTGTTTTTTCAACCCTTAAAGTTCAAAATTTAATAACTCTGGAACTATTCGCCGAAGCACATACAGATTTTATACATGTATTACCTATAGTCATACCTATATCCGCTGAAAAATTCATCGATTTCCCGAGGGGCTGCGGGGTAGTTTTCTCAACCCTTAAATTTCAAAAATTATTATCTCTAGAACTATTCGCCGGGGCACATACAGATTCCATACACGTATTACCTATACCCATACCTATATCCACTGAAAAATTCATCGATTTGCCGAGAGGCTGCGGGGTAGTTTTTTCAACCTGTAAGTCTGGACTAAGCCAGGCTAACGACCCGCCACTGGGCGCTCGGTCTGACCGACTTCGATCGGACTGTGTCCAGCGAACGGTGCTGTGATCAGTGAGAGGTACTAGCCCGTTTCGCCCACAAGCTGATACAATTTCTGTATGCTTATTTTGTTTCTTATTACTTTGAATAATTGTTGGTTCATTTAATTGTGGTACTTGTTTGTTGATTCAGGTAAATGTTAAAACACCTTAAGGATATTGTTATTTCTGTTTTAAATAAATTACAGTGTTAACTGCATCAACTGCCTCATTGTGTGAAGTGTAAAAACTTACAAATCAACAAACACTCCATAATGACATCTAGAGCGATTTTTCACTTCGCCTCAGATGCTTTGGATGCTAAGACAACGGTCGTGAGGGTCCTTACCATACAACTAGAGGGAGAGGACACCATTTTTTTATTTCCAAGAGAGCAGCAACTCAAGGAACAACATACCACTTTTTTTGATACCCCCATCGTGAAAAATCTGGTAAAGGGGATGAAGACGAGAGGAAAATTCAGGAACATTCGCATCACACTGGCCAACGAACTGGAGCGAGAGTATTTAGACCAGGAGGGTAATGTATGCTTTCATGATCAATATCTTGATGAAGTCCAGGGTTGCATACCCACTCCCCAAATTCCTAAACTTAGTTTAGAAAAGAACAAGCCCATACACTCGGTGGTTAAGAGTATGATTCTGGAAAAATTTTCGGGGAAAAATCAGAACGCCAAGACCTTTTTGAACCTTTTAATGAAGGAATGTGAGCGGTTGAACATTGAAAGTACGCACTATTCGGAAGTTTTAAGACTATTTTTGGAAGGCCCGGCTCTTGACTGGTATCTTTCGTTCATGAAAATAAATTCACTTTCGCACGGTTGGGAGTTTTGGCAGAATTCGTTTCTTGATACGTTTTCGGAGGTGGGATGGAAGGAAATAAATTACGCTTATACTTTTCGTTACTTAAACGGCTCGCTTTTAGAGTATGCGCTGAAAAAATTAAACTTGCTTATCGATGCGGACCCCGAATTAACTGCAAACAGTCAAATGAATTTCATTGTTTTGGGCTTACCCCCTCACGTGAGATCAAGGATTGATAAAACCGATTTAAAATCCAGAGACATCTTGATGGCGTGTATCAGGCAATTAGAGCCATTGGTGGAAAATAAAAATAAAACCAACGAGTCAGCTGAGCAAGTCAGGAGCAAGAATGTAAGTAAACAAATTTCAAAGCCATGCTCGCATTGTGACGCAAAGGGGTTCCCAAATAAATTTCACGCGGCAAATGGGTGTCGTAATTTCACTACTGCTACTAAACAAAATTTTAGAAATGATAAGATAAAAACTGTAAATAATACAGAATTAGAGGATAGTATCTCATCTTCCGAAGAGTCAAAAAACGAATAATAACCCTACTTATCAAATTGAAAGTTATGTTAGCAAATTCTCCAGCTATTGCCTTGTATGACTCAGGTTCTAACATTTCGATAATAAATTTTGATACGGTAAAAAAATTAAAACTTAGTCAAAATATAAGTGGGGTGAAGAAAATTAAAACTTTTTTGGGATCTACGGAAACGCTTGGTTCAATAGTCATCCCATTGAAAATTTTCGATATTGTTGAGAACTGTTTTTTCTTTGTCGTAAAAAGTAACTCGTTTAACGATGATATTCTCCTTGGGCTAGATGCTATTAAAATTTTCAAGCTATGCCAGGTCGAGAAATTAGTAATCACGCAGAGAAATAATATTGACAAAAGTCCGGTTGGCGAAACAAAGACAAACGCACCAGCCGTGAATGTAAACACTCCGAGGAATAATCATATGGCCCTCGGTGGATTAAATAATGAAAAAAGGATAAACACACAGATGGATAATCGTTCAACTCTCGACAATTTACTTATTAAACACGATAAGATTTTTGCAGATAATAAATTTGATATCGAGAAAATAAAGAATTATGAAGCATCCATCATCAAATTAATTGAAAATAAATTCGTAGCAAAAAGGCCTTACAAATGCTCCCAACAGGACAAGGATGAAATCGATTCCCAGGTTAGATCTCTTTTGAATGCTAATATCATAGAGCGCTCGACCAGCCCATTTGCGGCCCCTGTAACATTGGTTTTTAAAAAAGAAGAGGGAAAAAAAGCGCGTCTGTGTATCGACTTTAGCGAAATAAACAAAATAGTGGTGCCTGAAGTATATCCATTTCCCGTAATCGACGACTTGCTTCGAAAAACGCGAGATTGCAAGATTTTTACGAAATTGGATATTAACTCGGCGTTTTGGTCGATACCGATTAGGAAGAAAGACAGATACAAAACGGCTTTGGTAACTCATAGCGGACATTTTCAATGGTCTCGCTTGCCTTTTGGGCTTAAATCAGCCCCAGCTATCTTTCAGAGAATATTAAGTAACGTGATTGTAGAAAATAACCTGGAGTCGTTCAGTATGAATTACATTGACGATATATTGATTTTTTCTAGGAGTGTTGACGAGCATATTATTCACATTGATAAAGTGATAGAGGCGATTGGGAAGGCCAACTTTAAATTAAACAGAGAAAAATGTAGTTTCGTTCAGAGTTCGGTAGCGTATCTAGGACATATGATTGGAGAGAATACCATAAAACCATTGAACGACAATTTGATTGCTATTAAAAATTTCCCAACACCTAAGAACCAGAAAAACATAAGGCAGCTTCTGGGTAAAATTAACTTTTATTTAAAATTTATTCCTAACGCGGCAGTGGTATTAGAACCACTGCACAATTCACTTAGAAAAAATGTTCGCTTCGATTGGTCACTAGAATGCTAATCGAGTTTTCAGAAAGTAAAACAATTTATCTGCTCAGATCCGATACTGGCTATATTTGATCCAAAACTGCCGATTTACATTTTTACGGATGCCTCCAAGGAAGGCGTAGGTGCAACTCTGAAACAACCACAGAGGGATAACACCCTAAAACCTGTATTTTTCATCTCAAAAAAATTGACTAAACCGCAAAAAAATAAGCGAGCAATTTTTCTCGAGTGTTTGGCGATAAAGGAGGCAATTTTATATTGGCAATATCAATTAATGGGTCATAAATTTATTATCTTTTCGGACCATAAGCCCCTGGAAGATTTTGGGATAAAGAAATGTAAGGACCCCGAATTATTGTCAATACTAAATTACATTTCAAATTTTGATTTTGAAATTAAATATAACCCCGGTAAAAATAATTTAGGGGCCGATTGTCTTTCGCGTAATCCAGTTTTGGACGAGGATGACAATAAAGAATCTATGATCAAGATAGTAAACTTCGTTACGTTGAGTGATATTAGTGAGAATCAAATGCGACTTCCCAAGGAAAATGGAAATTTCATCATAAAGAATGATATATATTATAAATGTTTTCATAAAAGGGAGAAAATCTGGATAACGGAAGATTTCGGTATTGGCTTAATAAGGAAACTGCATAAGAAATCTCACATACGAGTGAAACAATTAACCCTGACCGTGACGCCGACATTTTACTTCAAAAATATGCACAAGCATATTAAGTTAATCTGCAGAACGTGTGAGACGTGTGCGAAAAATAATTCGAGGTTTGGTTCTTTCAAACAGCCCCTATCCCAATTAGGTCCGGCTTCCAAACCTTATCAGATTGTTTCCTTAGACACTATAGGTGGCTTTGCGGGAAACAGATCACCAAAAAAATATTTACATCTGGTAATTGATCATTTTACAAAATACGCGTTCGCGATAACTTCGAGGTCTCAAACAGCGAAAGATTTTGTCAATCTAATAAAGAAGATTCAGAAAAAATGGCAACCAGAATTACTTCTATCGGATCAATACGCTGGAATAAACGCAAATCTATTCAAGAAATACTTGAAGGCGAATAAAATAAAATTGATATTTACGGCAGTAGACTGCCCATTTTCTAATGGTCAGAATGAACGCACAAACCAAACCTTGGTTAATTTAATTCGTTGCAAAATCTCTGAAAATAGACACCGTCCTTGGAGTGTTATAGCGGATCAGGTGATTGAGAATTATAATAACACTATACACAGTACAACGAAATTTACCCCCAACTATTTAATGACTGGAATCGATATCTCTTTTGTACCCCCTGAACTGAATGAAAATAAACCAGATAATTTGGAAGAAAACAGGAAAGTTGCCTTCGAAAATTCCAAAAAGGCACATGATCAAAATAAGATTTATTACGATGAAAACAGTAACCCAATTCAGTATGAGGAAGGAGACCTTGTTTATATTCAAAACGGGAGTCGTATAGGCCGAAAGAAGCTGGATCCGGTTAGGGCCGGTCCTTTTAGAATAAGGAAAAAGCTTTCGAATTTACTTTTCGTAATAGACTAGGGGTTCAAAAAAAAAAGAATCAAATATATTTCATGCGAGTAAAATGGTTCCTTATCTATCTAACCCTGTATCCTAAGGATCCTCCAGGGGGAGGGGGGATGTAAGTCTGGACTAAGCCAGGGCCTCGATTCTCGAGTCTATGCGACTGGATATCGCATGCGCTAGTGACGTCATAACGTATACAATGCCAAAATAGCTATTCTCGAGCTGTCGTATACGATATTCCGTGCGATAAACCACACGAGTCGTGTGGTTTATCGCATGGATTATCGCATACGACAGCTCGAGAATAGCTATTTTGGCATTGTATACGTTATGACGTCACTAGCGCATGCGATATCCAGTCGCATGGACTCGAGAATCGATGCCCTGGCTAACGACCCGCCACTGGGCGCTCGGTCTGACCGACTTCGATCGGACTGTGTCCAGCGAACGGTGCTGTGATCAGTGAGAGGTACTAGCCCGTTTCGCCCACAAGCTGATACAATTTCTGTATGCTTATTTTGTTTCTTATTACTTTGAATAATTGTTGGTTCATTCAATTGTGGTACTTGTTTGTTGATTCAGGTAAATGTTAAAACACCTTAAGGATATTGTTATATCTGTTTTAAATAAATTACAGTGTTAACTGCATCAACTGCCTCATTGTGTGAAGTGTAAAAACTTACAAACCCTTTGTATTTCAAAATTTAATAACTCCGGGACTATCCGCCGGAGGACATACAGATTTCATACACGTATTACTTATACCCATACCTATTTCCCCTGAAAAATTCATCGACTTCCCGAGGGGCTGCGTTTTTTCAACCCTTATATTTAAAAATTGAATAACTTCGGAACTATTCGCCGGGGCACATACAGATGTTATATGTGGGTTACTTATACTGAAAATAATATCCCCAGAAAAAACGATCGACTTCTCGAGTGGCTACAGGGTTGTTTTTTCAACCCTTAAAGTTCAAAATTTAATAACTCCGGGACGATTCGCCGGAGCACATACAGATTTTATACACGTATTACCTATAATCATACCTAAATCCCCTGAAAAATTCATCGACTTACAGAGGGGCTGTGGGGTAATCTTTTCAACCCTTAAATTTCAAATTTTAATAACTCCGGAACTATTCGCCGGAGCACATACAGATTTCATACATGTATCACCTATACCCATACCTATATCCACAAAAAATTCATCGACTTCCTGAGGGGCTGCGGCGTAGTTTTTTCGACCCTTAAATTTCAAAATTCAATAACTCCGGAAGTATTCGCCGGAGCATATACAGTTTTTGTATGTGGGCTATTCATACTGAAAACAACATCCCCTGAAAAAATGGTCGACTACCCGAAGGGGCTGCGGGGTAGTTTTTTCAACCCTGATATTTCAAAGTTGAATAACTCTGGAACTATTCGCCGGAGCACATATGGATTTTTTATGTGGATTACTTATACCGATAACAACATCCCCTGAAAAAATGATCGACTTCCCGAGGGACTGCGGGGTAGTCTTTTCAACCCATTAATTTCAAAATTTAATATCTCCGGACCTATTCGCCGGAGCACATACAGATTCCGTACACGTATTACGGCCAGTTTCATAAGTTATAAGTCTCCTTTAGTTGGACATCCTTTAGTTGGACATTTTGAACCAAAATGTCTATCTAGAGGATGCTTTAAATTTAAAGAGACTTTAAAAATTATTATGAAACCGGCCGTTACCTATACCCATACCTATATCCACTGAAAAATTCATCGACTTAAATTTAAAAATTGAATAGCTCCGGAACTATTCACCGGAGCACATACAGATTTCATACACGTATTACTTATACCCATACATTTATCCCCTGAAAATTTCATCGACTTCCCGTTGGGCTGCGAGGTAGTTCCAGAGATATACAATTTTGGAATTTAAGGGTTGGAAAGAATACCCCGCAGCCCCTCGGGAAGTGGATCACTGATATATTTATATCGGTATATGCACCGGCGAATAGTTCCGGAGTTATCAAATTTTGAAATTTAAGGGTTGAAAAAACTACCTCGCAGGCCTTCGGCAAGTCGATGAATTTTTCATGGGATATTGGTAATACGTGTATGAAATCTATATGTGCTCCAGCGAATAGTTCTAGAGATAATAATTTTTGAAATTTAAGGGTTGAGAAAACTACCCTGCAGTCCCTCGGGAAGTGGATGATTTTTTCAGGGATATAGGTAATAAGTGTATGAAATTATGTATGTGCTCCAGCGGATAGTTCCGGATATATTAAACTTTGAAAAGGCTACGTCGATAATTTTTTCATGGGATGTTTTTATCGGTATAAGTAACCCACATACAAAATCTGTATGTGCTCCGGCGAATAGTTCCAGAGTTATTCAATTTTTAAATTTAAGGCTTGAAAACACTACCCCGCAGCCCCTCGGAAATTCGATGATTTTTTTCAGGGGATATAGGTATGGCTATAAGTAATACGTGTATGAAATCTATATGTGCTCCGGCGAATAGTTCCGGAAATATAAAATTTAAGGGCTGAAAAACGACCCTGCGGTCCCTCGGGAAGTCAATGATTTTCTCAGGGGATATTCTCATTGCTATACGGAACCCACATCCAAAACATGTAAGTGCTCTGGCGAACAGAGAATTGGAATCACCCTGCACGCCACTGGTCAGGAGCGTTCGGGTGTTTCCGCCAAACAGTCTGCTAGGCACAGAACACAAATAATATGATGGTAAACCTGCTCCTAAATCCGCACTGGTGGCTGAGAAAGTCAGAAACTTTGATCTGTGGCATGGTAGATTAGGGCATGTTGGAGTTCAGGAACTTAAGTATTTGTGAGCATACAAATGATGTGAAGTTTTCTAGTATTAATCATGAACCCCGTGTTCCTTGTGCCTTGGGGCAACAATGCCGTCAGAGCTTTCCTAGATCAGTGCCACCGAAGGTGTCTGAAGTTTTAGTTTCTTGTCGATGGTCGATCGTTGATGATTATTCCCGACATGTGACAGTGTATTTTCTGAAGTGTGTGAGACCCTGAACCAGAAGACTTTGAAAGTTTTGCGTTCTGACAATGGTGGAGAATTTATCAACAAAGATGTGAGAGAATTTTTTAAATCTAAGGGCATTTTGCAACAGAGATCTGTAAGGTACACACTTGAGCAGAATGGTGTGGCTGAACGCCAACAGAGGACAATTTTTGAAGCTGCCAGAAGCATGATGATTAATGGTGACTGTTCCAAGAAATTGTGGGCAGAGGCGGTCAATACTGCAGTGTATGTGATGGTTATGTGCATATACCTAATCAAGTAAGGGGTGACAAGTTAGAACCTAGAAGTGAACTGATACTTTTTGTGGGGTATTCTACTGAAAGTAAAGGGTACAGATTAATTGATCCCGAGAAGCCAAATGATGTTTTTTGAAGCAAATAGTGTGAGATTTGATGAGTTTGAATCTTATACAAGGCATAATGTTTTTAAGTTAGTTGATGAACCTGAAGGGTGTAATGTGGTAAAGTCTAAATGGGTATTTAAGATAAAAAGGGACGAAATTGGAAATGTATCTTCATATAAGGCTAGGCTTGTCGCTGTTGGTTGTAGTCAGAAGTTTGGGATAGATTTTCAAGAAGTATTTGCACCTGTAGTAAGATACGATACTCTAAGACTTTTCTATGCTTTGTCTGTAAGATTGGATTTACAAATTCATCATGTAGATGTGAACACAGCCGTGCTCAATGGAGACTTGAATGAAGACATATACATGTCTCAGCCTGATGGTGTAGATGTAGTTGAAGGGAAAGTTTGGAAATTAAAGAAGGCAGTATATGGGCTCAAGCAAGCAACCAAATGCTGGTATGAAAAATTAAAAAAGCACTGACGTGAAGTCAGTACTCTTTGGCGCGCGTGTTCACGGTGGCTAATATGAATTGAATGATGAGTACTTCAAGCTCAGTGGATAGAGCGAGCCCGAGATCTACCCAAAGGATAGTGGACACCATTCACTGTCGGTACAAAAATTAACAGTGCTGTATCTGAGCTGCTATAAGGATAGAGTAGCAAAGTTGAAAAAGAACACAACTGACTCTCCTTAGTCGCACAAGCTCCTAGAAGATTCTGATGGATCTCCTTGGGTATGACTTGGGAGGGTCAGTATAATCATAATCATGTTTATAGCACGCACGCCAAAGCAGATTGACCCCACGCCAATGCTTTTTTACACTTTTTCCTTCATTGTTAAGTCAATCTGCATTTGGCGCGCGTGCTATAAACATGATTATGATTATACTGACCCTCCCAAGTCTTTCCCAAGGAGATCCCCCTGAATCTTCTAGGAGCTTGTGCGACTGAGGAGAGTCAGTTGTGTTCTTTTTCAACTTATGACAGCTTAGATACAGCACTGTTAATTTTTATACCGACAGTGAATGGTGTCCACTATCCTTTGGGTAGATCTCAGGCTCGCTCTATCCACTGAGCTTGAAGTACTCATCATTCAATTCAAATTAGCCACCGTGAACACGCGCGCCAAAGAGTACTGACTTCACGTCAGTGCTTTTTTGCGCGTATGTTCTGGGGAACATCGCGTTATAGTTTTTGCCCAAATGTGAAATTTGATTCTGTGGTGCCGGCCGTCCGTCCGGCCGTTGCCACGATAACTTGAAGACGGAAAGAGCTAGCGACTTGAAATTTTCAGGGTAGGAGGCGCATCCCAATACGACGGACAAGTTCGTTAATGGGTATAATAGGCCCAATGGTTTCCGAGTAATAATTTTGTTTTGAACCAAAATAAATCCGATCGGATTTAAACTTGCTGAATAGTTGTAGAATATAAACCTAAGCACGTTTGTGAAATTTTGTGAGAATCGTGTCACTAGAAAATTTTAAAAAAATGATTAAAAAATATTATTTATGACACGATAACCTGAGAACGGAAAGAGATAGCGGCTTGAAATTTTCAGGTTAGGTTGTGCATCTGAATGCGACATTTGAGTTCGTTTATAAGCATATTGGGCCAAACGGTTTTAGAGTTATAGCCATCTGAAATTTTCTGAAATTTGGTTGTTTTTTGTTCCTCATCAACTGGAAGAATACAAAACCGATTGAATTCAAACAAGGTTATTAGTTGTAGAATGCCAACGCGAAAATTCTTGCTGAATTTCGTGAGGATGGTATAACTAGAAAATTAAAAAGAAAATAATTAAAAATAATTGAAAAAAATTCTATATGTCGGAGAATTAGTGTTTAAGTCGACTATTTGATTTGTTTGGCCAGGCGACACGTAGTAGTTTGCCTTACGTAGCCGTCGGTCCGCTTGAAAAAGTCACTTGATCAAGATTTATTGATGAAGGAGAGGAAAAGGGAGAGTATGGGAATAATGTGGAGAGACAGTTTTGAAGTTGAAGGTGGCAGTTACTTTTTGAGAAAGAAACGGGCGTGATCGACGGATACGTCGGCCAAAATAACGAATCCTTAGTTATTGAGAGTAATTCTTGAAGATTTCCTGATAAATAATCATGGGTTCAAGCCCTGTGGACAGGAGCTTTCTGGCGCTCTAGTTCAAACAGACAAATTATATCTCCGGAAGTATTGGTTTCTCAGAGTTGAGAATTATATCAATGTATTCATATGATATAACCGCATCATAAAGGAAATTCAATTCAAATAATAGTTTATTTATCAAGATTAAATGAGCAATCATGAGAATGAGAACTGCACCATGGAAGAAATCAAATTAAATCTGGCCAATTTTGCCCAATATCGAACTTAACCGAGATATTCATCTCCCTAATCTACTCTGAAAATTTCAACTACCTACCTCATTCCGTTCGAGAGTTATATCTATGTCTATGGATGAAAAGCAGTCTCACTACTCTCAGATCTCTTACTAACTTCATGTTCCGTTCCGAAATGTAAGACTTTTCTGAGAATGAGGTCCCCGTTGCATCGCTAAAATACGAGTATTTCAACCCCAATATTTTTGAAGTTATAATATTCCCTTCTGTCAAGTTGACATGAGAATTCATACATAGAATAATTATATATCAATCTGTGAAATACGATTTACATTGAAATTTTGAAAAATCATATATCCTAAAGTATTGGCTTGTTAGAGTTAAAAATGGAATGAGTGGATTCTTATGATAAAACTGCTTATTAAAAAAATTTTATTTGGAATTTGTTTTGTAAAACAAAAATTTTTTTTTTATTACTCCGAAACCTTCTGTCCGATTTTGCCCAGTAACGAACTTAGCCGAGATATTCATCCCCCAAACCTACTCTGAAAATTTCAACTCTCTAGCTCATTCCGTTCGAGCGTTATCGTGCTTACGGCCGGCCGGCCGGACCGGCCGGCCGGACAGAATGAATTCCGACCACGGATTCTTGATCAGTGAGTCGAACCAAATCGTTTAAGACCATTTTCATCGAAATATTCCAAAATTACAGACATTTGGGCAAATTGATAAGCACTCAGTTCCGAGGAACTAGAGCGCCAAAAACGAATGATTCGACATCAGAAGTGGGATTCAACTCGCAAACACGATATAGAGATCAATGTTGGGTATTCAGAATCGTAATTTCAAAATCATATTAAATGCAGAGAAAACTACCCAATCGAGTGAAAGAAATTTGCCGTTGCCTAAATTTCATTCTGAATTATCAGATATTGATCCCATTGCTTGGTGCAATACAGTCAATTTGTGCCAAATCCGAAAAACCAAGTACAAGTTTGTGTTTTAATTAGTGCAAGTTTGCAAGGAAGTGCGTCTCAATGGTTAGGTATCACGAATATACTATAGGCTGGTAATCTGGGCCGAATTCTAAACTGTAGGTATTCATTTGAAAAAATAGTACAAAGTCGTCTAAATAATGAGAGGACAGGTGAGAAGAAACAAATCAACAGGGTGAACATAGTTCCAACAGGTATTTCAGAGCAGTGTGGTGAGTTGAAGTAGTTCTATTTTGATTCCGGAGCAGAATGCCCATTGATTAAGGATGAAATGGTAGCAAAATTTACTGTAAGATAATTCAAAAACATCGTTGATTTCAAGAGTTTAGGAAACATAAAATTTTTCAGTACAGTACAGCGTACAGGTTTCTTCAGAAATTGATGATTAACATTGATCATCCCGTATTTACAGATGGTTACCTGAAATGAAATATCATGATATAATGATTTTTATGTGGAATGCTTGATAAAGGCATTGAGTTTAGGATAGTAGGTTAAGAATGTTTTTATTGTTAAAAAATAAATCGAGGATAAATGGCTGCAATGAAATGAATTCAATCAGGACTATTGATTTTTTATTCGTATCAAAACAGATATTGATTATCAGGTATAATAAAATAAAAAAAAAGCACTGACGTGAAGTCAGTACTCTTTGGCGCGCGTGTTCACGGTGGCTAATTTGAATTGAATGATTCAAAAATTAACAGTGCTGTATCTAAGCTGCCATCAGGATAGAGTAACAAAGTTGGAAAAGAACACAAGTGACTCTCCTTAGTCGCACAAGCTCCTAGAAGATTTGGGAGGGTCAGTATAATCCTAATCATGTTTATAGCACGCGCGCCAAAGCAGATTGACTTTTTACACTTTTTCTTTCATTGTTAAGTCAATCTGCTTTTGCGCGCGTGCTATAAACATGATTAGGATTATACTGACCCTCCCAAATCTTCTAGGAGCTTGTGCGACTAAGGAGAGTCACTTGTGTTCTTTTCCAACTTTGTTACTCTATCCTGATGGCAGCTTAGATACAGCACTGTTAATTTTTGAATCATTCAATTCAAATTAGCCACCGTGAACACGCGCGCCAAAGAGTACTGACTTCACGTCAGTGCTTTTTTTTTTTTTTTCAAGTTCCTTTAACAAATATAGCTATCAATACAGTTTGGCTGTTAGTTTTACCGTAGATCAGAAAAAAATTCGGTTGTGGGTCCTCCGTTAGGGACGAAATTGCATCTTCTCCAAATCCGAACGCATTTTAATATAGATCTACCGAATATAGTTATTTATAAATTCGCCTCCGGGCCACCTTACAGACCATTCAAATCGGAAACAACGCTATTTCCCCCAAACTGACTTGTGTCCGTGCACTGAATTGACATGAATATTCTTTTAAAACCTCACAATATCGGCTCATTACTCCCAACATAACCCAAACAACCCAAAACCATTCACTTCTCGTCTGCGCAAGCGAAGTATACTCGTGGCTGCAAGACCTCCCAAAATTACACACCTCACAAAAAACTCCGATTCTCCAACACTAGTGGTTCAGGATATAGCGTTTCTTGAATCCACGCATGCGCAGACCCTCACCAGGGGATTCTATAGCGGAAAAGCACCCGCCACCCCAAAACCCCAATCCTCTCTGACGAAAGCACCACCAGTTAAATCACTGATGGTCTGCTCATGCGCATAACGAAAAATGCCCGTAAGGGGTTACATCAATTTCAAAATTAGCCCCAGGGCCACGGTACGGACACTTTTACTCTGAAACAACGCTACATCCCCCAAACTGACTTGTCTTCGCACTGAATTGCTATGAATATTCTTTTAAAACCTCATACTATCGACTCAGCACTCCCAACATAACCCATCCAACCCAAAAACAGTCACTTCTCTTCTGCGCATGCGCAATCTACTCGCGGCTAAAAGTCCTTTCAAAATAACACACCTTACAAAAAACTCCGATTCTCCAACACTAGTGGTTCAGGAGATATCACATCTTTAATCCACGCATGCGCAGACCCTCAACAGGGGATTCTATGGAGGAATAGCATCCGCCACCCTAAAACCCTAATCCTCTCAGACGAAAACACCACCAGTTAAATCACTGATGATCTGCTCATGCGCATAACGAAAAATGCCTGTAAGCGGTAACATCAATTTCAAAATTAGCCCCAGGGCCACGGTACGGACACTTTAACCCGGAAACAACGCTACATCCCCCAAACTGACTTGTCCTTGCACTGAATTGCTATGAATATTCTTTTAAAACCTCATAATATCGACTCAGCCCTCCCAACATAACCCATTCAACCCAAAAACAGTCACTTCTCTTCTGCGCATGCGCAATCTACTCGCGGCTAAAAGTCCTCTCAAAATAACACACCTTACAAAAAACTCCGATTCTCCAACACTAGTGGTTCAGGAGATATCACATCTTTAATCCACGCATGCGCAGACCCTCAACAAGGGATTCTATAGAGGAATAGCATCCGCCACCCCAAAACCCTAATCCTCTCTGATGAAAACACCACCAGTTAAATCACTTATGGTCTGCTCATGCGCATAACGAAAAATGCCTGTAAGGGGTAACATCAATTTCAAAATATGCCCCAGGGCCACGGTACGGACACTTTAACTCGGAAACAACGCTACATCCCCCAAACTGACTTGTCCTTGCACTGAATTGCTATGAATATTCTTTCAAAACCTCATAATATCGACTCAGCACTCCCAACATATCCCATCCAACCCAATAATAGTCACTTCTCTTCTGCGCATGCGCAATCTACTGGCGGCTAAAAGTCCTCTCAAAATAACACACCTTACAAAAAACTCCGATTCTCCAACACTAGTGGTTCGGAAGATATCGCATCTTTAATCTACGCATGCGCAGACCCTCATCAGGGATCTGAATTCTATGGAGGAATAGCATCCGCCACCCCAAAACCCCAATCCTCTCTGACGAAAACTACAGCAGTTAAAGGACTTCTCATCTGCGCATGCGCAATACGGAAAATGCCCGGAAAGGGCAGCATGAACCTCAAAAACATATGTTTCGGCATTAAAAGCAAAGTATTCCGCAAAATAGTAGTAATTTTTTTATTTTTTTCATGTCACGTGATCTTCACGAAATTTTGCAAAACTGTTTGCTTTGGTCTTTTGCATCTATTTACTGAGTTTCAATTTAATCAGATCAGTATTTTTCGAGTTATCGTGAAAACAAAATTTTCAAATTTTCAAAAATTTTTTTTGCCACTTTAGGGCCGTCCGTTCAACACAAAACTTCGCAGGCATATAAAGGTCATGATACTTCAATCTGATGCCAAATTTCAAAAAGATCGAGTGATCGGTTCCGGAAATATTCATAAAAAACGTTTTTATTAAAAACGGCCTTAACTCCGAAACCGCTCGGTCGATTTCGCCCGTTAACGAACTTGTCCGAGATATTTACGCTACGAAACTACCCTGCAAATTTCAACGCTCTAAGTCGTTCCGTTCGAGAGTTATCGTGCTAACGGCCGGACCGGCCGGACCGGCCGGCCGGACCGGCCGGCCGGACGGACAGAATTGAATTTGACCTCGAATTCTTCATCAGGGAGTCGAACCCAATCGTTTGAGACCATTTTCGAAAAAAAATTCGAAAAATACAGACATTGTGACGAAATGATAGCACGCTGTTCCTTGCGGAACACGCGCGCAAAAATGGCTTGCGAGAATTTTGTCAGGATTTTCAAATTACTTCATTAAAAATTGAAAATAATCCTAGTGATCGAGTCGCTAGTATACAATTGAAAGTACGATTAATTTATGAGAATAAAATAGTACGAAAATCGCCTAATTGACTTGTATGTTGTGAAAAGTGTGATAAGCAAAATACAGGTGTTGAAAACTGATATAATTTGTCTTAGTTACTCTCGTTTTCAAGTTCGATAATTAAAAAAAAAATGGTACGGATCGATTATGTCTCGATTATAGAGAGTGAAATTGGAATGCCAGATGGGCATTATGAAAAGTTGCTCATGCCTTTTGGATTGAAAAATGCTACGGCACTTTTTCAGCGTGCAGAAATGAAAGCTTTGGGCTGAATTTCCTGTTCTTGTGTTATTGTTGATGTAGAGGACCTGTTGATTGTTTCCTAAGATATCGATGTAACGATAGAAAGATTAGAAAAGGTGTAACAAGTATTGAAGACTGCAGCATTCTCGTTCAATGCTTGTAAGGAAAATTGAATATCTTGGATTAGAAGTAAAAAATTCTGAAATACGAACAAATTCCAAAATTTTCACAACTTTCCGGTCCCTTTATCTTTCAATATCTAACAAAAGAGATGTTCAGTGAAAACTGGAACATTATATGATTCGAAAAAAAAAATATCATTAAAATCTTAACAGTGCTTAAGATATGTGATCTACAAGACTCAATTTATTATTTACCCACAGCAGCTTTGGCTTGGTACGATATCGCATTAAAAATTGATAACAAACTCAGTTTAATTGGATTCTACAAGAAAATAATATATTCCACCGAATCTAGGTATCATTATTCTTTATAAGGTAGAGACTCTGGTTGTTGTCAATGCCATTTATCATTCTTGGTATTTACTATTTACAGACTAAAATATTTTGAAATTATAATGCAATAAAAATAATTAGATAGCACACCTAGAGTATATAGGTGCTGTGTATTTTGCCAAAGGTTTACACTTGACATTGAGCATCTTGAAGGAAAACGTATGGCCACAGATCTTTGTTGCATGGCTCTCTCGAAATATTTTACCTAAAGAAATTGAAAATAGTAACATTGCAAAGGTTATTTAAAAGAGTATAAATCTAGCGGGAATAACGAGTTACTATCTTCTTGTAGAACAGAAAAGCGATAATGATATAAAAACTATCGATACAAAAATTATCCACATTGAGATTAATGATGACCTGTTCAAAACCTATAAATTGCTTAAAGGAATAGCCAAAGGCTTGACCGGTCAATATGTTTTCATATTGTTTTTAGGACATTTAGTTAGTCAGTAATGAATCGCTTTCGTTAAACCGTAATGCATTTGGGACGCGAGAAGAACCCAGATGAGGTATTTGAATACTATTGGTGAAGGTTTATGAATTAAAGCGTATTTTACTATGCTATGTTCATTCGATAATGAAAACGCAGTGTTACTTCTGTTGAAAACTTTTGAGATGTATGTGTAAGATATGACGTACAGCTAAATGAAATATGTGATATTCCCAAGATGCGTAAATTCTGACTCATTTTAGTACCTGTGGTCTAGGGCGTCGGGTGTCGTTGTCGATGTCGACCCATGTCGTTTCTCGTACTGCTTACGCAGCAAGGGAAGCCAGCTTGGATGTTCCATTTTTTGTAGTCAAGTTTCGGGACCGCCAACTGAAGCCGACAGCAAGTTCAAGATTTCTGGGACTACATGTTGATAGCAATTTGAATTGGGGTAGTCATATTGAGCAATTATCCAAGAAGCTAAACAAATCTTTCTTTGCAGTCAGTCGTCTAAAGCACATGCTCCCACTGGAGAGCTTTTTCACGATTTATTACGCTTTAGTTTACAGTCATCTTAGCTATAATTTAGTTCTATGGGGTGGCTCATCTGAATCTATTCGAGTTTTTGCTGCTCAGAAGAGAATTATTCGCCTTATCTTCAACTTGAAACTCTTTGAAACTTGTCGTCCAATATTTGTGCGACACAAGATCTTACCATTACCCTATATCTATATTTTGAATTGCTTGGTAATGGTTCGCCAAAACTGTCGGATCTTGACAAGCTTTCCAGTTTCCACAGTTACAAAACACAGCATATGAACACAATATGTATTCCATTCCATTGAATTATCTCCGACATATTATGTAGGTATAAAGCTGTTTAATCACCTACCAAACCGGATTATGAACTTGAATCCGAGAAGTTTCAAAAAGGAAATCAAAAAAATATTGTCAACTTTTTGTTTTTATAGTCTGAAAGAATATTTCTCTACTGATATTTGTTAAAATTTCATCTTGTACACTGACATGCAATACCGTCTTTACCCTAAGGGCACACGGGGCCCGTGCCCAGGGCCCCCATCCTTAGGGGGGCCCCGAAAGACAGACAATGCCTATCACATTTATTCTAAAAACATTTTTGTCGGGCACAGTAACAGTAAACTCACGAGTCGAAAATTAAATTTACTTTGGTCTTAAAATTCAAATCAAAATAACCAAATTAAGACAAAATCGACTCAAACTTTGCCTATTTCCTTTTTGAAGTATAAAATGTCCATATCGTGATATAAATAATATTTTTTAATAATTTTTTTAAAATTTTCTAGGGGTACGGTTCTCTCAAAATTTCTCACACTTCTTTGTGTCGATATTCTACAACTAGTTACCAAGCTTCAATTCGATCGAGACTATATTTTTTTAATTATCTAGGAAATAATATTCCAGGTGGGCATAATTTCGAAACCGTTGGACCGATTATGCTCAAAAACGATATTAACCCTCTCATTGGGATGCGCAACCTGCCCTGACAGTTGGGAGTCCCTATCTCCTTTCGTTCGAAAGTTTTCGAGGCAACGGTTACCCATCCAGCTACTGAACTCACACAAGGCTACACGGATCTCCAACAGTATAGATCCGATCGTGTTTAAACTTGGAACTTGATAGAAGAGATAGGCTTTGAAGGCTCTCGCAAAATTTCAGCGATGTCGGACGAATAGTTTCGGATATATTGATATATTTTTTTCAATGACTTTTTAAAAATTTTCTAGTGATACGATCCCCACGAAATTTCGAAAGAATTTTTGCATTGCCATTCTACAACTAATAACCGTATGAATTGGATCGGTTTCGCATTTTTCGAGTTATTTAGGAAATAATAATCAAATTGCAGATGGATATAACTGCAAAATCGTTTGGCCGATTATGCCTATAAACCAACTCAAATGTTGCATTCAGATTCACAACCTAACATGAAAATTTCAAGTCGCTATCTCTTTCCGTTCTCAGGATATCGTGACATAAAAAATATTTTTTAATAATTTTGTTAAGATTTTCTAGGGCTAAGATTCTCACAACATTTCCCAAACGTCCTCAGGTTTTTATTCTACAACCACTTACCAAGTTTCAATTCTATCGGAGTTGTAATGGTTGAAAATTAAATTATTACTCGGAAACCATTGGGCCGATTATGCCCATTAACGAACTCATCTGTCGTATTGGGATGCGCCACTTACTCTGAAAATTTCAAGTCGCTATCTCTTTCCGTTCTCAAGTTATCGTGACTACGGTGATGTTCCCCAGAACATACGCGCAAAAAGTGGGAAAGCTCTTTGGACCGGGGCTTTTGCCCTCTTGTCAAAGTACTAGTAATTATTCAAACTTTGACTGCATCATAAATATTGAAAAATCATATCTCCGAAAGTATTATTTTGTTAGAGTTGAGAATTATATCAGTGGATTCTCATCATGAAACTGTATCTTAAAAAAAAATTGAATTCGAAATTTGCAATGTTAAAAAAAAAATTTTTTCGTTAATCCTAAACCACCGATTTTGCCCAATAACAAACTTAACCGAGATATTTATATCCAAAACCAACTCTGAAAATGTCAACTGTCTAGCTCATTCCGTTCAAGAGTTATGAGGGTAGAAAAATGTATAATTCGCTTTCTTTACTTTCCAAAAGGGCCCCAAATTATTGTGTGCCCAAGGGCCCCAGCATAGTTGAGGACGGCCTTGCAGTGACATGTCCTATATATTTTGTAATATCTAAAGGATGAATATATTATTATTATTATTATTATTATTATAGGAAGAGCCCATTATCATTATGAAAGTGATACAATTATTATTCTGGTATAAACAATTGGTGTGATCATATGAAAAAGTTGGGCGTGCTATGAGTAGTTCGTACGTCTTGGTAAGATATATTGGGATAAATTGGAAAAGCACTGAATTGTTGGATTAATCGAACTATCCTTTTTGAGATGTTGATAAGCAAATTAACAATGTCATTTAGACAATTATAGTAGATGATGAACATTGTTGATTGTTGATAATGAAACTGATGTTCATACTTTAAGTTACAAATCATTGAGAAACTGCATGGTACATCAGAAAGGGAAGATTTGATAGTAATAAAGCTGAACTCTGAATTGAGATGTTGAAAAATGAAGGAAAACATTAGACAAAATTATATTCGAAATTAAGTGGAATTTTTGTTATTGTAAAAGTTGCATGTGAAAGGAAATGAGGTATGTGTTGAATTAGTTGTCTAATGAAATAACTTATTCGTATGCTGATGGAAGTTTGAGGAAAATGTCTGAGGGCTTTATTTCAGTTGAATGTAATGAGAGTGAAGGAGAAAAACGTTGAAAGAGAGGTTGAAGATTCAGATCTGAAACACATAGAAAAAGACGTTGTTGATTTAGATCTGGAGATCGTTGAAATAGACGATGTAGATGTAGATCAGGAAAACGTTGAAAGAGACGTTGAAGATTTAGATCAGAAAAACGTTGAAAGAGATGTAATAAGGTTTAACTATTAAGTTTGCTGTAGTTGCAAGTGTGAAACTGATCTGAATAGATAGTTTTGTCATGGCGTAATGAGCAGCAGTCATAATAGTTGAATCAATGAATCAGATCATAAAGATGGTTGAACTTTTGAGTTGTGCTGTGTTTGCAAGTGTGAAACTGATCTGATCAGATAGTTTTGTCATGAAGCAAAGAGCAGCAGGCATAAAAGTTGCAACATTGAATGTTGAATGTGGTATATATCAACGATTTTGAGTTGAATGAGAATGTGTTTGATGGGTATTTTAGAATCTGTCAACTAATCATTAAGAAGGTTGAATTATCACGCTTGGCTTTAATTGCAGATGTGAAACTGATTTGATCAGTTTTGTCATAGAGTAATGAGCCCCAAGCATGATAGTCAAACTAATAAATGATATGAAGTAGATAGCAATGATTTTAACAGGTATAAGGATGTCTATTTGTTGCAAGGTTTGCAAGAATTGGTTTTGTTTTAGAAACAGCCGAGGACGACTGTTATGTCAGGATTGGTCGTGTCGGAGAATTAGTGTTTAAGTCGACTATTTGATTTGTTTGGCCAGGCGACACGTAGTAGTTTGCCTTACGTAGCCGTCGGTCCGCTTGAAAAAGTCACTTGATCAAGATTTATTGATGAAGGAGAGGAAAAGGGACAATATGGGAATGATGGGAATAATGTGGAGAGACAGTTTTGAAGTTGAAGGTGGCAGTTAGTTTTTGAGAGAGACACGGGCGTGATCGACGGATACGTCGGCCAAAATAACGAATCATTAGTTATTGAGAGTAATTCTTGAAGATTTCCTGATAAATAATCATTAATAAAAACGAATGATTCGACATATATGTCATAAACTATTCGTACGGCATGGCTGAAATTTTGGATGAGCCTTCAGAACCTAATTCTACTGCAGAGTAACAAGTTTGAACACGATCGGATCTATATTCTTGGAGAACCGAGCAGCTTTGTGAGTTCGGTAGCTGGATGCGAATCGTCGTATCATATGTTGTCTATGGTCGTATTTTTGCGAGAACCTTCAAAATATGAATGTCATGATGACATATTTTTGCGCGTATGTTATGGGAAAATCGTGTTATTTCATCACAAAGCTATGGGAGATGATAGCCCTACATTAACGGTCACACCTGGTTTTGAAAGAGATCCTCCTTAGGAGGAGGCAACTAAATATTGAAGGGATTTCTATGAACAATAGTGAATATCTTTGAGAAATAGAGAAGGCGATTCTTCATCAAGAGATCCATGTGCCTTCAGAGGAGTATATTTGCGAGAGGGGTTTTGTATTAGGTTATGTATTATTTTTAATATGATATCGCTGAAATTTTGCTGAAGGCTTCTGATCTTGTAAGGTGAGAGGCTCATTTGTGGATATTAAATCTCGTGATGGGTAGAGAGGAATTTTAGGCCAGTTTTTCTATCACTAATGAGAATATATATTAATTTTTCACCTCATCACCTTTCGATCTATCAATGGACATTTATTGGTTAAGAATAAGTAATTGAATATTAGTGGAATTCAATTGAATTTCATTCAATATGTTAGTAACTAAACTTATAATTTTCTTTACTTTGATTATTTAAATATGACATTAATCCCAGTAATATTTTTCAAGAATAATTATGAAGAATCAAGAAGAATTGAAGGTAGACAATAATGTGTTAATTTTTCATCATTGCTTTCTATCCTGACTTCTCGAAAAAAAAATTGGTTCAAGCACTGACGTGAAGTCAGGAGCTTTTGCGCGTATGTTCTATTTTCCATTCTCCTGTATTGGACACTTTTAATCGAATTTACCATGGTGAATTCTATTGTCTATTCTCCTGTATTGGACAGCCTTAATCGAATTCACCATGGTAAATTCGATTAAGAGTGTCTCATACAGGAGAACAGACAATAGAATTCACCATGGTAGATTCGATTAAGAGTGTTCAATGCAGGAGAATTGACAATAGAACATACGCGCAAAAGCTCCTGAATTCACGAAAAAAAAATTGGTTTAAGCACTGACGTGAAGTCAGGGTCTCCTTGTGGAAGACCCAGGAGGATCAGTATAATAATAATAATAATAATAATAATAATAATATGTTCTATTGTCCATTCTCCTGTATTGAACACTCTTAATCGAATTTACCATGGTGAATTCTATTGTCTGTTCTCCTGAATGAAACACTCTTAATCGAATTTACCATGGTGAATTCGATTAAGGCTGTCCAATACAAGAGAATAGACAATAGAATTCACCATGGTAAATTCGATTAAAAGTGTCCAATACAGAAGAATGGACAATAGAACATACGCGCAAAAGCTCCTGACTTCACGTTAGTGCTTGAAACAATTTTTTTATTTTTCAAGTTCCTTCAACAAATATGGCTATCAATATAGTTTGACTGTTAGCTTTACCGTTGATCAAAAAAAATTGTGGTTACGGGACCTCCGTTAGAAACGCAATTGCCTCTTCTCCAAATCCGAACGTAATTTAATATAGATCTACCGAATATAGTTATTTATAAATTCGCCCGAGGGCCACGATACAGACATTTCAACTCGGAAACAACGCTATTTCCTCGAAACTGACTTGTCCGTGCACAGAATTGCCATGAAATTTCTCTTAAAACCTTAAAATGTCGGCCGGCTAACCACCAAAACCATCACTGCTAGACGCAAACCATTCCCAACATGAGCCATAAATCCAAACGTCTCCTCTGCGCATACGGAATCTACTCGTGGCTTTGAGTCCCCTGAAAATAACACTTCACACATAATTCTGACTCTTCAACACCATTGGTTCAGGAGATATCACTGCTCCAACCCACGCATGCGCAGACACTTCCAAGGGCATTCTATGGAGGAATAACATCCAGCACCTGAAAACTCCAACCCTCTCAGACGAAAACTCCAGCAGTTAAATCACTTCTTGTCTGCTCATGCGCGAAACGAAGAATGCCCGAAAGGGGTTACCTGAATTTCGAATTAGGAACGCAGTTTCTTCGCCTATTCTCCAAATCCGAAAGTAATTTAAAATTGATCATCCAAATATTGTTATTTATAAATTGGCCCATTTCCACGAAACTGGCTTGTTCGTTCACAGAATTGTCTTGAATTTTCTTTTAAAACCTCACAATATTGGCTCAGCACAAAATCCATGACCGCTAGACGTAAACCGCACCCAACATAAGCCATACAACCCAAAAAGAGCCACGTCACCTCTGCGCATGCACAATATACTCGTATCTGAAAGTCCTCTCAAAATCACACACCGCACACAAAACTCTGATTCTTCCAAACCATTGGCTCAGGAGAGATCGCACCTTCAATCCACGCATGCGCGGATACTGCCAAGGGGACTCTGTTAAGTAATAGAATCCTGCACCTCAAATCCCCAATCCTCTAAGACGAAAAGTCCAGCAGTTAATTCACTTATCGTCTGTTCATTCGCATAACGGAAAATGCCCGTAAGGGGTAACATCAAATTCAAAATTAGACCCAGGGTCACGGTACGCACACTTCAACTCGGAAACAACGATATTTCCCCCAAACTGACTTGTGTCCGTGCACTGAATTGAAATGAATATTCTTTTAAAACCTCACAATATCGGCTCAGTACTACCAACATATCCCATACAACCCAAAAACACTCATTTATCTTCTGTACAATCTACTCGCGGCTGAAAATCCTCCAAATATCACACACCTTAGAAAAAACTCCGATTCTCCAACACTAGTGGTTCAGGAGATATCGCATCTTTAATCCACGCATGCGCAGACCCTCACCAGGGCATTCTATGGAGGAATAGCATCCGCCACCCCAAAACCCCAAACCTCTCTGACGAAAACACCAGCAGTTAAATCACTGATGGTCTGCTCATGCGCATAACGAAAAATGTCCGTAAGGGGTAACATAAATCTCAAAATTATCCCTAGGGCCACGGTATGGACACTTCAACTCGGAAACAACGCTACATCCCCCAAACTGACTTGTCCGTGAACTGAATTGCAAAGAATATTCTTCTAAAGCCTCACAATATCGGCTCAGCACTCCCAACATAACCCATACAACCCATAAACAGTCACTTCTCTTCTGCGCATGCGCAATCTACTCACGGCTATAAGTGCTGTCAAAATCACACACCTTTCAAAAAACTCCGATTTGCCAACACTAGTGCTTCAGGAGATATCGCATCTTGAATCCACGCATGCGCAGACCCTCACCAGGGAATTCTATGGAGGAATAGCATCCGCCACCCCAAAACCCAAATCCTCTCTGACGAAAACACCACCAGTTAAATCACTGAATGTCTGCTCATGCGCATAACGAAAAATGCCCTTAAGAGGTGACATCAATTTCAAAATTAGCCCCAGGGCCACGGTAACGGTGCGCACACTTCAACTCGGAAACAGCGTTATTTCCCCCAAACTGAATTGTGTCCGTGCACTGAATTGACATGAATATTCTTTTAAAACCTCACAATATCGGCTCAGCCCTCCCAACATAACCCAAAAACAGTCACTTCTCTTCTACGCAAGCGCAATCTACTCGCGGCTGAAAGCCCTCTCAAAATCACACACCTTGCAAAAAACTCCGATTCTCCAACTCCAACACTATACTGGTTCAGCAGATATCGCATCTTTAATCCACGCATGCGCCCTCACCAGGGGATTCTATCGAGGAATAGCATCGGTCATCCTAAAAACCCTCGTCTCTGACGAAAACTACGGCACTTAAATGACTTCTCATCTGCGCATGCGCATAATGAAAAATGGCCGGAAAGGGCAACATGAACTTCAAAAAAATAGGTTTCGGAATTTCAAGCAAAATATTCCGCCAAATAGTGGTCACGTGATCTTCACGAAACTTTGCGAAAGTGTTTGCTTTGGTCTTTTGCATCTAACTACTGAGTTTCAATTCAATCAGATCAGTATTTTTGGAGTTATCATGGAAATAAAAATTTAAAATTTTTGGATTTTTTTTGCCACTTTGTGGCCGTCCGGTCAGTACAAAACATCGCAGGCATATAAAGGTCATGATTTTACAATTTGATGACAAATTTGAGATAGATCGAGTGATCGGTTCCGGAAATATTCATAAAAAACATTTTTACTAAAAACGGCCTTAACTCCGAAACCGCTTGGTGGATTTCGCCCGTTAACGAACCTGTCCGAGATATCTACGCTACAAAACTACCCTGCAAATTCCAACGCTCTAACTCGTTCCGTTCGAGAGTTATCGTGCTAACGGCTGGACCGGCCGGACGGACATAATTGAATTTGACCTCGAATTCTTCATCAGGGAGTCGAATCAAATCGTTCGAGACCATTTTCGAAAAATTCGAAAAATACAGACATTGTGACGAAATGGTAGCACGCTGTTCCTTGCGGAAAACGCGCGCAGAAAGTACATGAAGTATTGTATTGTATTGTATTGTTATTGTATATTATTATACTGATCCTCCAAGGTCTTCCCCAAGGAGACCCCTCATAAACTCTGGAAGAGCTTCATCGAGTAAGGAGAACCAGTTTTGTTCTGTGTAGGCTTTGTTACTGTGTCCTTACGCCACCTTAGGCACAGCACTGTTAATTTTTGACCCAACAGTGAATGGTGGCGATTACCTCGACTAGAAAATTTCTTTCCTAGCCTCGGGATTGAACTTAGGGCTTCCGCTTCCAAGTCAATCGCTCTACCCCTGAGCCAACCGCACTACTAAGTATTGGATTCAAGCAATCTCAGTAGGAACCATATGTCTACATCTGGAAAGATTGTAAGAAGTTTGTCATTATTGCTCTTTATGTGGATGATTTTTTCCTGTTTTTCAATGATGAGGTAAAGGCTGGAGAATTGAAGACTGTTTGAAAATTAATTTTCACACCAAAGATCTTGGACAAGTGAAACAATGTCTGAGCATGCGAGTGACTACGAATGATAAAACTGTTATACTGTATCAGAAAGCTTACTGTCAAAAAATGTTGAAAAAGTTTGGAAAGTTCAACTGTGTTGGTTCTAAAACTCCAATAAAAGCAGGTTTAATTCTAACTAAAGGTGAGAAGTGTGTCATATCTATTCCTTATCAGGAAGCCATTGGCAGTTTGCTGTATTTATCTATGTGCACTAGGCCTCATATTGCCTATACTGTAAATTACTTGAGTCAATTTAATAAGTGTTACTCTGATGTGCATTGTTCAAAAGGTTTTCTTAAGTATCTAAAGCAAAACGATTGATAATGGGATTGAGTACTCACCTTCAGAGGCAGATATTTTGGGACACTGTGATGCCTTATTTGCCAATGATCATGATAGACAATCAGTGAGTGGATATGTCATCACCTTGAATAATGGAGCTGTAAGCTGGGAGAGTAGAAAGCAAGAAGTGACAGCGCTCTCGAGCACTGAAGCTGTGTATATCTCAATTACTCATGCTAGTAAAGAGTGTATGTTTTTGAGAGGTTTTTTGTTTGAATTTTGTGGCAAGGCTGGTAGTAAGGTGCTATATAATTTTAACATGAGTGCATTGAAGCTAACACAGCATGCCGGTTTTCATGCTAGGACTAAGCATATATATGTGAGGTTTCATTGCATTAGAGAACTGTGTAAGAAGAACAAGTTGGAGCTCATGCACATGTCAACCTAACAAATGCCTGCGGATATATTGACAAAGGGTTTGACTGCCAAGTGCCATGATAAATGTATTAAAGCGTTTTGGAATCTGTTAATTTTATTTTGATAACTTTGAAATGTAGAAATGTCATGATTGAGGGAAAGTGTTGAAATACTGTCTGAAGTTGGTATACTTAGGCTGCTCGTATACCAGCATGAGACCGTAACGCGACTGCGACGATACTTTTTAACGAGGAGTTTGCGTCGCATCGCCGCATCTTTGGTGTGGTCACAAACTACGTACCGCGACACGAAGTCGCGGTCGCGTTGCGGTCTCGTATACGAGCAGCCTTAGTTGTAATCATGTCATTTAATATTTCTGTACGTAATTTTCGCTATCCTGTTACGCTTGTCAACTGTTTATTGTATTGTTTCCGGGGAGACAGTCTGAAATAAAAGTTGATCCTGGAAAGATGTTCGTGCTTCATTTGTGAAATTAATCCGATTTAATCCTGGAATATCGGGCTGAATCATTGCGTAGCTCAATTGATTTCAACAGTTACATCGTAATATAATATTTGGTTAGAGCATGTCATTTAGACCCCTATTCAAGTAGCATTTTTGTAGAACTAGTGGGAAATATTCACATTTTTTGAAGGTGTAAAGCTGGCCGTCCACTAGGTCGGAAACGCGGCGCGGGGTGGAAATGTGTGCTAGAACTTTGAACCAAGATACACTAAGCTCCGTCCACTAGGTCGGTAGCGCGGCGCGGCGCGGAGAAGTCGAAAAATCTCCGCGCTCGGGATCTATCCAAACTTCTAGAGCGCGGCGCGGTTTCATGAATTCCGCGTCGCCGACCCAATGGACGGAGGGCGGAGCGGAAATATTCCGACCTCGGCACGACTCGGTCACTTTCGTTTCGATATCTCTGAGTCCGTCGTGAAGTGGAAGACAAAGACGCACGCGTTTCTTTCATTTCTTTTCATTCAGTTTAGTTTATCTCTTTCTATTCTCAAGTTATTGTGATATAGATAATAATTTTGCATATATGTTCAACATATCCTGAAAATTTCAAGCCGCTATCTTTTTCTGTTCTCAAGTTAACGTGAGATGAATAATATTTTTTAATAATTTTTTTAGAATTTTCTAATGATACGAACCTTACAAAATTGCACATTAGTGTCCATGTTTACGTTCTACAACCACTCACCAAGTTTCAATTCGATCCGATTGGTAACGGTTGATAAAAAATTGGTACTTGGAAACCATTAGGCCGATTATGTCCATTAATGAACTTGTCCGTCGCATTGGGACGCGCCAGCTACCCAAAATATTTCAATTCGATATTTCGTTCCGTTCTCAAGTTATCGTGGCAACGGTGGCCGGCCAGCGGACATAATCAAATTTGACCCCAGATTCTTCATCAGGGAGGCGAACCTAATCGTTTGAGTCCATTTTCGGCAAAAAATTCTAAAGTTACAGACATTTGGGCAAAATGATAACGCGACGTTCCCCAGAACATACGGGTCAAAATCAGAGAGGTGAGCATTTTATGTTTCCAAATATCTGAGAAATTAAGTCTTCTTTTGAAGAAAACTAACAAGTGGAGTCCGTCGTGTCATTAGTCATGAACCTTTCCTGTGAAGAGGCACGCACAAAAAAATATATTTTAGAAATTGTACCTGTCAAGAAGCACTATACCAAGGCCAAAAGTCATTTTGGGAACACTTTTAAATATTTTTTTTAATAATAATATAACCAATGCATTTAAGATTCACCTTCAAGAAATTGTAATTAACCAGTTCCTAACTCGGAAAATGTTATTATTTTGTATATTTCTATAATCAAAACACTTATTTTACAAATTACTCTCCATAAATTTTCCATTGGCGTAAATTTCGCTCCAAAAATTTCAATTTATTGTATTCATTTTTGTACTTCGTCATATATTAATAATATAAATACAAAAGTTCGAAGATCATTTCATGTTGTATATATAAGATTTAACTATAGCTTTACTTATTAGTAATTTATTTGCTGTTTTTGTGATGTTCCCGAAAATGATGGGGTGTTCCCTAAATGACGTTGACGTTCCCTGAATGAACGCAACGCCTGGTTTTGGCCTATTTTATGCATGAAAATATTACACATTTACAGAGTATTATACCTTTATTTGTACTTAAGGAATGAGGAACATGAATATGAAAATCTAAACTCGTAATCGGTGTTTTTTCATATGGTTGCCACTTACGCATTTTTGAAAAGCCTACCGCTGTTTAAAATTTTTCGGTAATTCATCAACGGTGTCTTTTAGTTGTGTTTTGCCACAACCTCGCCAAATAATAGTCATTTTGAACTTCCGGAGTAACAGAACATCCTCTTATTATTTCATCAACTTTACGAGTAGGCGTACCAGCACTCTTTTGGGATGCTCTTTCTTCGCGTCTTCTGCTCCTCTGAACTTTTTTTCGCAACTGATCTATAATTCCTTGCTTTTTCTGTATTTTATGTTTCTGTTTTTTAATAGTTTGGTAAGCCTGTACTTTTTCTTTTTAAACCTGTTTTCATCCTAATTTCTTCCTCGACAGGCGATTATAGTTTTCTATCTCATATTCAGAATCTGGGAGGCTGTTAGCTAAAATATTTGCCATCATCTTTTTTTTTGTATATACTTTTGGGAATTTATTCTCCATAACTTTCTCTGTTTCCTCTTCTGTCTTTCAGTCATATAACTTACAGTCTTAACTTTATTTTCAGCTTTCTTCCTTTGGTAATATTCCCTATCTTTCATACTCTTCATCTCTTTTTTTTTTCAGGTGTAATTTTATTTAAAAACTTGCGCTTCCTTGCATTAGCCTTTTCACGATATTTTGTATAAGCTATACTGTCTTGTTTTATCATTTTCCCTTATACTGGTACTAAATGGATACCTAAAACCAAAATTTTGCATGGCTATGCTTTTAAAAGCATTAGAGTATCATGTTGCCTATAAAACATGTCATTTCAGAATCACCGGGTCATTTAGGGAACGCCCTTTATACGAGAACGTTTCCGAAATGACCGTTGCCGAAATGACTATTCGATAAATATTTTCATGTCACGCTTGGCGCCGCCATGTTAGATATTAGTTTTAGAGGTTATGAACAAGTGAGCTGTAATATTTATAAGAATTTCACAAAAAGTATGCAAATTTTCGAAAACCAAATCACCAAACAGAGTTCCCGTAGTGACAGGGAATTGAAGTACGCTTCACACATATCAAATTAAAAGGTACTTTTCAACAAAATCAATTATTTTTTTCCGTAAACAAGACACACGCCTTTTACTTTGACTAGTAAAGTTCACACTGAAGCTCACTAACGTCACATAACATGTATTGTTTTAATTAGATCGACCGATATCCACCACGTTCACGGAATGATTTGATAAACGTCAGACAGCATTTGAATAGCCAAAATATGAAGAAATCAAACTGGTATTCATTCAATTTATACGTATATTCTTAATCAGATGATTTTCAACGCTTATATTAAAATATGACATTTGTAAATCGTAATGGTACATATTTTTGAGTGGTCTGATCTATGAAACACGGTATAAGGACGCATTCCCGGAATGACTATTTAGACCCTTTTTTCTTTAAAATCAATTAAAATATTATTATTGAAAAATAAGAATGCTAAATGCCTCGTAATTAAGCACAGAACCTTTATTTTAAAATGAATATTTTAGTAATATCATGTTATTTTATCAAGAAAACCTTGTCGGAAGCGTAATGCTCACCTCTCTGATTTTGACCCATACGCGTAAAAACAATATTTTAGTGAAATATGATATCTACGGTACCTGGCACGTCGCCAGTCTTTCTTCAGGAAAAATGGCTTCTTGAAATTGAGTATTTTGCCTTTCAATCTCTGGCCTCAAAAGTTGCAGCAATTTGAAGAACATTTCTGGCGACATCCTGAAGTACCTGAAGAATTTATTTTCGTCCCTCAGGAGATCATCAAATAGATGATGAAATTCTCCAAGCTCTTTTCTTTTTTGTATTAATTTCATGAACCCATATCCTTTTCCTCTTTCTCCTCACTGCTTACTTCCTCTTCTTCAGCTCACAATGACGCAGCAAACACGAACAAGTCCACGTCGTCAGAAGACATACCTCATGTGATACGCATATATCGACTGCCAAGCGAGAACTGTCCCACAGATAACTAAGTATATAGATTCGACACTGGCCTTGTAACATGAAAAACACTGTTTTTAGTTCATTGGCATTCTCCAGAGGCGGGCACATCGCATGTGTCGGTATTACAGATTTCGGTTTTGGCGCGAAATTCAAATTAAGACGGTATTTCGCTTTTGGCGCGAAATTCAAATTATGTCGGTATTTCGCTTTTGGCGCGAAATTCAAATTAATTTATTTAATGTGTATTCCGAAATGTGAGCGAAATGAGGAAAATTTCAGAAGCTTGTTCTGAAATTGTTTTCCCTCACCAATTTCTTAGAAGATTCTTGTCTTTCGTAAGAGAACTTATGTTCTGTACCGAAATATAAGAATCTTCGGGGAAATTGCTGAGATGAACAAATTTCAGAACAAACTTCTGTGAATTTTCTCACTTCGCAAACATTTCGGTGTATACATTTAGTGGTCTGACAGATCTTGTTACAATAAAAGGAAGTATGAGATAGAATTACTTTTCCAATAAATCAACGTTTCCATAAAAATCACACTGAGCCAAGTTCATTGCGGTGCACAAAACCGACTTTAAAAACAAACAAGAGAGGAAAATCATGTCAATGTTACAATCACAGGAAAACTTGAATTTGTTAAAGATTGGAAAAAATTTGCATGTTCGTATAAAACTCGGTCACATTCCATTAATTGAAAGGGTAATTGTACCTCACAATCCAGTTTGTTTCGGCCTTGTACGCCTGGAAGACAGAATAACTTTTAAATTTGAAGGAAAATAAAAGGTACTATCACACATAAATTATATATATTGATATTTTCACCACAGTGAACATATGTGAAATTAATTGTGTATAAATTATAATAAATGCAAAGAATAAAACTTTAACACTAAAAAATCAGTTTTAAGAGGGCCATACTCATCGTCGGCCCTCAAGATCAGGTATGAAAAACGAGTTCTTCGTACCTCATCTAGAGGGTCGACTATTAATGCAGCCCTAAGTTTTATTTGTTTACGTAAAATACTTTTAAGCAATTAAGTAAAACTCACAATATCATCGCCCACATTATATAGTGTGCGGTGTTGAGGTATTATAACAGTAACAAGAAAAAAATAGCTATTAACATAATTAAAACAATAGTTCTCTTGCATGTAACATGAAATACCATATGTTTATGTCTTTCTGAAATCTAATTCAATACCAGATCAACATGTATGCCCTCATCCACTTTCATAATTTATACAATTTGAATATTTCGGTATTGAAAATCGGTAAATCAAGAAGCAAATTCAAATGAGGTAAAAAAACGCTTCTGAATCATTGCTATAACGGCTGACGTAATCAAAATTATTGCACTGGAAGAAAGTGTGAAATGGACACAAGAAGAGAATGAGAGTAGATATGACGGGCCATTATGTGCAACCAAATTTCAATGACCGTTTCCTCGTTGAATATTGAAAATTTTCACGGCAGTTTCACTTTTTCAGAATTCTTATGGATATAATACTCGATTCTAATAATAAAAAAAAATGCATGCAAGAGACCTATTACACCCAAACCCAATATATACACAAATAAAACAAACAAAAACAGAAATACAGAAAGTATACCCACAAAGCTCTAGCTGTCTATGGGAAAAATGGTTTTCCTCAGCTGACTTAGTAAAAACTCAAATATCTTGTTCGCTCACATTATATAGTGTATGGTGGTATTATAACATATCAGTTGCTTAAGAAGTTGCAATTACAACTTTACAACAGTTGTATATGTTGTGAAATCATTCCCACTTTTGTCGTAGTAACCGTGCTACTGACGTTATAATGTACTAATTTGATACTGATTTACGTAGGCTATCGGTTTTTTGGATTGTTATATAGATGTCCATACAACCGATATTCATAACACTTTTGCTACGTGGGAAAACAAAGAATTGATTCCTGTTTAAAACAATAAAATAAAGGAGAATGCAGTACTGCTCCAGACAAAAGATCACCTTCAAATATGCTAACCATTTGAGGCCAGGATTCTTTTTCAATCTGCTCTGCTCTGTGCTCCATCCCATCCTAGCGTATGTCCCACATGACTATCCTTAACTGGGGCATCTCCAGGACCAAACTGAGGAAATAATAATAAATAATAAATAAATAATAAAATTTTTGGTATAGGACATATATATTGTGGAAAATGTACAAGCATTTAAAATTTAAAAGAAGATCCTCTCATTACTATTGCTATTCAAAGCAATCATGTCATCACTCCAACATTAGTATTATACACTTACTTTTATGAGTTCTTGGCTCCATAATATTTTGCGTTCCTTTAGACAGTGACATTTGTAGTTGGTCAATATCGGTTTTTGAAGTTGATGGTTGGTTCCATACATCATCAAGAACTTTTGAGATACCTTCAAAAGAAAGATGAACTGTTTTATATTTCTTAGAATTTCACAAAAATTTTAAAAACAAATTCAAATTATTGTTGTCAATGTATAGCTTACCTGAAACACCAAGTGTAGGAACTGCATGCATAGCGAGCCTTCTTCTTCCTCCTTCTATCTTGTAACAGTCTCCAAATGTGCATGGCATACATAATGCCTGTTATAAATCTGGTCAATCAACAGATAATATTTCCCAATCACTTGGCTTGATAATGTCGATCCACGTTTTAAAAAGACTTGGATTGTTTTTAGGAAATCGATGTCTCATGCTAACATTATCCTCACAACCATATACACAACATTTGATCCATTTTCCCATTTTTACGATAAAGTTCCAAACACGAGCTCGTCACTTACCAATCGATATTTTGGCTGAACCTCTTCGGTCGAAGGTGCGAATTCAAATTCACTTCAATTTCTACCTGAGTAAACAGTAATTTGGTTTACCTGCCATAGAAACGATCAGGTATCTGTGCAGGTATCTTATCGGTATTCTATGGATCCAAGTACACATATTTCATCGGAATAGTTATAATATAAAATTGTCCACTCAATAAACATATATTTATTTGAATAATTTTCATAGTTGTAAACAAGGTTCGTTGACACTTTCAGAAATTAATGACAAATCCATCACATTCTGAATCACTGTAATTCTGAACGCGCAACAGAGTCATCTATCGGATCTCATCCCATGGAAATCATGGAATTTGCGCAGGCAGAGACATCTCTAGAATGCCAATGAACTAAAAACAGGGTTTGGGGTGGGGGAAAGAGAGTGTCACGACCCTGAACTGTCCTGAAAATTTTTCCGACCTGACCGACCGCCCCACAGTGGACGGCGATCTACATTTCCGCCCCGCGCCGCGCCGCGCCTCGTTTCCGACCTAGTGGACGGCCAGCTTAACGCGTAAACGAAGTTTCGGCTTCTGCGGTGTGGCAGCCGAATTCTTGAAATCCGCAGCTAACTTTAGGCTGCTATCTGCACACCGGTGTCTCTTGCCTTGTTCCGATATTCCTGAACAGTACTGAGCAGTAAATTGAAACGTCAGATATTACTGAAATTCACTGGCGATGCTTAGGCTTGTTTCACATGCATACGGTTCCATTCGGTTCGGTTCGTTTTCGGTTTCAACCGAAAACGAATGAAGGCCTTTCACACATATACGGTTCATATTAGGTTTTATGTTATCTTCCGACACGGGCTCACAATTCCAATTTTTCCGCGACGTCAGATTCATCAAAGCCATTCAAAATTGAACACATACATCTTTGAATGCATCCTACGTCTTTAATTCATCTTTATATTTTTCGGAAGTTTTGTCCCGCAGCACTGGTTTAGATTTACTGCAGAAATCAGTCGATCCACATTTGGTAAACCATCATTTTCCCATGAATACTGAGATAGCAACAATATCCCGAAAATATGTATGTTTATATTTCTATATTTGAACAATTCCTGAAAAATTGAAAGATATCTGCTCGATTTGAGGTTAAAACCACACAACGAGACAGAAAACATAATATGTAAATATTTATTACTTTATGGTTAAAACCGAAACTAAACCGTATTCGTGTGAACGCCCCGGTTGATCTGTATTCCCTACACACGAATCTAAACCTGATAGAAACCTATTCGTGTCGAGGGAGTATTCGGTGCTGTACGGTTTCTATTCGGTACCGAATCTAAACCGGAGCACCGTTTCACACTTGTCGCCAGCGACCGAATTGAAACCGAAAACGAAACGAACCGAATGGAACCGTATGCATGTGAAACAAGCCTTACTCTTACTTAAGAGCGTTCCGAAATTACTTACTGCGGCCAGTAATGCCAGCAATTTCGGAACGTAAGGTATGCCATAGCTTTCACTTCTCCAAACGATATATTATTCTGTAAATGGAACCGTACAGCGTAAGCGCGTGGTACGACAAACTTGCACGGAGCCAGAATATCGCAACGCACGCTTTGATTTGATTTTATGGGGTGCACGCAGTCACGCACCACACCAGTCCTGTGGCCAATACTCCTGCTTCAGCAGGAGATCTCCTGCTTTCACTCCGAATCTCCTGCTCTCCTGCTTTCACTCAAAATTCTCCTGCGTTTAACAACAATTCCAAGATCAGATATTTTATATACATTTTTTATCTTGTAGGTAACGTGATTCATAAGTTAGAAGGGATTTTCTTGTCATTCTGAATAGATTTCTGTCAAAAGTCTGTTCCTCAAGTTTTTATCTGTCAAAAAACGAGTTCATACGCCTTTGTTTAGACAACTGCTCAATTCGAACCATAGAATAAAGAAAGGTTTCATTCTATGATTCGGACTTATATTTTTGGTTTTTGCTATTATTAATGTTCATTTAGCTTTTATTCAATATTTAATGTGGTTTGTTAACATATTCACACAATTTTTTGTCCGAAAATAATTTGTATGGTCTTATTTTCGAATCTCCTGCTTTTTCTACCAAATCTCCTGCTTTTTGAAATTCTTTCTCCTGCCAAATAATTTTGACGCCTGGCAACACTGCATACCACACCAAGTACATACGAGTATAGGACTTGCTGGCGAGATTATGTCGAAAGAACGATCCGCTCAAAAAACTATGTGGATTTTTTCGTTTCGAAACTTTTATATTCGAAATCGACCTAAGAAAAGGTGGTATTTTTCGGAAGAACCAATCAATTTTCGACCAATCAAAAATTAGAGTTCTGTCAGGTTGGATTGAAAATCGGTTAAAACAAACTATTTGGAGCTGTATACAGGATTGTCCGATAGGTGTCGCACTCTAACATCAATAGGAATTCTTAATAATTCAATAGAAATTCTGCGGAATTCCATGGAATTCAATAGGAATTCCACGGAATTCAATAATAATTCCAGGAATTCATAGGAATTCCAGGAATTCAATAGGAGCATACTGAAAAATCAAGATTGGTCTCGTATATATGACACAACTAGTGACAAAATTAATGAGCAGTGGGAAATGTTTGCTGGGATTTTCATGAAAAGATTTGAAGAATGCTTTCCGTTGAAAAAAATTATAAATAAAACAAATATGAAACATAATGAGGGATATGATCAGGATATTGAGGAATGTAAGAATCGGCTGAATATTCTTTATACTATGAGTACAGTAGATCCCAGGTTCAATGATTGCTATCGACTTGTGAAGAAAGAGTATAACGGAAAACTGACGAGAAGAAGACAAAAACTCTATGAGCAACAAATAACTCAATCTGATAACAAATCCAAAACAGTATGGCAAATAGTGAATAGTATAACTGGGAAAAGCAATGTAAACAATTCCATAAAAGTACAGGGAAGTGCACAATACATAGCTGACAGCTTCTTGAAACATATAACTGAATCCATTGATGAGTTAAAAACTGATCAAAACCAGCCATATGTAAGCACCACTGACAAAAATATGAAATCTATGTTTGTTAACCTGGTTAGTGAAACTGAATTCTTGAATATAGTTAAAAATCTGAAAAATAAAATGAGCAGTGGTGCAGATGGAATCCCGAACAAATTGATAAAAATCGTGGGTGTTTATATTGCGGAACCTTTAGTCTACATTATTAATAACTCCTTTAAGTTTGGTATGTTTCCTGATCAGTTAAAAACGGCATGTATAATCCCTGTATTCAAAAATAAGGGTGATCCAAAAATTATTGATAACTATAGACCAATAAGTTTGCTGAGCGCTTTTTCAAAAATCATTGAAACTGCAATGTGTGGCAGATTGATTCGGTTTCTTACAGCATGTAACATAATCAGGGACTCTCAACATGGTTACTTGAAAGGTAAATCTACCCAGACTGCAATTTTCCAGTTCATACAGCATATAATAGACTCATTGGAGAATGATACATTGGCATTAGGCCTATTCTTAGACCTTTCTAAGGCATATGAGTGCCTAAACTAAATCTTGAGATATTGTTAAATAAGCTGGAGGATTGCGGAGTAAGAGGTCCAGCTTTAAGGTGGTTTAGAACATACTTAAAAGATTACAAAATAAAAACAAATGGTGAAGATTACGAAAGATGGAGCTGGTGCAAAATCTTTCGAACAAATAACAAACATTGATATTCCACAAGGCAGCATTACGGGACCATTGCTTTTCATAGTTTACGTAAATGATCTGAATAAATTCATGAAGCTTAATGAGACTTGTAAGTTGATAAATTACGCTGACGACACGAATATGCTAGTCAGGCATCCTGATATGATCAGTCTAATTGCCAGAGCAGATCTAGACTTTGAAAGAGCAAAATCTTGGTTTCTACAAAACAAACTGGTTCTCAATGAAAATAAAACAAGCCTCGTACTGTTCAAAACAAACTATGCCCGCTCTGACATGCCTGCTAATGTCAGTTTAGGTGATAAGAACTTTATAGTTAGTAAACACTCCAAGTTCCTGGGGGTCTATATGGATAGTTTTTTGTGCTGGGATGTACATGTTGAGCAGCTCTGTGGGAGACTGAGTCAAATCTGTTACACACTTAGGGTAGTTGTAAAATATGCAAACTTTCAAACAATGAATATTGTGTATCATGCAAATTTTTAGTCAAGAATACGATATGGTTTGATATGTTTTGGAAGTAGTCGAGATATTGAAAATGTGTTCTTGATTCAAAAACGAGCTTAAGAATAATGTAACATTTGAAGTGCAAAGAGTCGTGTAGGGGTTACTTCAGGAAAAATAGGTTACAAACAGTACCAGCTTTATACATTCAAGAATGTCTGTTATTTTTGTTCAGAAATAGGCATTTATTCAAACAGTTTGAAACAAGAGGGCTATAATAATAATAATAATAATAATAATAATAATAATAAGTTTCTTTATTTCAAATCATTTCCCTTACAGTGTTTAGACAACAAGAAAGTTCTATGAAATGAAACAGTGTCCAAAGAAAAAATGTCATACTACATTATGAGCTGCAATTAATGTCATCCATTGAGTAAGGTTCTAATTCCAATAGTTCCCTAAATATACGTTTTTTAAAAATTTTTAAATCTCTTATGTTTTTAATTTCTGGAGATAGACCATTGAATAATTTTAAACATCTATACTCTAGCTGGTTTTGAGTAGTTGTAAGGTTACACTTGGGGTAATTATAATTCTGACTTCTTGTTCTGTAAGCATGGTTACTTCTGAATCCTTCAAACATACACCTATTCTTGTGGAGAAACAGTAAGCATTCCTGCACATACATAGCATAAATTGTTAAGATGCCATTCTTCCTGAACACACCTCTGCAGGATTCTCGATATTTCATTCCGGTAAGTGTTCGAACCGCTCTTTTCTGTGAGGTAAATAATGGTGACAAATTTCCAGATCCATAAAATATTATGCCAAATCTGAGTTTTGACTCAATAGTGGCGTGGTAAATAGTTTTCAAAATTTTTGGGTTGAGGTGTTTTGACAAAATCGAAAAAGCATAAATTGATGACCCTACTCTTCCACATAGATTGTCTATGTGTGCCTTCCAGTTGAGTTCGTGGTCTATAACCATCCCAAGAAACTTTGTATGCTCAGATATTGCAAACTTGCAGCCATTCAAGACTACAACCCAACTAGACATGTAAATCTGCAATATCCTATGCATAGACCGAGTGTAACTGAAAAAGGGGCACTGTATACTTCCAGCAAATGTTTCAACAAATTGCCAGAACGCATCAAAGTGATCAATAATCTTACTGCATATAAAAAAGAAATCTTTGATGTGTTAATAAAATTGGAATCCTATACGATGAAAGAATTTTATGATATGTAGGTGTATTTGACATTGACACTATTTTGTTCAATGGTTGCTGTATTGTAATTATTTCTCAAAATAAAGATTATTATTATTATTATTATTAATATTAATTCCAGGAATTCAATAGGAATTCCATGGAATTCTACTTTCTTGTACACCAGAATTACTAGCGGTTTACCCCTCGGGTTAGAATGGACGAGGTTCAAAATTTTTCCTGCCAAATATGACGATACGGACCTTTTTCGAACGGGAAACTAAGCAAAAAGTTAAGATGAGGGATAAAAACCGTCGAATAATAAATATGAAACATTTCCGAAATATTAGAAATCTGAAAAAAGATGAAAAGTATAAAATTCGCTCATATAAACCTTCCATCGTAGGTTCTATACAGAGCGACTATAGCGCAGAGGTTAGTTTTTGTCGCACTCATAAGCTGATGGTACTGGAATCAATTCCCGTAGCCGGAACTGCTCTTTGTCGTTTTTCTGCGCGCATGTTCTGGGAAACAGCGTGTTATCATTTTCCCCAAATGTCTCTAACCTCAGAATTTTTTGCCAAAAATGGTCTCAAACGATTAGGTTCGACTCACTGATGAAGAATTCGTGGTTAAATTTGATTCTGTCCGGCCTGCCGTTGCCACAATAACTTTCGAAAGAGAGAAAATTTCATAGTAGGTGACTCGTCCAAATACGACGGACAAGTTCGTTAATGGGCATAATTAGTCCAACGGTTCCCGGCAATAATTTCGTCTTCCACCAATAGACCAATACAGATCCCATTAAATTGAAATTTGGTAACTGGTTGTAAAATACCTATGTAAAGAAGTATATGAAATTTTGTGAGGAACGTATTTAGAATATAAAAACAAAATTTTAAAATATTATATATCTTGAGATAACTTGAGAACGGGAAGAGATAGCGACTTGCAATCTTTAGGGTAGGTTGCGTATCCGCATGCGACATTTTAGCTTGTTAATAGGCATAATCAGTCAAACGCTTTTGGAGTTATAACTATCTGAAATCTTATTCTTATTTCCTCAATAAATCAAAAAATATGAAAGTGATCCATTTCAAACATGGCAATTAGTTGTAGAATGCCAACGCGCAAATTTCTGAGAAATTTCGTGAAGAAGGTATAACTAGAAGAATTTAAAAAAAACATCAAAAAATATTCTATATATCAGAAACTATTAGTTCGACATCGCTGAAATTTTGTGAGAATCATCAAACCCCAACTTCACAGCCAAGTTCCACATTTGAACACGATTGAATCTATATTGTTGGAGATCCGAGCAATCTTGTGTGAGTTCAGTAGCTGGATGGGTACCCATTTGCCACGATAACTTTCGAACGGAAAGACATAGCGAGTTACTATTTTCAGGGTAGTTTGCGTATCCGAATGGATCCTTTAAGATCGGTTTTAGGCATAATCGGTCCAACGTTTTCGGAGTTATACCCACCTGGAATATTATTTTCTCGATAACTCAAAAAATGCAGATCCGATCGCATTGAAACTTGGTAACTAGTTGTAAAATACTGACATAAAGACGTATGTGAAATTCTGCGAGGATCGTATCACCAGAAAGATCTAAAAAAATGGGTTCAAGCCCTGTGGACAAGAGCTTTCTGGCGCTCCAGTTCAAACAGACAAATTATATCTCCGAAAGTATTGGTTTCTCAGAGTTGAGAATTATATCAATGTATTCTTATGATAGAACTGCATCATCAATCATCAATTCAAATAATAGTTTATTTATCAAGATTAAATGAGCAATCTGAGAATGAGAACTGCACCATGGAAGAAACCAAATTAAAATAGCTGTAATGAATTTGACTCTCTCTTATAGAACAGGATGAAATGTACGAGTATGAACACAGATCATATAATAAAGCTTAGATAGAATAATTATAGCATTCTGTGAAAACATAGAAGTACGATTCATTATTGAAATTTAGAACTTCATCTTAGCAGAAATTGAATTCAAACATCATAGAAAAATTTAAATTCAACAAGAGTGCCAAAAAATTATCAATCCAAAACCAAAAGACGAATTCTACCCAACAACGAACTCATCCGAGATATTCATTCCTCAATTCTATGATGAACGATAATATATATCTTTCCTCAAATCTACTCCAATACACCAATATTCCAGTTTTGTTTTTAGTGGAGATATTCTGAACTCAATATTATCAACTTACCATTACCATTCCCATCATCATATGGATTGACCATCGGCATGAAAATATCAAACAACAAAAAGTATGATATTATATTATATTTCTCATATTTATACGATTGGTGCAATGAATGACAATGTTATTAACTTACCATTACCTTTCCCATCATCATATGGATTGACCATGGGCATGAAAATATCAACCAACAAAAAGTATGATATTATATTATAATTCTCATATTGATACCATTACTGGAATGAATGACAATGAAACAACGTCAAAGTTGACATTATAACAATTCATAGAATAGCCACAGAATAATTCTATCATTGAAATTTTGAAAAATCATATCTCCGAAAGTATTAGCTTGTTGGAGTTAAAAATGATATGAATGGATTCTTATGGTAAAAATGCTTATTGAAAAAAAATTAATTTGGAATTTGTTCTGTAAAAAAAAAATTTATTTTGTTACTCCGAAACCATCTGTCCGATTTTGCCCAATAACGAACTTAGCCGAGATATTTATCCCCCAAACCTACTCTGAAAATTTCAACTGTCTAGCTCATTCCGTTCGGAGTTATCGTGCCTACGGCCGGACCGGCCGGACAGAATGAATTTTGACCACGGATTCTTGATCAGTGAGTCGAACCAAATGGTTTAAACCCATTTTCATCGAAAAATTCGAAAATTACAGACATTTGGGCAAACTGATAAGCACTCAGTTCCGAGGAACTAGAGTGCCAAAAATATGAAAAAATATTATGTACCTATCTCACGATAACTGGAATGGAAAGAGATAGCGACTTGCAATTTTCAGGGTAGCTTGTGCATCCGAATGCATCGAAGATCGTTAATAGGCATAATCGGCCAAACGGTTTTGGAGTTTTACAAATCTGAAATTTTGTTATTTCCCCTATAACTCAAAATTACAACTACGATCCAATTAAAACTCGGTAATTACTCATAGAATGCCGTCTCGCTAATTTTCGCTTTCACATTCCACCCGAAAACAAACAACTAACTCCAGAATATTTTTTAGAATGTTAGTAAAAAGCTGGCTTTCAAAACTCCCACAAAAATTTAACAGCTTCTAGAAAATATATTCGATGAATCTCTGGACATGTTAAAATTGGGTGTATATGAAATTAAATGTTTAGATTGCAAACAACCAGAATCATTTTCACACGGTATGAATAGTGTATGAGACACATTTGCAACAACATCGATAAATCTGCTGTTGCAAATCACTTTTTACAACCGGCCACGCATTAATGTCCTCGATAATTTAAGTAATTTGTGATAATATAAAATGTCTAATTTTTGATCAGTTAGGTACCTACCTAAATTTGTGACATGTATTATTATATTATACAAATATATTATATACCTATATAATAAATACTATGTAGGTAGTACTTACACCAATATTCGAGAAGAACACATGGACACTCATTATAACTAACTCACTTATGGCTATTAAATAAAGGATCAATATAACGAAGATAATTTCGAAAAATTCTATAAGGTTTGATGAGCCGTCTTTTCCATTCTTTCCTTTTTTCACTTCTTTCCCCATTGTGATCTCCAGACGAATCTCTCTCAAGTGTTTCACAGTACCCGAAATGATATTTGTCAGCAACTTATCTATTTATCCAACGTCAACAGACAGGCATTCCCAGATTAATTGGAACGCGATTTCTCTGAAATACAATTCAATCGGAAATCCCTATGGACAAAAAACAATACTGTACCGCTCGTTCTGTTCCTATTATTCATCAAATTCAAGGACAACATAAATCCAAAAAACCATATTATATTGTACTGCTTCTAATAATTGCTAATTGCCCAACCCTCTAGTGTAATATTGAATTATAATGGTCAATGTTATTATTATGTAATACTAAAACATATTCGAGTATACTCTTGCAAGAAAGTCGCTCAAATAAAATAAATCTCTGAAAGTGGAATCAATCAAGGCTGAATAGCCTGAATAGGTTAAGTTCTTAGCAATTTTCATAAATATAGGTTTTCTATTTGTAAAATAGCCTGAATTCAATTATTCTAACCAGATGACTGTACTACTTGTACTAGTGAGGCAAGAGATGGCGCTCGCGTCAAGTTAGTCGTACAGTGACTCTATAGAGTCACTGTAGTTAGTCGCTTCGTTTCCTATCTTTCTTCTCTTTAATCTTTGCCTCTGCCTGCGCAAATTTCTTGGGATGAGATCCGATAGATGACTCTGTTGCGCGTTCAGAATTACAGTGATTCAGATTTCAGATTCAGAATGTGATGGATTTTTCATTAATTGTTTTTCTGAAAGTGTCAACGAACCTTGTTCACAACTATGAAAAGTATACAAATAAATATACTCCATTCACTTTTATAAAGTCTCCCGGTTGGCCATGATTTAGGTCTATCACGTTTTTGTAATTGAAGCAGAGGCAGGTTGGCACTGCTGAAATATCGTCAAGGTCAAAACAATTGGCCGGGACGTTGCCAACTTCTACTCTCAAAAGTCTCAAACTTAACATAATATAATCATAACATTAAAATCTGCAATAGGAAAACTTCATTCTGACATGTTGAACTCTAGAATGAAATTACTTAGTTTCCTATCATTATATTTTATTAAGGTATAAGAATGACTCGGGTTTCTTAGTACTACCTGGTAGTACTACATTTTGAAACTGGTGTATTTCAAGTTGTGCAACAAGGTATTTAAATGTCTTCTTGAGAAAAGTGGGGAATTTCAAAGGTACGTCTGTTCGTTTTCCTGCCGGGTTATTCAGGTACTTTTATTCTTTTCCCAAATGAACATTCACAAAGTAACGGACTACTTTATCCATTATTTTTCACTAAAATTTCAACATTAGATAATTCATTTCCAAACAAGAAAATAGCATAATTGAATCTTCCAACCAGTGTATATACGTGATATATTTCCTGTAACAACAGGGCAAAAATTTCCTTGTATAGTCGCCAGGACTGTGGAATTATTGAATTCACATAATATCTTTTCAAATTCATTATTTTTCCGAAGTAAATTCACATTGTGAAAATATAGTCCGTTTAAGATATATTGACATCGAAGTAGGCCTTGAACGTGTAGTTGGTGCTTTATTTCTAGTTACAAAAAATTACTGTTCGGTAACCAGAGAAAATAAATATTAACATAAAACATAACCTTGAATATTTTCCATGCTATCTCCTATTTGTAATTAATCGAAAAGCCTTATAAATGCTTTCTTGATGTACTTTGGAAATTCAAATCGCGAATGTATTTTATCCTGAGATTTTGGAAGGATAATTTTCCAACTTCAACTGCAGTTGACTGATGAAACAAACATAAATATGAGGTTGATGCCCAGAAACCATTTCAAGGAATTGGAAACATCATTATTTATAATAGAGAAGAACAAAAATTGGATAGTTTTTTTTAAGGGCGGATGAAGAACCTTTTGACGTAATAATCATGTGCATCTCAATATATCTTAGAACTTGGGTTCCTTATCCAAAGCCATTGGAAAATCAATCAAGGTGTAAAAGCCCATAAGAAACTCACTTTTCATTTATTGTATCCATATTTGTTATTGAATAATTTCATTAATATAATGTTAATAAATATTATGTTATTATTATTACTTCATCAGTATAAATTATTGAGAGGTGGGTTGAATAATGGAGCATTATTTTGGAAGAAGAAATAATTTATCAGTGTTTAAGCAGATTTATTATTTCTGTCTTAATTTAACTTGGAAAGTAATAGCTTGTAAAATATTATAATCTTCATGCAATGATATCTAATAGTTCAAGTGTTTATTTTTCCACAAAAAAAATCAGAACCAAAACTTTACTATGTACATTTTTTTTACGTAAGCTGTGAGATTTCAATTGCAACTAGGAACAGAAAAGATTATTTGCCATTTTCCTACGAATTGTCGTTTTAGTATTATAATTTATATTGAAAAACTTAATGATTTAAAATTCTATTTCAAACTTTGATTTGCTTAGTTCGTAGAGCTCATGAAGGAAAGAACTAATCGAAGAAAATCTTCAGTGAAGTGCTCTCTCAAATTTTCAAAAACTTTAATTTAATCTCGAATTTAATGTAATGTTTCTTTAAATGTAAAGTCGTATATCACAGGAGTTCTTCCACAACTGCTGCCAGGTTTGAATGATGCGCCTTCCTCTTTTTTCCTAAGAATTCTTTTAACAGTAAGTACTTGAAAAAATCTGAAATATTATGGCCAATGTATTAATCAGAATACACTCTTAGTGGTTGAATAACAGTTTACCTGGAACACTAGAGCAATGCTGGCGGTAATATCTACAGATTCCCTGAAGAATTCAAAGTAACATCTATATACTGCTTCGTGTTCCCTTTTTGTTAGGCGAGAGGTATCGTAAGCAATTCCAGACATTTTTAATAGCACAAGGATGCGGACATACTCAAACTCGGCACGATTAATTATAAACACACATGTAAAAACTATCCCAAATTGTTCGATTTTCGTTATATCGAAATTGTAAGAAATAAATAATAAATGACAGTTCATCAGCTCATGGTTATTTTCAATGCGAACAACCTAAATTATGTGACTTGAAATATAACTAGACCGACCGTTGCCAACTGAATTTCGATTTTCCAAAGCCACCCTTGATGTCAATTAGTGATGTGAAATACTCGAGTTTTTAAGTTAAGGATATATGTCCTGGAAAAATGTCCGAAACTTTCCCCCAAGGTCGAGCATTTTGAGTATTTAAGTATTTACGGACATTGCGGAAAAATCGGGAAAAATGTGACAATGGTCACATGTTAATTTAAATATCAGGACAATTTGAGGCATTTTAAGATATTTTTCATGGTCAATTGGAAATAACAAATAACTTATCATTGAATGAGTTATTATCGTGTTATTTTATTGAGTATCAGTGATAAAGGACCGGAGCGAGGTTCTGAATTAAGAATTAGTATTAGAAAAATCGATTTAATTTGACTGTTCAATAAAAATAAACTTGTTTAAAAAAAACTTTGTATAATATTCCAATTGGTTCTCAGATCGTTAAGAACCTTCGATCCAAGTAGAAAAGAATAAACTGCTTAAGAAAAAACTCTGTATAATGGCATCACAAATCGTGAAGCATCGTCGATCCAAGTAGAAAAAAATAAACTTCTTTAAAAATTTTTGTAAAATTGGCATCTCAGATCGTTAAGCATCTTTGATCCAAGTAGAAAAGAAGAATAAATATCGGACAAAATGAAAATTTTCAAAAAATGTTTAAGTAGAAAAGAAATTTATGATATTTATCCAGACATTTTCGATAATTTCGTTAAATACTAAAAAACTCTAAATGTCGACTGTTTTTAGAAGTAATGATAATTTTCGGACATTTTTCAGTATTTATCAGAGGAGCATTTAAGACATTTTCCACACTCACAACACTAATGTCAATATATCTTAAACGGACTATACGTAATTTCTACGACTTCTATGTAGAGAGGACAACGTTGCGTAGTTATCTGACAGGAAAATGACTATAACCTAACATTTTCAAAATATACATGGTGAAATGTGTCAAATTGTCATGGCCAACCGGGAGACTTTATAAAAGTGATGAATGGAGTATATGTTTTTAATGAGTGGACAATTTCATATTATATAATCTCTCAAGGTGATTGGTTAATTTCAGCTCCACACACAGAATATACCCTAGAAGAAGTGATAACTATGACCAAAATCTGGAAGCAATCTAGTAGTTCTGCACCCGAACACCAGAGGCGTGACTGTGACAGCAAGTAGATGCAAATATAATCCTTATTAGAGGGACAATAAGGTGATAAATAGTGTGAAAGATTTGCTCTTGTGGTTTCGTTTGACAGGATCCTGGATAATTGACAATTTTCATGTGATTTTCATTTGTCAATTCGACCGCCAGCTATATTTATCGATTTCCGAATTATTTATTGATGTAAGTATAAATTTGCACTAAAAATGCCGATTCATACATTCATTATAAGCTACAAACCATCATACATCTCCACAGCTGTTTAGAAATCGTGTCCAGGCCAGGGAAGCCGAGAAATGGAGGCGACACTTCAAGTGCTCGGTGCATTTACTGATTTTTGAAGAAAAGTATTCATGTAAGTATAAATTTGCACTGAAATTGTCCGCACATTCATTTTAAACATCATACATCTTTAGAGAAATTGTTGCCAGGGAAGAGAGGAATCGAAGCAACAAATAACATAGACGTTGGGGTAGCAGCATTCTAGTTGTACAGCTAAGCTTTTTTCATAATCATCTTTAATTATTGAAATTAATATGTCGAATCCGAGTCAGGTTTTTTCTTGTAAGTATCCAGATTGCTAGAATGGATATTCTGTAGGATGAGGAAAACAGTTTTTCAAAATGCTGCAGGAAGAAATTTAGCTTTCTAAAAGGAGGAACATTTGTTAGATTAAAGATTCCATCATTTGCTCAAATTTCATTATTTATGTGAGGATCATTTTAATGATACTGATTTTGTTAATAGCAGAACAAGTAAACTCGTTAAGCATGCATCACCTCATACATTTTTTACTTCAGTTTGCAATAAATCATTCTCGGAACCACGATGTAGCTCCTTGAATGTTCAAAAACTTTCTGAAGAATTCTCAATCAATTCACATTCAAATTCAATTATTAAAGAATACAATTATTTCTTACCACATTATTCAATAACCAATGAATTCTTGGTTGCTTATTTATCTTTTATTTCATAATAAAACATACAGTTTGTGTCTGTAATCATTTTTGAATTGGTTATATGTATTATTCATTTCGAAACAATAGTTACAAATCACGACACTCACGGGGAGACAGGGTTTTTTTGCTGAGGTTTTTCCCTAAGCTCTTGTATCATACGTCGAATTGTATGGTACCCCGTTACACCAACCTCTGCTAACACATATACAGCTCTCAGTCAAAAGAATATATATATATATATTTCGAAACTGGAGAGCGATGAACATTTATAAATTGTGTATTTCTTGATATCTGGTTTTCGTTTATAAAGTACCTATTATACATTAGGGAAAATCTATTTAAATTTATAATTTGTTAGAGCATTGTTATTTAAATTTTTAAGTAATACACTATTAATTTGTAAAAGAATATGTAAATTATTTTGTTTATTTATGTTCAATTTTGCAATAAAGCATAATTAGAATTTGTGTTTATATTCATTTTTTTTCAATCAATGGTCTTAATGAAAGTTATCAATTGAATTTTACCATTCAAAACAATGAGCTTTGAATGGTCAAATTTAATTTGATACGAATTATTCATAAAGAATAATCTAGAAACATGGAAGAGTGGTTCAAATTCCCAGGTTTTTTCTTGTAAGTATCCAGATTGCTAGAATGGATATTCTGTAGGATGAGGAAAACAGTTTTTCAAAATGCTGCAGGAAGAAATTTAGCTTTCTAAAAGGAGGAACATTTGTTAGATTAAAGATTCCATCATTTGCTCAAATTTCATTATTTATGTGAGGATCATTTTAATGATACTGATTTTGTTAATAGCAGAACAAGTAAACTCGTTAAGCATGCATCACCTCATACATTTTTTACTTCAGTTTGCAATAAATCATTCTCGGAACCACGATGTAGCTCCTTGAATGTTCAAAAACTTTCTGAAGAATTCTCAATCAATTCACATTCAAATTCAATTATTAAAGAATACAATTATTTCTTACCACATTATTCAATAACCAATGAATTCTTGGTTGCTTATTTATCTTTTATTTCATAATAAAACATACAGTTTGTGTCTGTAATCATTTTTGAATTGGTTATATGTATTATTCATTTCGAAACAATAGTTACAAATCACGACACTCACGGGGAGACAGGGTTTTTTTGCTGAGGTTTTTCCCTAAGCTCTTGTATCATACGTCGAATTGTATGGTACCCCGTTACACCAACCTCTGCTAACACATATACAGCTCTCAGTCAAAAGAATATATATATATATATATTTCGAAACTGGAGAGCGATGAACATTTATAAATTGTGTATTTCTTGATATCTGGTTTTCGTTTATAAAGTACCTATTATACATTAGGGAAAATCTATTTAAATTTATAATTTGTTAGAGCATTGTTATTTAAATTTTTAAGTAATACACTATTAATTTGTAAAAGAATATGTAAATTATTTTGTTTATTTATGTTCAATTTTGCAATAAAGCATAATTAGAATTTGTGTTTATATTCATTTTTTTTCAATCAATGGTCTTAATGAAAGTTATCAATTGAATTTTACCATTCAAAACAATGAGCTTTGAATGGTAAAATTTAATTTGATACGAATTATTCATAAAGAATAATCTAGAAACATGGAAGAGTGGTTCAAATTCCCCGCCTATTTTAGTGTTCAAATTTCGCGCCAAACAAATAATACAGCACCCGGACACCAGGGTGCGCTATTTTTTGTTGCATTACAATTTGTTTGGAGCTTGCACTTCTTCTAAGGTATATTCTGTGGCTCCACACAGGGCCGTCGCTCCCGGGAGGAGGGGAGAGGGAGGGGAGCCTCCCCCCCGGATCATATCTCAGAGGGCGCCAAATTGACCGCGGATATTTGAAAAACTATAGCAAAATGACATAATTAAACAGATTTTTTTGAACTACTACTTGCATAAGATGATTATTATTATACATAAGTACAGTGACTGTATCGAATGATTGCCTACCCTACCATCTACTCAATTTATTTGTACTAGACCGACAGCATTGTAGAACGCTTTGTTGCTGCTAGAGTGCTAGAGACTAGATGGCAGGAGTGGGGAATTCCCAGCCTTCCCCGGCTATACATCAAAATCATTCAATAGAAAGAAACATAAAACCTTCTTCTTCTTATATAAATTATTCGTGAATAGTGAATATGAATATTGATTGAAATTTGAAATCGAAAACCGAATATGGATATGGATCCTTGCCAAAATAACAAACCGTCTGGAGCAGAATTCAGAAGGACAGCCCAGAAAAGAAAAATTGAAACGAAAAAATGGGTTCAAGCCCTGTGGACAGAAGCTTTCTGGCGCTCTAGTTCAAACAGACATTTTATATCTCCGAAAGTATTGGTTTCTCAGAGTTGGGAATTATATCAATGTATTCATATGATAGAACTGCATCATGGAAGAAATCAAATTAAATCTGGCCAATTTTGCCCTATAACGAACTTAACCGAGATATTCATCTCCCTAACCTACTCTGAAAATTTCAACTACCTAGCTCATTCCGTTCGAGAGTTATATCTATGTCTATGGATGAAAAGCAGTCTCACTACTCTCAGATCTCTTACTTCATGTTCCGTTCCGAAATGTAAGACTTTTCTGAGAAAAACTAATTTCGGAGCAAACAACTGAGATTTTTCTCACTCAAATGATATCATTGGATTCTTATTGAAAAAAATTTAATTTTGAATTTGTTTTGTAAAAAAAAATTTTTTTTCTTGTTACTCCGAAACCATCTGTCCGATTTTGCCCAATAACGAACTTAGCCGAGTTATTTATCTCCCAAACCTACTCTAAAAATTTCAACTATCTAGCTCATTCCGTTCGAGAGTTATCGTGCCTATGGCTGGACGGCCGGACCGGCCGGACGGCCGGACTGGCCGGACAGAATGATTTTCGTCCATGGATTCTTGATCAGTGAGTCGAACCAAATCGTTTAAGATCATTTTCATCGAAAAATTCGAAAATTACAGACATTTTGGCAAATTGATAAGCACTCAGTTCCGAGGAACTAGAGCGCCAAAAGTGGGTTCAAGCCCTGTGGACAGGAGCTTTCTGGCGCTCTAGTTCAAACAGACAAATTATATCTCCGAAAGTATTGGTTTCTCAGAGTTGAGAATTATATCAATTTATCTTATGATAGAACTGCATCATAAAGGAAATTCAATTCAAATAATAGTTCATTTATCAAGATTAAATGAGCAATCTGAGAATGAGATCTGCACCATGGAAGAAACCAAATTAAAATAGCTGAAATGAATTTGACTCTCTCTTACAGAACAGGATGAAATGTACGAGTATGAACACATATCATATAATAAAGCTTAGATAGAATAATTATAGCATTCTGTGAAAACATAGAAGTACGATTCATTATTGAAATTTAGAACTTCATCTTAGCAGAAATTGAATTCAAACATCATAAAAGAATTTAAATTCAACAAGAGTGCCAAAAATTATCAATCCAAAACCAATAGACGAATTCTACCCAACAACGAACTCATCCGAGATATTCATTCCTCAATTCTATGATATTCTGAACTCAATATTATTAACTTACCATTACTTACCATTCCCATCATCATATGGATTGACCATCGGCATGAAAATATCAACCAACAAAAAGTATGATATTATATTATCACTCTCATATTTATACGATGCTGGAATGAATGACAATGAGACAACATCATGTCTCAGGAAAATAAGTTGACATTATAACAATTCATAGAATACCCACAGAATAATTCATTCTGTGAAAACGTAGAAAAACGATTTACAGAGAAATTTTGAAAAATCCTATCTCCGAAAGTTTTAGCTTGTTAGAGTTAAAAATGATATGAATGGATTCTTATGATAAAACTGCTTATTGAAAAAAATTCAATTTGGAATTTGCTTTGTAAAAAAAAAATTTTTTTTGTTACTCCGAAACCATCTGTCCGATTTTGCCCAATAACGAACTTGGCCGAGATATTTATCCCCCAAACCTACTCTGAAAATTTCAACTCTCTAGCTCATTCCGTTCGAGAGTTATCGTGCTGCACCGGCCGGACCGGCCGGACAGAATGAATTTCGACCACGGATTCTTGATCAGTGAGTCGAACCAAATCGTTTAAGACCATCGTTTAATTCATCGAAAAATTCGAAAATTACAGACATTTGGGCAAATTGATAAGCACTCAGTTCCGAGGAACTAGAGCGCCAAAAAGGCGCAAATGTCATGAATACATGGCTAACGGCGAGTTGATCAAGCACTGACGCGAAGTCAGGAGCTTTTGGCGCATGTTCTATTGTCCATTCTCCGTAATCGAATTGCACCGATTAAGAACCAATTTTTTTTTAATTCTACGGTTCTCACTAAATTCTACACAAGTCTTTATGTCGATATTCCGCAACTAGTCCGAGCTTCAATTCGATCAGGTCTATTGTTGGTATTCAATTATATTTTATATGATCCCATAAGTTGGTAACCATTACTTGTATATGTCAGAATCATATATCTGTGTTCACTTGTGGTCACAGAATATACCCTAGAAGAAGTGATAACTATGACCAAAATCTGGAAGCAATGTAGTAGTTCTGCACCCGAACACCAGAGGCGCGACTGTGACAGCAAGTAGATGGAAATATAATCCTTATTAGAGGGACAATAAGGTGATAAATAGTGTGAAAGATTTGCTCTTGTGGTTTCGTTTGACAGGATACTGGATAACTGACAATTTTCATTTGTCAATTCGACATTTCGACCGCCAGCTATATTTATCGATTTCCGAATTATTTATTGATGTAAGTATAAATTTGCACTAAAAATGCCGATTCATACATTCATTATAAGCTACAAACCATCATACATCTTCACAGCTGTTTAGAAATCGTGTCCAGGCCAGGGAAGCCGAGAAATGGAGGCGACACTTCAAGTGCTCGGTGCATTTACTGATTCTTGAAGAAAAGTATTCATGTAAGTATAAATTTCCACTGAAATTGTCCGCACATTCATTTTAAACATCATACATCTTTACAGAAATTGTTGCCAGGGAAGAGAGGAATCGAAGCAACAAATAACATAGACGTTGGGGTAGCAGCATTCTAGTTGAACAGCTAAGCTTTTTTCATAATCATCTTTAATTATTGAAATTAATATGTCGACTCCGAGACAGGTTTATTCTTGTAAGTATCCAGATTGCTAGAATGGATATTTTGTAGGATGAGGAAAACAGTTTTTCAAATTGCTGCAGGAAGAAATTTAGCTTTCTAAAAGGAGGAACATTTGTTAGATTAAAGATTCCATCATTTGCTCAAATTTCATTATTTATGTGAGGATCATTTCAATGATACTGATTTTGTTAATAGCAGAACAAGTAAACTCGTTAAGCATGCATCACCTCATACATTTTTTACTTCAGTTTGCAATAAATCATTCTCGGAACCACGATGTAGCTCCTTGAATGTTCAAAAACTTTCTGAAGAACTCTCAATCAATTCACTTTCAAATTCCATTATTAAAGAATACAATTATTTCTTACCACATTATTCAATAACCAATGATTTCTTGGTTGCTTATTTTTCTTTTATTTCATAATAAAACATACAGTTTGTGTCTGTAATCATTTTTGAATTGGTTATATGTATTATTCATTTCGAAACTTGATAGCGATGAACATTTATAATTTGTGTATTTCTTGATATCTGGTTCTTGTTTATAAAGTACCTATTATACATTAGGGAAAATCTATTTAAATTTATACTTTGTTAGAGCATTGTTATTTATATTTTTAAGTAATACACTATTAATTTGTAAAAGAATATGTAAATTATTTTGTTTATTTATGTTCAATTTTGCAATAAAGCATAATTAGAATTTGTGTTTGTATTCATTTTTTTTCAATCAGTGGTCTTAATGAAAGTTATCAATTGAATTTTACCATTCAAAATAATGAGCTTTGAATGGTAAAATTTAAATTGATACGAATTATTCAAATTCATAAAGAATAATCTAGAAACATGGAAGAGGGGTTCAAATTTCCCGCCTATTTTAGTGTTCAAATTTCGCGCCAAACAAATAATACAGCACCCGGACACCAGGGTGCGCTATTTTTTGTTGCCATACAATTTGTTTGGAGCTTGCACTTCTTCTACGGTATATTCTGTGCTTGTGGTTATCTATGGTTATGGAACAGAAGATAAAACTACTGAGGATGTTCGCAAGCGTCGTGATGAAAAGGCCTTAGCAAAGATTAATTTGAGTGTTGACAGCTGTGTGTTCCCATTAGTAATAAAAGCAAAAAATGCTAAAGAAGCCTGGGATGCACTTTCAAAAGCATATGACGATCAAAGTCTATATAGTCGTTTAAAATTGCTGAGACGTCTGTGCAACATAAACTTGATCAACTTCAAATCCATGGATCAATACGTAAATGAAATACTTAATTTGTCCCAACAACTTTCGGCCATGAATAAACCTTTAGATAATGAATTTCTTGCTGCAATTATGCTATCTGGTTTAACCGAGGAATATGATCCAATGGTTATGGCATTAGAAAATTCCACACATATGATAACTAGTGACCTTATTAAACAGAAGCTTCCGCAGGATGATAAATATAAAGAACAGAAATCATAGATACAGCACTTTTCACTTCAAATAATATGAAGAAAAGGCCATGGTGTTCATACTGCAAGAAATCTTCACACTGGAAAAGCAAATGCAGAAAGCTTACTGCTAAAAGTACAAACTCCAAACAAACAGGCGAAACAAGTAAAGAAAAATTTGGTAGAAATCAACCAGGAAGTCAAGGCCAAATTTCAAGGAATAAAGCACTTAGAGCTACAAGTAATCCTTTACAACACAATCTTTGGTGCATAGATAGTGGTGCCAGCTCCCATAGACCACATTAGTTAGGTTAGGCGGGAAATTTGAATTACGATCCATCCGTGGACCCGAGTACTGAATTCCCCATGCATTTCTTATGGACCTAAAATTTACGCGAATTTCTCGCCTGTTTTTAGATTGTTTGGCTAATTTGGTTTATTTCGGTTGAAATAGATTCTGTGAACCTTTCTCAACCATCTAGAATCAAGTTTTCATAACAAAATTGTATATTTCCAAAATAATTGATAAAAATAAAAGTGTTCACCAAATTCGATTGACGTATGTCTTAGCTCACTCGAAATCAGTCAAAAATAATAACATCACCCTAAATCGGCCTTGTAATGACGCACAACAGAAGTCATCTACGACGTACGGAAATCTTTCGAACTAGAATGGTTTCAATTTTGATTTAAGAATAAATAGAAGTATATTTTAATGTGGAAATAACATGAAAACATGCACTAATGATGAAAGTACCCAATACGTGTTGTCTCTGTACTAACATTCTCTTTTAAATAGGGTGGTTTCATTTCAAAGTTGAAATTCCTTGTTAAAAAATTTGAATATGGATCTCCCGCCAAGCGACTGATTCTAACCTAACTAATGTGGTCTATATGACAGGTGACAAAAGTCTATTAATGAATTTCAGTGACAATCACAGTCGTCAAAATATATATGTCGCTAATAACAATGAATTAAAATGTGGTGGATCAGGCGATACAATAGTTGAATTGTCTCATAATAATCAAATAAAGACAATATCAAGTAGGTATCATGTTCATCATCGGTTGGCCATGATTTAGGTCTATCACGTTTTTGTAACTAAAACACTGGCAGGTTGGCACTGCTGAAATATCGTCAAGGTCAAAACAATTCGCTGAGACGTTGCCAATTTCTACTCTCAACATAATCATAACATAATCTTCAATCTTAGACAAGATATTATCACAGACCATTATCTTCGAATAATAAGTAACTCTTCGCTTTGATATTGAAAATGCCGAAAGTAGTTTTGAAGAAGCAGAAGTGCTATACAGAACCGAAATCTGCAATAGCAAAACTTCATTCTGACATGTTGAACTCTCGAATGAAATTACTTAGTTTCCTATCATTATATTTTATTGAGGCATAAGAATGACTTGGGTTTTGTAGTACTACTACATTTTGAAACTAGTGTATTTCAAGTTGTGCAACAAGGTATTTAAATGTCTTCTTGAGAAAAGTGGGGAATTGCATAGGTACGTCTGTTCGTTTAGAAGTTTTCCTGCCGGGATATTCAGGTACTTTTATTCTTTCCTCAAATGAACTATCACAAAGTAACGGACTACTCTATCCATTATTTTTCAATAAAATTCCAATACTTGATTCTCGATTTCCATACAAGAAGATAGAATAATTGAATATTACAACCTGTTTATATACGTGAATTATTTCTAGTAGCAACAGAGGAAACATTTTCTTCTACAGTCGCAAGGACTGTGGAATTATTTAATTCAAATAATATCTTCTCAAATTTATTATTTTTCCGAAGTAAATTCACACTGTGAAAATACGTAATTACTACGACTTCTGTGTAGAGAGGACAACGTTGCATAGATATCTGACAGGAAAATGAATATAACCTAACATTTTCAAAATATACATGGTGAAATGTGTCAAATTTTCATGGCCAACCGGGAGACTTCATAAAAGTGATGGAGTATATATTGAAAATCTGACTTCGAATTTACTCTCTGTCAGTGCAATAGTTCATAAGGACTATAGTGTCATATTTGATAAACAAGGTTGTCGCATAAAGGCTGGTTTATGCTGGCTGGTAACTTTAACTTATTCCCTAACTTAAAAATTGAAACATAGATTTCTAACGCTATGGTTGATACTGAGACTGAATAAGCTGGACCTAATCCATACAGATCTATACTCCATTCACTTTTATAAAGTCTCCCGGTTGGCCATGATTTAGGTCTGTCAGGTTTTTGTAACTAAAACAAAGGCAGGTTGGCACTTCTGAAATATCGTCAATGTCAAAACAATTCTCTCAGACGTTGCCAATTTCTACTCTCAACAATCAACATAATATTCTATCTTGGACAAAATATTATAACATATCATTATCTTCGAAAAATAAAGAACTCTTCGCTTTGAAATTTAAAATGCCGGAACCAGAGATAAAGTATACATCAGGAAGTGCTATACAGAACTGAAATCTGCAATAGGAAAACTTCATTCTGTCTTAGGACATATTGAACTCTGGAATGAAATTACTTAGTTTCCTATATCCTATCACTATATTTTATGAAGGTTTAACAGTGACTACTACATTTTTAAACTGGTGTATTTCAAGTTCTGAATTATATTTTATATGATCCCATAAGTTGGTCAAAATGTCAGAATCATATATCTGTGTTCACTTGTGATTATCTATGGTTAAGAAAGTAGTTGTACAAAAAATAATGTAATGGCGTTTTAAGATTCCAGAAAGAATATTGTTAAAACGGTGATTATTGCTTCCAAATTATTATTAAAGTGTTAGTTTTGTCATTGGAGGTGTTATTGAATTGAACCCTAGCTCCTTATTACCACTGTAACTACAACATCTATATTTTTTGAGTTATCGAGGAAATAATATTCCAGGTGGTTATAACTCCGAAACCGTTAGGCTGATTATGCCCAAAAACGAACTTAACTCTCCCATTCGGATGCGCAACCTACCCTGAAAATTGCAAGTGCCTAAGTATCTCCTTTCGTTCCAAAGTTATCGAGGCAACAGTCAGCCATCCATCTACTGAACTCACACAAAGCTGCTCGAATATCCAACAATATCTATCTGATCGTGTTCAAACTTGGAACTTGGCAGTAGAGTTAAGTTCTGAAGGCTCTCGCAAAATTTTAGCGATATCGAACGAATAGTTTAGGACATATGGAATTTTTTTCAATGATTTTTTGAAAAATTTCTAGTGATACGATCCTCACGAAATTTCGCAAGAAATCGCATTGGCATTCTACAACTAATAACCACGTTTGAATTGGATCGGTTTTGTATTTTTCGAGTTATTGAGGAATAACAACCAAATTTCAGATGGGTGTACCTATGAACAAACTAGCATTAAGATGCACAACCTACCCTGAAAATTTCAAGGCGCTATCTCCCAGATAGTACACAACATTCTGAGAATGTGATATCTAGCTTCTGAACGTTCATACTTTAGAATATTCTAATAGAACGTTCCATGCATCGTCGTAGAACATCTAGAATATTCAAGGAATGTCCTTCAGTAAACGTTCTGATCATATTTCAAAAATGATATCCATATCATATTATATGAAGAACATTACTAGAATATCCTTAGAGAATATTCATAGGAGTTGTTGTTTATTTCAGTATTTGGTAGGATCTTTGTGGAATATAATAAGAACCTCCTCAGAATGTTCTTTGATCATTGCGTCGCGTGGGATCATTTTGAGATTTATGGTTAATTTAATAGTGTAGTGTAAAATGTGACTTTACTACTCCACCTCAGAGGCTTTTCAATGCTATAGAAATTTTTATATCGATTGTTCATAAGCTCGGTCAACAACTCCTATACATCCTTTTAGGAGGTGTTGGATCGGTATATTTTCAATAGTGAAAGTTAATCAGTAAAGTTCTGATTCAAATAGATAAACAGCTTTTCAAGCCGAATATTTTTCCCTAATCTTCCAACCCTGACCGATTACTTCGGATATCAGAACACGCTCCTGGCTCTTGTTACCAGTCCAGCCTACATATATATTTATTAATTTCAAAATTCGCATCCTGGAATCATCACGTGACGTGACGTGAACCAATATGGCGTTTCTTTCATCTTTGATGGTTCTTTGCAATATCTTTGGAATATATTTGTATTCTGTGCCTATTTAAATATCTTAGTTTCAATTTGAATCTTGTATGAATGTGGAGCCAGGGCCGTAGCTAAGAGCTATTCCGAGGGGGGGGGAGAAACGTCTTTTGGCGCCCCTAATTTGAAAAAATAGGCAAAAATCGAAAAACACACATATGGATAAAGTGTACATATATTGATAAATACAACATACACTGAGAGAAATGTTAGGGTTAATAATTAATAATTCTTTATTTGGGACAGTTTTGTTTGTCATAAATAAATTTTATTAATTATTAATACATATTATTAATAGTTAGAACAACTTGATAAAAACCTTATTTCTCAGAAATATTCCATTTATTTGGGCAAGATTTATTAATAATCAAACTGGTTTATTACCAGTAAATAAATGTAATCCAGAAATGTCATGTTCAAAAATATTATTAACTATAAACAAATAATTCATTTCCACCAAACAAATCTTATTTGAAGTAAAAATTGTCCTCATTTCTGTCAAACAAAGATTTATTGAATTATGATTGAAGCAAGATTTATTAATTATTAATAAATCTTGATTATACTGGAATAAGCCCAGATAGCACACAACATTCTGAGAATGTGATATCTAGCTTCTGAACGTTCATACTTTAGAATATTCTAATAGAACGTTCCATGCATCGTCGTATAACATCTAGAATATTCAAGGAATGTCCTTCAGTAAACGTTTTGATCACATTTCAAAAATGATATCCATATCATATGATATGAAGAACATTACTAGAATATCCTTAGAGAATATTCATAGGAGTTGTAGTTTATTTCAGTATTTGGTAAGATCCTTGTGGAATATAATAAGAACCTCCTCAGAATGTTCTTTGATCATTGCGACGCGTGGGATCATTTTGAGATTTATGGTTAATTTAATAGTGTAGTGTAACATTTGACTTTACTACTTCACCTCAGAGGCTTTTCGATGCTATAGAAATTTTTATATCTATTGTTCATAAGCTCGGTCAACACCTCCTACATCCTTTTAGGAGGTGTTGGCTCGGTATATTTTCACTAGTGAAAGTTAATCAGTAAAGTTCTGATTCAAATAGATGAAGAGCTTTTCAAGCCGAATATTTTTCCCTAATCTTCCAACCCTGACCGATTACTTCGGCTATCAGAACACGCTCCTGGCTCTTGTTACCAGCCCAGCCTACACCTACACCTACAGATATTTATTAATTTCACAATTCGCATCCTGGAATCATCATGTGACGTGACGTAACGTGAACCAATATGGCGGTTCTTTAATCTTTGATGGTTCTTTGTAATAAACAACAAATAAGTTACGTGTTGAGGTCGTTGGTTATTTTATAGAGTTCATTGACTTATTCCGGAGCTTTTCTGCTGTTTAAACTATATTGAAATGGAGAATGAATATCTGAAAAGACTATTGTTGAACAACGGAGACTTTGCTGAACGGTAGGTTCGAAAAAAAGTACCTTCATCATGTGTTTACATTTGATTTTATTACAGATATACATATAATAAAGTTGGGATTAATTAACGGCTTAGATCCTTCAACATTGAATGTTTCTGATCTGGATAGTGGATAATTCAATTGATGGTGTTCCTCCAATCACATATATGGATATTGCAACATATTTGGATTATTATATACCACAACCTACAAGACATTCATGCATTTTTGCTAATAAAGAGTTCATATCTAATAGCACAATGCTGGGATAATTACTTTGAAAACAAACAGTTATTACTACCAAAAAATACAAATTCAATTATTCACCTCACAGTCGCATTATTGTGATTTCGTTATATGATTTCCAAATAGTTGTTTCGAAGTACGAATCCTATAAGATCTGGAAATATGGGAAAAGAACTGCTAAGAAATTTCATTCAGAAGTTATTATGCCAGGGCTGATAGCGATATATTTCACATCTGTAGAGGTTGCTGCAGATTATCGAGAAATGATCTTAATAATAATGATCATGAACCAACTGAAGAATCAATCAATTTTGAAGAAAAGTTTGATTTTCCTATTAAATATTACAACGTATTACAAAAATTGGAGAAATAGTAATTTAGACCTTGAGGAAATTAAAACAAAAGTGGTAAGTTTCAAGATTTTGATTTGTGTGATGTATCCAAATGTTACATTCAAATAGATTTTTGTTCTCTAGAAAATTCATTGATACTACCACATTACCGGTTATCAAATTTGTTCACATATAAAAATCCTCGAAATTATTGTATGAAATTCTCCTGGAAATTAATAATGTATACTCCTATCTAACATATAGGATTAGATAAGTCCACAGCATACATATTATTATTTGTTACATTTCGGTTGTTGTTTTAGGTTTACGAGTTGTCAAAAATTGGGGGCCTAAACACAAAGTGATAACAAAAGGAAAGGTTGATGACAAATGCTCTTGCTATGAACTCTAGCTGGTTAGGATTTAAGAAGAAGGATAATTTTTCGGCATTGATTTTTTCCGAAATAGTGATAGGTAAGAATTTTCGAAGAATTTACTATGTTCTATAAGATAGATAAGATAAGAAATATATTTTCTATGAAGAAGCAATGTTTGATAGAATAACTAGTCAAGATATTTTACCGAAATCGCTTTACTTGGAATTATTGCGATAACTAAAATACATTAATACATATTTGAATTATCTCTCATATTTTACAGAATCTGTGATGAACATTCATCGAAAGATTACAGAGTCTGATGCGGAATTGGTAATTAAGGACTGGTTGGTTAAGGCGAAACAGAAGGAGGAAAAGTTCCAGAAATTAGACCTCAAAACTATAATCTAGTGAAGGTAGGAATATTAGTTGTACTCAATATCATTCATACCATGAAGCAATATTTTTTGATTATTCTACTAGCTAAAATTTGGTTTGTTGCCTTGTATTTCATTCTGATCTGGGTTTACACTGAAAACTATTAAATTATTCAAGGTGCCTAGTAATATTTCATTTCTTCTCTTCCAGAATCTCTGATTTTGAAACCAAAAGGCTGGTTGGTAGCCAAAAATGATGGAGAAGATAATCTCGCGAATATTATTTTTTTTATAAACAAAATATTTTGTTATTATTCTTTTGAATTTATTTCAGGAAATGTCTTCCTAAAAATAAAACTGATGACTTGAATTATGTATTATTATAAAATGGATTAGTGTTGTTTGACCTCGAATAATATTATTATATTATTTGTGAAAAAACTAGGCTTATGCTCAGAATCAGCATTCTGATGATTTTTTATGGGATTACGAAAATTAAATAAGAATTTCATAACCATTCAATGTGATGAGTCTATGAAATCTCAAAGTTTAACTAAATTTACAAAACATTTTAATTTTAAATTGAATTATAACAAAAAAGCATTCAATACCGTTAATTTATCGTTGAACACAATTTTTTTTTAGTTTTTCAGTTGGAGTTCGGTATTATTAATTCCCGCAGGGAATGCGGCAGGAATTAATAATACCAATGAATTTATAAATTCAACCAAATATTCTCGGAATTAAAGTATATTCTGGGAATATTTCTAGAATGAGTGGGAATCTCCATAGAATATTTGGAGTAATATTAATAGGAGATTTTTTGAAATGTACCTGGAATATTCTCAAGAATATGCCTGAAATATTGTCAAGAACATTCCTAGAAGGTTCTAGAATATTCGGTAGAACATTCATAGAACCTGTATAGAACCAGAGTTCCTCTCTCACTTAATAGTGCATGGAATGTTCTAAGAATGTGTGGGGTCTGTTGTGAGGATATTCCATGAATATTTGAACATTCTGGCGGTATCTTCTAAGAACATCCATATAACGTGTGTGTGCTATCTGGGAGTGTTTATTATAGCTCGCATCCTGACCGTGTAGGTCGACGTACCCCACCCCATTGGCCATTATACCGAAATGCGAATCTGAAAACTTTGTAATACAGCGATCAGTCACATTTAGTAATCTTTAATTCGTCTATTGGTTGTTAGGATAGTGCGTGATGTATAGGTGAGCGGACAGAATGGTTGGATTCCAGACATTTTTGTTTCAAAATGGTCTGAGTCATTCAAAAAATACATTCGAAGGTAAGGCTTAGTTTGCATATAAAATTTTTAGTTTAGATTAGCTTAATCACTGAGACTGATTCTCAAAATATTTTGCTCAATGATACTGCATGATATAAATACTACGTAAATATATTTTCTTTTCCAAAATATGAAGTTGTTCTTAAGAAAACTTCAAATATAGGAAAACGAAACACATGCTGCAACAAATTCAGGTTATTCATAATAAGGAATTCTTGATAATGGATTTCTATTTGCTGGAGTTTTCGGTCAAATTCACTTGTGAATATAAATGTTTCTTCACGATTAATCAAAGTTGTTAATATGTGTTTATTAGAAAAAATATAAATCCATTTGATATCATTCTCGAAAATGTGGTGAAATTTATTTTTGAATATTTATAATTTCCAGAAAATCAGTTCGTTATTTCAATGCTATCAGTTTTTCATATTGAGATTCCAAAAAACCTGAATATGATATGAATCAGAAAAACAGTTTCGTTATTATTTATTCATATTGAAACTTCGAAAAATTTTTGAAGGTTAAATGTTTTTTTTCTTATTATTTTCCAGTACCTAAATACACCTCCGCTATAGTGAAAGTGAGAACATGAGGCACCCTAGAAACTCTCTTCGCAATTCTTCGAACTGGCTCCTGTAGTTACATACCATCGAGATTTTGGATTTAGAAGACTACCACAAAATATCATATGGCAATTGTTATTATATAAATTATAGAAAGTTATTCTTTTATGCAATATATGTATACCTCAGTTTCCATTCAACTAATCATATTCATTTGAAAAATTGATTTTTCTTGAAAAAAACATTCATTTACTGTACATAACTAATTATTTAATAAAAATATACAATTTTTTATAGTGAATTTTTCTTTATTCATAGTAAATATTAATTTCTGAAATAAATCTATATATAAATATATCTTTGTTTATTATTAGAATATTGATATTCATCGAAAACAAATATTTTTTTCTCATAAATAACATTTATTTATTATAAATAATTCGTTATTGAATGATAATAAACCTTTTTGATGTAGTGATAAACTTTGTTATCTATAAATAAATCGTATATTAATAATTAATATATATTAATTTTAAACCAATATATATTTATTTTTAAATTTCAAATAAATCCATTATTTAGGACAAATAAATATTTATTACGCCATATATGAATAAGGGGTTTATTTAATATGAATAAACTTTATTATTTATAAATAAACTGTTCTCTCAGTGTAGTTTCTTAATAATGAATGAATTATAAATTAATATAACTATGAATGAAAATTATTTTATAAAGAATACCGCGTTCTGAATTTGTGTTTTTGAGTGAAAAAAATTGTTTGCATCTCTCAAAAGATCCAGGGCCAAAAAAGAATTGTATTTGACAAAAATAAATATAAATATCAAGCATTCGAGATGATGAGAATAATCTGAAGATTTTATAAATATTAAAAAGACAACTTTCGAAAAATGATATAACAATTATTTCATGTTACTCTGCTATCTAGAGTGGAATGTTCCAACAATTCTTCGAAAATATCTGCTATATTGAAAGAGTTTTTTGTAATTCCTGAATTTAAGCAATATTTTTGTACTCATCACCCTGAAAATTTTTTTAGTGTGCATATAGAAAATTAAATCTTCGATGTCACTCAATCGAATATTTTACCGAAATATCACGAAAAAAAAATGTTATGTTTTATACACACTGAAAATCAACTGCCAGTGCAGTTGTTGAATGAGGATTCACAAGGTGCTACTTCCCTTAAAAACAATGTGTCAGCAATGGCCAAAACTTACTCTTTTCGCTTTATTCGAAAATACAGTCCTCTTTTTAGCGCGCATGTTCTGGGTAACATCACACGTTATCATTTTGCCCAAATGTCTGTAATTTTCGATTTTTTTGCCGAAGATTGTCGCAAACCATTTGGTTCAACTCTCTAATGAAGAATTCAAGGTCAAATTTGATTTTGTTCGACCGGCCTGCCGTTGCCACGATAACTTGAGAACGGAAAGAGCTCCCAGATAGCACACACACGTTATATGGATGTTCCTAGAAGATACCGCCAGAATGTTCAAATATTCATAGAATATCTTCACAAGAGACCCCACACATTCTTAGAACATTCCATGGACTATGAAATGAGAGAGGAACTCGGGTTCTATACAGGTTCTATGAATGTTCTCCCGAATATTCTAGAACCTTCTAGGAATGTTCTTGACAATATTTCAGGCATATTCTTGAGAATATTCCAGGTACGTTTCAAAAATCTCCTATTAATATTACTCCAAATATTCTATGGAGATTCACACTAATTCTAGAAATATTCCCAGAATATACTTTAATTCCGAGAATATTTGGATGAATTTATAAATTCATTGGTGTTATTAATTCCTGGCGCATACGCTACGGGAATTAATAATACCTAATTCCAACTGAAAAACTAAAAAAAATTGTGTTCAACGATAAATGAACGGTATTGAATGCATTTTTGTTATAATTCAATTTAAAATTAAAATGTTTTGTAAATTTAGTTAAACTTTGAGATTTCATAGACTCATCACATTGAATGGTTATGAAATTCTTATTTATTTTTCGTAATCCCATAAAAAATCATCAGAATCCTGATTCTGAGCATGAGCCTAGTTTCTTCACAAATAATATAATAATATTATTCGAGGTCAAACAACACTAATCCATTTAATAATAATACATCATTCAAGTCATCAGTTTTATTTTTAGGAAGACATTTCCTGAAATAAATTCAAAAGAATAATAACAAAATATTTTGTTTATAAAAAAAATTATATTCGCGAGATTATCTTCTCCATCATTTTTGGCTACCAACCAGCCTTTTGGTTTCAAAATCAGAGATTCTGGAAGAGAAGTAATGAAATATTACTAGGCACCTTGAATAATTTAATAGTTTTCAGTGTAAACCCAGATCAGAATGAAATACAAGGCAATAAACCAAATTTTAGCTAGTAGAATAATCAAAAAATATTGCTTCATGGTATGAATGATATTGAGTACAACTAATATTCTTACCTTCACTAGATTATAGTTTTGAGGTCTCATTTCTGAGACTTTTCCTCCTTCTCTTTCGCCTTAACCAACCAGTCTTTAATTACCAATTCCGCATCAGACTCTGTAATCTTTCGATGAATTTTCATCACAGATTCTGTAAAATATGAGGGATGATTCAAATATGGAGTATTAATGTATTTTAGTTATCGCAATAATTCCGAGTAAAGCTACTTCGGTGAAATATCTTGACTAGTTATTCCATCAAACATTGCTTCTTCATATAAATATAGAACATAGTAAATTCTTCGAAAATTCTTACCTTTCACTATTTTGTAAAAATTCAATGCCGAAAAATTATCCTTCTTCTTAAATCCTAACCAGGTAGAGTTCATAGCAAGAGCATTTGTCATTAACCTTTCCTTTTGTCATCACTTTATGTTTAGGCCCCCAATTTTTGACAACGTAAACCTAAAACATCACCCAAATGTAACATAAATAATAATATGTACCTATGCTGTGGACCTATCTAATCCTATATGTTAGATAGGAGTAGGGTAAAGTGGGGGAATGCCGGCCGCTTAAGGATATTTGGTTATAAAATCATTGTCGAAGATATTTTAGGGCCCTCATAGGAAAAAATTGAAACAATACAATATGCTTGACTCATTTAAGTAGTAAAAAACATTGGAAAACAAAACATTTAATTATAAAAAAATAAAAAATAAAAGGCTGAAATGGCCGGGATTCCCCGCACACATGGGGTAATCCCGGCCTTCATTTACGAACAAAAATCGCATATAAATTTCTTTTCCTTCGATGAATTTGAGCAGGCTTTGTGTGCCCATTGACCACAAATAACACACCTTAGCCAAATTTCTCCATTTTTACCAAATTCTCCGCACACAATACAAATATCTTCATTGACGTCCTTGTCCGAGTCATCGTCTTCTGTTTCTATTTCTTCATTTTCTTTATCTTCTTCATAATTTATCAATGGTGCTGATCTCCTAGACTTTTTTCTTGGTGCAGATATTTGAATTTTTTCCTGAAACACATTCCTTTTCGCGTTTTTAGTAGGTTTTGTATTCTTTTTCGATTGTTTCAATTCTAATGCTTCTTTCAAAGGCGTGGAAGTAAAAATAACAGAATGCTGTTTAGAAGACTTTCTTTTAGATTTTGCCGTTTTAATTTTGGAACATGATGGAACAGTGATAATTTCTGTAAAAGAAACAGTTTTGTTGACTTCATTATCCAATGAAGTAACTTTTTCAGGGGTAGTCTCATTCACTCTCACTTCTGAATTTTCGAAATCCCTGTGTTCACTGTTTCTTTGAAGATTTTCTGCTGGTGCAAAGTCTTCCTCTGTAAAGACGTCTGGATTAAAGGGAAACAATCCAGTAACACTAAAACCCTTGATTGCTTTTTCAGGTGTAGCTACTCTACTGTACGCTTTACTAAATAACTCAGCTACTTCATTGGGGGTTATTTTCTCTCCTGGATGACTGGTCAAAAATTTGTCACATTCATTATGATAGGCAGACTTTAGGGAGGAATAAAAAGACACATCTAAAGGCTGAAGGCGATGAGAAGTGTGGGGTGGGATGGTCAAAACGATGATACCGTTTTCTTTACAAAAAATATACGCCTGTAACGTACAGTGGCTAACGTGGTTATCCAGGACCAGAAGCACAGGATCATCCTGGGATGACTTTACAGTTGACTGAAAATGTTTCAACCATGTTACGAAGAGTTCCTCTGTGATCCAACCATTGTCCGAACATTCATAGACTGCGCCAGGAGGGCCATTTCGCTTCAGTTGTGGCGCCATTCTTTTTCGGGCATAAATAAACATAGGGGGCACATATGTGCCGGATGCACTGAAAGCGCACATTACCGTTGTTGTTTTTCCCCTTTCCCAGCTGGTCACAAATCCAACCCTTCTTTGGCCTTTTGCTGCAAAAATCTTGCTTGGACGCTGGACTGTCGTAATCCCAGTTTCATCACAGTTAAAAATTCTCTGTGGCGAAAATCTATACTTTTCCATAAGAAATCGAAGATTTTTCCAGAGAATCGAAACCTCCTCCCGATTGAAGGCAGTTATTCTATTAATGCTCGTTCCTTCAGGTTTTCGTAGAACAATACTATGGCGTGACATGAATCCGGCTACCCAGTCCTTGCCAGCCTCTTCTTTTTCTTGGTTGAAAGGAGTTTGAATATTATTTGACTTGGCATAAATGAAAGCACACCGTTTTACTTCCTTCATAGTCAAACCAAAGTAAAGGTTAGCCAACTTTTTAACTTGACCTGCAAGTTCGTTTTCGGCCTGGGGCGAAAAAATTGGGTTGCGTCCTAATGAAGGTGTTGAAATATTCTTATTTTTTCGCCTGTCTTGTAAAGTAGACCTAGGAATGTTGAATTTTGTTGCAGCCTGCCTCTCGGGTAACCCGTTTGCAATTGCATTCAGAGCAGCTTCTAACTGTTCCTTAGTCCAAGAAGCTTTGGTTGTTTTTCTTGTATACTTTCGTGGCATCTGTGAAAGAATTAAATAACCCCCTTCATTTCATTATAAAATTCATTTATTCATGGGGTAATACCGGCCGGCCGGAATTCCCCGCCTTAGACTGGCAGGTATTACCCCATATGTACGCTATTTCTGTTTTGTTTGCCTAAAGTTTTTGGTTGAGGTTAGGATGAAGAGATGTGTAACAATTCGAAGATTAACATTGATATTATAAACTAGACCCACAACACAGAGTTAACTGAATAAAAATATCAATTTACATACCTTTAAAAATACCCAATTCTTATAAGTAATAGCACAAAAAACTCTTTTCACTCACAAAACGGCTAACCTCCACATTCGATATTCGACACATATATGGATATGTTCTAGGGCCACCTATATGCAACCCACAATAAAAATAAAAGTTGTATGGTTGCCAATACACGAGAAACCGTCCGGTCGGTATTACCCCGCTGGCCGGGATTCCCCGACTTTACCCTATACATTATTAATTTCCAGGAGAATTTCATACAATAATCTCGAGGATTTTTATATGTGAACAAATTTGAATAATTTGATAACCAGTATTAATTGTGGTAGTATGAATGAGTTTTCTAGAGAACAAAAATCTATTTGAATGTAACATTTGGATACATCACACAAATCAAAACCGTGAAACTTGCCACTTTTGTTTTATTCTCCTCAAGGTCTAAATTACTATTTCTCCAATTTTTGTAATATGTTGTAATATTGAATAGGAAAATCGAACTTTTCTTCAAAATTGATTGATTCTTCAGTTGGTTCATGATCATTATTATTAAGATCATTTCTCGATAATCTGCAGCACCCTCTACAGATGTGAAATATTTCGCCACCAGCCCTGGCATAATAACTTCTGAATGAAATTTCTTAGCAGTTCTTTTCCCATATTTCCAGATCTTATAGGATTCGTACTTCGAAACAACTATTTGGAAATCATATAACGAAATCACAATACATAATGCGACTGTGAGGTGAACAATTGAATTTGTATTTTTTGGTAGTAATAACTCTTTTCAAAGTAATTATCCCAGCATTGTGCTATTAGATATGAACTCTTTATTCGCAAAAATGCATGAATGTCTTGTAGGTTGTGGTATATAATAATCCAAATACGTTGCAATATCCATATATGTGATTGGAGGAACACCATCAATTGAATTATCCACTATCCAGATCAGAAACATTCAATGTTGAAGGATCTAAGCCGTTAATTAATCCCAACTTTATTATATGTATATCTGTAATAAAATGAAATGTAAACACGTGATGAAGGTCCTTTTTTTCGAACCTACCGTTCAGCAAAGTCTCCGTTGTTCAACAATAGTCTTTTCAGATATTCATTCTCCATTTCAATATAGTTTAAACAGCAGAAAACCTCCAGAATAAGTCGATGAACACTATAAAATAACCAAAAAAATGAAATGTAAACACATGATGAAGGTACTTTTTTTCGAACCTACCGTTCAGCAAAGTCTCCGTTGTTCAACAATAGTCTTTTCAGATATTCATTTCTCCATTTCAATATAGTTTAAACAGCAGAAAACCCCCGGAATAAGTCGATGAACACTATAAAATAACCCCAAAAAAATGAAATGTAAACACATGATGAAGGTACTTTTTTTCGAACCTACCGTTCAGCAAAGTCTCCGTTGTTCAACAATAGTCTTTTCAGATATTCATTTCTCCATTTCAATATAGTTTAAACAGCAGAAAACCTCCAGAATAAGTCGATGAACACTATAAAATAACCAAAAAAATGAAATGTAAACACATGATGAAGGTACTTTTTTTCGAACCTACCGTTCAGCAAAGTCTCCGTTGTTCAACAATAGTCTTTTCAGATATTCATTTCTCCATTTCAATATAGTTCAAACAGCAGAAAACCTCCGGAATAAGTCGATAAACACTATAAAATAACCAAAAAAATGAAATGTAAACACGTGATGAAGGTACTTTTTTTCGAACCTACCATTCAGCAAAGTCTCCGTTGTTCAACAATAGTCTTTTCAGTAGGGATGAGTCCGATATATCAAAACGTAACTGAAAACCGTTTTCAGTCAGACATCGGTTCGTATCGATATCACAAACTAGAAAAACCGTTTTCACAAAACCATCATCGCGGCGAAATATTGAAACGGCGAACGAAAACGGTAACCGCCGTATCCAAAACCAAAAACGGTGAAAACTGAAAACGTAACACAAAACCGAAAACCTTCTACCGGAGTGAACTTCGCGGCGTTTTTCTAGCAGCACTTTTAAGCGAGCGCAACCGAATCGGACCTCCATTGGCGTACCGTTGCCCTCGCACTCGACGCACTCTCGTTCTTCGGAGAGCGGAAACTTGTAATCCGCCCCGAGATGAATTATACTATTCATTCTATTACGACGTTATTTGGAATTATAAATTATGATTCGGCTACAATGAAATGCGATTCTGATGAATATATATTTCAAACACACATAGCAATAATAAGGGAATTAAATTCAAGCGGTTTAATCATAAAATATTGTGTATGGAAACGATCGCGGCAAATCATCCTGATCCTTCGGAATTCGTTCGCAATCGACGGTAGAAAAATCTGAATAGCTCGTAGATTTTATAACCATACAGAACAAGTTTTTGAAGCCATTGAATTTTATATTCTATACCAGATGTGTCACATCGTATTTTATACCCTTAAGAAACATTTCAACGGACCATTGAATAGGGGAGATATGAACGAATCTGCCGCTGAAGATGTCGTCTTCGATTCAACGTTTTCATTTCCACAAAAATTAAGGAAATGCATTTTTGTTTTCAGAACCTACAAAAGCATATAGTTATCATAATTTTTTCACCCATAAGAAAAACTTCAACCACACTATGAGTAGGGGAGAAGTGAATAAATTAGCAGCTAAAAATTGCATTTTCAATTTCGCTTTCTCATTTCCACAAAAATTAAGGAAATGCATTTTTGTTTTCAGAACCTACAAAAGCTTATAGTTATCATATTTTGTCACCCATAAGAAAATTTCCAACCGACCTTTGAGTACGGGAGATATGACTAAATGTGCCGCTAAAATTTTCATTTTCGATTTCGCGTTCTCATCTCCACAAAAATTAAGAAAATGCATTTTTGTTTTCAGAACCTACAGAAGCATATAGTTATCATATTTAATCACCCACAAGAAAACTTTCAACTGACCTTTGAGTACGGGAGAAGTGAATAAATTAGCAGCTAAAAATTTCATTTTCAATTTCGTGTTCTCATTTCCACAAAAATTAAGGAAATGCATTTTTGTTTTCAGAACCTACAGAAGCATATAGTTAACATAAGTTTTTCATGCATAAGAAAAATTTCAACCGACCCTTGAGTACGGGAGATATGAATAAATGTGCCGCTAAAATTTTCATTTTCGATTTCGCGTTCTCATTTCCACAAAAATTGAGGATATGCATTTTTGTTTTCAGAACCTATAAAAGCATATAGTTATCATATTTTGTCACCCATAAGAAAATTTTCAACCGACCTTTGAGTACCGGAGAAGTGAATAAATTAGCAGCTAAATATTTCAATTTCAATTTCGTGTTTTCATTTCCACAAAAATTAAGAAAATGCATTTTTGTTTTCAGAACCTACAAAAGCATATAGTTATCATATTTTGTCAGCCATAAGAAAAATTTCAACCGAACTATGAGTAGGGGAGAAGTGAATAAATTAGCAGCTAAAAATTTCAATTTGAATTTCGCGTTCTCATTTCCACAAAAATTAAGGAAATGCATTTTTGTTTTCAGAACCTATAAAAGCATATAGTTATCATATTTTGTCACCCATAAGAAAATTTTCAACTGACCTTTGAGTACAGGAGATATGAATAAATGTGCCGATAAATTTTTCATTTTCGATTTAGCGTTCTCATTTCCACAAAAATTAAGGAAATGCATTTTTGTTTTCAGAACCTACAAAAGCATATAGTTTTCATATTTAATAACCCACAAGAAAACTTTCAACCGACCTTTGAGTACGGGAGAAGTGAATAAAATAGCAGCTAAAAATTTCATTTTCAATTTCGTTTTTCATTTCCACAAAAATTAAGGAAATGCATTTTTGATTTCAGAACCTACAAAAGCATATAGTTATCATATTTTGTCACCCAAAAGAAAATTTTCAAACGACCTTTGAGTACGGGAGAAGGGAATAAATTAGCAGCTAAAAATTTCAATTTCAATTTCGTGTTTTCATTTCCACAAAAATTAAGGAAATGCATTATTGTTTTCAGAACCTACAAAAGCATATAGTTATCATATTTTGTCACCCATAAGAAAATTTTCAACCGACCTTTGAGTACGGGAGATATGAATAAATGTGCCGCTAAAATTTTCATTTTCGATTTCACGTTCTCATTTCCACAAAAATTAAAAAAATGCATTTTTGTTTTCAGAACCTACAAAAGCATATAGTTATCATATTTAATCTCCCACAAGAAAACTTTCAACCGACCTTTGAGTACGGGAGAAGTGAATAAATTAGCAGCTAAAAATTTCATTTTCAATTTCGCGTTCTCATTTCCACAAAAATTAAGGAAATGCATTTTTGTTTTCAGAACCTACAAAAGCATATAGTTATCATAATTTTTTCACCCATATGAAAAATTTCAACCGAACTATGAGTACGGGAGAAGTGAATAAATTAGCAGCTAAAAATTTCATTTTCGATTTCGCGTTCTCATTTCCCCAAAAATTAAGGAAATGCATTTTTGTTTTCAGAACCTACAAAAGCATATAGTTATAATAATTTTTTCACCCATAAGACAAATTTCAACCGAACCCTAAGTACGGGAGATATGAATAAATGTGCCGCTAAAATTTTCATTTTCGATTTCGCGTTCCTATTTCCACAAAAATCAAGGAAAAGCATTTTCGCTTTCAGAATCTACAAAAGCATATAGTTCTCATATCTTGTCACCCATAAGAAAAATATGATGAACATCGATATATAGGTGAGCACGTAAAGGTTGGAATATATTTATTTCCTTGCATTCCATCGAATTTCGAGAAAAATCAAGTGTTATTTTAAATAAACCAATCTTTTAATTCAACATTTAACGTGATTACGTCTTGGGATTGTTCGATTCTGCATTCATGATAAGTACATTGAGAAAGCGTTTTCTACAGGTTGAGCCTTTTTTCCCCAACTTTTAATTACATTATTATAGTGATGACGTCATCCTTGTAGGTTTGATGTCGTCATCGATGTTTTTTCAAATGCAATCATAGTGTCCTATGATACCTCATGTAAAAGGTCACTCCTGTACTCACCAAACCAACATGCAAAAAAAAATATTTTATGGAGGCTGATCCGGAGAAAAAATGTAAATTAAACTTGGAAATCCATCCAATTTCGAGAAAAATCCTGATAGTGGTAACAAACTACATAATACATAATCGTAAGTGATCACGATATCGATGTAGGTCACCTTTTTTTTATACAAAATATAATTGTCATGTGACACCTCCTTCAAAAGCCCTTCAGTTCTTCAGTACTACATGATAATTACAGTTACATGTTGTTTTCTACACAATCAGCCCAAAAAAAGGTATTAACGATGAGGTTGAATAACGAATAAATTTCTAGGCAAATCTTTAAACTGCTTATTATTTTCTTCTCCAACCTTTGATGAAACTTACGTTTCATCACGTTACGTCATGAGTATAGGTTTGGTGACGTCATTGATGTTTTTTTGAATACATAAGGGAATTATTTGATAACGGGTTAGCCAATGAAAATAACCAACGACCTCAACACGTAACTTATGGCGCGTTCCACTAAGGTCCCAAAACGCTCACGCTCACGACCGCAGTTCTTCCCGTTCCACATGCGTTTGACCACAGAACATATAATATAAGAAGTGCTACCTGCCTTGTAAACTGTGCGCAACAGTAGTGACATTTACATACCATAGATTAGAGGGAGATGGGGCGAAAAAGGTGGGGATATTCCATTATGGTTCTAGGGGGTGTCCGCTTGTTGAAGTATATGTCACACTAAAATGACATATACAAGCGGACACCCCCTAGAACCATAATGGAATATCCCCACCTTTTTTTCATTATTGTATACAAATTTAATATGATTCGAAAGGAAAGATGCTTTAAAATGAAACAAAGCTTTATAAACAATAATTTCTTTATCAACATTATTTTTACAATTATATATAATACATTATAGAATCAAACAAGTAAATGATATTTGTCGAATTTTTCGAATGTGATTATAATTTAGTTAGCAGTTTTCTAAAACAAATAAGTTCAATTTGCTTCTGGAGCAAGGTTTCTCAAACTTTTGGCTCCACGAATCCCTTTTCAAGTTTCCAAATGACAGCGAACCGCTTAACTAACACATGGTGGTGAGCCCATGCCACTGTCAAATGGCAAACCCCTAGGGGTTCACGTACCCCACTTTGAGAAACCCTGTTCTAGAGAAACTAAAAACCATGACACAATTCAATGAAACAAACAAAATTTTTGACCAACCATAGGTCTTTTTGGAATTTGCTGAGTTATTACTAGTTCTTAGGGGTACCTATAACTACCAAATTCCAGTACAAATATCTGAATGAAATGTCAAAATAACACTTGTATATAGAGTTAGGGATAAATTATTCGTGGGCCAACAATCATTCACAACGGTCTTTCAGTCTCATTATGATCAGAATTGTCACTTCACTAAATCACAATAACACTGATTCATCTAGGAAGGAGAAGAAACTACCACCAGTCACAATTGACAGTCAAAATCCGGTAGAATCCATCAATCTAGGTAATGACGGTCACCATAACCATTTTCTGAAAAAAGAAATAAGTATTTTTACATATTAAGTGATAGAAGATCAATATTCAAATATATTTTAAATATAAATATTCGTGATCAAGATGTCAGGATAGATCTAAATGGGTTGGTTCTATCAGAATTAAGTTTAATAAGGTATATCAATTGTCCCAAAAAATGCTTCTCAGTAAAATATTAACGTTAATCACACTATAACTAATATCTCAGTTAATAGGCTACTACTATAATAATAAAATATTCAACAGTTAATACAATCACATTGTTCAGTGAGTGCAGGTATTAGGTACAAATGTCTGAAACCAGGTACATTCAGGCAGACAGTCAGAAAAATAGAAATATTTTTGCTAGGACTTATTTTACAAATATCATTCCAAATTTTCAAGGTGGAAGGATCTTTAGGGAAACGAAAAAAACTTCTGTTTCTGCAAACAAGTGTTGAATGGCTGATATATGAATTTTGGCAAGAATACTTAACATCTTTCGCAACAATGAAGTAGCAGATCCTGAAGCCATTTTCTTAATACAATATGATATTAAACTCAATCAGATTTGCAGAATTGAAACTCGTATAAATATAAACTTATCAGATCTCACCAAGTGGCCAAATTACCAACAAATATCTTCAACATCACCTGAAACGGAAACTTTTTCATTGAATTACGAAAAAAACAAACTTATCTTCACACGGGTAATATAATAACACTGGTTTTATTTTAGTATAACAATTATTATTGCTATTTGCCACAAACTATTATAGCGTATTCTATTGGTAGAACTCGTGCGCACTGAGTGCATGAATCGTATTCCATTGGGGAATTTCGTCAAGCATTTTGACACATTTTGACGTCCAGTGCAACATTTTTTGCACTCAGTGCAGCACTGGTGCTGCCAATGGAATACGCCATTAGAAATATCACGAGTATATTTATCAGTCTTGTCAAATTTACGAAGTCAATGAAGTCCTGACACTCATGTCATTGTCATTTATCTATTTGAAGTTCAAATAGATAAATGACTGCTATGGACTTTGGGGAAATTCTTCATTGAAATCTGATTTGAACAATGTAATTTAATTACCGACCTAATCACAGAAATCTCTCTTGTGAAAATCGCTGAAAGCAGGCAATGTCTTGAAAAAATCCGAAATAATCCGCAAAATATAAAAATCCGAAAAAAATCCGCTAGAGGCAAAAAAATCCGCAAATCGGATTAAAATCCGCAAATTGGCAACACTATTTTGAACATATCTACGACAAGCGAACAAAAAAGGTGGGGACGTATGTCCATGTTTCCACTTTTTCTACTCTCGCTTCACCCCCCTGCGATTGACTAGCTCAGTAGCTCGTGGGTATTTCGATTATCCTATCAAGTGGAACGGGCTCATGGGTTTGATCGAAGTAGAGCGGTGGCGTTTGACAGTCCAAGTGTTAATTTAAATTTAATGGACTTATAATTAATCAACATTTTCTATTTTTGAACAGGATAATGAAACAATAAATATAATTGATTTGATTGTTTATATAAAAAGCAATTTATTCATACATAAAAAAATTGCAGCGTGTTTATTGCATACTGATTCTTCAGAACATTAATATATTTGGGAAATATGAAAGTTGATATATGATGAAGAAACATTATAGGTATTTACCTCAGTACCTACTATAAAAGGATCAGTGGTATCTTAACCGTTAGGCCGCTCGTACACCAGCACGACGCGACCGCAACGCGACCGCGACTTCGTGTCGCTTCGCAGTCGCGGTACGTGGTAATTCATAGAAGCGCCCACACCAAGGATACGGCGACGCGACGCATTTTCCTCGTTAAAAAGTATCGTCGCGGTAGCGTTGCGGTCGCGTCGTGCTGGTGTACGAGCGGCCTTAGGATACGCAACATACTGATCCCACCCAAAAATGCTACGTTAACCGTGACTCAAGTGAAGCTATTCTGTTATTGAACTCTATGGCGTGATTCTTACCCTTGGCTGTGATTTTGATCGTCTAGTGAACAAGAAGGACTCTACGTTGTGTATGCAACCTAAAATACTTTTAGATGCCCAGAGTAAGAGAGATTGTTGGGAAGGTCAGGAGGGAATGAAATAAAATAGCATAATATAAACTTGAAGAGTTTAATGTACGTTCGGCGCAAATTACCTGAGAGAGGGGAAAAGAACGTAATAGAAAAACCCCTCTCTTTACACGCTTTAGATCATCTCAAATATATATATTCACTGGTACATGTAAAATGGTGGAATCAAAAGTATAGAGATGTATGCTGGATCAAAATAGGTAATAATGCATAGCCACAGGTACATGGTCAAGTGCAATAAATACATAGTAAACAGTTATTGTTACATGGTCACTATCCACAGATATATCGAGTACCATGTACAATGGTTAATTCAACAGTGTTTAGATGTATGCTGGATCCAATTTAGTCATAATGCATAGACACAGGTACATGGTCAATTGCAATAGGTACATAATAAATGGCTATAGGTACATGGTGAGTAGCCCAAGGTATATCGTGAAGATCAATATGTGCATGGTCAATAGCAATAGATACATAGTAGAACGAAATAATGATATGGTACATCAAAACAGGTACATAGTGGAAGCAATAACATTCTGGTGTATGGATATCATCCAAATTACATTCAAGTAGCTTGAAAAGGTGTTCATAGGATTCCGGTAGCTTAGGTGTAACGTCCCACATCTCCCTTTTATTTCGACACTCATTCTCAGGTAGCTAACAGTGTGGATACGAGGGCCGAATTATACAACTCCAGATACCCAAGGTCGTGTTTCAGACAATGTTCTTCGGTGTACATCAAAGGCCATGCTAATATCAAGTGTGTGGTGGTATTTAAGTATAATTATAATATAAACATGCAACTCATAACGGAACGCCCGAATAGCAATACGACAATTCCCGATCCCGGACCTTCGACTTCCACCGGGGAAAATGTTGCCCTAGGACTCATATACTCTCTTGTCTATGTCATATACTGACACTCATACATACTAGATGTGGACTAAATCCTTTGAACCACATAAAGAACCCAATGAACAAGCTTAGCATTCAATATTTATAGCAAACACCGGAATTGCATTGGTCCCACTAGGTAAATGCATAATGTATATCAGTGATATCAAGCAAATAGGATAATTATTCAGTTCTTGTAATACGTAAACTCTGATTTACGAACAAGATTGCACACTGAAAGAAAAGTAATATACATATGCTCCATGAAATTGTTAAGGAGTGCCATATTTTAGTCCAGGCAGTATAAGGAACTGGTAAACAAACCTAAAGGCAGTGTTAATAATCATTATCAATGCAGAAAACTTACTTGTGGATTGTTCGACTTAGGGCCGGTTTCTCAATTGCGAGTTACCCTGGGGGGTTAACTAACCCGGTGTAAATTTTAACCCTGGGGTAACTCTGTTATCTGTTTCTCATCATCTATTTCTGATCGAGTTAACTAACCCGGAGTTAGGCATATGTTGGTAGTATTGTTTGCCCTTTTAGAGTTTGTCTACATTTTTGATTGGCCGAAAACTGTCACATGGCATAACAAGACATTTAAACTTTATTGTTGTTGGTTGTTTGCAGTATCCATTTTACATAAATTCTTATTAGTACAAGTACAAAGGGATTTGAGCAATAAAGTAATAATAATGAATCCAAAGGAGATTATCCGTGGCAAAAATTTCTTAGAGTCGGAACGTTCATTACTTATAAAATTGTGCAACAAGTATAAAAGTACAATAGAAAATAAAAGGTCCGACTTCAATTTCCTGAAAGATAAAGACAATGCCTGGAAGCAATTGACTAGGCAGTTCAATGCAGCATTTGTTGGGGCTGCGGTAAGTTTATTTCCGTTTCTGTCCTGGCACCATCGCAGATAAATTACAAGAAATATAAATATGTAGTAGGTACTTTCAGACCTACATATTAATAAGTATATGTTAAGGTTTTCGAATTTTGAATAAACGGCTTGTTTGCTTACACCTATTCCATTTTAATTAAGTTTAAATTCGACGTAATTAAGATGAAATGATATTCATTTTAGCCAAGAACAACCAAGCAATTACAGGAAAAGTACAAAAACATAAAAAAACAGCTACGCAAACAACATGCGGAAGGCAAAAAGTATGTTTGCGGAACAGGAGGTGGACCATATATGGCATTCCCAGAAAGTCAGGCTGAGGAACAGAGAGAGCTCTTCGAAACAATTATGTTGTCAGCCGATGGATTGACCTATAAGATGGATTCGGATGGACGATATGGTTTGTACTTAGTTGAATATTCATTCGATCTATATAACTAGCAATTTAATTTATATTCAAGGAATTACTGGTGTTGCTCCTCAGGCAATAAACATTGAGGAAACCATAGTAACGCACGAAGAGATGGGTGATGCTGAGTGGAACCCTGCTATATCTATGCAGGACTCTGTACCAGATGACTGGACCGAATCATCTGCCCTACTTTGGAGGACCCCAAAGCATCCCAAACTTACTGCATCATTTCAAAATGAACAAGAAATGATAGCAGCACAAAGTGAGTATAATAATTCCTATTATAAGAATTCGTTATCTGTACTTTACCATACAAATATATAAACAAAGATCAACATCTCTTCATTTTAGATTTGTAGAATGTTTGTAGATTAATAGAATTTATTTATTTTTTCTAGGTGAAGAGATGGAAAAGGAAAATGTGCTGCCAAATTTTCAAGTACAAAGTAAGAATCTTTTTTGAGTATCTTGTCAGACCTGATAACTAAAAATCCACTTTCTTATAATTGGCCTTTTTTAAACATATAATGTTTCAACACGTTATAGATAAAGAAGATGAGAATAAGGCAAAGGAATCAGAGGAAAATCAACCCGAACCCATTTCCACATATGGTAAGTAATATAACATTTTCAAATATGTCTGACAGTATGAGAGCCTATTATGTAATACTACAATTTATTATAGTACTACTGATTTGATTTGTTTTATTGTATAGTAACATACTGCCCTCTACCCTCTTACATAGTTCATTTTTTTAGGTCAGCTAATTTTAGTCATTGTCAGGTTTATATGTAAAGTTATTTTATATGCTATACAAAATAAATACAAAGCAATTAACTCATAATAATTCTCAATAATTCAAAAAATACTGATCTGATCGAATTGAAACTTGGAGATCGGAGGTGAAATGGCAACTCGCAAATTTTTGCCGTTTCATGAGGATCAGATCACTAGAAAAAAAAATTCCCTATTACACCTCAGTGCTCTTCTCCATTTTTTTTTTATCTATTTAATAAGAACTGAATGTCTCTTTATACTACTTATAAATGAATTTTAGCTAGTTCAACTAGAAGGAGGCGCCCAATATTAAAAGGGAAAAGACGGACTGTAACCTCGGCGGGTGGAAAGTTCGAATTAGTTGCCGAACGAAAATTGGGTCTGATAGACCGCGAAATGTTGGTTGCTAATACCCAATTGAAGCAGATGGAAGAAGAACATCGAATGAATATGGAGATTTTGCAGATTCGCAAGGAAAACGAATTATTAAAAACTAACATTTTGCAGCAAGGCAAAATGATATTCGAATTTTGAATATTTGAATTTTTGAAATCCTTATTGTTATTGTTAGTTTTTAGTGATTTTAGAGCATTACTGTTTTTGAGTGTTTAGTACAATTTTCCTTCTTATAATATATACCGCCGTATTCACAAAGCATTCAATCTCTGTTAAGTCCTAACTGAGGTCCTCAGTTAAGGATAAATTTGAATCGCAACTTCAGTTAACGTGAAACGGGCCTGTTTCACCACCGTTAAATACGTTACCTGAGGTTCTGATTCATATTTATTCTTAACTGAGGACTTCAGTTAGGACTTAACAGAGATTGAATGCTTTGTGAATATGGCGGAATGTCTATAACTGTTCGTTGATTAAAATATATTTTGTTTAATTCGTTCCTATTAATATTAAGTATGTTATGTCTCAGATTGAAATAACGTGCGTTCAAAAAAATTCTTGGTCAAGTAGGCTATGGAATTTTAACTATTAATTTTCTGTGACTGGACTGAACTACGTTCAGACGCAGAATATTGACGTTCAAAATTCCATAGCCTACTTGACCACGAATTTTTTTGAACGCATGTTATGTTAAATTTTTTTTCCTATTAATATTTTTAGTTTTTTACTGGTTAACTTCACTTTGCTGTGATATTTTGATTATTTAAGGTTGTGAATTATTTTTTAGTTTTAGCATTTAAATATCAAGGAAACCAGATCCAGGCAAATATTGTAGGCCAGTTCTTTGTAGTCATAAATAGATCTCATTATATTATATTATACTTTTCTTTAGATTCAAATAAATTATTTTCATATTATTGTTCCAGTTCTTTGTTCTGTTTTGTAGTCGTAAATAGATCTCATTATATTATATTATACTTTTCTTTAGATTCAAATAAATTATTTTCATTTTATTGTTCCAGTTCTTTGTTCTGTTTTTTAGTCATAAATAGATCTCATTATATTATATTATACCTTTCTTTAGATTCAAATAAATTATTTTCATTTTGTTGTTTATTATATGTTCATTAAGATAAATTATGATGGATTTTCACATCACAATATATTTTCTCATTCAATTTTTTGGCACTAGGATAATAATAAAGACACTCCTAATTAATTTATTTATTAATGAAAATTATATTTCTCAAGATAGTGAGGTAAAATAATTTTGTATCAATAAATCTCTGGCCGTTACTTGATCATCCACCTGTGCTGGACCAACTTCTAGATTGAAGTCATAATCAAGTCCTTCATTCCCTGGCTCAATTGGTGGCATTTCTTCTCTTCGCTCTATTGCAATGTTATGCAGGACCATAGTAGCCATGATGACATTGAGCGAATTTTCTAATTTAAGTCGGAGACCCATACAAAGGGCTGGGAACCTTCTTTTAATTACACCATATTGGCGTTCTACCACATTTCTTGTCCTTCTGACTAAAAAATAGAAATACATAAATAAACATACAGTTGCGGAAATCCTATCAAGTGCCAAACTTCAATGATAAAGGATGACATTGTTTTGACTATTTCATTTCAGGAAGTAATGTATATATTATTATCTACTTTATCTGAAATAAAGCTTATCATTACTGACCTGATATATATTCAAAAATAAAATAGCCTACTATTAATTATTCATCGATATTATTTATTTCTCTCAGTATAATAATGTAAAATTAATTATACCAATTCAATCCACCAAGACAAGTTTGGATGGATTGAAAAGTGACCAGCAAGATACACCATTCCATGAAGGAAACAATTTATATAACTATGTAGTTATCAACATTCATGATATACAGGGCATGTAGAATCATAAATACAGTATAAATACAAATGTAGTACCTGATTCATTGTACAGTTGCTCCACTTCATTCCGGGTTTGTAAAAGTGGTGTTACAACGTGCATGCTATTCGCATAACCACTGTCTGCCACCAGAATCGAGTCCCCAAATGTCCCATTTTGCAGACGTTGCTTTAACGCTGAATTATTAAATATTGTTTGGTCATGTACAGATCCAGGCCAACGTGCTACCACATCCAGTACTCTGAGTTCAGTGTCAGAAACTGTCTGCACATTTATTGAAAAATAACCTTTTCTATTTCGGAATACTTCTGCATTTGGTCCTCCTTAAAAAACTGCGATGAAAAACACCTTTACACAACATTGCTTACTAGTACAAGCTATATGTCTCCGAGTGGTACATAGGAAGTTCAGTATAATAATGATATAAGAATTAATTAGTATAGGTATAGAAAGAGTATAAGTAATGGAACAGCCCAGGACTGTTTCTTAAATGTCCTTGAGGAAGCAAATACACCAAAAGGCTTTTCATAAAGTGTAGCCTAGGTAGGGTAGATCGTCATCCAGTGTTTGTAGGTTGACTGGATTTAGTCCAGGGTCAACAAAATCACTATAGTCTCAGCCTCAATAAATAGATGCACCGCCTTATTCACAAAGCATTCAATCCCCGTTAAGTCCTAACTGAGGTCCTCAGTTAAGGATAAATTTGAATCACAACCTCAGTTAACGTATTTAATGGTGGTGAAACAGGTCATTAATTTTCACATTAACTGAGGTTGCGATTCAAATTTATCCTAACTGAGGGCCTCAGTTAGGACTTAACAGAGATTGAATGCTTTGTGAATATGGCAGTTTGAAAGCCAAATCTTAACCAGGTTCATTAAGTTCAGTTGCCGAATGACCAGGGTAGTGAACCACTCTAGGTAGTTCATTTTATGAAAAGCCCTCATATTATGTCACTTCTTTCTTTTGATAATATTGGAAATACTACCTGTTTTAATATGTTTTCATCAATGAATATCTTACCAGGTGATAATATCTTAATATGGGTACAATCAATTGCCCCAATGCATTTAGGTAAAGATGCTATCCCATAAAATTGGAATTTACTTCTCTCAAGTTCATTAGCTGCTTCTGGCATGTTGATGAAGGTTGCAGAAAGAGAAGCTAGTGCCCTTGATACCTTTTTCACCACTCTGCAAGCTGTAGCTTTACTGACATTAATAATATCACCAGCCACCAGTAAAAAGCTACCACTAGCATAGAACCGTAAGGCTAATAGTAACTGAAGAATTGGACTCACAGAATGATTTCTAAAAATAATATCACATCAATATTGATGAGCAAAACAGTACATGAACATAAGCTCTCTCAGAAGTCTCTTACCTATCAGTAGGGTGTTCTAGAGCTCCTTCTATTAGTACCAGAATATAAAGGACAGTCTCCTTATTCAATCTGAATCTGGTGTGAAAATCACGGTCATCATATTCCTCAAATGGATTTAACCTCGGCCGAATTGTTTAAGGCCTTCTTTGATATTCCACGAAATCATAAAAATCTTCTTCATCATCATCACTCAAGCCTCGAAATACCTCCATTTTTTTTCAAAATACGTAAATCAGAATGTGGAAAAGTATAAACTGGAATAAGGTACGCCAAAATATGAAAAAACAAATTAAATTATCTTATTTCAGGTTATGCCATAAACAAGTTATACACTGAAAGAAATGATTCAATCGAAAGGTTTACCAAAAATATTCTTACTAGGGTTGATACATTTCTTACTATTCGGTTAAAATAGCACTATAGACATAGTAAATTGAGTTGCTATAGTTATTGAACAGATCTTACTATGGTTTTCTTATTACACCAATGAAAGTGTTTTATTATCTCATTCAAATGTGGAATTGCCACGGTAAACCAAAGTTTTCTAACCGGCATCCAATAGCCATAACAATTTAGCGATACTATGCGAGATACTTTAGTTCTATAAATTTACTACGGCAGTTAATGTTGATTCATTAAACCAGTCGAATATAAGCGATTATGCTCGAATGCAGGGTTGCGCCCCACCCGATTCATAGCATCCACTCAAACTCAATACTCATCGTTTGTCTATTCGACTTGAGACAACCTGCTAACGCGATTGAACTAATTTGTGAAATATGCGTAGTTTATTCATGATATTAATCAACAAGCATCATCATAGTGTAGTTTGAAAGTGTTTAGTTTGTACATTGAAATATCACCGTTTTTGTTTGGTGTGTCTACAATCAATCTTCCTGCACACATGGAACAGAAGTTTGCAGAATTCCTAATGGAGAGTTGTAAATTCATTGCAAAGTTGGGGATTAGGAAGGAGACTATGTCAAAAAATGTACAAGTAGCTAAGTTATATTCTTAATTATTATTAGAGCATCAATCTGAATTCACTAATCATTGATTTTTCATAATAACAATAATGGCCGTTGGCTCTTGAAACAATGGCGTCCATGCGTTCGGAATGAATAATTCATCAATCGAATGAATGCTAGTATGTAATCATTTAATAATTTCCATTGATCTCATCAGATTGATAATTCAATTTTATTCGAAATTCTGAATAATTAATTATTGAAAGATTAGGTCAACTTTTTTTTAAATAGAACATTATTGTTCTTCTGTTGAATCCATTGCTCCTTATCATTGGAATGTGTTTTGTTTGCTCTATAATATGGTTTTTTTGAATATATGTTTGTTACCAATATTTGAGAAAGTGTACAGTTAAGTTTTCATTCAAATTGAATTCTTTTTTTCGTGATATGAATAAGTTTAATCTCAGTGTTTGTTTATCTGTAATAATCTATTTGTTCGTCTTTTAGTATGGTATTGTGATGAAAAGCCCTTTAAATTTGAAATATTTCGACCAGTATTGGCACAGAGTGTATGTATATCTACTAATTCAAACCAAAGAATGTGATTATTACTAACAATAAAATGTCTTGTTATGCTACTATTTTTTTATTTGTATATCCACCCAATATAATTCTGGCAGTAGACAGTGGAGATAATATGTTCTCCATATGAAATAAATAAAATACTGCTTCAAAAAATAGAAATATAGACCATTACAATTCATAAAAGAAATTGTATAATTTGCAGGTAGGTATAATTGAGATCTAGTTATGAATAATTCGACCAAGATAATTAAATAAAGTTCCAGAGATAGTTGTATCAATTTAGCTCATTTGAATACACTATGAAGTCAACAAATTTCTTCATGCCGAGTGTTTCCTTGATGTCAGTCCTTCTGGCCTTATTAATCAATATGATGAATTCTCAATTTGAAAATTCGAGTTGATATCTTTCGCAGGTAGGTTTGAACTTTTGACACTCAATTTTATCATTAGAGAAACTATCAGATATATTATGTAATTTATTCTCTTCATAATATGGTTCATCTCTTCTGATTGCCTTTGTTAACTTGCGCACTTTAGTTAATTCATTTAACTGCCATGTTACTGACTGAGCCAACGTAGCACAAAAACTTGACCAATTTATTTGCTTGTCTTAATAATAAATTAGAAATTTATCAAAGTACAGACATAGTATTAAATTGGCCATTGTTTTCAGTCAGATGAGCTCAGTTTGTAATATGGCAGTTAAAAATTAACTAAAATTGCAAATTAAGCTGATAAAGACAGTAAGACAAGATTACGAGAGCGGTAAAATAGGTTTACTAGACCGGTAAAATGAAGTTATACAATATTACTATGGTTGTAAAACAAAGTTACAAGTGCAGTTATACCAGATTACTATGATAGTAATACGGAGTTGCAATTTACAAACGCAGTTATTTAAGTTTACTACGGTAGTGAGCCAAAGTTTCAAAACCAGTAATATAAAAGTACGACTATAGTATAATCACTTCAATACTTGCTGTAAAACGGTATTATTCCTGTTATGAAGGATTAAATCATATAGCCATTATCAACTGAATCGTAGTAAATCAAGGTGAACTGTGAGAAATAGAAAGTTTTGTTGAGGCATATACTATATGAATTTTCTCATTGCTGTTATTATATTTTTCTTTCAGTGTAGGTTATCCCAAAGGTTTAATTCCTTAACCCGCACTTTCAACGTCGGGTCAGTTTACTTCCATGGCTAGGGGTCAAAGTGACAGGAGTTAACGCCGACCCGTCGTGGTGAAACGATTACCCTCGGGTTATAATTAACCCTGAGGTAACTCGCGATTGAGAAACCGGCCCTTACAATGATACCACTACCGTTCAAAGAATCAAAGAAATTATTCAAACTGTGGAACGATTTTGTTGTTGCAACACACACAAAGGAACAGAGAGCTTCGATAACCCAGCGTCTTCCTTTTATAAGTTCTAATAAGACGCCAAGCCACTTGAGATATCTTCAAGGGAAGGGCCATTTGGTCCTATTAGAAAACACCACATCATTTGTTTACATCCGGACCATCGAAATTCATACAAGCATAGAACCTATGAACAGAGCGTTTTATTGCGAACATAAGAATCACAGTACTTTAATTATGGTTATTTTTATGAAAATCGAAATTATTGCTATTTATTTAAATCACGGGATATTACAATTCCCTGAAAATTGCAAGTCCCTATCTCTTTTCGTTCTAAAGTTATCAAGGCAACGGTCACCCATCCATCTACTGAACTCACACAAGGCTGCTCGAATCTCCAACAATATATACCCGATCGTGGTCAAACTTGGAACTTGGCAGTAAAATTAGGTTCTAAAGGGTCTCGCAAAATTTCAGCGATTTCGGACAAATAGTTGCTGATATATAGATTTTTATTTTCAATAATTTTCTTTGATTTTTCAAAAAATTTCTAGTCATATGATCCTCACGAATTTTCGCGTTGGCATTCTACAACTAATAACCATGTTTGAATTTAATCGGTTTTATATTTTTCGAGTTATTGGGGAAATAACAAACAAATTTCAGATGGACATAAATTCAAAACCGTTTGGCCGATTTATACCTATAAACAAACTCAAATGTCGCTTTTACATGTACAACCTAACCTGAAAATTTCAAGTCGCTATCTCTTTCCGTTCTCAGGTTATCGTGACAACGACCGGACAAAATCAAATTTGACCTCGAATTCTTCATCGGGGAGTAGAACCCAATCGTTTGAGAGCATTTTCGGCAAAAAAATCGAAAATTACAGACACTTTGGCAAAATGATAACGTGATGTTCCCCAGAACATACGCGCAAAAATAAGAGTTATTTTGTGTAAAGAAGGTTATATGAACTTCATGATGTAGTTTAACAGCTAATTAAATTGGAAAATAATCATCAAATATCGCAAAAGAATGATTAAACTCAATTCCGAGTTAATCCGATCACTTTCCAAAAAGCCCTAATGATATTGTTTTGGTCGCCATTATGAATATTCGTAAACGCTTAGTATTTATAATATCTATGGTAAACGCTCACTTCGACCCGCCACAAGACGAGCGACGAGCATACACTGATTCCTCAATACGTGCGAAAATCTCGACCAATGAGGGCGCAGCGCTCTCACAGAACATATATATATATATATAAGAAGTGCTACCTGCCTTGCACAGAATACAAATATATGCCTTGTAAACTGTGTGCAACAGTAGTGACATTAGCCGTATTCTTTTTACCAACTTTAGCTGAGATTTTCACTTCTCAGTTCTGACTCAGTAGTTAGAAGGCAAAATGCAAGATTCTATGCATCTATTGAGATGCAACAAGGTAAAAAGAATACGGCTATATACATACCATATATTAGAGAGAGATGGGGCGAAAAAGGTGGGGTTATTCCATTATGGTTCTAGGGGGTGTCTGCTTGTCGAAGTATATGTCACACTAAAATGACATATACAAGCGGACACCCCCTAGAACCATAATGGAATATCCCCACCTTTTTTCATTATTGTATTCGAAATTTAAAATGATTCGAAAGGAAAGATGCGTCAACATGAAACAAAGCTTTATAAACAATAATTTCTTTATTAACATAATTTTTACAATTATGTATACATCTATTATAGAATTAAACAAGTAAATGATATTTGTTGAATTTTTCGAAAGTGAATATAATTCAGTTAGTAGTTTTCTAAAACAAATAAGTTCAATTTGCTTCTGGAGCAAGGTTTCTCAAACTTTTGGCTCTACGAACCCCTTTTCAAGTTTCCAGATGACAGCGAACCGCTTAACTAGCACATGGTGGTGAGCCCATGCCACCATGTTTGTCACATGTGCCTCCTAGTCATCAAGCCCCCATTACTTGAATCTTATTGCGAACCCCCTACAGTCGAATGGCGAACCCCTAGGGGTTTGCGTACCCCACTTTGAGAAACCCTGTTCTAGAGAAACTAAAAACCATGACACAATTCAATGAAACAAACAAAATTTTTCACCAACCATAGGTCTTTTTGGAATTTGCTGAGTTATTACAAGTTCTTAGGGGTATAACTAGTAGCCAGCAGTCCATATTTTGGGATTCAGATGAGCCAGCAGATCTACCTAGCAATAGATCCACATTTTTCTGGTAGATCTACATTTTTACGGTAGATCTACATTTTTACGGTAGATCTACATTTTTCCGGTAGATCTACATTTTTCCGGTAGATCTACATTTATTTCGGTAGATCTACATTTTTCCGGTAGATCTACATTTTTCCGGTAGATCTGCATTTTTCCAGTAGATCAAAATTTTTTTGGTAGATCAATATAATCGGTACCTCAATTGAACCCGTAGTTCAATGCAATCTAACGGGTCCTGTTGTGATTCTGAGAATCATTCACACACGAAAGTCCCATCGAAATATGTCAGGAGTTTTTGAGTTGCTGAAAACCGAATATAGCGCTTCCTACCGAATCGTATTGTGAACCTAAGGCCTTCCGAAACACAATCACAAAGATTCATCAAAATCGGTATAACCATTTTTGAGAGCCTGTAAACCGATTATAGTGCCACCTACCGGAGAATATTGTGGATCTGGAACTTAGTCAGATACGCACACAAAGTTTCATCGAAAACGGTCCAGTCGTTCTTGAGTTGTTATAAACCGAATGCAGCGCCACCTAACGGGTTTCTATTGTGACACTGAGAGCCACTCAAACACGTACACAATGTTTAATCAAAATCGGTCGAGGTATTTCTGAGTTTCTACAGACCGATAGCAGCGCCACCTACCGGGGTATATTGCGGACCTGACACATACTCAGATACACACACAAAGTTTCATCGAAATCGGTTCAGCCGTTCTTGAGTTTCTATAAACAGCGCCACCTACCGGTTACCTATTGTGACCCTGAGACACACTCAAACACGCACACAATGTTCTATCAAAATCGGTCGAGCCATTTCTGAGTTCCTATAGAGCATTATCAGCGCCACCAACCGGATGCTATTGTGAAGCAAGGACACACCGAAACACACACACAAAGTTTCATCAAAATCGGTCAAGGCGTTTCGGAGTTGACATTTTTTTTTAAACACCCCGTATAGCAGCGGTTATCTTTTCGTAGCAGTTTTACAGTGTTGAGAATTCTCTTTACGATACATCTCTAGGGATGACATTTTACTTGAAACACCCTGTATAGTTAATTTTCTGCTTAATATTTGAATATTTTGAGTAATTTTAATTCAAAAATCCGTCCGATCGAACGGATATTCATTATAGATTTCGTAACTTAACAAAAAGTTCCAAATCCCAAGATACGTTTACTGGAGTATGCTCCTTTAAGTTTTTCAACGGGTAAAAATGAAAAAAAAACCGAGAAAAAGCTATTTCGGACGCTCGGAGATTCGATCCTGCCGCTCCGCGAGGCTCGAGAGTAATTAATCCAAGCCTTAGTCCGCTCGGCCATGCCAGCTTCGTTAAACGGTTCCGATTATCTGGCATATAAAGCTTTGATAGTACTGGAACGATTTCCGTCTTTCGATTTTCACAATATCGTCAATCCTGTCAAGCGATCGATCGAAATCGGTTACTCGTTCGTATTTCTCACGGTTTTTCTAGACGATTCCAAGATTGTCGAGTGATTCCGTTCGAAATTCAAATTCGATTTGACATTTATCGTGGCTCGTTCGGACCGAAAACGTCGACCGTGAAGGAGCCGCGTTAAAATTCGCCACAGAAATACGTGAAACGTCAGAATTTTGTAGATTTTCGCGAAAAAGTCACATTTTCCTATCGTTCTTCCGGGAAAACGAAAGAGAGGATCGAAAAAAGGGCCGTGTTACGGACTAATTTCGAATCTCGTCTTCGCGTTCCCGCAAATACCTCCGTTCCGAACGCCACCGTTTCTCCGGATGCCTCCACACAATTTTGCACCTTTGGCCAAAATCGGCGTTTTTGCGATTTTTTTTTAAATACACCCACTTGTTTTCGCTCCGAAAACGCGAATCCCTACGAAACTTCCGTCTTTATCCTCGATAAAACTCCCTCGAAATTTCCCCCTTACCCCCCTCCTAACATCCAAAAAAAGTCACGTTTATAGTAACATTTTCAAAAAAGTTTTTTTGTTCCTTTTCTATGAAACCCATCTTCATTTTAGTAATAGAGACTAGTAACCAGCAGTCCATATTTTGGGATTCAGATGAGCCAGCAGATCTACCTAGCAATAGATCCACATTTTTCTGGTAGATCTACATTTTTCCGGTAGATCTACATTTTTCCGGTAGATCTACATTTTTTCGGTAGATCTACATTTTTCCGGTAGATCTACATTTTTCCGGTAGATCTGCATTTTTCCAGTAGATCTACATTTTTTTGGTAGATCAATATAATCGGTAGATAAATTGAATCGGTAGGTCAATTGAACCCGGAGGTCAATGCAATCTAACGGGTCCTGTTGTGATTCTGAGAATCATTCACACACGAAAGTCCCATCGAAATATGTCAGGAGTTTTTGAGTTGCTGAAAACCGAATATAGCGCTTCCTAGCGAATCGTATTGTGAATCTAAGGCCTTCCGAAACACAATCACAAAGATTCATCAAAATCGGTATAACCATTTTTGAGTTCCTGTAAACCGATTATAGTGCCACCTACCGGGGAATATTGTGGATCTGGAACTTAGTCAGATACACACACAAAGTTTCATCCATATCGGTCCAGTCGTTCTTGAGTTGTTATAAACCGAATGCAGCGCCACCTAACGGTTTTCTATTGTGACACTGAGAGCCACTCAAACACGTACACAATGTTTCATCAAAATCGGTCGAGGCATTTCTGAGTTTCTACAGACCGATAGCAGCGCCACCTACCGGGGTATATTGCGGACCTGACACATACTCAGATACACACACAAAGTTTCATCGAAATCGGTTCAGCCGTTCTTGAGTTTCTATAAACCGAATACAGCGCCATCTAACGGTTACCTATTGTGACCCCGAGACACACTCAAACACGCACACAATGTTCTATCAAAATCGGTCGAGCCATTTCTGAGTTCATATAGAGCATTATCAGCGCCACCTACCGGATGCTATTGTGAAGCAAGGACACACCGAAACACACACACACAAAGTTTCATCAAAATCGGTCAAGTCGTTTCGGAGTTGACATTTTTTTGAAAACACCCCGTATAGCAGCGGTTATCTTTTCGTAGCGGCTTTACAGTGTTGAGAATTCTCTTTACGATACATCTCTAGGGATGACATTTTACTTGAAACACCCTGTATAGTTAATTTTCTGCTTAATATTTGAATATTTTGAGTAATTTTAATGCAAAAATGCGTCCGATCGAACGGATATTCATTATAGATTTCGTAAATTAACGAAAAGATCCAAATCCCAAGATACGTTTACTGGAATATGCTCCTTTAAGTTTTTCAATGGGAAAAAAATTAAAAAAAGAACCAAGAAAAAGCTATTTCGGATGCTCTGAGATTCGATCCCGCCGCTCCGCGATGCTCTGAACTTATAAATCCAAGCCATAGTGCGCTCGGCCATGCCAGCTTCGTGAATGGGTTCCGATTATCTGGCATATAAAGATTTGATAGTACTGGGACGATTTCCGTCTTTTGATTTTCTCAATATCTTCAATCCTGTCAAGCGATCGATCGAAATCGGTTACTCGTTCATATTTCTCACGGTTTTCCTAGACGATTCCAAGATTTTCGAGTGATTCCGTTCGAAATTCAAATTCGATTTGACATTTATCGTGGTTCGTTCGGTCCGAAAACGTCGAACTTGAAGGAGCCCCGTTAAAATTCGCCACAGAAATACGTGAAACGTCAGAATTTTGTCGATTTTCGCGAAAAAGTCACATTTTCCTATCGTTCTTCCGGGAAAACGAAAGAAAGAATCGAAAAAAGGGCCGTGTTACGGACTAATTTCGAATCTCGTCTTCGCGTTCCCGCAAATACCTTCGTTCCGAACCGTTTCTCCGGATGCCTCCACACAATTTTGCACCTATGACCAAAATCGGCGTTTTTGCGATTTTTTTAAATATACACCCCCGTCTTTTCGCTCCGAAAACGCGAAACCCTACGAAACTTCCGTCTTTTTCCTCGATAAACCCCTCGTAAATTTCCCCCTAACCCCCCTCATAACATCCAAAAAAACGTCACGTTTATAGTAACATTTTCAAAAAAGTTTTTTTGTTCCTTTTCTATGAAACCCATCTTCATTTTAGTAATAGAGACTACCAAATTCCAGTACATATATCTGAATAAAATGTCAAAATAACACTTGTATATAGACTTAGGGATAAATCATTCGTGGGTCAACACTCATTCACAACGGTCTTCAGTTTCATTATGATCAGAATTGTCACTTCACTAATATACAGGGTGAGTCTTTGACCACTGCATTAATTTTAACCAAAGATTCCTCTCATCAAATGAAACACTTTTTTCATTTGTAATTTTTCCAGATTCGGCTCAGGTAAAAAGTTACAAGCGTTTAAAGATTTCACAATGTGCTAATACACACCCGCATATAAATTATCTTTGACATTGTTGGTGGACGAGAATAAGGCATGGTAACGTGGTTTACAGCTTGATTCGGGATTCCAACGCTCAGGGACGGATCCATAAAAGTAGTGACATTTCTGGAGTTTTCCATTTTAAAACATTCAATGAAGAATATCTCGAAAACGGTGCGTTTAAGGAGAAATTATGAAGAATAATATAATGTTCTAAAACGATGGAATATTCTTGAAATGACTCAAGAAAAACTTTATATGCTTTCTGTAAGATATCGATAGTTCTTATGGAACAACTGTATATATTATGAGTGCAGGAAGAATTGAGTTTATCTTTTTAACATATGTGTTGTAGCTGTATACATTTTATTCGGCAGTTGGAAATAAAGCTTCTTCGAGAAAACGCAGTTTCAATATTCGATGTGAATATCGCCTCATATTAGGTCCGATATATCACAGAGTGGCGACGAGTATTTTTTAAAGTGAAATTATAGTATAAGCCAGTGTTTAAAATGAATGATGCAGTGCAATATTCTGGTTATATTCAAGAGTTCAATCCAGTGCATTCAGACTGGTCGATCTACAAAAAACGGCTGGAAAACTACTTTGTGGCTAACAATATACAGGATAATGGCCGTAAACGTGCAATTCTTCTAAGTTTTCTGAATGAACAGGCATACAAATTGTTGCACGATATGTGTATTCCCACTGATCCAGAGTCTAAATTGTATGAAGCCATAATTAAATTGATGGATAGTCATTTTCAACCCAACATATCAGTGTTTGCAAGTAGAGAAAAATTTTTCGAGAGCAGGAAAGTGCCGAATGAAACACCTAGAGAATGGGCAGCAAGACTACGCAATTTAATATCTACATGTGGATTCAATGGTGAGGCTGAAATTGAAAGAGCATTGGTTGATCGCTTCATTATTGGTTATGAACGAGGTGCTGTTAAAGATCGTCTTTTCGAAGAAAAAGCCTCCGTCACATTTTCGAAGGTGGTCGACATAGCTTCAGCAAAATCTTCAGTTCCGCCATATTGTCAAACAGTGATGAAGAAGGAGACAGAAATCCATTACGCAGGCGTCATTAATAAGTGCAGAAACCCGGCGCAGCATTCCCAGTCCACCTCCAAAAATTCTGGTCATAGAAGCAGCGTTTTCAATAAACCGAAGAAATATTCAGCGCAGACTGACCTCAGATGTTTAGTCTGTGGTAGGAAAAATCATAATAAAGATAAGTGTTTTTATCGAAATTATTCTTGCAATATTTGTAATCGAAAAGGTCATTTAGCACCAATGTGTCCAAGTAAAAAACAATCGAATGATTCTAATAATTTTTTGGAAGAAAATTCACTTTTCAAATTAGACAATGAATCCGGTGGAATTTCAATCACTATTTCGATTGATAACAAAGATTTCACTTTTCATTTGGACACAGGGGCTAGTTATTCTGTTGTTTCACAGAGATTTTATGAAGAAAATTTTTACAAAAAAGAATTGAAACAAACAAATAAAATTTTCAATCTTTACAATGGTGATAAAATTAAACCATTGGGTTTCATCACATGTAATATTGGTTATAAAAATTTATGTAATACTTTGAAAATTTTTGTTATAGAGAATGGTGGTCCACCGCTTCTGGGACGCGATTTTTTTAATCTGTTCAAATTAAACATTTTTCAAATGAATTCGGAATATCCTAAAGATTTAAAACTTTTAATTTCTAAATATAATAGTTTATTTTCCTCTGAACTAGGCACATTCAATAAAGGAAAAATTTCAATCCAATTTAAACCGGAGGAGAGAATTTCTCCCAAATTTTTCAGAGCAAGAGCGTTGCCCTTTGCATTACGTGAAAAAGTAGAGAAGGAATTACAACGATTATGTGATTCGAAAATTATTGAACCTGTTGAATATTCGGAATGGGGAACACCGATTGTTCCTGTATTAAAAAAAAAAGGTTCAGTTCGTTTATGTGGAGATTTCAAGGTAACACTTAATCCTTTAATCCAAGTAGATCCTTACCCTTTACCGAAAATTGAAGATTTATTCGTCAAACTACAGGGGGGCCAACATTTTACAAAACTAGATTTGTCAAATGCGTATCAACAAGTTTGCTTGGATGATGAATCGAAAAAGTATATGACGATTACCACACATAAAGGTCTGTATCGCTATAATCGAGCACCTTTCGGTATCGCGAGCATACCTGGTAAATTTCAAAAATACTTAGAAAGTCTATTGCAAGGAATTAGTGGTGTGGTCAGTTTTCTGGATGATATTCTTATCACGGGTAAAGATAGAGAGGAGCATTTGGAAAGATTGGAAAAGGTACTATCGCGATTATACGAAGCAGGTCTTAAATTATCTTTACAAAAGTGTGATTTTTTTCAATCAAAGGTAACTTACCTGGGCTTTGATATTGATAGACATGGTTTACATACATCGAATTCTAAAGTAGAGGCAATTCTCAAAACACCAGTTCCAACCAACATTACTTCTCTCAAATCATTTTTAGGTTTGATTAATTATTACGGAAAATTTGTTAAAAACCTTTCAATGTTATTGTTTCCCTTATATAATTTACTTAAACAGAATGTAAAGTGGCAATGGTCTTCAGAATGCCAAGTCGCTTTTGATAAAGTAAAAAGAATTTTATCCTCGGCTCCGGTGTTGATTCATTTCAAGCCGCAATTACCTTTACGTTTAACCACAGACGCTAGTGATGAAGGAATAGGAGCTCTGATATCTCATAGATTACCAGATGGTTCGGAAAGGGTTATATCTTATGCATCCAGAACCTTATCAGATGCGGAACGTAGTTACCCAATTATAGAAAAAGAAGGTTTAGCGGTTGTTTTCGGATTGTCGAAATTCTATAATTATTTATTCGCTCGGAAATTCACGCTAGTAATTGATAATAAACCATTATCATATATTTTCCACCCCGACAAGAAAATTCCACAGTTTTCTGCCAATAGGTTGCGAAGATGGGCTTTGATTCTTTCCAGTTTTCAATATGATATTGAGACCATTAAATCAGAAAATAATCCAGCTGATTCTTTATCTCGATTACCCCAACCTTTTTCGGAATTTTCTGCGGAAGATGTTGAATTAATTTTTGTTGATTATTTTTACGATAATGATCATTTTACCATCGACGTTAAAGGAGTCCGGCTGGCAACTGAATCAGATAGAACTTTAAAGATGATTAAAAATTTGTTAAGGCAGGGGTGGTCAACTAAAAAAATGTATACACACGATGATAAAATCCGTCCATTCTATAAAATAAGACACGAGATAAGTATTGAATCAGATTGTTTAATGTGGAATAATAGAATCATAATTCCTGAAAGAAGGCGGAAAGATGTTCTGAATAGTTTGCATTTGAGCCACATGGGTATGGTAAAAATGAAAAGTCTGGCTCGATCGTATTTTTGGTGGCCAGGGTTAGACAAAGAAATAGAAAATCTTTGTAGAAATTGTGAAGATTGTTCAGTACATAAGAAGTCACCTGAAAAGGCTATTTTAAATTCTTGGTCATGGCCAACTGAACCGTGGAGAAGACTTCACTTAGATTTTTTGGGTCCTTTTTTGGGCAAACATTTTCTCATTATTTTATGTGCGCATAGTAAATGGATTGAGGTTTTTCCGATGTCGTCAATTACATCGTCTCTAACGATTGATATCCTGAGATCTTGTTTTGCAAGATATGGGTTACCTAAGCAAATAGTAACCGACAACGGTTCATCATTTTGCTCTAAGGAGTTTGAAAATTTTTTATCTGCAAATCAGATAACTCATACGACTTCACCTCCTTATCACCCCGCTTCGAACGGTGCAGCAGAAAATGCAGTGGGTACAGTGAAAAACGCGTTGAAAAATGCCTTAGGTAAAGAAAAAAAAATCAGTGTAAATTTAGCATTGAGCAATTTTTTGTTTGATTATCGTTCGACACCGCATTGCAGTACAAAAGTAACTCCTGCCAGTATATTTTTTAAGAGAGAGTTAAGGACTCGTTTTGATTTGTTATTGCCTAAGGAAGAGAGTATTTCGCATAATTTTTCAGAAAATAACACAGATTTAAAAGATCGTATTTCAGAAGCACAATCGAGACAGTCATATTATCATAGAGGTCGTAGATTTCTTATTTTTAAGCCAGGGGATGTAGTGCTAGTGCTTGATTATAGAAAACCAAACAGTGTTGACTGGATTAAGGCAGTTATATTTGAAAAAATTGGTAAATTACTGTACACTGTGAAAGTCTCAGAGTTGAATGATATTTTGTGGAAAAGACACCTGAATCAAATCAAAAGTTTAGGTTATAAGTTATCTGCAATTGTAAATACTAAGAATGAGAATGAGGTTCAGCATTCAAATTCTGAGGAAACAAGAGATAATCCATCTGGAGAAACAGAGATAATTGTAAGACCTAAGAGGGTGGTTAAACCTCCAAATCGATTGAATTATACATGATTTCTGAATTTTGGAATTTTCCGAATAGCTTTTTATTTAGGGGGGAGATGTAAGATATCGATAGTTCTTATGGAACAACTGTATATATTATGAGTGCAGGAAGAATTGAGTTTATCTTTTTAACATATGTGTTGTAGCTGTATACATTTTATTCGGCAGTTGGAAATAAAGCTTCTTCGAGAAAACGCAGTTTCAATATTCGATGTGAATATCGCCTCATATTAGGTCCGATATATCACACTTTCTTTATGCTAATTTCGTTTAGTTTTATAAATCCACGAATCCATAACTAGAAAACCAGTAGAAGTAGAAAATAACTAATATTTGGAAAATATGTATCATAGTTATAGGAAACTTTACTTCAACATTCATTTTATTCGAAAAAAGGATGTCAAAGCTACAAGCTACAAAATAAAAACAGATTTTTTTCAAAATTTCAACAGCCTGTATCTTTTTACCTGAGCTGAATTTGGAAAAATGTTAAATGAAAAAAGTGTTTCATTTGAAGAGAGGAATCTTTGGTTAAAATTAATGCAGTGGTCAAAGACTCACCCTGTATAATATATAAATCACAATAACACTGATTCATCTAGGAAGGACAAGAAACTACCACCAGTCACAATTGACAATCAAAATCCGGTAGAATCCATCATCTAGGTGATGACGTTACCATCACTATTTTCTGAAAAAAGAAACAAGTATTTTTACATATTAAGTGATAGAAGATGAATATTGAAATATATTTTAAATATAAATATTCGTGATCAAGTTGTCAGGACAGATCTAAATGGGTTGGTTCTATCAGAATTAAGTTAATAAGGTATATCCCTTGTCGTTCCCAACAAATGCTTCACAGTAAAATATAAACGTTAACTAATATCTCAGTTAATAGACTATAGTCTATTAACTGAGTCCTAGCAAAAATATTTCCAATTTTCGCTGACTGACTGCCTGAATGTACCAGGTACATTCAGGCAGTCAGTAAGCGAAAATTAGAAATATTTTTGCTAGGACTTGGGTTGGTTCTATCAGAATTAAGTTAATAAGGTATATCCCTTGTCATTCCCAAAAAATGCTTCACAGTAAAATATAAACGTTAACTAATATCTAGCAAAAATATTTCTAATTTTCGCTGACTGACTGCCTGAATGTAACAGGTACATTCAGGCAATCGTTTCTCTAAAGACCCTTCCACCTTGAAAATATGGAATGATATTTGTAAAATAAGTCCTAGCAAAAATATTTCTTATTTTCGCTGACTGACTGCCTGAATGTACCAGGTACATTCAGGCAATCAGTCAGCGAAAATTAGAAATATTTTTGCTAGGACTTATTTTACAAATATCATTCCATATTTTCAAGGTGAAAGGGTCTTTAGGGAAACGAAAAAAGCTTCTGTTTCTGCAAACAAGTGATGAATGGCTGATATATGAATTTTGGCAAGAATACTTAACATCTTTCCCAACAATGAAGTAGCAGAACCTGAAGCCATTTTCTTAATTCAATATGATATTAAACACAATCAGATTTGCAGAATTGAACTTCGTATAAATATAAACTTATCAGATCTCACCAAGTGGCCATAATCTTTAACATCCCCGAAAAAAAGTCATCAAATTACCAACAAATCACCTGTAAAACTATTAAATCATATTGTCAACATAATCTGAATTCTGAAAGAAAATTTTTCATTACATTCTATATAGAAGACCTAAAAGGAGTTGAAATATTAAACCTTCAACATCACCTAAAACGGAAACTTATCTTCACACGGGTACTATAATAACACTGGTTTTATTTTAGTAAAACAATTATTATTGCTATTTGCCACAAACTATTAGAAATATCACGGAGTATATTTTCCAGTTTCAGTCTTGTCAAATTGTAACATTCAAATGTTACAAGTTCTCCAATATAATGATTGCGCTTGCGCCAATGCGTATATTTCATTTTCGAATTAAGGAACCGGGAAAGGAGATGTGAGATCAATCTTGAGTAAACATCAAGCGTCGTATATCTCTGAACAATATACCTTATCGAACTATCTTCGGCAAGTGCTAATTGTTCATAAGAGGCAATTATTCACAATTGGAATAATTACACACAGCTTGGATTCCACCTGAGTAATTTACTTGTTGGTTGGACATTTTCTCTACCTAATATAATAAGTTCCTCCTAAAATAAGGGGGACTTAAGGACATACCTTTCTGCGTTGTATCTGCCTGTTTCATATCTACCTACCGGCTTTAAGTGTCCGATATGCATATCTGTTCCTAGACATTCTACTAAGGAATATTCTGGAAGAAGGACATAAGATAAGGACTAAGGGATTTGTGATACGGAGTGATTTTAACTGGACACAAAAAGGTCAGATCTGTGATTTTTGGACTTTTGTACATATATGAAATTTTTAGTTGATAGGAATTTAGTTATTAAGATAGATTCAATAGATAATAAGGGGGATAAACTTAGAATAATCACCAAGGTACCTTTGGGAAAATGTTCGTTGAAGAAATTAATTTGTGTTAAATTCTCACTTTCAATTATTTCTTTTTATTTCCTCATACGAGATATATTCACCATAATACACTTTCCAGATTTAGGTGTATGATTGGATTCTAAAATAAAAATCTGGTGGCGCCCAAAAATATTATATCCTAATTTCAAATAATACCCTTCTAACTCACGACCCAGCTCACCAAAGGCAATAAGAGCTGCCTGTTGCAAAGTCACCTTTCTTACTTTTTTTTCAAACATATAATCAATTAAAGAAGGGAGGTTGCAAAGTAGCGCCCAGCGTGAGGGGCCAGGAAATTTACTTGTTTTTTAGTTTATTGGAATATCTTTGTAATTTATATCAGAGTATATCTCGGGTGAGGAATATTGTAGTGACAAATATTTGTTTTTTTCATCTGTAAAATTCGTAATATTTACGGAGTTATAATTTGTTCCATTTTCATTCTTAATAACGAAATCATAAATCTTGACGAAATCGAGATAATAATGTTATAGTGGATATTTCAACTCTCATTGTAACATATGCTGATAATTTTTTCAGTACCTACGTATGGAAATAAACAACGCGAATTCCTTTTGGGATTTATGAATTAATATAGGAAATAATAACGAGTGGTCCGATTGAGATATATTTACAGATGTGGTAGTATTAATTTTGGATTTCGGTACTTTGTAAATTATCGTTCATTTAATTATCAACTCTGATTATTTTCACATAAGATAGTGTTGGAAAATGGATGATGAATTTAAACCTATACATTTACTTCTTGATGAACTCAACTATGAATTGCGTATTAGAGGTGTCACTTCATCTCGAGTACAAGATGAAAAACGTAAAATATTATGTAGATTATTAGCTAGAGAAAAGAATATTAAAATCTTAACTTTAATTGATCCTGATTATAATCTTGAAAAGGAATGTGAAGATATAAATAAGAGTTTGACATCAATTAAAGCACTTGTTGAAGATTTCGAGGGAAATGAAAATGATTCTGTTTTTAAAAGATCAAGGTCTCGTTTAGCTCATATGTCTGCCCGTATACGGAGAATGCCTATTAATATCTTAAACGAAAATGAAAAGACATTTAAAAGTGAAGCTTTAGCCACCGCATTATCTATAGAAGCGGACTTATACGAAAGCATCAGCAATGTGGAAACTGTTAAAGATATTAAACAATTAACGGATAATACTTTTTCACCAATATCACCTATCGTTACTTCGAACGCAAGTTCAGTCCCTGTTTATAAATGGGATGTAAAGTTTAATGGAAATGCAAAGTTATTGCATCCATTTTTAGAAAAAGTGTCTGAACTTTCCGTTTCTAGAAAAGTTTCTGAAGAAGAAATATTTAACTCTGCAATAGATCTTTTCATTGATAAAGCCTACATTTGGTTTCGTACTATAAGGACCACAGTGAAAGATTGGCAGTCATTAGTTTGCCTATTGAAAAAAACATTTCTACCTCCTGATTTCGATGAAGTTATCTGGGAGGATATAAAGTCTAGAAAACAGGGAAGAACAGAACCGATTTCTATTTTCGTTGCCATAATAGAAACTTTATTTCACAGATTATCTCGTCCCCCATCTGAGCATACGAAAATTAAAATTATTAGGAACAATTTGCTTCCTGAATATGTAACTCAATTAGCTTTGGTCGATATCGTTGATTTTCCTTCGCTTATAGAGCTTTCTGAGAAATTGGAACGCGCTTTTTTTATTAAAAATAAAAATCATAGTTCGAATTCTTTCAAGCAAAGTTCTTTTTTGGAACCGGAACTGGCTTATGTAAACCCTACAGGGTCATCTAGGTCGGAAGAAAGGTCCACTGATTTTTCTAAGTTCGATTTTTCTGATTTCGGTAATGGTAAAGATGGAAAATCTAGAGTTCATGTCTCAACAGCTGAAAAGTCATCAGATGTTGACCGAAAAAAAATTTTCTGTTGGAATTGTAATAAACCAAACCATACTTACCAAAACTGCCGCAATCCTAGAAAACGATTTTGTTTTGGTTGTGGCTCTCCAAATGTCATTAAAACAAACTGTCCGTCCTGTTCAAAAAACTAACTGGGCAGAAGGTCCACCGGATTCGAACGGGCCTTCTGCGAGAAAAATATTTTCATCCAAATTTTGATAAAGAAGATTTCAATTTATGGCTAAAAAGAATTAAAAAGTTTTATCTTCAAGAAACACAGCAAAATAATATATCCCCTGTGATTCTTAAAACTTTTTCAGATAATCGTCCTTATATTCAGGTGAATATTTTTGATATTTCTGTGAAAGCATTATTAGATTCGGGAGCCAATATTTCTATAATAGGAGCTAAGGGAGTGAAATGGTTGGAAACTTTGAAATTAAAAAGGTCTTCTTCTAATATACCACATGTCCGAATGGCAGATGGTACAAAACAAAGTGTGAACGGTATGGTAGAACTTCCAATATCTGTTAATGAAATGTGCAAAATAATGAAGGTTCTAATAGTTCCTGTACTTGAATACGAGTTGATCTTAGGTAGCGATTTTTGCAATCTCTTCGGTGTAAATATTGATTTTGAAAAAAATATTTGGAACGTTCAGTCCAGTATTGTAAGTTCTGGTCAAGATGCCTCTGTTAACCAATCTAATCCACTCCCTAGTTTAAGTTCACTAACGGATGAGCAACGCGACAAGGCTACCAAAACTATCGAGTCATTTCGTGAAATGGATAGCGAAAACAGGTTAGGTTGTACAAATAAGATAACTGCAAAAATAGAAACAGGGGAACACCAGCCGTTTCGACAACGGCAATATCTCATGTCACCCCCGATGTTAAAAATATTGAATGAACAAATAGACGAAATGCTGAAACTAGGAGTAATTGAACCCTCCAATAGTCCATACTGTTCGCCTGTTTTATTAGTAAAACGTAAAGAACCTAATAAATACCGTTTTTGTTTTGACGGTCGGAAATTAAATGAAATTACAGTTCACGATAGTTATCCCTTACCTAGAATAGATCGAATTTTGAAAATGTTGAGAAATGCAAAATATATATCTTCGTTAGATTTCAGATCGGCTTTTTGGCAAATCCCACTAGATGAAAGTTCAAAGGAAAAAACTTCGTTCAATGTACCAGGTAGAGGTTCATTTCAGTTTAGAGTTCTCCCGTTTGGTCTGCGAAATGCAGCACAGTGTCAACAGAGGCTGGTAGATCGTCTCTTCGGGCCTAAATATGAACCGAATATTTTCACTTATCTTGACGATGCTATCGTTATATCTGAAACTTTCGAGGAACATTTAAAATTATTGGAAGAAGTGAAGTCGATCTTGAAAGACGCTAATTTGACAATCAATTTAAAAAAATGTGACTTCTTCAAATCTTCTTTGACGTATCTAGGTTTTGTCCACAGACCAGTAGATTACTGGTCTGTGGTTTTGTCGTCAGTTCTACTGGTATAAGTACGGATCCCGATAAAGTACAATCAATGTTAGATTATCCAAGACCAACAAATACCACAGAAGTTAAAAGATTCATTGGCATGTGCTCTTGGTACCGTCGTTTTATAGCTCAGTTTTCATCTATCTTAAGTCCTATAAATGATCTCTTAAAAAATAAAGGTCGCTCAAAAAAACAACCTATTATTTGGACCCCTGAGGCAGAGAAAGCATTTGTAGAGATGAAAAATGCGTTAATATCTGCACCTGTCCTGTGTTCTCCTGATTTTGAACGAAAGTTCACCATGCAAGTTGATGCATCAAATGTTGGAGTTGGTGGTGTACTCACACAAACCATAGACAATGAAGAACGTGTTATAGCTTATTGTAGTAGGTCTCTGACTTGGGCCGAAAGGAACTATTCTGTATCGGAACGTGAATTGTTGGCATTGATTTTTGCAATAGAGAAGTTTCGTCCTTGGGTAGAAGGTTCTCGATTCGACGTTATAACGGATCATTATTCTCTCTTGTATCTTAATAATTTGAAAAATCCAACCGGTAGATTAGCTCGGTGGGCTGCGAAGTTGGGTCAGTACGAGTTCGACATAAGGCATCGAAAGGGCTCTTTGAACGTCGTTCCAGATGCGCTTTCCCGCCTAGTAGAAGAAGACATTTGTTTAGAGGCATCCGATATACATGTAGTATCATTAAGACCATCAGCTGACAAATGGTATGAAAAAATGTGCCAAAATGTTCTTAAATTTCCTGAAAACTTCCTTCAGTGGAAATTAGAAAACGAAATACTTTACAAGTTTATTCCGAATCATTTATTGATCAGTTCAAATATTAAAGAATGGAAAATAGTTGTTCCGAAAGAGAGAAGAAAGGAAATTATACGTGAACATCATGAGCCACCGGTTTGTGCGCATTTTGGTTACTTGAAAACTTTTAATCGTATAAAACAAATTTATTATTGGCCACAAATGCGATTGGATATTCACAAATTCGTTAGATCTTGTAGGATGTGTGGAGCACAAAAAATTGATACCGTTGGTCGAGCAGGCAAGATGGGAAAGGAAAAGAAGGTTCAATTTCCTTTTCAAATAATTGCTGTTGACTTGATAGGACCTTTACCTAAATCATCTCGGGGTAATCAATACATTTTAGTATGCACTGATTGGTTCACTAAATATACCATGATGTTTCCTTTGAGAAACGCCACAGCCCAAAGTATAGTTAAGCATGTAGAAAATGATATATTTTTGATTTTCGGCGTTCCTCAATATATTATCTGCGATAACGGAACCCAATTTACTGGATCAGTATTTAGTAATTTAGTGAAAAAGTATGACGTTCAGAAAATATGGTTCACTCCGAAATATTCGCCACATTGTAATTTTGTTGAACGATCTAATCAGACTATAGGAACTTCTATCAGATGCTATATAAAGAAACACAAAGAATGGGATAAGGAAATTCCAAGTATTAGGCAAGCTATCAATACTGCAAAGCATGAGGTTACAGGCTTCACACCTTCTTTTTTAAATTTTGGTCGTATTGTTCCCATTACAGGTACATATTATGATAAGGTCGGTTCTGATGAAGCAAAATTTTCTATTGAGGATAGATTGGAATATGCTTTGGATCTCGAAAATTTACGAGAATTTTTCAAAAGCGTTCATAGTCACTTACATTCAGCTTACACTCAAAATTCCCGTGTTTATAATCTCCGAAAAAGAGATATTTCCTTTCAAGTTAACGACATGGTATGGCGGCGAAACAAAGTACTTTCTGATAAAGCTGCACAATTTTCTTCCAAGCTTGCACCAAAATATACTCTGTGCAAGGTAAAGAAGAGGGTTTCTAAGCTAGTTTATTCATTGGTGAATGAAAATGGTTCAGACGCTGGTGAATGGCATGTCAAAGACCTGAAACCTTGCTATCAATCAGATTTATCTGATGTTGAGAAGTAGTATGGTAAAATTTAAATTTCTTTGTTATAAAATTTCTCTTCATAATATTGCTTTATAATTCAATAAAAGAAAATAAATTTTCTTTTATTTTTCCAAGGTGAGGGATGATGTAACATTCAAATGTTACAAGTTCTCCAATATAATGATTGCGCTTGCGCCAATGCGTATATTTCATTTTCGAATTAAGGAACCGGGAAAGGAGATGTGAGATCAATCTTGAGTAAACATCAAGCGTCGTCTATCTCTGAACAATATACCTTATCGAACTATCTTCGGCAAGTGCTAATTGTTCATAAGAGGCAATTATTCACAATTGGAATAATTACACACAGCTTGGATTCCACCTGAGTAATTTACTTGTTGGTTGGACATTTTCTCTACCTAATATAATAAGTTCCTCCTAAAATAAGGGGAACTTAAGGACATACCTTTCTGCGTTGTATCTGCCTGTTTCATATCTACCTACCGGCTTTAAGTGTCCGATATGCATATCTGTTCCTAGACATTCTACTAAGGAATATTCTGGAAGAAGGACATAAGATAAGGACTAAGGGATTTGTGATACGGAGTGATTTTAACTGGACACATAAAGGTCAGATCTGTGATTTTTGGACTTTTGTACATATATGAAATTTTTAGTTGATAGGAATTTAGTTATTAAGATAGATTCAATAGATAATAAGGGGGATAAACTTAGAATAATCACCAAGGTACCTTTGAGAAAATGTTCTCACTTTCAATTATTTCTTTTTATTTCCTCATACGAGATATATTCACCATAATACACTTTCCAGATTTATGTGTATGATTGGATTCTAAAATAAAAATCTGGTGGCGCCCAAATATATTATATCCTAATTTCAAATAATACCCTTCTAACTCACGACCCAGCTCACCAAAGGCAATAAGAGCTGCCTGTTGCAAAGTCACCTTTCTTACTTTTTTTTCAAACATATAATCAATTAAAGAAGGGAGGTTGCAAAATTTACGAAGTCCTGACAGCCTGACACTCACAGCTGACACTCGACTCATGTAATTCATCCATTTAAACATATCTACGACAAGCGAACAAAAAAGGTGGGGACGTATGTCCTTGTTTCCACTTTTTCTACTCTCGCTTCACCCCATAGACGTAATATCCCATGGACGGGGCGTTAGAAAGAGAGGATTGAAAGTTACATGTGAGAGAGATGGAGCTAATGTAGGTATGGAATTCCTGGAATCATGTTGGCAAAAAATAGAAGTGCTCAATTACGAAGCTCTCAGCAAATGTTATTAATGAATTCTACACATTCAGAAGCGTGAAAACACTGTCTCATAACAGAAAATATTAATTTATTCTCTCAATATTTCCAATATTGCACACGATTCTGATTCTATTCCTACACTAGCTCCATCCTTTATCACCCTGCTTTGGATCTTCCCTCTCTCTCTTATGTACATTTCAAATGATTCCGTTTAAAAGTCAGCTGATACTCCGTCCATGGGATCACAGCCCACTATAGAGATAGCCTGGAACACAGTCTGACAACGCCGCAATTAATCGTCTCTTAGAGGCATACTCCTTCAATGCAGTAGCGCTGGATTTTGATGAAATTTCGACTATTTCATCATTTTTCAAATGATTTACTGTCGAAAAATGATGAGGACTACAATAAGATCTTATTTATGATGAATGTTTACCGATAAAACAGTTTAAAACAATGTAATTACGAGATGAAGTGTTGTGATTTTGGACACTTTGGGATTTAAAAAAAAAACTAGAAGAGAGCACGGATTTTCAACTTCAGATTCGTTATCTACAACCCTAAATTAGCAAGTGAGTAAATTATCAGGACGATTGGACAGTTATGGGATGTTCTAGACAATTACCAAAAAATTATAAACTTGAATGAAATTCTCTTAATAAAAATATATTCCGAAACATAACTATTATATAAGACTATAATAAGGTAGGCTAATGAAAATTGTGATAATCATCTCAGAGTTTGTCTTGTTTTGTTTCTTACTAAACCACAACTACAAGTGTATGTGAATTCAGAATATCAATTCGATGCTACAAAGAGTAAATACACATAAAATTATTTTTTGATCTGAACTGTGTAAAGATGTTGATAAAACAAATTGATAAATTCCAAATCTGAGTCCCCATTGATTATATTGCTGTAGCGGGAAATGTTTACTTATTGATCTGAGGTTGAGACCATCTGCTCGGGTAAAGGTAATGGTGCGTATTCACTTGCAACAGAATGCTCCGAACGAACCGCGCGCGCTGTAACAAATTTGTGTAGTCAATACGTCGCGCAGAACAGAACCGAACGCGCAAAACATTTTCGCTCCGTACTCACTTGCAACAGAATGCTCCGAACGGTCCGAACGAACCGCGCGCGCTGTAACAAATTTGTCCAGTCAATACGTCGCGCAGAACAGAACCGAACGCGCAAAACATTTTCCGAGGTTGGTCGGTAAATGCGATTTGATCAAAGGGATTAGGAGTTCGTTCGAGAGAAGCGAAGAAAATGGACTGGAGCAGGGAAAAATGCCTAGAATTAATCGATCAATTTGAACTGCATCCTATCTTATGGGATCCCACAAACGGGTATTATTTCAACAAAATTAAAAAGCATGATGAGTGAGCAGTAATTGGTAAAAATATGAGATTTGAAGTAAATGTAAAAAAAAATGGAAAGTCTTCTATATAGTTTTAGAAGGGAAAATACCAAGGGGAAAAATCTGTAGGAACAGGAAGAGGTAAGTTTTTTCTAATTTGGCAATTATTATTGTAATTACAACACAAATACAACTCTGTAAATGAAATTATTTTATACGAAATATCCTGGTTTGATATTTTCTATAAATAATTTTGTCTTTTTTTATAGGAAGAGCAGAAATATACTTGTCAAAATGGTTTGCATTTACACGCATGGCTTTTCTCCTAGACAAAGATAAACCAAGACCTACAAGAGATTAAAAACATTTTTAAGGCTTCTTAGCGCATCTATAATTAAAAAAGCACCAGCGGCAACTATCACATCGTCTGCATCCATGTCGATGAACACGTAAACACTGATACGGGTGGGAAACATTTTCCGAGGTTTGTCGGTAAATGCGATCTGATCAAAGGGAATGATTCACCGGTGTTCAGTGGATACGGGAGTTTGTTGTGTTTGGTGTTCTTTCGAGAGAAGTAGAGAAAATGGAATGGAGCAGGGAAAAATGCCTAGAATTGATCGATCAATTCGAGCTGCATCCTATTTTATGGGATCCCACAAACGGCTATTATTTTAACAAAATTAAAAAACATGATGCGTGGACAGTAATTAGTAGAAATATGGGATTCGAGGTAAATGACACAAAAAAAAATGGATAGTCTTCTATTTAGTTGCACTACGTCTGCATCACATCGTCTGCATCCATGTCGACGATCACGTAAATACTGATACGGTTGGGAACGCAGTGAATACCGCAAACTCTCCAAACAGCCCGAACAATGTTTGTTGCAGCGCGCGCGGTTTGTTCGGAGTGTTCTGTTGCAAGTGAATACGCACCTCGATCGAAAGGAAGAATTCATTTCAAATCACTGCAGAAAATCTGAACATTTTTAATGACTATAATTTAAGATAATATATAATAATAATAATAAATAATAATAATAATAATAAGGTTCTTATTGATTTCAACTGAAGCATCTACAGATGCAGACTTTTGGAAATTTAATACATATACAGGGTCTTTCACGAGGAACCTCACCCATATTTATACGGGAAACTACTGAACGTATTTTCATGAAATTCAGCACTTATAAGTACTTCACGATGCTGATGAAATCTAAAATATTTTCAAGGCATGAGCACCTCCGGTTTTTCCGGAAATGACGTCAACTTCCGTTTTTCAAATTAGAACACCATTTTTTCATTGCAGAAATAGATTCCTTAGAAAATTTCAAGTTATTTTGATGTAACATTTTTCAGTTTTGGTTGGAAAATTCTCTCTGAGCGGGAAAATTCGAAAAAAAATCGAAAATAGAGCTCCGCTGAAACAAGAATAACTTCGAGGCTTTTGGATGGAAAATTTTCATTTTTGGGATTTTTCAAGATGTAAGATTGATGTATCCACTTTAAAAATCGCGATTCATGATACAGGGGGTGAAAAAATCGCTTTCAAAGTTAGGGATGACAAAATCGTGAAAAATCAATTTTTTCAAATTAGAACCCCATTTTTTTATGGCAGATATTGTATCTACGTTAAAAAATAATGTGAGTGTATGCATCACACCCTTGCCCTAAAGTGGATATTTTCTGAGTTATTCACAAAAAACTGTTTTTCGTCTTGAATTTTCAGCTATTTCTTTTCCCTTCACGCCAAAAAGATGAAATTTTCAGGAACTGTTACTTAAACCATGTTTTAGATTTTACTACCCTAATATGCAAGAGAAAAAAGTTACAGGTTGTTCCTAAATAGATGGCGAATTTTGATTCGAATTTGTATCGGAAACCTCTTTGTATCAACTAATCGGCCATCAGTTTTCTCTCCAGTGATAAATAAATAATTCCTTATGAACCATATGCAAAAACTTACCATGTTTTACATTCTTTTTTTTTATGATAGATATCATTATTCGTTGTCAGGAGCTAGAGTCTGATGCTGAGGATGTATGGGTCTCGATTGGGTCTGGTGGGGGTGACGATGTTCTACTGTGTTGTGCGTATATTCCACCAGTTTCTGAACAATCAATTGATGTATTTGTTAATAATCTGTACTCGAACGAGAGAGTCTTTCGGGAGAGTGCTGTTCTTGTCGTCGGAGATTTCAACCTCAGCTCTGTAAGTTGGCTTCCAGTACAGGGAGAAATGTTTTTCGACCCTATCTTAAACTCAAGAAATTTTTCCGAAATAATTGATGCCTTTGCTTACTTGGGCCTTTTGCAGTTCAATAATGTTCCTAATGCTAACGCTAAAATCCTCGATCTAGTACTTGCTAATGATAATTTTCAATTGAAATATCTTAACCATGCTTCTGACTGCTTAGTCAATGAAAATCGCCACCATAAAGCCTTAGAGTTTGATATAGACGTTTCTTTTATCAGGCCTTTGCGTCCAACCAATTCTAACTTTTTCAATTTCAACAAGGCAGACTACGACACTGTAAACGATCACTTGTGTCGGGTGAATTGGGATGCGGAACTTTCTGGAGCTGGTGTGGACCTCGTTGTCGAACAATTTTACGCAATCATCAACCAAACCATACAGCACTTTGTCCCTTCCCGCAAAACCAAGGGTACATTTCCGACTTATTTTTCCCACAGACTAATCAAAATAATAAAAGAAAAGAACAAATTCCACAAAAAATTCAAAAAATTTAACGACCTAAATGCATACAACCAGTTTTCCAAACTTCGGACTCTTTCTAAAAAAATTATAAAAAGTGATTATAAATCATACATAGAGAATATTGAAAATGAATTATCACATAATCCTAAGAAATTCTGGAGGTTCATCTCGAGTAAAAGAAAGAGTCGGGTAAAAATACCAAACTCGGTCGCTTATAATCGGGAAACCGCCGAGGGTTCGGATATTCCTAAACTTTTTGCCAAACATTTTCAGAGTGTTTATGTCAAATCGGATAATAAAAAAACTGATGATACCAAGGATTTTTCCGGAGACTCATTTGATATTATTACACCTGAAAGCGTGGAAGCAGTAATCAAGGATTTGAACGTTAATAAGTGCCCCGGTCCTGATGGCATTCCACCCTTATTTATTCAAAAATGCAAGATAAATCTAATTAAGCCACTACAAATTATTTTCAACCTGTCACTTCAGAACGGTTTGTTTCCAACCAAGTGGAAAATATCTGAAATTTCCCCAATTCATAAAAGTGGCCTGAAGGATGATGTGCGGAATTACAGACCGATCAGTAAACTGTGCATCTTCGGTAAACTCTTTGAGAAAATCATCTACAACCGCATTTTACCTACTGTTAAAAACATTATAATACCAGAGCAGCACGGCTTCTTCCCGGGGCGCTCATTGAACACAAACCTGCTCTCTTTCTCGGAGTACATTGTTGAGAGCCTGGACGCGGGGGATCAGGTGGACGCGGTGTACACTGACTTCAGCAAGGCTTTCGACAAAATCAACCATGAAAAGCTACTGGAGAGGCTTGCGGGGGTCGGTGTGCACGGTTCGCTCCTCAGATGGAGTAGAACTTATCTCACGGACAGGATTGGGTACGTTTCCGTGAATGGTCATAGGTCGGAACTCTTCAGAGTGACTTCGGGTGTGCCTCAGGGGAGTCACCTAGGACCTCTTTTCTTTATTATTTACATCAACACAATAAAAGCCTGCTTCCACCATTGCCTGATACTACTTTATGCGGACGACTTAAAAATATACAGAATTATTAAAACTATAGGGGACTGTCTTAGACTGCAGGAAGACTTGCAGAGATTAAATGAATACTGTCAGCGTAATTGCTTGACTTTGAATATCTCGAAATGTTTCTCAATCTCATTCACAAAGAAAGTCAAAAAAATCCAATACTCTTATGAGATTGACAACAAATTAGTGAAACACACCAATGAGGTGGTTGACTTGGGTGTAACACTCGACGAGGGATGGTCCTTTAGAACGCACATAGATAAGACTATTAACTCATGTAATAGATTGGTTGGATTCATCAATAGGAACAGTGTGGACTTCAATAGTGCTATGGCGCTCGTCTCTTTGTATTATTCTTTTATTCATAGTAGATTGTCCTTCGCATCTGTGATATGGAGTCCACAATATAACATACATATTAATAGAATTCAACGAGTGCAAAACAAATTCTTGAAATTTCTGGCCATCAAAACAAAAACACAAATAGAAAACAGAGACTACAACCTTCTGAGATCAAAATTCAAAATTCTCGCACTGGAAGATAACAGATCCGTAGCGGATATTTGTACACTCTATAAAATTGTTCACCATCAAATAGATTCCCCTTATCTGCTCTCGAGGATTTCCTTTAGGGTGCCTGGACGAGATCTTCGAGATAAAACTCTTTTTAATATTCCGTATCGCAGAACAAATACTGGACAGCACTCTCCGATGAGACGCCTGCAGGCCACGTTCAACTCGCTCGGTCTGATCGAACGCGTGGACATTTTTCACGACAAATTTGAAAATGTGAAAAAATTCATAAAGAACTTTTTTTATCATGCCATTGGGCACACATAGTGTTTTGTTGATGTTGTTGAAGATTTGTTAGAGATTGTTGTAGATTCGACCTGTGTTAATTGTAATGGGTGGTTGCTTTGTTGGTACGTTGTACTGTTTGCGACCTAAATGTATAATAAATAAATAAATAAATAAATAAATTATATTATATTATATATTATATTATATTATTATAATTATACTGATCCTCCTGGATCAGTATAATTAAATTCCTCTTTATTCAGTAGCATTTTGTGTTTACTATTAATTGGGTGATAATTCGTATTAAGTTATTAAATCGATCACTATGCCTAATTTTACCAATGAAGATTATTTAAATCTCATTCTACTTCATGGAGAATGTAATAAAGTTGTAGATAGAACGATTCGACTGTTCATTGAGAGGTTTCCTGACCGACCCAGACCAACGAGAGATACCATTAACAGAACCATGACAAACTTGAGAAATGTCGGATCTTTCGTTAAGAAAACTATACACAGAGAAAAAAGCGTAGTAGAAGATGAGAACAACGAAATTACAGTTCTTGCATATTTTCGTGTGAATCCTCAAAATTCCCTCAAAGATGCCGAGATTGATCTGGGATTATCTCAATCGAGTGTTTGGAGAATATTAAAAAAACATAAAATGCACACATATATATTCAATAGGGTACAGCATTTGAAGGAAACTGATTTCGTCAGGAGAACAGAGTCTTGCGAAGCTATGATGATTCGATTTCAAGAGAATGAAAACTTTTTGGACTGTATAATTTGGACAGATGAATCTAAATTCACAAAGAATGGTTCTTTCAATAGGCATAACAGTCATTATTGGGATGAAGAGAACAACCACCACTTCAGACAATGGAACTTTCAAGAGACCTGGAGTTTCAATGTTTTTTGCGCCATCAAAAATAATGCAATTCTCGATGTTCACATTTATGATGGGACTTTAACTGGTAAGATAGAACACTACAGAACCATAATGACTTATGGTATCAACAAGATGGCGCACCTCCACACAATTCACTCAATGTGTCAAAAATCCTCTACAGGCTATTTGAAGAGCGATGGTTGGCGAACAATGGTCCACATCTTTGGCCACCACGTTCTCCCGATTTAACTCCTTTAGACTATTATGTTTGGGGTAGGATAAAAAATATTGTCTACTCAACTCCCCTGACTGATAAAGAGGACTGCATAGAACGAGTCAGAAAAGCGTTCAGGTTTGTTTAGATTTTTAGATTCATAGTTTTGAAACTCAATTTGGTCAATGGTCAATGGGGTTCTAATTTGAAAAAAATGATTTTTCACGATTTTGTCATCCCTAACTTTGAAAGCGATTTTTTCACCCCCTGTATCATGAATCGCGATTTCGATTTTTAAAGTGGATACATCAATCTTACATCTTGAAAAATCCCAAAAATGAAAATTTTCCATCCAAAAACCTCGAAGTTATGCTTGTTTCAGCGGAGCTCTATTTTCGATTTTTTTTTCGAATTTTCCCGCTCAGTGAGAATTTTCCAACCAAAACTGAAAAATGTTACATCAAAATAACTTGAAATTTTCTAAGGAATCTATTTCTGCAATAAAAAAATGGTGTTCTAATTTGAAAAACGGAAGTTGACGTCATTTCCGGAAAAACCGGAGGTGCTCATGCCTTGAAAATATTTTAGATTTCATCAGCATCGTGAAATACTTATAAGTGCTTAATTTCATGAAAATACGTTCAGTAGTTTCCCGTATAAATATGGGTGAGGTTCCTCGTGAAAGACCCTGTATATAAAAATTAATAGGTTCTTTGAGCTTCTTGATCTCCTATTCAGATGTATCAATTTTTGTTGAAAAATTATTAGAAAGGTCATCAAAATGTTTTAAAAAATCGGAAGAAATGAAAGTTCTATTTCACTCATATTTCTAGTCCATCTTGTTGTCTATAGTCTCAACTGAAATGTACTCATCTCCAACGAAATAATCCAAAGGAAATTTCACTATTTACACACTGCAGTTTAATCACAGAACATATAAATATGCGACCATATTTATCACTGCATTGCATTAAATCACATTTGACACCGTTATACACAAAAAATACCACGAAATGCCCGCGAAAAACAATAATGGTTAACTCCAGAATCAGAAGTAATCGTCCATTTTTACAATAACAAACGAACAAACGTTCGACTGACGTACGTCTCTGAGCGGTGTTGCCATTTTATCATCTTCCAGGCTAGTAGATATAGTGGGTTGTGATGGGATATTAGGTCTATGCTTCACCCTGTGAGCGCTCTGTCCCATTTTATTTCCCTCCACGTCAACCGTCAGCTGGGTCGACGTGTTGAAAATTCAAGCTGTTGTGACAGCGACCGCCGAAATATCTTGTTTATGTATCTGACACTGAGAGATGGTATTGTTTGTATTTGATGGAATCTGAATGTGATTCTTTAATTTATGGATTATTCATTAACATTAATGATCATTATATTTGGAAGTTTGGTTGATTGGATAGGTTCTGCATTTTCAAGAAAACTACCTTAGTTTGGCCAACTTACACGATTTATTTCGTCATCTTCAAGGTTCTAGAAATTTCAGAAAATTTACAGATGCTGAAATATGATTTCTTAAATTCTTCATAGACCTCAGGCTCAACCTGATATGTTATCTATGTATGGGCTCAACTAGAACTTGACAATGAGAGGATGCAGCCGGCCGGCCGGACCGGACGGACAGAATTGAGTTTGACCTCGAATTATTCATCAGGGAGTCGAACCCAATCGTTTGAGACCATTTTCGCAAAAAAATTCGAAAAATACAGACATTGTGACGAAATGATAGCACGCTGTGTCTTGCGGAACACGCGCGCAAAAAGGGGAAATTTTACATTGCAATATTTTCAATTGTTTGTTCTCTGAGACTTCAACTGACAGTCGGCTGACTAAATCGTCCATGATTGCTTAATAAATACCAATACTTTCTTTGGGACCTTGCGTGCGAGATTTAATTTCTTCGAACAATTTTTCATCATAATCTTTAGGTTGAAATTCCTCTTTCAGTAATGATTGCCAATTTGAGGCAAGTTTAATATTGGGACGAAACCATGTAATCGCGCTATCGCAGAAAAGATCATAAGCTGACCTGAAAAACTCGTCGTGATCTACATTTCGAGCTAAACGAAGCTCCTCAACGTTTTGCAAAAAGGCACTCAGGGACATATTATCCTCGCCAGAAAATTTTAAATTCCACTTCACTACATGAGTGGACCTGGATGAGTGCGAGGAAGAAGCTTTTATTGGTGTCGACTGAAACAATTTTTCGGACTCCGGGTCACTTTCTGAATCGCTTGTAGAGGTACCACTGCGGCCAATTCAAGTGATGAATCCCCTGATGATCGGTTAAACTTTTTAACTACTTTTTCTACATCCGCTTTCAGATTGGTAATTTGTAATAAAGCTTCATTTTTGGCGCTCTAGTTCCTCGGAACTGAGTGCTTATCAATTTGCCCAAATGTCTGTAATTTTCGAATTTTTCGATGAAAATGGTCTTAAACGATTTGGTTCGACTCACTGACAATACCGTCTTTACCCTAAGGGCACACGGGGCCCGTGCCCAGGGCCCCCATCCTTAGGGGGGCCCCGAAAGACAGACAATGCCTATCACATTTATTCGAAAAACATTTTTGTCGGGCACAGTAACAGTAAACTCACGAGTCGAAAATTAAATTTACTAGGGTCTTAAAATTCAAATCAAAATAACCAAATTAAGACAAAATCGACTCAAACTTTGCCTATTTGCTTTTTGAAGTATAAAATGTCCATATCGTGATATAAATAATATTTTTTAATAATCTTTTTAAAATTTTCTAGGGGTACGGTTCTCACAAAATTTCACACACTTCTTTGTGTCGATATTCTACAACTAGTTACCAAGCTTCAATTCGATCGAGTCTATATTTTTTGAATTATCTAGGAAATAATATTCCAGGGGGGCATAATTTCGAAACCGTTGGACCGATTATGCTCAAAAACGATATTAACCCTCTCATTGGGATGCGCAACCTGCCCTGACAGTTGGGAGTCCCTATCTCCTTTCGTTCGAAAGTTTTCGAGGCAACGGTTACCCATCCAGCTACTGAACTCACACAAGGCTACACGGATCTCCAACAGTATAGATCCGATCGTGTTTAAACTTGGAACTTGACAGAAGAGATAGGCTTTGAAGACTCTCGCAAAATTTCAGCGATGTCGGACGAATAGTTTCGGATATATTGATATATTTTTTTCAATGACTTTTTAAAAATTTTCTAGTGATACGATCCCCACGTTCATTTTTGTATGTTCCTTTTTCTGTAATAAAAGGGTATGTTCTAATTGTTAGAATTATGTTTATTATGCATTATATATATTGCATGTATATTCTTGTTATTATAAGTGTTTATTGTTAAAGGTCTTTTGCCGTAAATAAATAAATAAATAAATAAATAAATAAATAAATAAATAAATTTCGAAAGAATTTTTGCGTTGCCATTCTACAACTAATAACCGTATGAATTGGATCGGTTTCGCATTTTTCGAGTTATTTAGGAAATAATAATCAAATTTCAGATGGATATAACTGCAAAATCGTTTGGCCGATTATGCCTATAAACCAACTCAAATGTTGCATTCAGATTCACAACCTAACATGAAAATTTCCAGTCGCTATCTCTTTCCGTTCTCAGGATATCGTGACATAAAAAAATATTTTTTGATAATTTTTTTAAGATTTTCTAGGGCTAAGATTCTCACAACATTTCCCAAACGTCCTCAGGTTTTTATTCTACAACCACTTACCAAGTTTCAATTCTATCGGAGTTGTAATAGTTGAAAATTAAATTATTACTCGGAAACCATTGGGCCGATTATGCCCATTAACGAACTCATCTGTCGTATTGGGATGCGCCACTTACTCTGAAAATTTCAAGTCGCTATCTCTTTCTGTTCTCAAGTTATCGTGACTACGGTGATGTTCCCCAGAACATACGCGCAAAAAGTGGGAAAGCTCTTTGGACCGGGGCTTTTGCCCTCTTGTCAAAGTACTAGTAATTATTCAAACTTTGACTGCATCATAAATATTGAAAAATCATATCTCCGAAAGTATTATTTTGTTAGAGTTGAGAATTATATCAGTGGATTCTCATCATGAAACTGTATCTTAAAAAAAAATTGAATTCGAAATTTGCAATGTTAAAAAAAATTTTTTTTCGTCAATCCTAACCACCGATTTTGCCCAATAACAAACTTAACCGAGATATTTATATCCAAAACCAACTCTGAAAATTTCAACTGTCTAGCTCATTCCGTTCAAGAGTTATGAGGGTATAGAAAAATGTATAATTCGCTTTCTTTACTTTCCAAAAGGGCCCCAAATTATTGCGTGCCCAAGGGCCCCAGCATAGTTGAAGGCGGCCTTGCTCACTGATCAAGAATCCGTGGTCGAAATTCATTCTGTCCGGCCGTCCGGCCGACCGGCCGTAGGCACGATAACTCTCGAACGGAATGAGCTAGACAGTTGAAATTTTCAGAGTAGGTTTGGGAGATAAATATCTCGGCTAAGTTCGTTATTGGGCAAAATCGGACAGATGGTTTCGGAGTAACAAAAAAAAATTTTTTTTTTACAAGGCAAATTCCAATAAGCTTTTTTACCATAAGAATCCAATGATATCATTTTTAACTCTAACAAGCTAATACTTTCGGAGATATGATTTTTCAAAATTTCAATAATAAATCGTATTTCAACGTTGTCACAGAATGATATTATTCTATGTATGAATTGTCATAATGTCAAATGATGATCCTGAGACATGACATTATCTAATCAATCGAAGAATTGTGAGCGAAGTGAGAAAAATCTCAGTTGTTTGCTCCGAAATTAGGTTTTCTCAGAAAATTCTTACATTTCGGAACGGAACATGAAGTAAGAGATCTGAGAGTAGTGAGACTGCTTTTCATCCATAGACATGAGGTAGGTAGTTGAAATTTTCAGAGTAGTTTAGGGAGATGAATGTCTCGGTTAAGTTCGTTATTGGGCAAAATTGGCCAGATTTAATTTGATTTCTTCCATGGTGCAGTTCTCATTCTCATGATTGCTCATTTAATCTTGATAAATAAACTATTATTTGAATTGAATTTCCTTTAGGATGCAGTTCTATCATATGAATACATTGATATAATTCCCAACTCTGAGAAACCAATACTTTCGGAGATATAATTTGTCTGTTTGAGCTAGTTCATTAAATCTACAGAACCCGGATCACAATTGTGAATTCGTCTTGTATTGTGCAATAACAAAGCTGATGTTCTTGCAAAATTGGAAGAAAGTGAATCTCCATTTAATTTATCTACACAAGGTCTACTAATTCTTTATTATTGAGTTGAATTTGTGCGTTGTCCTCTGCAAATTCAAACGCATACGAAACATTCGATAATTCACCACCCCGCTTCAATTTCAAAATATTTCGGAATGTGTTTCTATTATAATCGGCGGTTCCAGGTTTAAATCCTCCACACGTCAACTCTTATTTCAATTCCTCCTGATTGAGTCTATTGATTTCACGATATCGATTTCCATGTCAGAATGAGGCATAATGATAATATAAATGAATGTAAGATAAAGTAGGAACAAAATATCAGATCAAATCAGTGGCAAATTTAACAGGTTTCAAATAAATGTGGAAGTTATACAAATAATCTTATAAATTTCTCATACGGAATATTAAATCGTCAATATGTTCAGATATGAAGCAAATATAATTCGAGTCCTCTCAAAATGTAATCAACAATGAGTATAATGTCTTTCCTAGCTAATTCCAGTATAAATAACTAGTTACGTAGTTCAATTCAATCTACCACTCTAAGATTTTGGCGAAATTTGTTACACTTTACCTTGCTCTCAAAAGTAGGAATACAACAAAATTTATAGTGCACCACTTTTGCAGTGAAGTAGCACACTGCACACTTATTGCCCTCCGCTCAGAACGGATGGGGTGAGTTCGGATCTTGAGTGAGGGACTGGGATAGTAAAAAAACAAATATATATAATAATAATAATAATAATAATAATAATTTATTTCCAAAATCCACATGCATCTATAGACAACAATGACAAGCATACCGGAAACAAATTAAGGAATCCCATGAAGACAAGCTTGTTATGGGAGTACTTAACCCGCTCTACACATGTGACAGTCGTCCACAATTCATCAAAATACCTAATTCTATAAAATATAAAATAAAACACAATGTATACCACAATTCGACAAAAATAAATATATACACTGTAATTCTCATAACCACAGCCAATGGACCAGAATTCAAACACATCATTACTCCAAAATACTCATCATTTTCTCAGTTTCATCCCTTGTTAGACTCATAAGCCAGGCTTTCAACCCTCTCCTATAGGAGGCAGCATTGTGAATGTCCCTCATAGACTGCGGAACCTGTACGAACAACCAGAGTTGTGTTCGAAAATTAACTCCACGGAGTAGAGTAGAGTTTTTGAAGGTTTGACAGATTTACTCTAGAGTTACTCTGACACTGACACTGACGAGTAGGGTGCACGACACGAAAGACTCATTGCACAGAAGCTCTACTGCATCGAACTTTACTGCATCGAAGAGTCACCACATCGAAAAACCCCCCACTTTAGAAAGTGGGCGGCACTAACTAGAGTTAATGTTCGTGCTTTCTCCTGATTGGCCGAACGTGAAAACCCGTTTATCGATCGTCTTCGACGATAGTTTCGCTCGATGAGAGGCAGCGATGCCAGATGTACCATAATTATGGAATTGTACCATAATTTATACCTCAAATTTAGAGCATTTCATAATTGTACCATAATAAATAATTGTACCATAATTTCCATCGATTCTTCCATTCAATATTATTCGCAAAACTATTCAGCGAATATGTCAAGTCCTCTCATTAAATGGCTTTTTTCTGGGTTTTTTCTTTCAAATTCCGAAAAATATCACAGTACTTCTTATTTAATTATAAAAAAATATGCATATATATTATTGTACCATAATTTGCCCTAAAATTCCATAATTCTGGCATCGTTGTACCATAATTTTATATTCGACATCTGGCATCGCTGATGAGAGGTAACTTGTTTCAAAGAGTGTACGTCAACAGACGGAAATCGGATCGGACTAACCTAAAATTTGAAAGGTGCAGAAATTTGTCGAGAAGAAAACATGAAAATATCACGATCTATTTATTGGAAGTATTATAAAAGATAAAATGGTATAACAATGGGAAAAGAAGAACATATTATTTAAAACATTTACTCTACAGCGATTGTCCATGGTCTTTTATTAAACCGACTGCATTATCTGTTAACGTCAGTAAACACAGTATTTCTATCCTCCAGACGAAAATTACTGCAGAACTTGGAACTGAAGAAAGAAAGAAATTGATTCACACACTATTATCCAATATAGAACTTATAACAAGATTGAAATCTCAATATTAAATTTGTCAAGAAGAAAACAGCACCGGGTAAAATTGCTCCTGCACTATCTACTTACTAGTCAATCAAGACGAAGGCATTTTTTTGTTGAGTTGGAACGGTGATAAACTAGTATAACAATCGGAGCAGAAAAAGAATTGTATTTAAAGCATATACTGTACATCGACTGTCCATGGTTAACATCAGAGGCAGTAAACACAGTATGTCTATCCTCCAGGGGATAAATTACCAGGACTTGGAACTGAAGAAAACTATTTCATTGATTCACACAATATTATCCATTATAGAAGTTGTATTATGTATTTGTTGAATTGGAACGATGATAAATTAGTATAACAATGGGAGAAAAAACACCGTATTTAAAATGTTTACTGTAAACCGATTTTCTATGATATCTTATTTAATTGACTGCTTTTTCTGTAAACATCAGAGGCAGTAAACATAGTAAGTGTACCCTTCAAAGGAAAACGATTTCATTAATTTTAACAATATTATCTATTATAGACTAACATGATAGAATGTACTCTACTTGAGTATCAGATCCTTATTTGAAATAAAATTGAAATCTAAATAAAATGCTGCTGTATTATTTATCACTTTTAATCTGACCACATATAAATATCATTTTATTATAATAATCGAAGCAAGTTGAAACGTTCATCAATTAAAAGAGCAGGATATTTTGTTACACCACTGACTTTAATATTGATTTCAAACACTTCATTTAAGTATGTTTGATTGGTTTCTATATTACTTCTTATTCGTAATAAAGAAATTTGTATAAAGATACCTATAACCCTTTAATACGAAGGTAGAAATATATTACGATAACAATGGCAGGAAGCTTGAAATGAAGGAAAAAGGTAAGTATATAAATATATTTTTATTCTAAATTCTGTTTTATGAATGTTTTGTGATGTAATTTAATAGTTTTTATACTGCTCACAATATATATTTATGATTAGAGTTACATATATGTGAAGAAAACAATAATAATAGGATCTTTCTTCTATAAGAAGTACTGTGATATTTTTCGGAATTTGAGAGAAAAAACCCAGAAAAAAGCCATTTAATGAGAGGACTTGACATATTCGCTGAATAGTTTTGCGAATAATATTGAATGGAAGAATCGATGGAAATTATGGTACAATTATTTATTATGGTACAATTATGGAATGCTCTAAATTTGAGGTATAAATTATGGTACAATTCCATAATTATGGTACATCTGGCATCGCTGCCTCTCATCGAGCGAAACTATCGTCGAAGACGATCGATAAACGGGTTTTCACGTTCGGCCAAGCAGGAGAAAGCACGAACATTAACTCTAGTTAGTGCCGCCCACTTTCTAAAGTGGGGGGTTTTTCGATGTGGTGACTCTTCGATGCAGTAAAGTTCGATGCAGTAGAGCTTCTGTGCAATGAGTCTTTCGTGTATTGAGGCGCACCGACACTGACAGTGACAGAAGGTGCCAATATCGGAAAATAGGTTATGTTGGTTTAAGAAATATCCTATTATTATTGTTTTCTTCACATATATGTAACTCTAATCATAAATAGATATTGTGAGCAGTATAAAAACTATTAAATTACATCACAAAACATTCATAAAACAGTTAGACAAAGATACTAGATTTTCCTTCCCATGAGGTATGTCAATTTTGACAGGAGTAAAATGAACTCCGAGTCGAATACTCCGACTTTTCGGACGACTGACACAGAGTAAAATTTACTCAACCTTTCAGTTTTCGAACGCAATGGAGTAAATATTACTCTACAGAGTTAATTTTCGAACGCAACTCTGGGGCCCGCATAACCGAATGATCTCTGTCCCACCTTCTTTTCTGTCCTTTCAACAATGTACTCAGCTCGATTTCTGTGCCTTGTATTATAATCATGTGCAATGGATATCAATTTATTTCTCATTTTATACTGCAAGCACAGTACTCTGTAATAATACAGTTTGTTGAAATCATAAATTGGTATCTCTTCGAAAAGTTTTTCTGTGGGGTAGTTGCGATCTCTACTATATATTATTTTAAGAAAATATTTCTGTACCACTTGTAGGTGTCTTGTATGGCATTTGTACACTCCTCCCCATCCGGAGATACCATATTGTATGTGGGATTCTACAAGCGAATGATACAATATTTTCAATTCCTTAATCTCAAAAATTTCCTTCAGACGTTTGAAAGTGTACAGCATTGATCTTAGCTTTTTCGTAAGTTTATCAACATGAACGTCCCATCTGAGGTGTTTATCAATTTCGATTCCTAAATGTGTGATCGAATCAGCGCTCTCGATCTCTGTATTGAAAACCTTCAATGTCAAACACTCGACACCCGGCAACCTTGACCTATTGCAGGAGAACGTCAAGAATTTTGTCTTATTCAGGTTCAACGTCATATCCATCCCACTAAACCAGCCAAAAACCTTTTCGAGATTATGTTCAGTTTTTCTCCTTACGTCTTCCCAAGTATTGCCAGTGAAAAGGATCACCGTATCATCTGCGAAAGATGTAATATTCGCATTTATGTCCAGAGAAAGAAGGCCATTCATGTATAATAAAAACAACAATGGCCCCAAAACTGTTCCCTGGGGCACACCAGTTATAATTTTCTGTGGTTCACTCCTCTCATCGTCCACCTGCACATACTGTACTCTATTATGCAAGTATGATGTAAACAACCTTGAAACAATTCCTCTGATGCCACAGTCGTCTAAAATATCAATGAGTTTTTTGTTGTTTTATGATATACAGGTATATATACATATATATATATGTGTATATGCATATATGCGTCGCACGCATATATGCTTTTATCTCGTTCATTGTTTTAGTTTCTGATGGAAAAATAGACCGTAACAACCTATAAATAAACTCAAATATCCCATTAGGCTGGTTTTCCTGTCACGCTGACGGTCGGCGCTGATGGGTCAATATGTATGTAGCTATAGGTAGCGTTTTCGAGTCACGCAGCGCTGACGGCCGTCATCGCTGAGCTATATACGCGCACGTACGCGCCGGCGCGTCGGCGCCGCTGACTAGCTGGCGCCGACAAGCCTCCACATTCAGTGAGCCAGAGACAATAGCATCCTTCTATTTCTCAATGTGATCAGCGTGATGCTAAAAGGATCCGAGCTGACCGATCAGCGCTGACCGTCAGCGCCGACCGTCAGCGTGACAGGAAAACCAGCCTTAAGATGCACAAACTTACCCGAAAATTTCAAGTCGCTATCTCTTTCCTTTCTCAGGTTATGGTGTCATAAATAATATTTTTTGATAACTTTTTTAAAATTTTCTGGTGATCCGATTCACACAAAATTTCACATGTGTGCTTAGTTTTGCATTCTACAACTACTCACCAAGTTTCAATTCGATCGGACTTGTATTGGTAATAAGTAAAATTATTACTCGGAAACCGTTGGGCCGATTATGCCCATTAACGAACTTGTCCGTCGTATTGGGATGCGCCACCTACCTTGAAAATTTCAAGTCGCTATCTCTCTTCGATCTGAAGTTACCGTGGCAACGGAAGGCCGGCCAGACATAATTAAATTTGACCTCGAATTCTTGATCAGGGAGTCGAACCCAATCGTTTGAGACCATTTTCGGCGAACAATTTGAAAATTACAGACATTTGGGCAAAATGGCCACGCGATGTTCTCCAGAACATACACGCAAAAATATTCATTCCTAAATTGAATAATTTTGGTTAGCATGATCCCGATCTATTTTTGGCGCTCTTGTTCCTCGGAACAGAGTGCTTATCAATTCGCCCAAATGTCTGTAATTTTCGAATTTTTGGCTGAAAATGGTCTTAAACGATTTGGTTCGACTCACTGATCAAGAATCCGTGGTCGAAATCGATTCTGTCCGGCCGTCCGTCAACAAGATAACTCTGGAATGGAATGAGCTAGACAATTGAAATTTTCAGAGTAGGTTTGGGACATAAATATCTCGGTTAAGTTCGTTATTGAGCAAAATCGGCCGGATGGTTTCGGATTAAAGAAAAAAAATTTTTTTTACGTTACAAATTTCGAATTCAAATTTTTTTTCAGATACAGTTTCATCATAAGAATCCATTGATATTATTCTCAACTCTAACAAATTTTTACTTTCGGAGATATGGTTTTCAAAAATTTCAATAATACCTACATCGGTTTCGTTTTCCAAATTGAAAGATAAAAGTCATTAATGTCAAACGAAAAACGAAACGAAACTGAAAGTGTATTTCTGGAGAATTTGATTGATTTGATGTAAGCCTGTAGACAATTTGAAATTTGGATTCGCTAAGTTCATAGGCTGAGTTTTTTGGTTAGTCAGACGAAAATGAAGGATACAAGGAAGTCGAGCATAAATTCCGAGTCATTCTCTAATTATGGAAGATTTAGAACTGGATTTCCAACTAATGTACAGGTAGTTATTCCTTAGTAACACTATTTAAGATTTCCTACATAAGTATTCTGGTTTGAGTTCTCTCTGGACTGATTACATTAGATTTGTTTCATAAATAATGTATTATTGTTACTACAATAACTAGATTTTCACATATAGTAATTTATTCAAAATGATACGACATGTCTCCAACCCAGGAAACACAGGGACCTCCCAGAGATGTCTCGGCGAGCTCTTGCCGGGAAAATGTGACGCCTATTGCGATATCGCTGGGAGGTCGCCAAGAGCTCCCTATCACCTCCAAATGTCCGCCACAGGGGATGAGCCCAGGAACATCTCTGAGATATCACATGGGAAGTTCTCAAACTGCTCACCCTGGGGAATATTTTGAGAGGTTTATTGCGATATCGCAGGGAGGTTGCCCAGACCTCCCTATCACCTCCAAATGTCCGCCACAGGGGATGAGCCCAGTAACATCTCGGAGACATTACATGGGGAAGTTCTCAAACTGCTTACCCTGGGGAATATTTTGAGAGGTTTATTGCGATATCGCAGGGAGGTCGCCCAGACCTCCCTATCACCTCCAAATGTCCGCTGCTGGGGATGAGCTCAGTAACATCTCAGAGATATCACATGGGGAAGTTCTCAAACTGCTCAACCCTGGGAAATACTTTGAGATGTGTAATGCGATATCGCAGGGAGGTCACCCAGACCTCTCTATGACCTCCAAATGTCCACCACAGGGGATGATCCCACGATCCCAGTAACATCTCAGAGATATCAAATGGGGAAGTTCTCAGGCTGCTCAACTGGGGCAGTACTGAAAGAAGATGGCTGCGATATGGATCTATAATCTATATATCCTCCAAGTGTGCAGTACATGTGTGGCGCCGAATACATCACTTGGATGCGTAGATCGATATTCCACTCGGGTTATTAGCGATGGGGTTGTTCTTCCGGGTACACAGTAGACGATTGCGCCAGCTACAGGTGAAAACGAGAAGTGCAGAGTAGGGATGGAGTAGATCCCTGCAACATGCCACCTAATTTCCTAATCTTGTTGAATTTGCAGCGAAAATTTTTGTTGTTAAGGGAAAAAAAACATTTCGGGGGGAGGGGGGGGGGTTTGAACCCCCAAAACCCCCAAGATCAAGCGTGTGTTCAACCGAGCCAGACGTGTTGATCTTATCTCTCAAAATATTGTATGATAGTTACCAGCCACCGACTCCGGGCACAAAAACCCGGATTGATCGAGCTGGTATACTACAGTAATATACGTAATTAATTGTGCCAAACAAGACAAATTTCTTATATCTTGAATTATGTCAGTGAATGGAAGCCAGAGCGGGGAATGCTCGAATAGAGTAATGGATATGTCAGAGAAAAAGGGCAGTACCTGTGCTTATTGCAAGAAAAGTGTTATTGAAGCAGTATTGTGCATGAAATGTGGTGAAATATTTCATCGATCGTGCTTAATTTTGGCCGCAAGAAGGAGAAATACTAGCTGTGTTCATGAGTCGAATGATGTTGAAGAAGTTCCGGAAATTCAGGAAGAAGAAACTCCTCAATTTGAAATAAAACTACTGAGTATGAAAGTAAAATATCTAGAGGATTTATTATTTGAAAGTGGAAGTAAGAATGAAGTACTAATGCTGAACAATGAATTGCTACTTGAAAAAATAAAGGGAATGGAAAAAAGTGGTAATAAACAATCGATAAAAACTGTAAACAATGACAGTGTACCAACCTACAACGTAGAAAATTCATATCCCCAAATGTCAAATAAGCAACGGAATCCACAGAAACAATAGAATCCACAGAAACAACAGAATCCACAGAAACATGCAGTGAATGTCACTCAAAGTGACAGTCATATGGTGTCTCAACCACAACTGAAATCTAAACAAACTGATAAGAAGTGGAATGAGGTTGTGAAGAATATTGAAGCCAAAGCAGATCAAAGTTTGAAATTAGTGCAAGGAAGAAATCCTATTTCTGATAACATGAAAATAACGCAGGAAGATGGAGATTGGCTTACAGTTACCAGGAAAAAAAGAGACAATAAGTTTAATAAAGTTATATGCACTGGAACCAAGTCAGGTGATGCATTAATTCAAGGGGTTAAGAAAAAGAAATGGATATATCTAGGGAAAATTGCAGGTAAAGAAACAACAGAAGAGGATGTGATGAAATACGTTAAGCAAACAAAACAAATTGTCGATGTGCAAGTTAAAAAACTTGAAACGAGAGGTGGTAATTCTGCATTTACTATTGGTGTAACTAGGGAAGAAGATTTCAAATCTATCTGTATGGATGAATTTTGGCCTGAGGGAGTTGTTGTCAGAGAATTCAGTTTTAGAAATTTTTTTCGTTCAATGGACAAAACAAACCCAGTAAGCTGAATCAAATAAGCACTTCTTGAAAAATTAAGATAACACATATTAATATACAATGTTTGAGAACATCTTATAATGCTCTGTAACTGTTACCTACTATGCGAGGGTAATTTTGTTTGACATTTTTTCTTGTACAACTGCTAAATTTGTACTATGAATTGAATAAAGGTTATTATTATTATTATTATTAAACCTCCCCCCTGGCTACGCCCTTGTCTTGATTATCTCCGCAATAGGAATATTTTATTCTTGTTATACTTGCGATGACTTAAGGAGCTCGCAACAGGAATATCTTAGTCTGGTTATCGGTGGGATATCTTTAGGATCTCGCAACAGGAATATCTTATTCTGGTTATCTATGGGATATTTTTAAGAGCTCGCAATAGGAACATCTTATTCTTGTTATCTGTGTGATATCTTTAGGAGCTCGCAATAGGAATATCTTATTCGGATTATCTGTGTGATATCTTTCGGAGCTCGCAATGGGAATGTCTTATTCTGGTTACATATCTGATATCTTGACGATCTCGCAACAGGATGTCTTAGTCTGGTTATCTGTGGGATATCTTTAGGAGCTCGCAATAGGAATATCTTATTCTGGTTATCAATGTGATATCTTGAGGATCTCACATTGGGAGCTCGCATTTTCATCCACATTGTAACCTCTCAGAGACCTCTATGCGAGGTCTGTGTTACCTGGGAACATGGTTTTCGTTTCATCCTACTTTACATAATGACATCTATTTTTGACAGTCATCGCCACTTTAGACAAGTCAAGAGTAGGCAACCAAACATACAAATCTGCAGGGTAGGCAACGTTAATTACATTCTAATACATCCTTCCCCTTTAAGATTTTACAAATTTAATTTGTTCACAGGTTTAGTGGTTCGCCCTGATCTTGTTACATAGTTTTTTTCAAATGTGGGTTCTGGGCTGGACTTAATACTAGATTCAACATAATTTTCAAACATACAAGGATCTTGCACAATGTTTGACTTCTGAGCATCTGTTGGCTCTAATATTTCATTTTCCCTGGTTTTGATATTGAACTCATTGTGTGATTTTCTTAAATCTACTCTATTTCGTCTTATTATTTCTCCATGTTCCGTTTGCACAACAAAGGAACGCGGAGTTTCATGCTTTCTTACAATCTGGCCAGGCTCCCAACTCTTTGTAATGTGATTATAAATAGTGACGTTTTGACCTGGGTCAATATCTGGCAAAACTTTTGCACCTTTATTAAAATATTGTTCATTACGATCTAATCTGTATTTTAATTTTTCAGAAACATCATCACAAAGTGTTGGCTTCAAAAGGTCTGCTGAAATGGGAATTTTTGTTTTACAACAACAGCTCATTAGTAGCTGAGCAGGCGAATAATTAATGAATTTTAAAGGTGTATTGCGATATTGTAATAATGCCTCAAACATATCTTTCCCTTCTTCAAGAGACTTTCTGACTATATTTTTCGCTATCCTTACAGCTTTTTCAGCTAATCCATTCGATTGCGGATATTGAGGGCTTCTTAACAACATTCCAAAATTCCAATCTTTAGAGAATTTTTTCATCGAAAAACTTCCAAATGGAACATTGTCACAGCTCATTTCATCAGGACATCCAAATTTAGAAAAAAATGACTTAAGTTTTAAAATGACTTCACTAGTTGATTTATCTCTCAAAATTACCAGCTCTAGCCAATTTGTGTAAGCATCATAAACTACCAAGTATATGTGATTAGCGTAAGAAAAAATATCTGCTGAAATTCTTTGCCATGGCCTTTCTGGCAATTTGTATGGTTTTAACGGTTGCTTGAAATTCCTTCTTGCGAACTTTTCACAAACATAACATTTTCTTGTTATATTCTCTATATCTAAACTCATATATGGCCAGTAAAATACCTGTCTAGCTCTTAATTTGACTTTGTCCATGCCAATATGGCCTTCATGCAACTTTTGAAGCATCAAAGGTCGTAACTTCTTTGGAATCACAAGTTTATTGCCAAGAAACAAAAGTCCGTCACACACTAAAAGATCATTTTTTAATTTAATAAAATGATGTAAATGAAAGGGAATCTTATTTTTATCAGGCCAACCTGAATTTATATAATTAATAATTTCACTCAAATCAGTATCATCCTTTGTTGCTTCCTTCAGTTCACATTTGCGTTCTTCTGAAATAGGAAGATGATTAATTAAAGAATGAATTGCTATTTCCAATTCAGAATCATCAACCTCCGGTGTTGTTAAGTAAGCTCTGGATAAAGTATCTGCTATATACAGATATTTGCCTGGCTTATATGTCACTTTAAGGTCATATTTGAGTAATCTCAATCTGAGTCTTTGCAACCTAGGAGTTACATTATACAATTCCTTTTGAAAAATGGATACGAGCGGTTTGTGGTCAGTGTGTACTAACACATTTCTCACGCCATAAATTAGATAATGAAACTTCTGACATGCAAAATCTATCGCCAAAGTTTCCTTCTCTATCTGCACATAATTTATCTCAGTCTTAGTCAAGCTACGAGAGCTAAAGGCTATTGGATGCCCGTTTTGTAAAATGCATGCTCCCAGACCATCCTTGGAAGCATCAGTTTCTATTTCAATATCAACTCGCGGATCAAAAAATGCAAGGACGGGTGCATTTGACAACAAATACTTGAGTTTGGTCAAAGACTCATCATGTTCTTTGTTCCACGACCAATCACTATCTAACCTGGTAAGGTTTCGTAATGGGGCTGTTACCTTTGACAAATTAGGGACAAATTTGCCCAAGTACTTTGCCATACCTAGTAACCTAAGTAAATCATTTTTTTGCTGTGGGCGTGGTAAATCTAAAATAGGATAGGACATAGGATTCACAAGGTTCTATACCGTTACCTGAAAATAGCTGGCCCATGAATTTGACCTGTCTCGACTTGAATTGAATTTTTTCTTCATTAAATTTGATGTTAAATTTTTTAGCCCGATCAAGAACTAACTTTAAATTTTGATCGTGTTCCTGTTCTGTTTCGCCAGTAATTATTAGGTCATCAAAATAGATGCCAACTCCATCAATATCTCCAAAAATTTCATAGTTTTTCCGCTGAAGAACTTCAGGAGCTGATCGTATACCAAATGGCAATCTAAGGAATCTATATCTACCGAAAGGTGTTCCAAAGCTACAAAAATATGAACTTTCTTCGGTAATTTTAACTTGAAAGTATCCATCTTTCATATCCAGAACAGTAAAGAAGGAATTTTTAGTCAAAGTACTTGCTATTTCGTTAACAGTTGGAATGAGAAAATGCTCACGACTAATAGCATCATTTAAAAATTTTGGGTCCAAACATAATCTGAGGTCATTGTTTTTCTTTTCAACAATTACCAAAGGGTTGAGCCATTCCGTTGGCCCATCAACTTTGGCAATAATTCCGTCCTTCTCTAACTGCACTAGTTTGAGTTTTACCCTGGAATGCAATGCTTGTGGGATCCTTCGTATTGGCTGCACATGTGGAACAGCATCTTCCTTTAATATAATATTATGCGGAGTTGGAAACTCCCCTAATCCTTTAAAATTCATAGGATATCTTTTTATGACATCCTCAAGTGTTTCAAACTTGTCAGATTTTAAGTAATCAACTCTTTTCACTAAATTGAGATCTATGCAGCCAGTCAATCCCAGCAACGGTAATTGACCTTCACTACAACTAACAATAATAGGCGCTTTCTATTTGATGCTGTATCACTTCCAAACTGATGCGAAATCAGTTTGAACCAGAGAAATAGCCGGAATTTCCCTCTATTTCTCTGGTTTGAACTGATTTCGCATCACTTTGGAAGTGATACAGCGTCAAATAGAAAGCTAGGAATGAATAGTATTTTTGCTGATTTGCCATTCACATTGCATTCCAAAATAATCTCGCCAACAGGTTTAATTGTGAAATTACCACTACCATACGCAACCAATGTTACATTGGTCTTTTTGACCTTTTTCTTAACATCTATATGTTTCAAATAATTGAGAGGCAGTACACTAACTTCTGCACCTGTATCCAACTTAAATTCTATTGTCTTACCCTGAACACTAATAGACTTAAGCCACATTGTTTCACTAGACGGTTTTTCTTTTTTATTCACTACTCCGACTTGTTTCGTTAACGCACTCACATAAAACGATTCTTCGTCTTGGTAATTCTCAGCCGGCTCCTCTTGTGGAGCCACCTCATGCACATTCTTCCTGCCATCACTTGATTGCTTGTTATTTCTGGATTTGCAAACTGCAGCAAAGTGGTGAAGTCGTAGACACTTTTTGCACTTTTTTCCATAAGCCGGACATTTGCCTCTTTCATGCCTGGTACCACAATACTTGCAAGTTACATCAGATTGCCTTTTTTCAAATTTGCTTCTGCTTTTCACCTCATTTACTGTCATTTCACTCTGTAAAACCTTTGACTGGGACCTGCTAACTTCAAAAGCTCTACAATGCGACACTGCCATATCCAATGTTAAATCCGATGCTCTAAGCAATCTTTCCTGTGTCTCTTTGCTAAAGATTCCCATGACAATTCTGTCACGGATCATATCATCCTTATCTTTATAACCTGTCGATTTCAAAGCTTTTCTTAACTCTGTTAAGAATGAGTCAAACAACTGTCCTTCTTTTTGACAAATGCTATTAAAAACAAATCTTTCGAAAATAACATTTTTCTTGGGTGAACAATGCGCTTCAAATCTTTTCTTCACATTTTTCAGCGACTTTTTTTGATCATCAGTCATATCAAAAGTATTGAATAATTCTAATCCATCATCACCTACCAGATTCAGAAAAACAGCTACTTTGGTTTCATCATCTTTCTTCGAGAGCTCCGTTACAGTTAGAAAATTGTCAAATTTCTGTTCAAACAACTTCCAATTCTCCGCGATATTACCATCCAAACTCAACGGTTTTGGCGGTCTGAACATCGACGACTCCGTCTCCATGTTTTTCACTGTAGTTTTCCGTTTTTTTACAAGAGTTCAAAATTCGCCAGCCCGGTCGACACTAAATTTCACTTTTTCCGTGTTCCAATCGACCTGACACCATGTATTATTAGGCTTGTTTTGGTCCGCAATTCGGACTGTCCTCTAGAACAGTTCAAAGTAGTCACACAGTCGTTTATTGTAATTGGACTTGCGCGAATGGGAGAAATCTTTCACACGCTACGTTTTGCCCACTCTTTAGAACCGATTCGGGGGGTCGATTCTCGAGACCATTCGTTCGTCGAACGTATACGTTCGTGACGTCATGAGCGTAGATTTCTGGAAATTGCTATTCTCGGGGAACGAATAATGAGCGAATACATGAACTACTCGTTCCGTTCGAAAACATCGCTCAACTGTCAAATGTTATTCCATTGAGATTCAGATTTGAACGAATCAGATATGAATTGTTGTTCAGATTGTTTAAAATGAAGTTAGGAGGTTCTTGTGTGGGATAATATAATATGAATAATATAATTAATATTGTTTCTACTGAAAAGTGAAAATGTTAGTACAAGAACGTCGCGAGAGGCATTGTAATGAGCAATTTAGTCAAACCCATTTATCAGATGATAAGTTTATGCGTTAATTTCGTTTAAACGTTTAAACAATCAATTGGTTCGTGATTTGATAGAAAAGATGAATCCGTTTATCATTCCTCCTAGAAGACTTCATGATTTGGATATAAGGGAACAAAGGTGAGACTGTTTTTCTCAGAAGTGATATTAGGTGTTTATATGATTTTTTATCATTAACATAGGAACTCCTGGCACTGAAATTTATTGCATCTGGAAGTTATCAAATGGATATTGGTGCAAATGTTCGGGGAGGAGTTAGTCAATCTTTTGTGAGCAGGTGCATTGAAGAGGTTTCTGCTGTTCGCCACTGCAATGAACAGGTCAAATAGCCTTCAATAATTATTACAGAATGGAATTCTTCGTGGAAAATAAGTTCATTGTTGGTTGATTTGAAGTAATTTAGTTTCATACACAGTGTCCTCATCATTTGTCAATTATTTCAAGTAAAATATTTTTCTGTGTTTACCGAATTGCCTGAATCATTTGATAAGTCCTTTGACTACCTCTAAATAAACGTCATTCACTACATCCCTTTCCAAGACAAAATTATAGGCGAAGTGAACTTCTACTGAAATTTTTAATTGAAAGTCTCGTATTATGGCACTATACTATTTTCATAGGCTCAACTTCTTCATCATAAGATCATTTTTATATTTTAAAGTTTCACTTGGAAATTTGGGTTTCCTGCTGTAATCGATTGTCGTAATGTAGCCATTTTACCCCCTTCTGGAGATAGTGGAGAACATCTGTATGTTAACAGAAAAAAATACCACTCATTGAGCCGTATTCATAAAAAAAAGGTTATGCTTAACTTGCAGAAAATGAAGGGAATCCTTCAGCTCGCATTCATAATAATTCGAGTGAAACCTTATACTTATAGAGTAGGAGCATATCCTCTACAAAAAAGTATTTGGTTATTCATAAACGTTTCCTTTTACTTTATATAGAAAGCATATCCTTCAATAATTTTGAGTGTGGTCAGTAGCAGACTCACCGCCGTTTTCACAAAGCATTCAAGCATTCAATCTCCGTTAAGTCCTAACTGAGGTCCTCAGTTGAGGATAAATAAGAATCGCAACCTCAGTTAACGTGAAAATTAACTTGAAACAGGCCTGTTTCACCACCGTTAAATACGTTAACTGAGGTTGCGATTCTTATTTATCCTTAACTGATGACCGCAGTTAGGACTTAACGGAGATCGAATGCTTTGTGAATACGGCGGTCTCGGTCGTGTAGTAACATGTTTATATAACGCAGTTTCATAACCAAGTGTAGTGTAGCACATTTGTAGTTCAGATAGAATCTTATTACATATTTTGATCTGGAATTTTTTGGATTACAAGGTAATTTTTTTCGAAGAATTCCGGACTATAGGAGGTCTTGGGCTCTATAGTATTAGTACTCTATATTCCGACAAATTCGATAGTCCGAGAATGCCTTGCAAAACGTTTGTCGGACTACCGGGGGTCCACTGTACAATAAATAAACAAACCATAGTGAACAGGTTGGAACCTGCCACGGCACATACAAGCCAACATCCCTTTACTTATTCTTGGAGGATATTCTTGCAAGTATAAGGTGATCCTTATGAATACGAAAAAAAATAAATGCTTTTACTCTTACCTTTTTCTTCAACTGAAAACCTTATACTTTCATCTTATTCTTACAAGGATATCCTTCAGTTTTATGAATACGGCTCATTGTGTGTACAACTGGTAATAATTTCTATCCTATGTGATATTCTTCATTTTATATACAATATATGTATTAACTTTTTTAGGATATGCAGCAGTAATTTCAGGATAATGTACGTGAATGCATGTTTTCCAGGAGCAACTCATGATTCATTCATTTGGAATCAATCTGGATGCCAAGATGCCCTTTGTAATCTTTATTTGAGAACAAGAAGATCTTTCTACTCACTGATGGGTAAACTGTATATATAAATTATATATTAAAGAAGCAGCTTATAATCGATGAAAGTCCATAACTAGAGAAAAAACAGTTGCACTGAATATTTTCAGGAAAGGAGGGTCTATAGAACCACAACACGTGTTTTGCTAAACAGCTTCGAGTGGAAAGTATCTGTTCCACCTGATATAAACCCTCCATTTATGAAAATCTTCAGTGCAAAGTGTTTTTTTTGTTTACTTTATTCAGAATTGTATTTCAGGTGACTCCGGATATCCACTGAGAACCTGGATTTTAATTCTGATGGTAAACCAGAACCAGGTACACATCAATTCGAATTCAATCAACACCTAAGCACACTCCTTTGATTGATAGGTGTAATGGTCTACTGAGATGCCCTTCAGATGCTTATTGGAACATAGGGTGTTACATTACACACCAGAAAAGGCAGGAAACATAATAAGTGCCTGCGTTATGCTTCACAACATATGTATCGAACATTATATGCCTGACCCAGACATAGGTGATGATCTTATAGATTATGGAATAAATGATATTGGCAATGAAAACAACGTGGGAGGAGCTATGGCAAGAATGGCATGAATCCTGAATTAGTAGAGGAAATAAATATAGTGATGAATTATTTTAAGAATACATGAAGTAATGAAATAAATATATCTGCACTTTGTTTTAGTATTTCTTTCATTGCATAATGATTTCAAAACGATGACATCCCACATTCTTTACTCATTGAATACAACAAGTAAATAATTGAAAAAAGAAATATTTTCTCAGAAACAAATTCATCAAATAATAGTAACAAGATCGTTAGATATGGTTCCATAATAAAAACATTTTGATAAAGAAATAATATAGATAAAATACTATATAAGTCAATTCCTAGTCAATACATCTTTATTTTTCATTAAAATTTATTTCAAATTAATTATAACAATTAAACAGCTAATATCGGTTAAATATAACATAATAATATAAGGACACACTTCATTAATAGGTACCTACATATTTTCTGAAATTGCTTATTCTGTCTGAATTATTTCTTGTTAAACGCATTTAATCTAATATATGTTCTCGTTCTGCACATACATAATATTTCATAAGGAAATTTACCAGCAATATCTGGATGATTTTATTTAAGGAACGCGGTCTGCGACTTTATTACATAATTATGTTTCCTTATTAAAACTCCATTTCAAGCTTACTGGCCAACTCAAATAATACTTGAGGTAGTAAGGCATTAAATAAAATTAAATACTACTTAAAACATCCTTTTTTGGTATGCCTAAATTCAATGCTGAATATTCAATATGTTGGATAAGCAATGTATTTCCATCCTTCATTGGAAATTGTTTCCCAATGTTTTATTATTGCACATTATAAAAGCTGTAGCATAACAATTTGAAGAATTTTTATATTCCTCCTTCTTGCCCAATTCATATTTAAATTCTATCGATCGATCGTTCGTTGAGCGAATACGCTCATAAACGAGTGCAATCGAACGTATAGTTCGTTTTGAGTCAATTCTCGAGCAAATCTTCAACTACTCGCTCCATCGAAAGTATACGCTCATTTCGAACGAAGAATAAACTTGGCATCGTGGCAAAATTCATCTAAGAATGTGCTGATCATAGAAATCTAATGTTTATGATCTTGCATCTCGATCAACTTATCTAAGGTTAGGGTAATATGTTTTGATTAGGGAGCAGAATTTAAACTTGAAAGATTCGTAAAATCAGATTCGCATTTGCTGTGAATAACATTCTATTTTTGTTTTGAATATCAAATGTTACTTGTGGTCAAACATGGACACATAAATAAGTCTCGCTTCCTCATCTAATTAATTTCACCAGACAGGACTCAATTTGGAAGGATATAACGAATAATTAAATGTAACCCCGTGTGCAAACAATGAGCGAAGGAAGGTATATAAAAGAGATCCTTGCTTTATATTTTGTATAGTTACCAATAATCTAATTTTTTTCAGGGTTCGTATGATATGCAGACCATGGCTCCAATCACTTCATTTTTATTTCCAACAGCATATATTCCATAATCAATACGTTCATGACCTATATCTGGGTCAGTTCCAGGAATATTATTGTCAACACAAGTTGTGAAGCAGAAAGCACGCGTTCATTATTTGTCCTGTGTTTTCTGATGTGTAATACAGTACCCGAAGAGCATCTTCAGGACCCCATTACACCTCTGAATCAAACAACGAGGGTGCATGCCTTTATTATGAAAATTTTAGTCATCTAAAGATGATTCATAAATTGACCATAAGATAAATGATTACCGGTGTGAACTTCGCGGCGTTTTTCTAGCAGCACTTTTAAGCCAGCGCGACCGAAACGGACCTCCATTGGCGTACCGTTGCCCTCGCACTCGACGCACTCTCGTTCTTCGGGGAGCGGAAACTTGTAATCCGCCCCGAGATGAATTATACTATTCATTCTATTACGACGTTATTTGGAATTATAAATTATCATTCGGCTACAATGAAATGCGATTCTGATGAATATATATTTCAAACACACATAGCAATAATAAGGTAATTAAATTCAAGCAGTTTAATCATAAAATATTGTGTATGGAAACGATCGCGGCAAATCATCCTGATCTTTCGGAATTCTTACGCAATCGACTAGCTCGACTAGATTTTATAACCATACAGAACAAGTTTTTGAAGCCATTGAATTTTATATTCTATACCAGATGTGTCACATCGTATTTTATACCCTTAAGAAACATTTCAACGGACTATTGAATAGGGGAGATATGAACGAATTTGCCGCTGAAAATGTCATCTTCCATTCAACGTTTTCATTTCCACAAAAATTAAGGAAATGAATTTTAGCTTTCAGAACCTACAGAAGCATATAGTGATCATAATTTTTTCACCCATAAGAAAAATTTCAACCGAACTATGAGTACGGGAGAAGTGAATAAATTAGCAGCTAAAAATTTCATTTTCAATTTCGCGTTCTCATTTCCACAAAAATTAAGGAAATGCATTTTTGTTTTCAGTACCTACAAAAGCATATAGTTATCATAATTTCTTCACCCATAAGAAAAATTTCAACCGAACTTTGAGTACGGGAGAAGTGAATAAATTAGCAGCTAAAAATTTCATTTTCAATTTCGTGTTCTCATTTCCACAAAAATTAGGGAAATGCATTTTTTTATTTCAGAACCTACAAAAGCATATAGTTATCATATTTTGTCACCCATAAGAAAATTTTCAACCGACCTTTGAGTACGGGAGAAGTGATTAAATTAGCAGCTAAAAATTTCAATTTCAATTTCGTGTTTTCATTTCCACAAAAATTAAGGAAATGCATTTTTGTTTTCAGAACGTACAAAAGCATATAGTTATCATATTAAGTCACCCATAAGAAAATTTTCAACCGACCTTTGAGTACGGGAGATACGAATAATTGTGCCGCTAAAATTTTCATTTTCGATTTCGCGTTCTCATTTCCACAAAAATTAAGGAAATGCATTTTTGTTTTCAGAACCTACAAAAGCATATAGTTAACATATTAAATCACCCATAAGAAAATTTTCAACCGACCTTTGAGTACGGAAGATATGAATAAATGTGCCGCTAAAATTTTCATTTTCGATTTCGCGTTCTCATTTCCACAAAAATTAAGGAAATGCATTTTTGTTTTCAGAACCTACAAAAGCATATAGTTATCCTATTTAATCACCCACAAGAAAATTTTCAACCGACCTTTGAGTACGGGTGAAGTGAATAAATTAGCAGCTAAAAATTTCATTTTCAATTTCGTGTTCTCATTTCCACAAAAATTAAGGAAATGCATTTTTTATTTCAGAACCTACAAAAGCATATAGTTATCATATTTTGTCACCCATAAGAAAATTTTCAACCGACCTTTGAGTACGGGAGAAGTGATTAAATTAGCAGCTAAAAATTTCAATTTCAATTTCGTGTTTTCATTTCCACAAAAATTAAGGAAATGCATTTTTGTTTTCAGAACCTACAAAAGCATATAGTTATCATATTAAATCACCCATAAGAAAATTTTCAACCGACCTTTGAGTACGGGAGATATGAATAAATATGCCGCTAAAATTTTCATTTTCGATTTCGCGTTCTCATTTCCACAAAAATTAAAGAAATGCATTTTTGTTTTCAGAACCTACAGAAGCATATAGTTATCATAATTTTTTCAACCACAAGAAAAATTTCAACCGAACTTTGAGTACGGGAGAAGTGATTAAATTAGCAGCTAAAAATTTCAATTTCAATTTCGTGTTTTCATTTCCACAAAAATCAAGGAAATGCATTTTTGTTTTCAGAACCTACAAAAGCATATAGTTATCATATTTAATCACCCACAAGAAAATTTTAAACCGACTTTTGAGTACGGGAGAAGTGAATAAATTAGCAGCTAAAAATTTCATTTTCAATTTCGCGTTCTCATTTCCACAAAAATTGAGGAAATGCATTTTTGTTTTCAGAACCTACAAAAGCATATAGTTCTCATATTTTGTCACCCATAAGAAAACTATGATGAACACCGATATATAGGTGAGCACGTAAAGGTCGGAATATATTTATTTTCTTGCATTCTATCGAATTTCGAGAGAAATCAAGTGTTATTTTAAATAAACCAATCTTTTAATTCAACATTTAACGTGATTACGTCTTGAGATTGTTCGATTCTGCATTCATGATAAGTACATTGCGAAATTGTTTTCTACAGATTGAGCCTGTTTTCCCCAACTTTGAATTATATTATTATAGTGATGACGTCATCCTTGTAGGTTTGATGTCGTCATCGATGTTTTTTCAAATGCAATCATAGTGTCCTATGATACCTCATGTAAAAGGTCACTCCTGTACTCACCAAACCAACAAAAAAAAAATATTTTATGCAGGCTGAGCCGGAGAAAAAATGTAAATTAAACTTGGAAATCCATCCAATTTCGAGAAAAATCCTGATAGTGGTAACCAACTACATAATACATAATCGTAAGTGGTTACGATCTCGATGTAGGTCACCTTTTTTTATACAAAATAAAATTGTCATGTGACACCTCCTTCAAAAGCTCTTCAGTTCTTCAGTACTGCATGATAATTACAGTTACATGTTGTTTTCTACACAATCAGCCCAAAAAAGGAATTAACGATGAGATTGAATATCGAATAAATTTCTAGGCAAATCTTCAAACTGCTTATTATTTTCTTCTCCAACCTTTGATGAAACTTACGTTTCATCACGTTACGTCATGAGTATAGGTTTGGTGACGTCATTGATGTTTTTTTGAATACATTAGGGAATTATTTTATAAAGGGTAAGCCAGAAAAAAAAAAAAAAGCACTAACGTGAAGTCAGTACTCTTTGGCGCGCGTGTTCACGGTGGCTAATTTGAATTGAATGATTCAAAAATTAACAGTGCTGTATCTAAGCTGCCATCAGGATAGAGTAACAAAGTTGGAAAAGAACACAAGTGACTCTCCTTAGTCGCACAAGCTCCTAGAAGATTTGGGAGGGTCAGTATAATCCTAATCATGTTTATAGCACGCGCGCCAAAGCAGATTGACTTTTTACACTTTTTCTTTCATTGTTAAGTCAATCTGCTTTTGCGCGCGTGCTATAAACATGATTAGGATTATACTGACCCTCCCAAATCTTCTAGGAGCTTGTGCGACTAAGGAGAGTCACTTGTGTTCTTTTCCAACTTTGTTACTCTATCCTGATGGCAGCTTAGATACAGCACTGTTAATTTTTGAATCATTCAATTCAAATTAGCCACCGTGAACACGCGCGCCAAAGAGTACTGACTTCACGTTAGTGCTTTTTTTTTTTTTTTTCAAGTTCCTTTAACAAATATAGCTATCAATACAGTTTGGCTGTTAGCTTTACCGTAGATCAGAAAAAAATTCGGTTGTGGGTCCTCCGTTAGGGACGCAATTGCATCTTCTCCAAATCCGAACGCGTTTTAATATAGATCTACCGAATATAGTTATTTATAAATTCGCTTCAGGGCCACCATACAGACATTTCAAATCGGAAACAACGCTATTTCCCCCAAACTGACTTGTGTCCGTGCACTGAATTGACATGAATATTCTTTTAAAACCTCACAATATCGGCTCTTTACTCCCAACATAACCCAAACAACCCAAAACCATTCACTTCTCGTCTGCGCAAGCGCAGTATACTCGTGGCTGCAAGTCCTCCCAAAATTACACACCTCATGAAAAACTCCGATTCTCCAACACTAGTGGTTCAGGAGATATCGCTTTTTGAATCCACGCATGCGCAGACCCTCACCAGGGGATTCTATAGCGGAAAAGCATCCGCCACCCCAAAACCCCAATCCTCTCTGACGAAAGCACCAGCAGTTAAATCACTGATGGTCTGCTCATGCGCATAACGAAAAATGCCCGTAAGGGGTTACATCCATTTCGATATTAGCCCCAGGGCCACGGTACGGACACTTTAACTCTGAAACAACGCTACATCCCCCAAACTAACTTTTCCTTGCACTGAATTGCTATGAATATTCTTTTAAAACCTCATAATATCGACTCAGCACTCCCAACATAACCCATCCAACCCAAAAACAGTCACTTCTCTTCTGCGCATGCGCAATCTACTCGCGGCTAAAAGTCCTCTCAAAATAACACACCTTACAAAAAACTCCGATTCTCCAACACTAGTGGTTCCGGAGATATCACATCTTTAATCCACGCATGCGCAGACCCTCAACAGGGGATTCTATAGAGGAATAGCATCCGCCACCCCAAAACCCTACTCCTCTCTGACGATATCACCACCAGTTAAATTACTGATGGTCTGCTCATGCGCATAACGAAAAATGCCTGTAAGGGGTAACATCAATTTCAAAATTAGCCCCAGGGCCACGGTACGGACACTTTAACTCGGAAACAACGCTACATCCCCCAAATTGACTTGTCCTTGCACTGAATTGCTATGAATATTCTTTTAAAACCTCATAATATCGACTCAGCACTCCCAACATAACCCATCCAACCCAAAAACAGTCACTTCTCTTCTGCGCATGCGCAATCTACTCGCGGCTAAAAGTCCTCTCAAAATAACACACCTTACAAAAAACTCCGATTCTCCAACACTAGTGGTTCAGGAGATATCACATCTTTAATCCACTCATGCGCAGACCATCAACAAGGGATTCTATAGAGGAATAGCATCCGCCACCCCAAAACCCTAATCCTCTCTGACGAAAACACCATCAGTTAAATCACTGATGGTCTGCTCATGCGCATAACGAAAAATGCCTGTAAGGGGTAACATCAATTTCAAAATTAGCCCCAGGGCCACAGTACGGACACTTTAACTCTGAAACAACGCTACATCCCCCAAACTGACTTGTCCTTGCACTGAACTGCTATGAATATTCTTTTAAAACCTCATAATATCGACTCAGCACTCCCAACATAACCCATCCAACCCAAAAACAGTCACTTCTCTTCTGCGCATGCGCAATTTACTGGCGGCTAAAAGTCCTCTCAAAATAACACACCTTACAAAAAACTCCGATTCTCCAACACTAGTGGTTCGGAAGATATCGCATCTTTAATCTACGCATGCGCAGACCCTCATCAGGGATCTGAAGTCTATGGAGGAATAGCATCCGCCACCCCAAAACCCCAATCCTCTCTGACGAAAACTACAGCAGTTAAAGGACTTCTCATCTGCGCATGCGCAATACGGAAAATGCCCGGAAAGGGCAGCATGAACCTCAATAACATATGTTTCGGCATTAAAAGCAAAGTATTCCGCAAAATAGTAGTAATTTTTTTATTTTTTTCATGTCACGTGATCTTCACGAAATTTTGCTAAAGTGTTTGCTTTGGTCTTTTGCATCTAACTACTGAGTTTCAATTTAATCAGATCAGTATTTCTCGAGTTATCGTGAAAATAAAATTTTCAAATTTTCAAAATTTTTTTTTGCCACTTTAGGGCCGTCCGTTCAACACAAAACTTTGCAGGCATATAAAGGTCATGATTCTACAATCTGATGCCAAATTTCAAAAAGGTCGAGTGATCGGTTCCGGAAATATTCATAAAAAACGTTTTTATTAAAAACGGCCTTAACTCCGAAACCGCTCGGTCGATTTTGCCCGTTAACGAACTTGTCCGAGATATTTACGCTACGAAACTACCCTGCAAATTTCAACGCTCTAAGTCGTTCCGTTCGAGAGTTATCGTGCTAACGGCCGGACCGGCCGGCCGGACCGGCCGGACCGGACGGACAGAATTGAATTTGACCTCGAATTCTTCATCAGGGAGTCGAACCCAATCGTTTGAGACCATTTTCGAAAAAAAATTCGAAAAATACAGACATTGTGACGAAATGATAGCACGCTGTTCCTTGCGGAACACGCGCGCAAAAAGAATGTAAATTGAAGTTGGAAGGAAATCCATGCAATTTCTAGAAAAATCCTGATAGGGATTACTCCTCATTAGTTTTCCTTTCATTTTAAAATCCGACGATCGATGTATATCGCTACATAAAAAATCAGTGACGGCGGAATTCGAAACTGGGAAGTTGAAAAATCTGGAATTTTTTTTTTTAATAATGCAGGAAACGAAAGGCATCTAGAAACGAATGAAATAAATTTTAAAGCAGGCCACTATGGTAGAACCATAAAATATTTTTTTAAAGACAGTTTAGATGATGGGGTGATAACAAATAAGATTATTATGGCAGTTGCCGAATAATATTGAGGTGTCGGTTTCATTTCAATTATCTAAGATTTAGGATTTGTACCTCATCTTGTTGGAAACATTTTTATTTTCCGACATAAACATTCCAAACGGTTGTTGGTGATTCCATATTCAGCATAATATTTGTTGTTAAATGGAGAATTTTTATGGTGTCCATTAGTGAGAATGATTGAAGGTTCTTTATACAATGTGTTGAATAACAGAGATCCTTTGGTGAATATTGTGAGCAAGATTATCGAACATTTGACGAGTTCAAAGAATATCCGGTTATGCCCTTTATAGAAAGAACATCTGCATTTTTCATCCCTCCTGCTGTAAAAATTCCTTTTTGCAATAAATGTTGAAAAATTCGAATTTTAATTTGTGAATATTTTTGGTACTGGATTATAGATTCATGGAATGCACTTTTCGACATACAGCTAATGTATATTCTTAGAAGACAATTTCAAAATTGTTGTAAAGGAATTGCCTTTCGAGTAAAAATTCTTTTTGCAATGAATATTGAAAACTTTCTAATACAAATAATTAAATAATAATAATAATAATAATAATTTATTAATCCCCATTGACAAATAATTGTATAGGACAAGTCAGATGAAAACAAAGAGAGAAATCATAAATTGGTAGATACATCACATAGATAATCATTCACTGAGTAATAACATTTTTTCAACAATAAACTTTTAACAGTTTTTTTGAAAGATTTACACTCAAGAGACTGGATGAAACGTGGTAAGTGATTAAACAGTTTGATACACTGGTACATAGGAGACTTCTCAAACTTAGTTGTTTTGTGTTTGGGGATGTTTAACGTTCTTTCACTTCTAGTGTTATAGCCATGAAAGCTAGATAGCCTTGTCACGCTTCCTTCATTCTCTTTCACATATAGTAGACATCTCAAAATGTAAATAGAGGACAATGTGAGAATACCCTTCACTATAAATACAGGTCGGCATGAGGAACGTGGGGATATTCCGAAAATCATACGCAAAATTCTCTTTTGCAAAATAAAAGCCCTACAAGCATCCGAAGAGTTTCCCCAGAGCAAGACATTATAGGATAGATGGCTAAAGACCAAGCTATAATATATACTAATGAGAGAATCCAAGGGAAGTGAATTTCTCACCCTATTTATGGCATAATATGAGCTGTTCAACTTTTTGCACACAAATTCGACATGCGTACACCATCTCAAATTGCTGTCTAGACCGATGCCCAGAAACTTGGTACTTTCCCTAGATTGGATGGTAATATCTGTGTGACGGATAACCAGGCTAATATCATCCTGCCCATATGTGAAACGGATGCACTCGGTTTTTTCTTTGTTGATCATTATGTTGTTTTTGTGACACCACTCCACAAAACACCCCAGGAGCATCTCACACAATGTTCGAAGCTCATCAAATGTAGGAGCCGCAACAGCTACCGAGGCATCATCTGCGAATAGACCCATCGAGATCCTTTTCGTAATTTCCAGCAGGTTTTGGCAGGTATACATGTTAACGAGCATTCTTCTCAAGTTATGGGGAAGATCATTAATAAAAACCAAAAACAGAAGCGGCCCGAGGACCGACCCCTGTGGTACACCCAATTTTGAATCATGCTCAGCAGATAACATATCTTGAATCTTGACAGACATGACTCTTCCCTCAAGATAGCTGCGCAGCCAATCCAAGAATACGCCACGGAATCCTTGGTTGTAACACTTGTCAAGTATGAACTGAAAGGATAAACTATCGAACGCTCGAGACAGATCAAAGAATAGACCTGCAACAAATAGACCATTGTCGAGACATTCACGAACAAAATTTACAAAAGAAACTGCTGCTGTTTGGGTTGAACGACCAGGTCTGAAACCATGCTGTGCAGTATCCAGTATATTATACTTGTCGAGGTACCCGATCATTCTATTAAACACCACTCTCTCAAAGACCTTAGCAAATACGCTCAATATAGAAATCGGTCTATAATTTGTAATATTATGAACGTCATTTTTCTTGAAAATCGGAACAACTATAGACTTTTTGAGGAGAGTAGGAAACACGCCTGAGGCCACAATGGGCAAAGTGTTTACATATATCTACGCCTATCAACTTTAAAATTCTCGCGGAAACTGAATCAGCCCCAGCACTCTTATTATTTTTCAAGGTTTTCACTACATCGGCCACCTCACACTCTAACACTGGATGAAAGAAGAATGTTGAGACTTCCATACATGAGGTGGTACATGAAGACGATAAAGGGTTCCCGTAGTAACGGCTTAGAGTGGCTTCTGTTATTGAAGAAAAGTGATCCGCAAAAATTTCAGCCAACTCGCTAGCCCCGGTATGTGAAACCCCACCAACAACGAGTTCAATAGATTCGTTTCTCCCCCCACCTCGACCTATTGAAGTATTCACTATGGACCATACTGTTCTATTTTTATTATCTGACCTATTGATTTGTTCACTGTTGTATTTAAGTTTAGCATTTCTGATCATTGAACTGTAAGACAGTTTAGCAGTTCTGTATAAATTATAAGTATACTGACTTTTCAAACTTACATGTAACCAGTGAAAATTCATGAGTTCACGTTTAGCAAGTGTAATTTCGGGTGTTATCCATCTTTTTTTATTATTAACATTACTGTTGAACCTCTTCAGAGGGCAACATGTTTCAAATGTGCTCACAATTATATTGAAAAAAATTTCAAAACACTTTTCAACATGAACATTCTCATACAGAGCCTGAAAATCGTAGTTTGAGATACTCATAACAAATTCATTGATATTGTGTGGACTCAAGTTTCTGACCAACTTTGATACAGATGGAGCAACTGGTTTAACTACAGTATTGAAATCCACTAATATAGTTTTGTGGTCACTAATATGAGCCTCAAAAACTTCTACCTTACACTCAGATAAATCAGCATTAGTCAGAACATAGTCCACTTTAGAAATGGATGTATAACCAGTAATATCGGTAAATATCCTGGTTGGGTCCTTAGAAGTAATTCTGAGATCAAAACAACCAATCAGATCCATGAAGAGCTTATGACGTATGCTCCCCACTCCCAGATAATCAATGTTTAGATCACCACACACAAACATAATGTCTACCAAATTTGAACAATAGTTCAAAGTGTCAGATAATCTGTCCAGAAACATCTCGAAGTCGCCGGAACAAGGCCGGTAAACACTTATTATTGCCAATCGACTTTCAGCAATGATAATAGTCCCACATATTTCACAATGCATTTCTTCGGAAAAAACTGATACGCACAAATTCCTTATCCTTATACCAGACTTTACATAGATCATCGTCCCTCCGTGAACTCGAGTAGGGCGGCAATAATAATTAGCTAACACGTAACCCGGTATTGACATTGTTTCAATACTTACAGAACTACACCAGTGTTCAACAACACTCACAATATCAGGGTTCTTCTCAGCCATGAGTAACTCCAACATATCCAACTTATTCGAAGTACATTGAGCATTCAACTGTAAAAGCCTCAACATTTTTACGTTTTTTCTGTTGAATGCGTTTAATCTGCTGGATGGTTTATTTTTTTCGGTTGGAAAAAATGATTTATACTTGCCTTATTAGGCCAATTAGATCCATCTAAAGCTTTTTCATATTCAGAGCCTGGGATAGTCACCTTGAACGAAGAATAGCTTTCAGGGTACCTAGAAGTGAGCTGCAGACATCGTGCGGAAGAAAACTTTTTTTGTAGAAAATTTACCAAATTTTCCTCCGTTGTATCAGGTTTTAAATTCGACACATGAAATATACTAAATTTCTCCACTCCTTGGACTGATGATTCCTGTGAACAACTTCCAACGACCAATGTTCTATTTCGTTTTCGAGTAGTTCTATTGACAATATTCCAACCCTCATTTTGCTCCGAATGATTTCCAACACTACGCGGATCTTGCACTGAAGTTGCTCTCGTAGGAGCGTTAGAAGTTCCAGCATCCGTAAATTTTATAGACGGATTACTGGCAGATACTGAAATATCAGGAACGCGAGTTGCGGCATCTGAAACCAACTCATTCACACCAGACGGTTCATGAAAAGATTTAGTCATCCTATTGTTATGTTTCGTTTTTGTTTCAGCTTTTTTGTTGAGCCTATCAATTTCAGCATTTTTATTTGTAATTTCGGTTTCTAGAGATGAGATCTTGAACTTCAGAAGGCAGTTGTTCTCGATAAGTAAGGAGTTCTTCGCTTCTAACTCGAAAATTATCTTCATTAGAAGTTCCTGTTGGGTAGATTCAGTGGATATGTTTCCGCCAATACTTTCAGACATCGGAGAAGTTATTCCAGTATTACAATCAGCGGAGGATGAAAAATCCCCATCACAGCATTTTTTAACTTTATTCGCACAACCGGGATGGTAAACTTTATGGCAAATATTACAGTTTATGATATTTTTTATAATTGTTCGCCTACAACAAGCACATTCGGGAATCGATAATTGAAGAGATCCGCTCGACACAACCTTCTTATTCGACGACATGATAACAATAATGTACTTTGGCACTGGAATGGACATTAATGGAAAGCTCTATGACACATACACCTCATGAATATTCCTAGAAAATAATATCGAAATAATAATTATCAAATACTGGTTTGAGCCTATGTTGTACTCAATATTCGAAAATATATGAGTTGCCGTAAATGAAATTGCCGGAAATCATTTATATGATTATGTAGAATATTCCTGACATATCAAACAAATTAAATTATGTATTATTAACACTCAGTAAAGAAATCGAGGTTTGAATAAAATAAAGCCATAGATATCTGCATGGAAATTTAAATGACCTCATAAACTTGTATTATCTATAAAGAAAGATATAATTTATCACGACCCGGCGATCTATTTATCTCCTATCGTAAATATCTGATGCCGATGGAGACAGATACTTGAACACATATCATTAATTGCTAAAGAATTGGATTAAACAACAGTTCAATTAGTTGTCAATGTATTTTATAGTGTTATGAATTAACATCGGAACTAATGAATATCCGTGTCGCTTTTTCCTATTTAAATCAACTGCAACTTCACACTGCGGTGCAATGTGCCAGAATCTTTGTTTTCAGATGTTGAAAACGAAAGTGATCCCTGATTGAGACGGTACTTACGGTGTCCTTAAATTTACCATCATTTAAGAAAAATATCAAGTTTTTCGACTTCCCAGTTTATCCCAATTTATTCACTTCTCCCGTACTCATAGTTCGATTGAAAATTTTCTTATGGGTGACAAAATATGATAACTATATGGTTTTGTAGTTTCTGAAAACAAAAATGCATTTCCTTAATTTTTGTGGAAATGAGAACGCGAAATTGAAAATGAAATTTTTAGCTGCTAATTTATTCACTTCTCCCGTACTCAAAGGTCGGTTGAAAATTTTCTTGTGGGTGATTAAATAGGATAACTATATGCTTTTGTAGCTTCTGAAAACAAAAATGCATTTCCTTAATTTTTGTGGAAATGAGAACGCGAAATCAAAAATGAAAATTTTAGCGGCACATTTATTCATATCTCCCGTACTCAAAGGTCGGTTGAAAATTTTCTTATGGGTGATTTAATATGATAACTGTATGCTTTCTAGGTTCTGAAAACAAAAATGCATTTCCTTAATTTTTGTGGAAATGAGAACGCGAAATCGAAAATGAAAATTTTAGCGGCACATTTATTCATATCTCCCGTACTCAAAGGTCGGTTGAAAATTTTCTTATGGGTGATTTAATATGATAACTGTATGCTTTCTAGGTTCTGAAAACAAAAATGCATTTCCTTAATTTTTGTGGAAATGAGAACGCGAAATCAAAAATGAAAATTTTAGCGGCCCATTTATTCATATCTCCCGTACTCAAAGGTCGGTTGAAACTTTCTTATGGGTGATTTAATATGATAACTACATGCTTTTGTAGGTTCTGAAAACAAAAATGCATTTCCTTAATTTTTGTGGAAATGAAAACACGAGATTGAAATTGAAATATTTAGCTGCTAATGTATTCATTCTCCGGTACTCAAAGGTCGGTTGAAAATTTTCTAATGGGTGACAAAATATGATAACTATATGCTTTTGTAGGTTCTGAAATAAAAAATGCATTTCCTTGATTTTTGTGGAAATGAGAACATGAAATTGAAAATGAAATTTTTAGCTGCTAATTTATTCACTTCTCCCGTACTCAAAGTTCGGTTGAAATTTTTCATATGGGTGAAAAAATTTTGATAACTATATGCTTTTGTAGGTTCTGAAAACAAAAATGCATTTCCTTAATTTTTGTGGAAATGAGAAAGCGAAATCGAAAATGAAAATTTTAGCGGCATATTTATTCATATCTCCCGTACTCAAAGGTCGGTTGAAAATTTTCTTATGGGTGATTTAATATGATAACTATATGCTTTTGTAGGTTCTGAAAACAAAAATGCATTTCCTTAATTTTTGTGGAAATGAAAACACGAAATTGAAATTGATATTTTTAGCTGCTAATTTAATCACTTCTCCCGTACTCAAAGGTCGGTTGAAAATTTTCTTATGGGTGACAAAATATGATAACTATATGCTTTTGTAGGTTCTGAAATAAAAAATGCATTTCCTTAATTTTTGTGGAAATGAGAACACGAAATTGAAAATGAAATTTTTTGCTGCTAATTTATTCACTTCTCCCGTACTCAAAGTTCGGTTGAAATTTTTTTTATGGGTGAAAAAATTATGATAACTATATGCTTTTGTAGGTTCTGAAAACAAAAATGCATTTCCTTAATTTTTGAGGAAATGAGAACGCGAAATTGAAAATGAAATTTTTAGCTGCTAATTTATTCACTTCTCCCGTACTCATAGTTCGGTTGAAAATTTTCTTATGGATGACAAAATATGATAACTATATGGTTTTGTAGTTTCTGAAAACAAAAATGCATTTCCTTAATTTTTGTGGAAATGAGAACGCGAAATCGAAAATGAAAATTTTAGCGGCACATTTATTCATATCTCCCGTACTCAAAGGTCGGTTGAAAATTTTCTTATGGGTGATTTAATATGATAACTATATGCTTTTGTAGGTTCTGAAATAAAAAATGCATTTCCTTAATTTTTGTGGAAATGAGAACACGAAATTGAAAATGAAATTTTTAGCTGCTAATTTATTCACTTCTCCCGTACTCAAAGATCGGTTTGAATTTTTCTTGTGGGTGAAAAAATTATGATAACTATATGCTTTTATAGGTTCTGAAAACAAAAATGCATTTCCTTAATTTTTGTGGAAATGAGAACGCGAAATTGAAAATGAAATTTTTAGCTGCTAATTTATTCACTTCTCCCGTACTCATAGTTCGGTTGAAAATTTTCTTATGGGTGACAAAATATGATAACTATATGGTTTTGTAGTTTCTGATAACAAAAATGCATTTCCTTAATTTTTGTGGAAATGAGAACGTGAAATCGAAAATGAAAATTTTAGCGGCACATTTATTCATATCTCCCGTACTCAAAGGTCGGTTGAAAATTTTCTTATCGGTGATTTAATATGATAACTATATGCTTTTGTAGGTTCTGAAATAAAAAATGCATTTCCTTAATTTTTGTGGAAATGAGAACACGAAATTGAAAATGAAATTTTTAGCTGCTAATTTATTCACTTCTCCCGTACTCAAAGTTCGGTTTAAATTTTTCTTGTGGGTGAAAAAATTATGATAACTATATGCTTTTATAGGTTCTGAAAACAAAAATGCATTTCCTTAATTTTTGTGGAAATGAGAACGCGAAATTGAAAATGAAATTGTTAGCTGCTAATTTATTCACTTCTCCCGTACTCACAGTTCGGTTGAAAATTTTCTTATGGGTGACAAAATATGATAACTATATGCTTTTGTAGTTTCTGAAAATAAAAATGCATTTCCTTAATTTTTGTGGAAATGAGAACGCGAAATTGAAAATGAAATTTTTAGCTGCTAATTTATTCACTTCTCCCGTACTCAAAGGTCGGTTGAAAATTTTCTTATGGGTGATTTAATATGATAACTTTATGCTTTTGTAGGTTCTGAAATAAAAAATGCATTTCCTTAATTTTTGTGGAAATGAGAACACGAAATTGAAAATGAAATTTTTAGCTGCTAATTTATTCACTTCTCCCGTACTCAAAGTTCGGTTTAAATTTTTCTTGTGGGTGAAAAAATTATGATAACTAAATGCTTTTATAGGTTCTGAAAACAAAAATGCATTTCCTTAATTTTTGTGGAAATGAGAACGCGAAATTGAAAATGAAATTTTTAGCTGCTAATTTATTCACTTCTCCAGTACTTATAGTTCGGTTGAAAATTTTCTTATGGGTGACAAAATATGATAACTATATGCTTTTGTAGTTTCTGAAAACAAAAATGCATTTCCTTAATTTTTGTGGAAATGAGAACGCGAAATTGAAAATGAAATTTTTAGCTGCTAATTTATTCACTTCTCCCGTACTCAAAGGTCGGTTGAAAATTTTCTTGTGGGTGACTAAATAGGATAACTATATGCTTTTGTAGGTTCTGAAAACAAAAATGCATTTCCTTAATTTTTGTGGAAATGAGAACGCGAAATCAAAAATGAAAATTTTAGCGGCACATATATTCATATCTCCCGTACTCAAAGGTCGGTTGAAAATTTTCTTATGGGTGATTTAATATGATAACTGTATGCTTTCTAGGTTCTGAAAACAAAAATGCATTTCCTTAATTTTTGTGGAAATGAAAACACAAAATTGAAATTGAAATTTATAGCTGCTAATTTATTCACTTCTCCCGTACTCAAAGGTCGGTTGAAAATTTTCTTGTGGGTGATTAAATAGGATAACTATATGCTTTTGCAGGTTCTGAAATAAAAAATGCATTTCCTTAATTTTTGTGGAAATGAGAACGCAAAATCGAAAATGAAAATTTTAGCGGCACATTTATTCGTATCTCCCGTACTCAAAGGTCGGTTGAAAATTGTCTTATGGGTGATTTAATATGATAACTATATGTTTTTGTAGGTTCTGAATTAAAAAATGCATTTCCTTAATTTTTGTGGAAATGAGAACACGAAATTGAAAATGAAATTTATAGCTGCTAATTTATTCACTTCTCCAGTACTCAAAGTTCGGTTGAATTTTTTCTTATGGGTGAAAAAATTATGATAACTATATGGTTTTGTAGTTTCTGAAAACAAAAATGCATTTCCTTAATTTTTGTGGAAATGAGAACGCGAAATCGAAAATGAAAATTTTAGCGGCACATTTATTCATATCTCCCGTACTCAAAGGTCGGTTGAAAATTTTCTTATCGGTGATTTAATATGATAACTATATGCTTTTGTAGGTTCTGAAATAAAAAATGCATTTCCTTAATTTTTGTGGAAATGAGAACACGAAATTGAAAATGAAATTTTTAGCTGCTAATTTATTCACTTCTCCCGTACTCAAAGTTCGGTTTAAATTTTTCTTGTGGGTGAAAAAATTATGATAACTATATGCTTTTATAGGTTCTGAAAACAAAAATGCATTTCCTTAATTTTTGTGGAAATGAGAACGCGAAATTGAAAATGAAATTGTTAGCTGCTAATTTATTCACTTCTCCCGTACTCACAGTTCGGTTGAAAATTTTCTTATGGGTGACAAAATATGATAACTATATGCTTTTGTAGTTTCTGAAAATAAAAATGCATTTCCTTAATTTTTGTGGAAATGAGAACGCGAAATTGAAAATGAAATTTTTAGCTGCTAATTTATTCACTTCTCCCGTACTCAAAGGTCGGTTGAAAATTTTCTTATGGGTGATTTAATATGATAACTTTATGCTTTTGTAGGTTCTGAAATAAAAAATGCATTTCCTTAATTTTTGTGGAAATGAGAACACGAAATTGAAAATGAAATTTTTAGCTGCTAATTTATTCACTTCTCCCGTACTCAAAGTTCGGTTTAAATTTTTCTTGTGGGTGAAAAAATTATGATAACTAAATGCTTTTATAGGTTCTGAAAACAAAAATGCATTTCCTTAATTTTTGTGGAAATGAGAACGCGAAATTGAAAATGAAATTTTTAGCTGCTAATTTATTCACTTCTCCAGTACTCATAGTTCGGTTGAAAATTTTCTTATGGGTGACAAAATATGATAACTATATGCTTTTGTAGTTTCTGAAAACAAAAATGCATTTCCTTAATTTTTGTGGAAATGAGAACGCGAAATTGAAAATGAAATTTTTAGCTGCTAATTTATTCACTTCTCCCGTACTCAAAGGTCGGTTGAAAATTTTCTTGTGGGTGACTAAATAGGATAACTATATGCTTTTGTAGGTTCTGAAAACAAAAATGCATTTCCTTAATTTTTGTGGAAATGAGAACGCGAAATCAAAAATGAAAATTTTAGCGGCACATATATTCATATCTCCCGTACTCAAAGGTCGGTTGAAAATTTTCTTATGGGTGATTTAATATGATAACTGTATGCTTTCTAGGTTCTGAAAACAAAAATGCATTTCCTTAATTTTTGTGGAAATGAAAACACAAAATTGAAATTGAAATTTATAGCTGCTAATTTATTCACTTCTCCCGTACTCAAAGGTCGGTTGAAAATTTTCTTGTGGGTGATTAAATAGGATAACTATATGCTTTTGCAGGTTCTGAAATAAAAAATGCATTTCCTTAATTTTTGTGGAAATGAGAACGCAAAATCGAAAATGAAATTTTTAGCGGCACATTTATTCGTATCTCCCGTACTCAAAGGTCGGTTGAAAATTGTCTTATGGGTGATTTAATATGATAACTATATGTTTTTGTAGGTTCTGAATTAAAAAATGCATTTCCTTAATTTTTGTGGAAATGAGAACACGAAATTGAAAATGAAATTTATAGCTGCTAATTTATTCACTTCTCCAGTACTCAAAGTTCGGTTGAATTTTTTCTTATGGGTGAAAAAATTATGATAACTATATGGTTTTGTAGTTTCTGAAAACAAAAATGCATTTCCTTAATTTTTGTGGAAATGAGAACGCGAAATCGAAAATGAAAATTTTAGCGGCACATTTATTCATATCTCCCGTACTCAAAGGTCGGTTGAAAATTTTCTTATCGGTGATTTAATATGATAACTATATGCTTTTGTAGGTTCTGAAAACAAAAATGCATTTCCTTAATTTTTGTGGAAATGAAAACACGAAATTGAAATTGATATTTTTAGCTGCTAATTCAATCACTTCACTTCTCCCTTACTCAAAGGTCGGTTGAAAATTTTCTTATGGGTGACAAAATATGATAACTATATGCTTTTGTAGGTTCTGAAATAAAAAATGCATTTCCTTAATTTTTGTGGAAATGAGAACACGAAATTGAAAATGAAATTTTTAGCTGCTAATTTATTCACTTCTCTCGTACTCAAAGTTCGGTTGAAATTTTTCTTATGGGTGAAAAAATTATGATAACTATATGCTTTTGTAGGTTCTGAAATCAAAAATGCATTTCCTTAATTTTTGTGGAAATGAGAACGCGAAATTGAAAATGAAATTTTTAGCTGCTAATTTATTCACTTCTCCCGTACTCAAAGGTCGGTTGAAAATTTTCTTGTGGGTGATTAAATAGGATAACTATATGCTTTTGTAGGTTCTGAAAACAAAAATGCATTTCCTTAATTTTTGTGGAAATGAGAACGCGAAATCAAAAATGAAAATTTTAGCGGCACATTTATTCATATCTCCCGTACTCAAAGGTCGGTTGAAAATTTTCTTATGGGTGATTTAATATGATAACTGTATGCTTTCTAGGTTCTGAAAACAAAAATGCATTTCCTTAATTTTTGTGGAAATGAGAACGCGAAATCGAAAATGAAAATTTTAGCGGCACATTTATTCATATCTCCCGTACTCAAAGGTCGGTTGAAAATTTTCTTATGGGTGATTTAATATGATAACTGTATGCTTTCTAGGTTCTGAAAACAAAAATGCATTTCCTTAATTTTTGTGGAAATGAGAACGCGAAATCAAAAATGAAAATTTTAGCGGCCCATTTATTCATATCTCCCGTACTCAAAGATCGGTTGAAACTTTCTTATGGGTGATTTAATATGATAAATACATGCTTTTGTAGGTTCTGAAAACAAAAATGCATTTCCTTAATTTTTGTGGAAATGAAAACACGAGATTGAAATTGAAATATTTAGCTGCTAATGTATTCATTCTCCGGTACTCAAAGGTCGGTTGAAAATTTTCTAATGGGTGACAAAATATGATAACTATATGCTTTTGTAGGTTCTGAAATAAAAAATGCATTTCCTTAATTTTTGTGGAAATGAGAACATGAAATTGAAAATGAAATTTTTAGCTGCTAATTTATTCACTTCTCCCGTACTCAAAGTTCGGTTGAAATTTTTCATATGGGTGAAAAAATTATGATAACTATATGCTTTTGTAGGTTCTGAAAACAAAAATGCATTTCCTTAATTTTTGTGGAAATGAGAAAGCGAAATCGAAAATGAAAATTTTAGCGGCACATTTATTCATATCTCCCTTACTCAAAGGTCGGTTGAAAATTTTCTTATGGGTGATTTAATATGATAACTATATGCTTTTGTAGGTTCTGAAAACAAAAATGCATTTCCTTAATTTTTGTGGAAATGAAAACACGAAATTGAAATTGATATTTTTAGCTGCTAATTTAATCACTTCTCCCGTACTCAAAGGTCGGTTGAAAATTTTCTTATGGGTGACAAAATATGATAACTATATGCTTTTGTAGGTTCTGAAATAAAAAATGCATTTCCTTAATTTTTGTGGAAATGAGAACACGAAATTGAAAATGAAATTTTTTGCTGCTAATTTATTCACTTCTCCCGTACTCAAAGTTCGGTTGAAATTTTTTTTATGGGTGAAAAAATTATGATAACTATATGCTTTTGTAGGTTCTGAAAACAAAAATGCATTTCCTTAATTTTTGAGAAAATGAGAACGCGAAATTGAAAATGAAATTTTTAGCTGCTAATTTATTCACTTCTCCCGTACTCATAGTTCGGTTGAAAATTTTCTTATGGATGACAAAATATGATAACTATATGGTTTTGTAGTTTCTGAAAACAAAAATGCATTTCCTTAATTTTTGTGGAAATGAGAACGCGAAATCGAAAATGAAAATTTTAGCGGCACATTTATTCATATCTCCCGTACTCAAAGGTCGGTTGAAAATTTTCTTATGGGTGATTTAATATGATAACTATATGCTTTTGTAGGTTCTGAAATAAAAAATGCATTTCCTTAATTTTTGTGGAAATGAGAACACGAAATTGAAAATGAAATTTTTAGCTGCTAATTTATTCACTTCTCCCGTACTCAAAGATCGGTTTGAATTTTTCTTGTGGGTGAAAAAATTATGATAACTATATGCTTTTATAGGTTCTGAAAACAAAAATGCATTTCCTTAATTTTTGTGGAAATGAGAACGCGAAATTGAAAATGAAATTTTTAGCTGCTAATTTATTCACTTCTCCCGTACTCATAGTTCGGTTGAAAATTTTCTTATGGGTGACAAAATATGATAACTATATGGTTTTGTAGTTTCTGAAAACAAAAATGCATTTCCTTAATTTTTGTGGAAATGAGAACGCGAAATCGAAAATGAAAATTTTAGCGGCACATTTATTCATATCTCCCGTACTCAAAGGTCGGTTGAAAATTTTCTTATCGGTGATTTAATATGATAACTATATGCTTTTGTAGGTTCTGAAATAAAAAATGCATTTCCTCAATTTTTGTGGAAATGAGAACACGAAATTGAAAATGAAATTTTTAGCTGCTAATTTATTCACTTCTCCCGTACTCAAAGTTCGGTTTAAATTTTTCTTGTGGGTGAAAAAATTATGATAACTATATGCTTTTATAGGTTCTGAAAACAAAAATGCATTTCCTTAATTTTTGTGGAAATGAGAACGCGAAATTGAAAATGAAATTGTTAGCTGCTAATTTATTCACTTCTCCCGTACTCACAGTTCGGTTGAAAATTTTCTTATGGGTGACAAAATATGATAACTATATGCTTTTGTAGTTTCTGAAAATAAAAATGCATTTCCTTAATTTTTGTGGAAATGAGAACGCGAAATTGAAAATGAAATTTTTAGCTGCTAATTTATTCACTTCTCCCGTACTCAAAGGACGGTTGAAAATTTTCTTATGGGTGATTTAATATGATAACTTTATGCTTTTGTAGGTTCTGAAATAAAAAATGCATTTCCTTAATTTTTGTGGAAATGAGAACACGAAATTGAAAATGAAATTTTTAGCTGCTAATTTATTCACTTCTCCCGTACTCAAAGTTCGGTTTAAATTTTTCTTGTGGGTGAAAAAATTATGATAACTAAATGCTTTTATAGGTTCTGAAAACAAAAATGCATTTCCTTAATTTTTGTGGAAATGAGAACGCGAAATTGAAAATGAAATTTTTAGCTGCTAATTTATTCACTTCTCCAGTACTCATAGTTCGGTTGAAAATTTTCTTATGGGTGACAAAATATGATAACTTAATGCTTTTGTAGTTTCTGAAAACAAAAATGCATTTCCTTAATTTTTGTGGAAATGAGAACGCGAAATTGAAAATGAAATTTTTAGCTGCTAATTTATTCACTTCTCCCGTACTCAAAGGTCGGTTGAAAATTTTCTTGTGGGTGATTAAATAGGATAACTATATGCTTTTGTAGGTTCTGAAAACAAAAATGCATTTCCTTAATTTTTGTGGAAATGAGAACGCGAAATCAAAAATGAAAATTTTAGCGGCACATTTATTCATATCTCCCGTACTCAAAGGTCGGTTGAAAATTTTCTAATGGGTGATTTAATATGATAACTGTATGCTTTCTAGGTTCTGAAAACAAAAATGCATTTCCTCAATTTTTGTGGAAATGAAAACACAAAATTGAAATTGAAATTTATAGCTGCTAATTTATTCACTTCTCCCGTACTCAAAGGTCGGTTGAAAATTTTCTTGTGGGTGATTAAATAGGATAACTATATGCTTTTGCAGGTTCTGAAATAAAAAATGCATTTCCTTAATTTTTGTGGAAATGAGAACGCAAAATCGAAAATGAAAATTTTAGCGGCACATTTATTCGTATCTCCCGTACTCAAAGGTCGGTTGAAAATTGTCTTATGGGTGATTTAATATGATAACTATATGTTTTTGTAGGTTCTGAATTAAAAAATGCATTTCCTTAATTTTTGTGGAAATGAGAACACGAAATTGAAAATGAAATTTATAGCTGCTAATTTATTCACTTCTCCAGTACTCAAAGTTCGGTTGAATTTTTTCTTATGGGTGAAAAAATTATGATTACTATATGCTTCTGTAGGTTCTGAAGACAAAAATGCATTACCTTAATTTTTGTGGAAATGAGAACGCGAAATCGAAAATGAAAATATTAGCGGCACATTTATTCATATCTCCCGTACTCAAAGGTCGGTTGAAAATTTTCTTATGGCTTATTTAATATGATAACTATATGCTTTTGTAGGTTCTGAAAACAAAAATGCATTTCCTTAATTTTTGTGGAAATGAAAACACGAAATTGAAATTGATATTTTTAGCTGCTAATTCAATCACTTCACTTCTCCCTTACTCAAAGGTCGGTTGAAAATTTTCTTATGGGTGACAAAATATGATAACTATATGCTTTTGTAGGTTCTGAAATAAAAAATGCATTTCCTTAATTTTTGTGGAAATGAGAACACGAAATTGAAAATGAAATTTTTAGCTGCTAATTTATTCACTTCTCTCGTACTCAAAGTTCGGTTGAAATTTTTCTTATGGGTGAAAAAATTATGATAACTATATGCTTTTGTAGGTTCTGAAATCAAAAATGCATTTCCTTAATTTTTGTGGAAATGAGAACGCGAAATCGAAAATGAAAATTTTAGCGGCACATTTATTCATATCTCCCGTACTCAAAGGTCGGTTGAAAATTTTCTTATGGGTGATTTAATATGATAACTATATGCTTCTGTAGGTTCTGAAAACAAAAATGCATTTCCTTAATTTTTGTGGAAATGAAAACACGAAATTGAAATTGAAATTTTTAGCTGCTAATTTAATCACTTCTCCCGTACTCAAAGGTCGGTTGAAAATTTTCTTATGGATGACAAAGTATGATAACTATATGCTTTTGTAGGTTCTGAAATAAAAAATGCATTTCCTTAATTTTTGTGGAAATGAGAACGCGAAATTGAAAATGAAATTTTTAGCTGCTAATTTAGTCACTTCTCCCGTACTCAAAGGTCGGTTGAAAATTTTCTTGTGGCTGATTAAATAGGATAACTATATGCTTTTGTAGGTTCTGAAAACAAAAATGCATTTCCTTAATTTTTGTGGAAATGAGAACGCGAAATCAAAAATGAAAATTTTAGCGGCACATTTATTCATATCTCCCGTACTCAAAGGTCGGTTGAAAATTTTCTTATGGGTGATTTAATATGATAACTGTATGCTTTCTAGGTTCTGAAAACAAAAATGCATTTCCTTAATTTTTGTGGAAATGAAAACACAAAATTGAAATTGAAATTTATAGCCGCTAATTTATTCACTTCTCCCGTACTCAAAGGTCGGTTGAAAATTTTCTTGTGGGTGATTAAATAGGATAACTATATGCTTTTGCAGGTTCTGAAATAAAAATGCATTTCCTTAATTTTTGTGGAAATGAGAACGCGAAATCGAAAATGAAAATTTTAGCGGCACATTTATTCGTATCTCCCGTACTCAAAGGTCGGTTGAAAATTGTCTTATGGGTGATTTAATATGATAACTATATGCTTTTGTAGGTTCTGAAAACAAAAATGCATTTCCTTAATTTTTGTGGAAATGAAAACACGAAATTGAAATTGAAATTTTTAGCTGCTAATTTAATCACTTCTCCCGTACTCAAAGGTCGGTTGAAAATTTTCTTATGGGTGACAAAATATGATAACTATATGCTTTTGTAGGTTCTGAAATAAAAAATGCATTTCCTTAATTTTTGTGGAAATGAGAACACGAAATTGAAAATGAAATTTTTAGCTGCTAATTTATTCACTTCTCCCGTACTCAAAGGTCGGTTGAAAATTTTCTTGTGGGTGATTAAATAGGATAACTATATGCTTTTATAGGTTCTGAAAACAAAAATGCATTTCCTTAATTTTTGTGGAAATGAGAACGCGAAATCGAAAATGAAAATTTTAGCGGCACATTTATTCATATCTTCCGTACTCAAAGGTCGGTTGAAAATTTTCTTATGGGTGATTTAATATGTTAACTATATGCTTTTGTAGGTTCTGAAAACAAAAATGCATTTCCTTAATTTTTGTGGAAATGAGAACGCGAAATCGAAAATGAAAATTTTAGCGGCACAATTATTCGTATCTTCCGTACTCAAAGGTCGGTTGAAAATTTTCTTATGGGTGACTTAATATGATAACTATATGCTTTTGTACGTTCTGAAAACAAAAATGCATTTCCTTAATTTTTGTGGAAATGAAAACACGAAATTGAAATTGAAATTTTTAGCTGCTAATTTAATCACTTCTCCCGTACTCAAAGGTCGGTTGAAAATTTTCTTATGGGTGACAAAATATGATAACTATGTGCTTTTGTAGGTTCTGAAATAAAAAATGCATTTCCTCAATTTTTGTGGAAATGAGAACACGAAATTGAAAATGAAATTTTTAGCTGCTAATTTATTCACTTCTCCGTACTCAAAGTTCGGTTGAAATTTTTCTTATGGGTGAAGAAATTATGATAACTATATGCTTTTGTAGGTACTGAAAACAAAAATGCATTTCCTTAATTTTTGTGGAAATGAGAACGCGAAATTGAAAATGGAATTTTTAGCTGCTAATTTATTCACTTCTCCCGTACTCATAGTTCGGTTGAAATTTTTCTTATGGGTGAAAAAATTATGATCACTATATGCTTCTGTAGGTTCTGAAAACAAAAATTCATTTCCTTAATTTTTGTGGAAATGAAAACGTTGAATGGAAGATGACATTTTCAGCGGCAGATTCGTTCATATCTCCCCTATTCAATAGTCCGTTGAAATGTTTCTTAAGGGTATAAAATACGATGTGACACATCTGGTATAGAATATAAATTCAATGGCTTCAAAAACTTGTTCTGTATGGTTATAAAATCTACGAGCTAGTCGATTGCGTACGAATTCCGAAAGATCAGGATGATTTGCCGCGATCGTTTCCATACACAATATTTTATGATTAAACTGCTTGAATTTAATTACCTTATTATTGCTATGTGTGTTTGAAATATATATATTCATCAGAATCGCATTTCATTGTAGCCGAATGATAATTTATAAATATAATTCCAAATAACGTCGTAATAGAATGAATAGTATAATTCATCTCGGGGCGGATTACAAGTTTCCGCTCCCCGAAGAACGAGAGTGCGTCGAGTGCGAGGGCAACGGTACGCCAATGGAGGTCCGTTTCGGTCGCGCTGGCTTAAAAGTGCTGCTAGAAAAACGCCGCGAAGTTCACACCGGTTAAATGATTACCATCTGACTATACGTCAATGAATTTTGATGTTCCTGCCCAATTCATATTAGGCGTCCATGAATCCTTCTTTTCCACACCAATCTAGCAATAGCTGGATGTATTGCCTCGATATAAGCAGGAATATCCAACATTGCATTTAGGCCTTCTGATTGCAGATTGGATTGCATGCCTATCTCAGGCGAACTTACTTCATCCGAGTAATGTGTTAGTTGAGTTGGCCCATAAGGCTAAAATGGACTTTTAATACTATCCACAATCTTTTTTTTCCCATAGGAAACATACTTATACTCAATAATCTTGCAGATTGCAATAAATAAAATTATCACGATATTGCTGCTTAATTTTCATATGAAATAATATTATGCATGTTCAGAATCAGAACATCAATTAGATTAATGCATTGGAAAAAAAAATATTTTAAAAATGGAGAGGGAAGGTACAAAAAAATATTTGAATTGACAAAGTGCTCATGACCATTGTTTATTGTCTATAGAGAATCTCAACCCTCACTTGAAATCTTTCAATCAAAAATATGTATAAATGTAGTGTGCAGTGCTTATATGTATACCTATACTAAGATAATATTTAACCGATGTTAACTGTTTAATTTGTCAAATAATAAATTTTTATGAAGAATAAAGATGTATTGTCTAGGAATTACCTTTATTTTTTAGACCATACTATAATATTAATTGAATAATTTCTAGTAATCTCAATATTAGATGACAAGAAAATCAAAGTAGTATGTAAATTGTTTCACGTTACCGATATTTTCACTCAAGAATGTCTGACAGTCCTTTTACGTGAAACATATTCTGGCAAATAACAGGAATATGTTATTTAACAATAATGTTCAGTAGCGTTTATAATTGAAATATAAAAAAGCACTGACGTGAAGTCAGTTCTCTTTGGCGCGGATGATTCACATTGACCAATGTGAATTGAATGATGAGTATTTCATGCTCAGTGGATAGTGCGAGCCGGAGATCTAGTTAGATTATGGTTCACTGTTGGGTCAAAAATTAACAGTGCTGTGCTCAAGCTGGCCTAGAGATACAGTAACAAAGCCTACACAGAAACAAACACAACTGCCTATCATAACTCGCACAAGCTCCTATAGGAGCTTCTGAGGGATTTCCTTGGGGGGCCTAGGGGGGGCAGTGTAATCATGTCATTAGCAAGAGCGCCAAAGCAGATAGAACCCGCGTCAGTGGTTTTTTACTTCTTTCAAATTGTTAGTCAAAGTTAATCAGCATCGGCGTGCTTACTAATGACATGATTATATATTGACCCTCCTAGCCCGTATAACAATTCGTTATCGTCCGAATATTTCGTTATCCGATCGTAACGACTGAATAACTTTCTTAAAGTTAAAGCAAAACTCTATCGAATCTATATCCAAACTTTAAAGATAATCTGTATACATCATAGCCATCCCTAATATATAAATTCGACAAAGACTAGGTAAAGATCTTACAAACAATATCTGTATCGATAATCGATATCTATTCGCTACGCATTCAGTAAGAAAATCGCTAACGGTTATCTTTAATCCCTCTGTAAAGAATATATAACGATATTCGGAGATATTCCTATATCAAAAAACTTTGTAGGTTCTATACTATTCCGTGATTAAATTCTTTATCGAAAATTCACGATGAATCGATAGACAATAGATACAGTTTTCAGAGAAAAATAATATACTTCTACTACTTCTAGATATATATACTCTGCTTCTACTCTACTGTACTCTCTGCTTTCATAATGAAATGTAAATATCACATGCCAAACGCATACAACGCCTTGTCGCGTTGAAATTCAATGATATTACAATATTTAATACTTTTTGGCGCTCTAGTTCCTCGGAACTGAGTGCTTATCAATTTGCCCAAATGTCTGTAATTTTGGAATATTTCGATGAAAATGGTCTTAAACGATTTGGTTCGACTCACTGATCAAGAATCCGTGGTCAAAATTCATTCTGTCCGGCCGGCCGGCCGTAAGCACGATAACTCTCGAACGGAATGAGCTAGAGAGTTGAAATTTTCAGAGTAGGTTTGGGGGATGAATATCTCGGCTAAGTTCGTTATTGGGCAAAATCGGACAGATGGTTTCGGAGTAACAAAAAAAAAATTTTTTTTTACGAAACAAATTCCAAATCAAATTTTTTTTAATAAGCAGTTTTATCATAAGAATCCATTCATATCATTTTCATTTCTAACAAGTTAATACTTTCGGAGATATGATTTTTTAAAATTTCAATGTAAATCGTATTTCACAGATTGATATAATTATTATTCTATGTATGAATTCTCATAATGTCAACTTGACAGAAGGGAATATTGTAACTTCAAAAATATTGGGGTTGAAATACTCGTATTTTAGCGATGCAACGGGAACCTCACCCGAAAATGTTGAAAATATTACGTAAATATTGAAAGCATAATTCTGTACTTTGGTGAACGTAGATCAGGAAATTTTTGATCGATTACAAGGTAATTTATTATTACTTATCTAATAAACTATTATTTGAATTGAATTTCCTTTATGATGCAGTGATATCATATGAATACATTGATATAATTCCCAACTCTGAGAAACCAATACCAGATATAATTTGTCTGTTTGAACTAGAGCGCCAGAAAGCTCCTGTCCACAGGGCTTGAACCCATTTTTTAATTTAATGCACACTACACAGGAACAGATCTTTGTTAAAATCGGGATTGTCCTACTGTTCATAGGTTTCCTATATATGTAGTGTTATGTTGGCATTCATTACAGTAAGTTCATTTTTAATTCCACAACAAGGACATATTTTGTTGTCTTTCCGTCCATTGGATCGAAAATGGTCAGGCAAGTTTATTCGAATAAAGCTCATGATAATATAAATATAGATCACTAGCAATAGAGTACAATCAATCTATGTTAAATCGTTCATCGAATTTGAGTAAGACAGTGTGGAATATGGTTGATGTAACGACGGGCAGGAAAGCTCGTTCTAGGCATCCCTCGTCATTGATTCTGGGTGAGTCCCTTATCTCGGATAAAGCTCAGATTGCAACAGCTTTTGGTGTTTTTTTCTCTACTATAAGTGAGCAAAGCCTCACTGAGTATTATGGTGCCGCTTTGTCTACTAGTTGTACTACCTCTAGAATGAATGACTGTACTTTTTTCTTCCACCCAGTTATCAGTAATGAGCTATCACGTGCTGTTAAGCGTTTGAGGAATAGTGGGGGTACTGGGGTCGATTCGGTGTCTGTTAAGATGTTAAAATCATTCGCACCACTGATCATCGATCATCTTGTCCATCTTGTTAATCTTTCAGTTTCTGGCGGTGTATTTCCTTCTTGTCTGAAGTTGTCAACTGTAATTCCCATATTAAAAAAGGGCGATCCTGCTCTTGTATCTAACTATAGACCGATCTCTTTGCAGAGTGTTTTTTCAAAATTGATCGAGAGAATTGTTTATGAACGAATGATGGATTTCTTATCTAAGTTCGGAGTACTAAAGGATAGCCAGCATGGCTTTAGGTCGGGTCGTTCTACACAGTCTGCTGCTGTGTCCTTCATTCAATATGTCTACAGGTGTTTGGATGATGGATTATGGGTCTGTGGATTGTTCTTTGACCTTTCTCGTGCGTTTGACTGTTTGAATCTTAGATTCATCCTTGACAAGATGCACAACTTAGGTTTTCGTGGCGTCTTCCTGCAGTGGATTCGTGGTTTTCTGAGTGACAGATTGTTTTGTGTTAGGTTGCTTGAGCATTTGTCAGCTACTTTCAGTGTCAATTTGGGTGTCCCTCAGGGGTCTGTCTTGGGACCTCTCATATTCCTGCTTTTTATCAACGATTTGCCAGATCACGTGATTTCTGAATGGCCCATTATGTTTGCGGATGATACAGCTTTCGCAATTTCTGCCAAAACAAAAGACGAGCTAGTTTCAAGGTGTTTAGCCTTGGTCCAAAGCTTTATGAATTGGTGCAAGGCTAATTCAGTTATTGTTAATATCGATAAGACTGAGATGGTAACTTTCTTCCTCAAGTCAAAAAATGTCACCCTAACTTTACAATATGAAGATATAACTATCGAGTCGCAACCATGCGTCAAATTTCTCGGCTTGATTGTAGATGACCAATTAAGGTGGTGTGATCATATTGATTACTTGAGTACTGGCTTGAATAAAGCTTATTATGCTTTAAGCAGACTGAAAGGTTCTCTTCCCATTGAGTCACTGATAGATGTTTATTATGGATTGTTTCATTCTCGTCTAAATTATAATATTTTGCTGTGGGGTAATTCGGTGTCAGTGGAAAGAATTTTAATAGCACAAAAAAGAATTTTACGTTTAATTTTTGGTTTGAGCACTCGTACTTCATGTAGAAGTTTTTTAGTGAAAGACAGATAATGACAGTGCCTTCACTATTCATTTATAGATGTCTGATTCATGTTAAGGAAAGAATTATGACTGTTCCACATCTTTCTGAATGTCACAGTTACAATACTAGGAATACAACAATTCTGTCTGTTCCTGTTCACAGATCATCCAAATATGAGTTTTCTCCCCATTTTCAAAGTATAAGATTATATAACCATCTACCATCAGCTTGGAGGGAGCTTGGATTTACTGTGTTCAGGAGGAGACTGAAACAAATGTTAGTACGTAAGGCATATTACAGTGTCAAAGAATACCTATGTGATACAGATTTTCAGGTTTGAAACATTTTTCTGTTTTTTTTTTTTGTTTTCTAGATTGGTGATATAATTCTGCATTTTTATAATTATGTTGTTTATACATGAGGGATTATTCTGTTCCTCTTTTCGTTGACGTGCCCATACATATGTATATGTCGAAAGGGATTGAATAAAATTATTATTATTATTATTATTATTATTATTAATATAGGTATTGTATCATCAGTAATCAGCTAATCACTTACAGGTCATGTGTGAACTCTTATGTATCACAGCTTAGTACTGTCATCACTGGAGGGAATGTTATTGTTGATGTTTATGCCTTCACTAACTGTGGTAACAAATCAAAATAAATTATGATACGTAGTATTGATTATAGCGTTTGAGTAAAAAATGTAAAATAAAGTGATGAAGTTATTACACTGATATTCCTTCCACAGCAGTTCTTCATCGTATCATTAATATTACGGTTAAGTACCATTATTTCTACGAATTTTATTATGCGGACTTCCATTTTCTTTTTTTTTCTAAGAATTAATGGTGAATATTCAGTCTCCGATCGACAGTTATATCGCATGATTTTATTATGTGTATCCATTGCACCAATCCGTCGCTAAAATGCACGCACTTGTGATACCCTACAACAAGGTTAGTGGATGGATGGATTGGTAAGGTGGTGGTCAGATCGAAAATTGGAGCTAAGGTATGCAGGTTCGAATCCAAATGAGGGACGAAAATTTAATTTAATACGTTAATACAATATGTGGTATAATAGGGGTAAAATGAGAGGGATGGTTGAGATATCCGAACGATGAAATGCAGAAATATAAGAAAAACATTTAAAATTATGTTTTTCCACCGTAATTCTTATTAATTCTTGCTCCCAAAATAGGTATCTGTTCGATAAAGAATTTCTGTATTAAAACTTTACCGTTTGGATGATAGTTTTTCGTTATTTGATCTGTATCAAAGGAGTAGAGGTTTTTGATAACGTCTTGTTGCTGGTTCGGATAGCGATTTTTCGTTAGCGTACCGGCCATTCAGATATTCTACCTCTAACGAATCGATAACGAATTGTTATACGGGAGGTCTTCCGCAAGGAGATCCCTCAGATGCTCCTAGGTTCTTTTGCGAGATAGGAGACTAGTTGTGTTTGTTCTGTGTGGCTTTGTTACTGTATCCTTACGCACATCACTGTTAATTTTTTGACCCATTAAGCTACTATACCGTCTGACTATATAAGATCTCAGGCTCACTCTATCTATTACAATAGTTGAATATTTATGTTCTATTAATGTGATCATGAAATTTGGCATAAGTCTTCGTTTCGGTAGTCTGCAACTAACTACCTAGTTTCGGTACGATCAGATCAGTATTTTTCGAGTTATTGGGAAGACAAAACTTGCAAATGTAAGATTTTTTTTTTAGTGTACGTAGTCATTCGATCCATCCAAAACTTCGCGTGCTTATTAAGGTTGTCATTCTAAAATTTGATGCTAAATTTCAGATAGATTGAGTGAGTGGTTTCGGAAATACATAAACGGAAATAATGCTTCAACTAAAAATGACCAACACTTGACCAAAACTACTGGGTGGATTCAGATCTCAGATTAACAAACTCAACCGAAATATTTGTGCCCCAAACCTACCCTGCAAATTCAAACTCTCGAACTCATTTCGTTCGAGGGTCATCGTGCTTACGGCAGGACAGAATTGGTTTGACCTTGAATTATTATTATTATTCATCAGTGAGTTGTACAAAAATGTGGGAAAGCTCTGCGGACAGGAGTTTTGGCGCTCTTGTCAAACTACCAGCGAGTATTCAAACTTTGAGAAATCATATCTCTGAAAGATTTGAAGAAAATTTCAACTGTACGTCCTATATTATAGCTCATTCTGTTCGAGAGTTATCATGTCAACGGCCGGCCGGACATAATCAATTTTGACCACGGATTCTTGATCAGTGAGTCGAACCACGTTTGAAACGATTTTCAGCCAAAAATCTGAAAATTACAGACATTTGGGCAAATTGATAAGCACTCTCTGTTCCGAGGAACAAGAGCGCCAAAAAAGAATTAGTTCTCGAGAACAGTTTATTTGAAGAATAATTGCAGCAATCAAAACCATAAACCCCTTTAGTTTATTAATATTATTAAATCTATGAATGAAACCGTCAAAACAAGCGTTCATCTCGACGAGCGTGTGATATAGAGCACTCGTTGTCGAACGAACATTTGAGCGATGATTTGGAACGATTAGCTCGTGTTTTCGTTCCCCGAGAATTGCAACTGGTGCATATTCCAGTGACTATATTCTCTAAGAATATAGTCACTGTAGTGCATATCTCTGAACACTTTCGGTGGTGCCTCATTCATTATGTCTGTGTTTCCAAATAATAAAGAAACAACATTTGACATATCAAAAATTCTGAATTTACGCGTGATTTACGTATTCTATTTCAAAATTTAAATTCAACGATGAAGCGCCACGCCAATATCAACACCAAAAACAAGGTATTATATGAGATCTAGGCGATAAGAACACACGCTCTTCAATAAATTCTTCCACGATGCCAAGTTTATTCTTCGTTGGAAATGAACGTCTATGCTTTCCTTGGAACGAGTAGTTGAAGATATGCTCGAGAATTGAATTGACCCGAACTACACGTTCGATTTCACTCGCTCATGAACGTATACGGGTCAAAATCAGAGAGGTGAGCATTACGCTTCTGACAAAGGTTTTCTTGATAAAATAACATGATATTACTGAAATATTCATTTTAAAATAAAGGTTCTGTGCTTAATTACGAGGCAGTTAGCATTTTTATTTTTCAATAATAATATTTTAATTTATTTTAAAGAAAAAAGGGTCTAAATAGTCATTCCGGGAATGCGTCCTTATACCATGTTTCATAGATCAGACCACTCAAAAATATGTACAATTACGACTTATAAATGTCATATTTTAATATAAGCGTTGAAAATCATCTGATTAAGAATATACGTATAAATTGAATGAATACCAGTTTGATTTCTTCATATTTTCGCTATTCAAATGCTGTCTGACGTTTAACAAATCATTCCGTGAACGTGGTAGATATCGGTCGATGTAATTAAAACAATACACGTTATGTGACGTTAGTGAGCTTCAGTGTGAACTTCACTAGTCAAATGAAAAGGCGTGTGTCTTGTTTACGGAAAAAAAATAATTAATTTTGTTGAAAAGTACCTTTTAATTTGATATGTGTGAAGCGTACTTCAATTCCCTGTCATTACGGGAACGCTGTTTGGTGATTTGGTTTTCGAAAATTTGCATACTTTTTGTGAAATTCTTATAAATATTACAGGTCACTTGTTCATAATCTCAAAAACTAATATCTAACATGGCGGCGTCAAGCGTGACATGAAAATATTTATCGAATAGTCATTTCGGGAACGGTCATTTCGGGAACGTTCTCGTATGACGGGCGTTCCCTAAATGACCCGGTGTTTCTGAAATGACATGTTTTATAGGCAACATGATACTCTAATGCTTTCAAAAGCATAACCATGCAAAATTTTGGTTTTATAGGTATCCATTTAGTATGAGTATTAGGGGAAATTATAAAACAAGACAGTATAGCTTATGAAAAATATCGTGAAAAGGCTAATGCAAGGAAGCGCAAGTTTTTAAATAAAATAACACCTGAAAAAAAAGAGATGAAGAGTATGAAAGATAGGGAATATTACCAAAGGAAGAAAGCTGAAAATAAAGTTAAGACTGTAAGTTATATGACTGAAAGACAGAAGAGGAAACAGAGAAAGTTATGGCGAATAAATTGCCAAAAGTATATACAAAAAAAAATAGATGATGGCAAATATTTTAGCTAACAGCCTCCCAGATTCTGAATATGAGAAAGAAAACTATAATCGCCTGTAGAGGAAGAAATTAGCATGAAAACAGGTTTAAAAATAAAAAGTACAGGCTTACCAAACTATTAAAAAACAGAAACATAAAATGCAAGGAATTATAGATCAGTTGCGAAAAGAAGTTCAGAGAAGCAGAAGACGCGAAGAAAGAGCATCCCAAAAGAGTGCTGATACGCCTACTCGTAAAGTTGATGAAATAATAAGAGGATGTTCTGTTACTCCGGAAGTTCGTAAATGACTATTGTTTGGCGAGGTTTTGGCAAAACACAACTAAAAGACACCGTTGATGAATTACTGAAAACTTTTAAACAGTGGAAGGCTTTTCAAAAATGCGTTAGTGGCAACCATATGAAAAAACACCGATTGGTAGTTAAAATTTTTATATTCATGTTCCTCATTCCTTAAGGGGGGGGTAAGGTCAAATCATACAAAAAAAGCCATGTTTTCGTGATTTTTTTTCTTACGACGCAGTTAAAATTTCTTTACTCAACCAATGGTACATTGAAGTATGACATTCGAAGAATGTTTCATCAAATTTGTACAAAGAAATATTAAAAAATACGGCAATGGCAGCAATTGTTCGGACGTGTCTCGAAAAAAAGGTGAATTGCGGTGCCCCTCATAACTTGGTGCTGGATCATCCGAAATCAAAAAATCAAAGTGCATTCGTTAGATAATAGTTTTCCCCAGGTAACGCTATCGAGTTTTTTTTCTTTTTTCAATTTTTTTCATTTTTTCGAACACTTTGAAGTGAAAAACACAATTTTGTGGGAAAAAATCGGCTAATTTGTTATTGCGAAATTAAAATTATGAACAAAAAAAAAAAAAACTCGACAGCGTTACCTCGTAAATGATGTACAGAAATAGTGTTTAAAATTTCAAAAGGATCGGTGCAGTAGTTTTGGAGTTATCAGGGGCACCGACTTTGAAAAAGTGAGTTGTGGGAAAAACTGACTGAATTTTGTACGTCACACTGACAAAGTATACAAACCAGGTATAAACCCGTTTTTCCTTGCCTTGAAATTTCGATAAATTGAACTGGGAGGTAAGGTACTACATTAATAGAGAACAAAACATCTGCCGGGTAACAATAGCGCGCTCGGGTTGGGGCGCTCGGGTCGGTTCGGGTATAGGTACAAAAATCCGGCAGGTATAAAAATACTCATAACTTCGTCAATTTTGCTCCAATTGACTTGAAATTTTGACACAATATTCTTCAGATATTACGGATTCAATTTCGAAAATAAAAAAAAATGCAAAAAAAAAAACTAAATACCTTACCCCCCCCTTAAGTACAAATAAAGGTATAATACTCTGTAAATGTATAATATTTTCATGCATAAAATAGGCCAAAACCAGGCGTTGCCTTCATTCAGGGAACGTCAACGTCATTTAGGGAACACCCCATCATTTTCGGGAACATCACAAAAACAGCAAATAAATTACTAATAAGTAAAGCTATAGTTAAATCTTATATAGGTATACAACATGAAATGATCTTTGAACTTTTGTATTTATATTATTTATATATAACGAAGTACAAAAATGAATACAATAAATTGAAATTTTTGGAGCGAAATTTACACCAATGGAAAATTTATGGAGAATAATTTGCAAAATAAGTGTTTTTATTATAAAAATATACATAATAATAACATTTTCCGAGTTAGGAACTGGTAAATTACAATTTCTTGAAGGTGATTCTTAAATGCATTGGTTGTATTATTATTAAAAAAAAATATTTAAAAGTGTTCCCGAAATGACTTTTGGCCTTGGTATAATGCTTCTTGACAGGTATAATTTCTAAAATATATATTTTTGTGCGTGCCTCTTCACAGGAAAGGTTCATGACTAATGACACAACGGACTACACTTGTTAGTTTTCTTCAAAAGAAAACTTAATTTCTCAGATATTTGGAAACATAAAATGCTCACCTCTCTGATTCTGACCCATACGTTCAACGAGCGATCGATCTCGAGAATTGACCCCCGGAACTGTCCCTACTGCGAACCAAAACAAGCCTATTGTTACTACAATAACTAGATTTTCAGTAATAGTAATTTATTCAAAATGATACGACATGTCTCCAACATGGTTTTCGTTTCATCCTACTTTACCTAATGACAAATGACATCTATTTTTGACAGTCATCGCCACTTTAGACAAGTCAAGAGTAGGCAACCAAACATACAAATCTGCAGGGTAGGCAACGTTAATTACATTCTAATACAAATAAGACTGGCTACTTCATTTACTCAATTTTTCAGAATGACTCCTGAGAGTTTCGAAACACTTGTAGCCAAAATTGGACCGTCATATAAAGATAAGATGCAAAGAGATTTTAATTCATTTCATGATGTAGTTCTATCATAATAATCCATTGATATCATTCCCAACTCTGAGAAACCAATACTTTTTGGCGCACTTCTTAAAAGTCAATCACAGTATGAGGAATTTTATGTGGCATATTTTTCTATTATAACCATGAAGAAATGAGAGAGTGAGAACGTCGACAACAATGAAAATACAACTAATGTGAACAAACCGTGGTTACCCAAGATGATAGAGGTACATAGGTACTATTATTTTTTTGGCGCTCTTGTTCCTCGGAACAGAGTGCTTATCAATTTGCCCAAATGGCTGAAAATGGTCTTAAACGATTTGGTTCGACTCACTGATCAAGAATCCATGGTCAAAATTGATTCTGTCCGGCCTGCCGTCCGTCCTGCCGTTAACACGATAACTCTCGAACGCAATGAGCTAGACAGTTGAAATTTTCAAAGTAGGTTTGAGACATAAATATCTCTGCTAAGTTTGTTATTGGGCAAAATCAGCCAGATGGTTTTGGAGTATCAAAAAAAATATCTTTTTTTTTACATTACAAAGTGATGTAAAAAAAAAATATTTCAAATTCAATTAAATTCAGTTTTTTTTAGATGCAGTTTCATCATAAGAATCCATTGATGTTATTTTCAACTCTAATAAACTAATACTTTCGGAGATATGATTTTTCAAAATTTCAATAATTATTGTCAATTCTATATGATTTCATAGAATGCTCTAATTATAATTTTCTAATGTACATTGAAACCTCTCTTATCGGACACTCCTTATAAACGGACACTCCCCCAAACGGACAATTTCTCTGAGACTGAGAAATTTGAGACAATTTTCTTGTTAAAAGAATTCTCACGAGCGGACACCTCTATCGGACGGACACGGACACCACAATATTCATAGGGGTGCCTAAAAGCCCCCCGTAAACGGACGCGGAATTCTAAAGATCTCGTTGTATTATTTCTCTCGGAACCGATTATCAAAAGTACTTCATCTGCTTCAGAATTATAAAAATCAATAAATGTTCTGGAAGCACGTATTTCATTAAAACTTGTTGAGACGAGGTTTCCAAGAGAACTATCCATAACTGCTTCACATGGAGGATTTAATAAATATAGGCCTTCTTCAAATATCTGTGAGGAAGCATTTGACGAAGAGGACTGCATGCCCTTGTCAGAATTAGCCACTTTTTTTGAAAAGTGTAAAGCAGTGTACAACACAGTAGATAATACATAATTCATTAATTTGGACGAAGGAATAACTATACATATACATATATATATATATATATATATATATATATATATATATATATATATATATATATTGTAACTAAAACGACCGGAGCTGACCATGGGCTACATGACGGTCGAATAACCCCCATATCCAACAATCTATCTGTTTCTGTCTGCAATATTTCTCTCTGATGATACGGGATTCTATATGGTGCTTTACACACTGGTTGTGTTCCCGGTTCCAAGGTAATACCGTGTTTAACCTTCGTTGTGCTAGTTAATATATCGTCGTCCTCCAGAAAAAGATCCTGGTACTCCAGTATTAGTGACTTCAGCTTCTTCTGCGTGTTACCATCCAAATGTTCAAAATCGAATCCCTTTTGATTTCCTTCCTTGTTATCAAAATTTACTTTCCCAATCCTCTTAGTCGGCATATTTCCATCCATAATTTCACAGGTAACTGCTTTAGCGAGAGTTTGTCGCTTTACTAATCTGACCTCCTTGGCTGAGACGTTAACCACTCTAATCCAGACTCTGTTAGAATTCTTCGTTAAACAATTTGCGACGTGTATATGCCCATTTCCTAACTCCACTGGTTCGCATACCATAATATCTCCTTGTACATTTTTCTTCAATTTCCCTCTTACTAATGCTTCCGATCGCGCAGGTACTGTAACACCCGCTTCCAGAGTAATATCTGTTTCCCAAATGAGTTCGTCCTCCATGGAATATACTGAGTCATTTTCCTGATCCTTCGAACAGCTATCGATATTCTCCCTGTCGTTCGCTGGTAAGATTTCGCCTGCTGATTTTTCCGACGTTTTCACCTTCGTTTTTCCATTCTCCGGCTTCGCTCGCTCTTCTGTGTTCCTATGTTCCTTCACTTCCTTCTTGACGTCGATTTCCACCTGTTTTTGCTCCGTTTGCGTTTGTACGTCCACTGTCTTTGTGCTCCGCTCGGTTTTCCCAATCCCTTTAACATTTCCGCTGCGATTCTTACTAGTTCCTGCGATGATGCCCTGTTCTTCCGCTTGAGTGCTCGCATCTTTTCTAGGTTTTCCTGAATTTGACGGTGCCGGTTCCTTTTCACCTACTTTGTTAATTGGTCCCATAATTTCTCTACCGTTGTCCGTCTGATCATTGATTGCTTCGCTACATAAAAAGTCAAATGTTCTTCCCCACATTGAAACAGCTGGCGTACCCTTGTAACTTATAGTTGCGTGATTTGCATAAAGAAAATCCCTTCCTAAAATCATCTGTACATCCCCTAACGTGTTGTCCTCGCATACAACAGCCGTCCACGTAGTGCTTAATTCATCCCTTTCTGGCCCTATCGAAACATTTGCGGTGCCCCATGTCCGAAGACTGTGGCCTGTAGGCTGTAACACTCGTCAATCGGTACCTATCTATTCCATCCTTCCTGATTTGCTTATTGGGACTGCTCCTTTTCTAACAAGTGTCACGGCTGCCCCTGTGTCCACTAAACAAAAGCTTGATATTCCATTCACGTTCAATTTAATAATGTGCGGTGCGTCGGTAAGGTTATTGAAATTTATTTCGGGGATGACCATAATTTGTTGTTGATTCCTCTTCCCGCGATACATATGTCCCCGTGACATCCCCAATTTATTTATCCACCTTACATTTCTCTGGCCTCCATCCTGGTGGTTGGACCTTGGCCACCGTTGTTTAAATTTCGCTGAAACCCCAACGATTGCCGCATTTGCCGTTTGCCGTGGTCGCTCTGGGATCGCTCCCGTCGACCGGCCGTTTCCTCCGTACCTCGGGCGCTCCGATCCTTCAAACCTTGGTGTGAAGTTCTGAGGTTGATTCCTCCTGCTGATCCTTTGTCTACACTCCTGTGCCCAATGTCCTTTTTTGTGACAATAGTGACATGTGTCTCTTTCCACGAACCGCCTTCCTCTATCTGCCCGACAATCTCGAGCAAAATGTCCTATTTTACCGCAATTATAACATCCCTTGTTAACGGTATTCCTATTCATATCGTTCTGTCCATTTCCTCGGCTTCTGCAATCAATTGCAATATGACCCTCTTTTCTACATAACTCACACCTTTCTCCCCCAGTATTTATTGACGAGATCCTCACTTTAGACATCCTTCCTTGTAACATCATAATCGTTGTCTCCTGTAGTTTGACCAGTTCTTCAGCTTTTTCCAAATCTAATTTATCCTCTTTCAATAAAAGAATGCCGGTATTTTGCATCAGGTCTTTCCTTAATCCCATTTTGAATTGATTCAAAATCAGTTCCTTCTTTTTCTTTCTAATTCCCGCTTCCTCATCCTGACTCGCACCGTCTAAGTCTTCGCGTAGTAACTTTGCACCAATCGTGCGCAACCTTGTACAGAACGATGATACGTCCTCGTTTTGATCTTGGAAGCATCTACTTAGATTCCAATGATTTTCGCCCGGTAATCTCATCGGCGTGAATTTATTTAATAGTTTTCCTTTTAATTCTGGATAAGCAAGTTTATCCAATTCTGCATCTGATTTAAAGAAATTGTAAGCGTCTCCGCTTAATTTGTACTTCAATAATTTTAGCGTTTCGTCTGGCGTCCAACTATCCAGTTTGGCCCGTAATTCTAATTTGTCAAAATATCTGGCGGCGTCTTTTCCCGAGAAGCTGTCCACCGTGGTGGCTATCATCCCTAGCGTATACATCATCATGCTACTTTTACTTTCTGTTGAAGTATTTGTATTACTAGCAGAGGGAATGGCAGGCAACATTATTAATTTTTTTTTTTTTCGGAAATTTATTTGTTTTTTGAATAATAAAATAAAATTTAGTGACTTTACTTGAATGTGATTTTTTCGAACAAAATTGGAAAATTTGAAAAAAAAATCTATACGCAACACAGAAAAAAAATTGTTATATTGACTCAATTCGGAATATTCTGATTATTCGAAAATAAGAATATCAACTTACTCAGATGTCGATAATATTAAGTCTTCACAATTAGTTAAACGTCAACTAAAATTCTTTAACAAAATACTAAAACGCCCTAGAACACTCAAAAAATCGAGATTATAAATGGATAAAACCGCCCTGAAACACACACACAAAAAAAATCAACGTTATAAAATTAATAGAACCGCCCTGAAACACACAAAAAAAAATTTTAACGTTACAACACAATCGACTTCAATTGATGAAACTACCTGAAACATAGATGATTATCAGTTAAAATTTTCACTTGATACTTTATTCTGCTGACAGTCCTTGTGTTTTAACTGACTTGATGTTCGACTAATATTGGAAGGAATGTTTCGCTGCTATTCGTTGTTTTTTCAAAATATCGTTTCAATCACTAATTTCCTCTTTTTTTTCTACCTCTCTCCCGTTTATTCACCTCAGAAAAATTAACAATATCCCACCGCTGTCACCAAATGTAATAGTACGATGGTGGTTTTTGATGTTCTTAAGTTTATTCTAAAATAAAGATGTTAGGCCGCTGTCACCAGAGCAAACTTAGCATGGCTTTTATTCCTAAAATAAAGTAAAATCTTAGAAGAGTTCACTTTATTTATCCTCAGACGAACCGGTTAAGTTTACTCAAAATTTTGAGAACATACTTCGATCAAGGCTTTGGAAAGGACTATAGGCCCGTGCTCCTTGCACGAAGAAGGAGTCTATATGTTATATACTTTTCTGAGGGATATGATTAGGAAAGAATACTAGATTTCAAAATTTACTTAAATACTATATTGTCATAAAATTAATTAATAACCAGTTACACACTTAGAGAAAACAAATGGAAAATTTCGTGTCTCTGGGACACCGGACCAATATTCAGTTTCAAACGAGCAATATCTATACAAACAAAATTAATCCTTCAACATCTTTTACTATTTCTAGCTTCAATCGATCTTAACACAAATATCGGGTTACCTCTTTCGTTTGTACGAGGGGTTCAATATTCTATAACAACAAATCACAAATGTTACATCAAGTCAATTTACCTACGGGAGCTGTCAGTGATTATGGGAATATTTTCATAGAGAATCATAAACTTTGCACTACCTACGACTTACTACTTCTGTCTCGAAAACCATTAATCCCAAAAGGGTGTATCAGTACCAAAATTCACCCACTTCACGAATCTACACCTTTTCTTAAATACAACTACTTGCTTCCAATTTACACCTCACATTTACCGCGACTTCGTTCCGTTACTCTACTTTACTTCTTTCTTACAATTACCGGCCCGAACTGCCTAAGTCGCCTTTATTCAATATTTCATCTTCTTCACGAGCTACCGTCTCGGAGGCTAAAACGTAACTTTCTTTGGTTTTCCAAACCACCGCCAACGGGGGGTCTGTCCCCTCTTCTTAAGTTTTTGCAAGCCGGAATTTTTCTGTTCTCATGCCGCCCACTCGAAAATACCCCACGGGTTTTCCAGGTCCACCGACTCTGCAATTTCGGCAGTTTTTAACGATCTACTACCAGGAATATCAATCCATATATCGCTGTTTAAGAGGGCCTCTTTGTCAACCTCAACTGACGCAACAAAGTAGCGTCTTATCGGTCTTGAAACCTATAAAGTCTACCTATCACAAAGGTTAGCCGCCGGATGGGGTACATAACCTTATCAGTCCACGTCTAGACGAAAACCATAAACACTCAATGAACCATTGTGCGATACGATACAATGTATGAATTTACTGCCGATCGATTCTTTCCATATTCTCAACTTGAACTGTTTTTCCCTATATTCCCATATATTACAGTAGTAGCTTCAGAACCTTCATGTCTTCCCTTAAACATTAAATAGCATGACCGACACTTTTACTCAATGTCTGGGTAGCCATACGAACTTTAATTTTTTCACTTGACCATTGCACATGCCTCCGTCTGAGTTTGGTTGCTGCAAGTAGCTTTTCTTTGTTCTGTATTTCGACTAATTTAGAAACAAAGTTTCATTCTATGCTTCTTTGTAGCATAAAAGATACATTTTTTATGGCATTTTGTAAGGCGAAATCATTTCTGACAAGTTTCAACATAAGGCATGCATCCAAAAAAATGAAAATATTTCTTTTTGAATTTTTAAATGGAAATGATCACTAAAATCAATTCCCAATTTCAATGCCATTCAGATATTCATAGCTGTGCCATCAAAAGTTATGGCAGTAATAATAATTCCACTGGTATTAATAAATTCCAGGCACTTTTTTAGTAACTCTGCCTGCTGAAAGTCTATTGAGAAGAAAATATCCAATGGGTTTGTTCCATGAGCTGTGGATACACACAAGTTTTAATACCAATGCCTCCCTCGCTTCAGGTATATCATCGGAGTCGAAGTTTGTATCTAAATCAATATACCCAGTGCATGATTGTTTCCCTGTCCATTCTATTTGTTGTCTGATGATAGACAATTTCATCCATTATTAAATTGCATATCGCAGGATCAGTCGGGTCGCTTGTTTTCAAACTTATGGCTATCAATGATACTTTAATGAACCCTGGACATCCATCGACTAACTGATACCATTTAGAAACGGAGGAAGACTGCCATTGAAAGTTCTGCTTACATAATCGTAAGCCTTTGGAGAATAGAAAGCCAGTGTCAAAGCAAATGTTCTCCAACTAGGATCATATTTTTGCATCCTTATGGTCGCCTAATCATCCTTCTGAACATATTCTCTGCTGTTTTGGGGGCAGACGCCTAGAAGAAAATAATTTTACTGAATAAAATCCACTGCAGGAAGAAAAGGAGATTGGGGATGGGAATTGAATAAACTATTACAGCAATATTATGTAAGATTGATTCCATAATATGAGAGAATCTAGATTTGAGTTATTACTTTAGTGTTTAAAACAATGACAATATTGTGATACTCACTAAGGATACACTGATTGAAAAGCATGAGATAATTTTTTCAAAGAGTGTAAAAAAATTTACATTTGGTGAACATTAAATTCATAGTCTCTGTAGTGTTCCTGCGATAATTTGTTTATTTATTAAATTCATACAGATAATAATATCACTAATATTGCCTGCTGTGACCCTTCTGGGAGACAATATTTTCCATTCAGCGATGACACCAAATTTTTCAAAGTAGTGATTCTGAGTACCTAGTTTAGCTGTTGAACAACCTTGTTTTGTTCTTTGCTTCGAAACAACTCTCTTCGCATTTTGAAGACTCCTCCTTCTTTTCTCTGCTGTTGAGAAGTCATTACTCGACAAATCGCCAATGTATTTCCTCTTTCTGAAATAAATAAAGTAAATATGAGTATTTTTCCAATAATTCAGAACGTAATGTTCACATTTCACCTAATTTATTCTGATATATTATGAACTCAATATTACCTCTGTTTTGTGGACATTTTGTCAGTCTTTGGTTCAACAAACTCCAACTTGATTGCTTCATTATCAAATTCTGATGTAGTGGTTATGGATGAAGAATTTCCCGGTCAGCTTTTACACTCAGGATTATTACTTGATGTCGCAATGTTCTGGAAAATTTAGAATAGTCAATGAATATTATATACCTACAAAATCCTAAAATAATTTAATCGTTTATTCACTGGACACACACATCTCAAAGAATGTTCTAGAGTTCACGAATGAAGAATTTTCAATTGAAAAAGAATGAGTTTGGAGTGAGACTTCAACAGACTGCTTTATGTCTTCGAGGAGCTATCGCTGAAAAATTTTGAATATAGATACACCTCAAAATATGTTAGATATTCATGGGTGAATAATTATTGAAGATAGACTCTGGTTTCTATCCATTTGATTAGGTTCAGTAAAGCAAATTTCTCTCTATCCCTCTCCGACTCTCTCCAATAATTAATTATTTATATATAGCATGCAGAATTGAGTTGAATTATTCTAATAGAGGAAATGAACAAAAAAAAATTTAAAAAGATCGTTGGAAATTATTGAAAAAAAATTCTATCTATCAAAAACTATTCACCCGATATCGCTGAAATTTTGTGAGAGCCTTCAGAATCCAACTCGACTACGAAGTTCTAAGTTTGAACACGATCGGATATATATCATATTTATCATGAGGTATTTGAAAGTTGTAATGTAATTTGTAATACTATTACTATTGCTGAATAAATATTATTATTATTATTATTATATTGTTGGAGATTCGAGCAGGCTTGTGTGAGTTCAGTAGATGGATGGGTGACCGTTGCCTCGATAACTTTCTAACGAAAGGAGGTAGGGACTTGTAATTTTTCAGGGTATGTTGCTTATCCTTAATATAATTTACCATGGTAAATTCGAAAGAGAGTGTCCAATACAGGAGAACGGACAATAGAATTCACCATGGTAAATTCGATTAAGAGTGTCAAATACAGGAGAATTGACAATAGAATATACGCGCAAAAGCTCCTGACTTCATGTCAGTGCTTGAACCAATTTTTTTTCGTATTTTTTTTTAATTTTCTAGGGGTAGGTTTCTTACAATTTTTTTTTTCGAAATTTTCTAGGGGTAGGTACGGTTCTAACAAAATTTTAAATACGTCTTTATATCGATATTCTACAACTAGTTACCTAGCTTCAGTTCGATGGAGTTCATATTTTTTGAGTTATCGAGGAAATAATATTCCAGGTGGGTATAACTCCGGAACCGTTGAACCGATTATGCCAGTAAACGAACTTAACTCTCCCATTCGGACACGCAACATACCCTGAAAATTCCAAGTCCCTACCTCTTTTCGTTCAAAAGTTATCGAGGCAACGGTCACCCCTCCATCTACTGAACTCATACAAGCCTGCTCGAATCTCCAACAATATATATCCGATCGTGTTCAAACTTAGAACTTCGTAGTAGAGTTGGGTTCTGAAGGCTCTCACAAAATTTCAGCGATATCGGATGAATAGTTTTCGATATATAGAATTTTTTTCAATAAATTTCAATGATTTTTTAAAATTTTTCTTGTGATATGATCCTCTCGAAATTTTTAACAACCATGTTTGAATTGGATCAGTTCTATATTTTTCGAGTTATTGAGGAAATAACAACCAAATTTCAGATGGGTATAAGTGCAAAACCGTTTGGCCGATTATGCTTATAAACAAACTCAATTGTCGCATTCAGACGTACAACCTAACATGAAAATTTCAAATCGCTGTTACGTGCTCAAATTGTTCCTAAGTCAATACCCTAATTATGGTAACATAAATAAGAATTTTCAAGGGGAAGCTCGCGGTTTTGCTGCAGTGGAGAAGGGTGTGGGTACTCAAAATAATTATTTAAATAAAAGGGGCGCCAGGTGGTTTGAAGAAGAATACTAAAACCCTTGAAAATAAAAGAAAGAAACCACCAAATAACTATAAATCGTGAAATTGGAACGAAAAGCGAAATAATTAAAAAATAATGAAAATTGGTTGTACTTCAATATTCAGTCTGATCTAAACTATTTAATTAATAAGTTACAGTACCTGAGGGGTTTTGATCATATGATTGCTGGCATTCACTTACACACAAATAAAATATAATAATCACCAGTAATTAAGAATTTGGTTGTTTATATAATATAAACGAATTAATGGAATTTCAAATAAATTCTACTCATCCAGATATTTCCTAGTCGATGCAGTCAGGGATGATTCCCCTAAAGGTCGAAAACTTCCGAAGTGGAGAATGTGTATGAGTATAATGTATAATTTTCCAAAATAGAAATCACAAATTAAAAGGGAATTGAATAAAGAAAAGCCTGAAAAGAAAATATAAAATTACATTACGAATACGATTTCATTCTCTCATTTACCTGGGATGTTGGGCGGCTTGTAAGTACTTTGTTGAACGATGTAATTTAATCCCGTTTAAAACGGAAATTCCACAATTTCTTCCCAAAATATTTCAAACCAAAATGAAGAAATGAAGGAATTTGTATTTCAGAAAGAAACGATAATCCAACCAATATAGTTGATGAAAAAATAATTCAATATTAGCTTCCACTGAATTTCTAACGATCGCTTCAACTTAAGAGTCAGAATGAGAATGGAAATAATTCGCGAGCATATGGATTCGGTTTTCTTCATAGATAAATGATCGTGTAATACTGGTTGTCTAAAAGTAATTCATCAATAAGAATATACGAAATATTATTTCGCATCCGCCCAAAAATATTTGTAACAAAACTCCCCCCCATGTACAGGTAGAGTTAGGAATCTAACTCGAAATCTGCACCTGGTTTTAAGTCATTAACATGCCATGTTCCACCCGATTTACCGAAATTGTCAACCAAATCATAGGTACAAAAACCAGTCTTTTCCCTTACCTTGTAAGGTCCGACATATTTTGCGCTCAGTTTAGAGGCAAAATAATTACTTTTATTAGAAAGTGCATGGTTTTTATGCCACACAATGACACCCACGGAATAAGTAACAGGTCTTCTCCTTAAATTATATCTTTTGCTAACCTTAGCATAACTATTCTCTAGTCTCCTTTTCACAGACTCATAAACTTTATTAAGTCCTTCGGACCGCAACTGATCATTCACCGGTCGATCAACATTTAAATTTCTTTCATTCAATTCAAGTTCCCTATGATGGTTACCAGAAATGATATGATGCCTACCGAATACGAGAAAATACGGTGTAAATCCAGTAACCTCGTGTATCAAAGTACGAATAGCACAACTAACTGACGGTAAAAATACGTACCATTTTCGATGGTTATCTTGAATATAGCAAGACAACATTGTTTTCACTACTCGATTGGTTCGCTCAGTTGGATTATTTTGAGGATGGTATAAAGCAATGAAAAATATTTTAGTTTGATGCTTTTTGCATAAATCAGTGAAACGTTTACTCTTGAACTGAGTACCATTATCAGCAATTAAGTATTGAGGAACTCCGAACAATAGAAATACTTCATTTTCCAGATATTCGCAAATTTTAGGAACGGTTGCATTTCTTAACGGAACTGACAAAATGAACTTAGAAAAATAATCACAAATTACTAAAATATATTTATAACCTTTAGTTGATCTCGGTAGAGGACCCATAATGTCGATACTGATCATCTGAAAAGGACGAGATAAACTAGGACATTTATTATACTACATTTATTATACTTTTCCATTTAAATAAACTAGGACGTTTGACCAAAAAACCAGCAGGAGGTTTTTGAACAGCTTTGTGCCCAATACACACATTACATTTCTTGATATATCGCATTTTATCTTATGCCAGTAAAATTTTTCACAAATCTTATGATAAGTTTTGATCACCCCCGGATGTCCAGTAGTAGGTTTAGAATGAATTTGATTTATCAACCTAGAGCGAAATTCTTTTGGAATCAATAATTTCTAGTTATCATGTTCATCCTGCAAAATTTGTGGAATATTACTCTTTACGTATTTAAGAATTTTACCACTATCGCGACGCCATGAGGGGAATTTCAATGGGTTTTCAGCAATCGAAAATTTTAATTTAAGGTAAAATTTATCCTTAGTTTCCGAAAAATCCAAAAAGGAAAAGTCAATGTCTGGAAGAACGACTTTAACCGAGTCACAATCAATTTTCGGAACCGAGCGCGAAAGATAGTCGGGAACAACATGATTTTTTCCTTTACGGTGTATTATATTGAAATCGAACTGTTGTAACCTCACAGCCCATCTACTCAATCTACCATTAGGGTCTTTGAGATTGTGTAACCAGATCAAAGAATGGTGATCAGTTATTACAGTGAAGTGTGAACCTTCAATATATGGTGTCAACTTTTCCAAAGCCCAAACCACACAGAGTAATTCTTATTCTGTTGTTGAATATTTACGCTCAGCTTTACTTAAGGATCGACTAAGGTAACAACTAACTACTTTTTCACCTTCCGAAGTTTGTTGGCTAAGTACCGCTCCTAAACCAAAATCACTACTATCCGTCTGAACAGTAAATGGTAAAGAAAAATCAGGGCAACTCAGCAATGGTGCCGTAACTAAGTGTTCTTTTACAGTTTTAAAAGCTAAATCGCAAGCCGATGTCCAGTCAAATTTTGAATTTTTGTGTAAAAGTTGACACAAAAATTGTAGCAGAAAAATTCGGTATGAATCGCCTATACCAAGAAGCCATTCCAATAAAAGATCTAATTTCTTTAACAGTTTTTGGGGCAGAAATTCTCAAAGTAGCGTCAACCTTCGCAGGGTCAACCCTAAGACCATATTTATCGTCATTATATCCCAAATATCGTAATTCCGACTTACAAAAATAACTTTTCTTCCTACTGATTGTCAAACCGGCATTTCGAAGACGTTCAAAAAGTATTCCCAATATTTCCAAATGTTTCTCGAATGAATCAGTACTTATGATAATATCATCTAAATAAACAAACACGTAAGGTTCCAAATCTGGTCCAATTACCCGTATAACAATTCGATATCGATTCGTTAGAGGTAGAATATCTGAATGTCCGGTACGCTAACGAAAAATCGCTATCTGAACCAGCAACAAAACGTTATCAAAAACCTCTACTCCTTTGATACAGATCTAATAACGAAAAACTATCATCCAAACGGTAAAGTTTTAATACAGAAATTCTTTATCGAACAGATACCTATTTTGGGAGCAAGAATTAATAAGAATTACGGTGGAAAGACATAATTTTAAATGTTTTTCTTATATTTCTGCGTTTCACGTTCGGATATCTCAATCATCCCTCTCATTTTACCCCTATTATACCACATATTGCATTAACGTATTAAATTAAATTTCCGTTCCTCATTTGGATTCGAACCTGCATACCTTAGCTCCAATTTTCGATCTGACCACCACCTTACCAATCCATCCATCCACTAAACTTGTTGTAGGGTATCACAAGTGCGTGCATTTTAACGACGGATTGGTGCAATGGATACACATAATAAAATCATGCGATATAACTGTCGATCGGAGACTGAATATTCACCATTAAATCTTAGAAAAAAAAAAAGAAAATGGAAGCCCCGCATAATAAAATTCGTAGAAATAATGGTACTTAACCGTAATATTAATGATACGATGAAGGAATGCTGTGGAAGGAATATCAGTGTAAGAACTTCATCACTTTATTTTACATTTTTTACTCAAACGCTATAATCAATACTACGTATCATAATTTATTTTGATTTGTTACCACAGTTATTGAAGGCATAAACATCAACAATAACATTCCCTCCAGTGATGACAGTACTAAGCTGTGATACATAAGAGTTCACACATGACCTGTAAGTGATTAGCTGATTACTGATGATACAATACCTATATTGCTAGTGATCTATATTTATATTATCATGAGCTTTATTCGAATAAACTTGCCTGACTATTTTCGATCCAATTGACGGAAAGACAACAAAATATGTCCTTGTTGTGGAATTAAAAATGAACTTACTGTAATGACTGCCAACCCAGACGGCACCCAATATTCCTGGAATATGCCTACAATATCCTATTTTCCAATAGATATTGCAATATCCCTGGAATATTCCATGAATATGCCATTATCTTATATCCATAAAGCATATTCCTGGAATATACCACAGAACATATAATATAAGAAGTGCTACCTGCCTTGTAAACTGTGCGCAACAGTAGTGACATATACATACCATAGATTAGAGAGAGATGGGGCGAAAAAAGTGGGGATATTCCATTATGGATCTAGGGGTGTCCGCTTGTAGAAGTATATGTCACATTAAAATGACATATACAAGCGGACACCCCCAAGAACCATAATGGAATATCCCCACCTTTTGTCATTATTGTATTCGAAATTTAAAATGATTCGAAAGAAAAGATGCTTCAAAATGAAACAAAGCTTTAAAAACAATAATTTCTTTATTAACATCATTTTTACAATTATGGGTAATTGTTTAGAACATCCCATAGCCGTCTAATCGTTATGAAAATTTACTCACTTGCTAATTTTGGGCTGTAGACAACGAGTCTGAAGTTAAAAATCCATGCTCTCCTTTAGTTTTTTTTAAAAAAAATCCCAAAGTGTCCAAAATCACAACACTTCATCTCGTAATTACATTGTTTCAAACTGTTTTATCGGTGAATATTCATCATAAATACGATCTTATTGTAGTCCTCATCATTTTTCCACAGTAAATTATTTGAAAAAAGATGAAATAGTCAAAAATTCATCAAATTCAATATTGCTCCTATCTTCTGACATTCCTTATGTTTTGATATGGAACGTCACTTTGCGAACCCGAGTTGCAATGTTGCCGACCTCACTTCGTTCATCGCAACGCATTCGAACGGCTATGATTTTGGTTATCGGAAATTTCGCTCCATCTCTCTCCAACTGAACATGTGTAGGTAAGGAGTAAGAGAAATAATGCATATTCCGGTACTTCGCAATGATATTTCCAAATACTACTCTTACGGTAAATTTTCAACGGAGTTTTTTACCTAACGCAATGTTATGATTTTCCACTGAGAGTGTTAGGTTGTGTTAGGTTGGGTTAGGTATATCGATATGATAAAGCTAACCTAACCTAACCTAACCTTTTTATGATTTTTTTTTTATGGAAACTTTCAGATATTTCGAATTCGCTCAAGGAATTGCATCAAGATTTTATTTATAATTAACCGAACCTTACTTAACCTAACCCTATCTAACTTGACCATTTTATAAAATAATTCCAAATTCACAAAAATTTATGCAAAATGATAGCGCCCGAAAAAACTTAATTATTTTATCGGCTAAAAATACTTCTGAAAAAAGATAAAATAGTCAACGTGACAACGTCGCGAGCTGCGCGCGCTTCCCTGTTATTAATGTCAATTTGATAATTCAACATGGCAGAGTTGATGTAACATAAACAAATAATTTTCGATCGAAAATGAGGAAATAGGGGAAATAATGAGGTATATGATTATGCATTAATGATGAGGACTACAATAAGATCTTATTTATGATGAATATTCACCGATAAAACAGTTGGAAACAATGTAATTACGAGATGAAGTGTTGTGATTTTGGACACTTTGGGATTTTTTTTAAAAAAAACTAGAGGAGAGCATGGATTTTTAACTTCAGATTCGTTGTCTACAACCCAAAATTAGCAAGTGAGTAAATTTTCATAACGATTAGACGGCTATGGGATGTTCTAAACAATTACCCAATTATGTATACATCTATTATAGAATTAAACAAGTAAATGATATTTGTTGAATATTTCGAATGTGAATATAATTAAGTTAGCAGTTTTCTACAACAAATTAAGTTCAATTTGCTTCTGGAGCAAGGTTTCTCAAACTTTAGGCTTTACGAGCCCCTTTTCAAGTTTCCAGATGAAGGCGAACCGCTTAACTAATACATGGTGGTGAGCCCATGCCACCATGTTTGTCACATGTGCCTCCTAGTCATCAAGCCACCTTTACTTGAATCTTATTGCGAACCCCCTACAGTCGAATGGCGAACCCCTAGGGGTTCGCGTACCCCTCTTTGTTAAACCCTGTTCTAGAGAAACTAAAAACCATGACACAATTCAATGAAACAAACAAAATTTTTGACCAACCATAGGTCTTTTTGGAATTTGCTGAGTTATTACAAGTTATTAGGGGTATAACTACCAAATTCCAGTACAAATATCTGAATAAAATGTCAAAATAACACTTGTATATAGAGTTAGGGATAAATTATTTGTTGGTCAACACTCAACACAATGGTCTTTCAGTTTCATAATGATCAGAATTGTCACTTCACTAAATCACAATAACACTGATTCATCTAGGAAGGAGAAGAAACTACCACCAGTCACAATTGACAGTCAAAATCCGGTAGAATCCATCAATCTAGGTGATGACGGTCACCATCACTACTTTCTGAAAAAAGAAAGAAGGATTTTTAGATATTAAGTGATAGATGAATATTGAAATATATTTTAAATATAAATATTCGTGATCAAGATGTCAGGACGGATCTAAATGGTTGGTTCTATCAGAAATATGTTAATAAGGTATATCCCTTGTCGTTCCCAAAAAATGCTTCTCAGTAAAATATTAACGTTAATCACACTATAACTAATATCTCAGTTAATAGACTACTACTATAATAATAAAATATTCAACAGTTAATACAATCATAGTGTTTAGTGAATGCATGTATTAGGTACAAATGTCTGAAACCAGTTACATTCAGGCAGTCAGTCAGCGAAAATTAGAAATATTTTTGCTAGGACTTATTTTACAAATATCATTCTAAATTTTCAAGGTGGAAGGGTCTTTAGGGAAACGAAAAAAACTTCTGTTTCTGCAAACAAGTGATGAATGGCTGATATATGTGTTAGGATTTTACTATACTTTTAATTCTTTTCTGTTGATCTGGCAACGTATCATACTCCTGTGTCTGCGTACACCTTATCAAAATGATACATATGGATAACTGATTTATAATTCAATTCAATTTCAATGTTACACACGATACACATCGCCAATTATATCCATTAAACTATTAAACAATTAAAAATCAATCTATTCTATTTCACATTCATATAATACAGTTCACTAAATAAAATACCATTATCAGAACCAGCAATTTATCAAACATAAGTTTGGTCCTTCGGGCCGGATTTTAAATTCAATTCACCTCAAGAAAGAAGAAAGAACATTACTTTGCTGCAATTATTGGACGTGTCCAAACTACCAGGAGCCATCAGAAAAATCTTCAAGAGAATTATCGAGTATTCTTCAACGCCGATTGATTCCATTGATCATCAGCCCAAGGAAAATTCGTCAAGAACGAAACTCCAGTAGCTGTTGTCCAGATATCCGAATAATTCAAGGTTACATCCCTGGAACCACGAGGCCCACGAGGGTGAATATTGACAATTTGACAGTTTTGACTATTTTCCTAATTCCTTCCATTATTATTCATTTGGATTATTCGACATTATCTCTCGATTCAGTTTGTTTTTCTATTTCATTTCAATCAATAACCTTATCAATCAGCAATTATTCACAAAATGTCCGAATCAGAAATAAAAGTTTTAACCCGCAAACGGGGCACTATTAAGCAAAAACTCACTATTTTGGAGAAGTTTATCACAACCATAAAAAATTCTACTTCAAATAGGCTAATTTCTATTAATGAGGTTGATTTAAGATATAAAGATACTTCAGGGCTTTTGTCGGAATTCGATGCTGTTCAATCGATGATAGAATCTTTGTGCACTGATGAACAATTGCCGTCGCATTTTCTGGAACGAGAAGATTTTCAGGAAAGATATTATTCTGCCCAAGATTTTTTTCTGCAGTATTTGCAAACTAAATTACGCCGTAGCTCTTACAGTACATCATCTTTACCTCAACAACCTACCAATTCGGATCCTCTACTGAATGTTTTGATTCCAAAGGTTAAATTGCCTACCTTTTCTGGCGAATTCAGACATTGGATTAATTTCAAGAACAATTTTGAATCTACTGTTTCATTGAATCAGAATTTGAATGAAAATAAAAAATATCAACTGTTAAAGGCATCTCTAGAAGGCTATGCTTCTAGATATGTAGAAGGTGTAGACAACTCAGTTAGGCCCTTTCAACTTGCATGGGAACTATTATGTGATCGATTTGATAAAAAACAATTTTTGGTCGATAGTCATTTCAAATCACTTTCGAACATAAAAGGTTTGCATAAAGAAAATTATTATGAGTTCCGTAAAATTCTTGATGAAATTTGTCTGCATATAACAGCGTTGGATGCATTAAATTTATCGAAGGAAGATCTGTATGATTCTTTCATCATTCACGTATTAGCAAATAAATTAGATAAAAATACCCTTCGTGAATGGAAAGAATTAAAATATCAAAATGACATGCCAACTTTAGACGAGTTTACTAATTTCCTAAAAAATAAATCAGATGTTCTACAGTGCTTGAACGATTCGCTCGATTCAAGAGGTAACAATAATTGTAATATTCGACATAAATCCGAATCTCCTTCGCGTAAGAACAATAATTCACATATGTTCCTCTCAGCGAACAACAAAGTTGTTTGTAACTACTGTAAAAAGGAAAACCATATGATTTATAAATGTTCGGATTTCTTGGCGTTGCCTGTCGATATTCGAATTCAGAAGGTCAAAGCCTTGAAATTATGCGAAAATTGTCTACGCACGGGGCATACAAAGATTCAATGTAAACTTGTACCATGTATTATTTGTAAGAATAAGAAACACAATACATTGTTGCATCTAAATAATAATAATAATACTCCCTCATCATCTTCCACGGTAAACATTATGATAAATGCGGAAAATAATTTGATCGCCTCACCTAATCAGGTTCTTTTATCCACAATCACTTGTAATGTCTTGGATGGTAATGGTAAGTTCATAACACTGAGAGCATTATTGGATTGTGGTGCTCAAACAAATTTAATAACTGAAAATTGTGTCAAAAAACTTAATATTCCTTTATCATTTACTGATCATTCAATTGTTGGTATCAATCAAATAAGTTCACAATTAAGTAAAAAATGTACTTTTCGCATCCATTCCAAATTCACTTCATACAATTCGAATATTTCTTGTTTCGTTGTTCCTGTTATCGCGACTCTGACACCTTCTTTTAGTCTCGATATCCTCGAAATGAATCTACCAGCTCACGTTCATTTATCAGATCCAGAATTTGTTACTCCTGCTGAAATAGATTTACTTTTGGGTGCTAATGTTTTCTGGGACTTACTTGAAGATGGAAAATTATCGCTGGGTAGAGATATGCCTACATTACATAATACAAAGTTTGGTTGGATAGTTACGGGAATTGTACCTGAAACTTCCAATTATTTGAGCAATTTTTCTAAAGTATTTATCCCTGAAGACGAACAATTAAAAAAGTTTTGGGAATTGGAAGATATTTCAAATAAAAGACTAATTTTGACTCATGATGACGAACAATGCGAAGAACTATTCAAAAAAAATACCACAAGAAATACTGACTGTCAATTTGTTGTCAAATATCCTTTGAAACACTCTCCAGAATTATTGGGTGATTCAAAACAGAATGCTATTAATCGATTCAAACTATTAGAAAAAAGGTTCAGTAACAACAATTTTAAAAATTTATATTTTGATTTTATTCATGAATATTTACAATTAGGTCACATGAGTGAAATAACAAATGCATCGAATTCTATCCAATATTTTCTTCCTCATCATGGCATTTTAAAAGTTGAAAGTATCACTACTAAACTGAGGACAGTATTTGATGGTAGTTCGAAAAGCTCCTCTGGGTGGTCTCTCAATGACCTACAGTATATCGGTCCAAAAGTTCAAAATGATATAGTTGATATTCTAATGAGATTTAGAATTTTTCAGTATGTTGTATCTGCAGATATTTGTAAAATGTATAGACAAATTCTCATGCATCATGAACATAGATCTTTGCAACAAATAATTTGGAGAGAAAATGTTAATGACGATTTTTCAATATTTCAATTAAATACGGTGACCTACGGTACTAGGTCAGCCCCATACTTAGCAATTAAATGTCTAAAATATTTGGCTGAAATTAATTTGACTGAATATCCAATTGCTTGTAAAGCTGTTTTAAATGATTTTTTTGTCGATGATCTGCTTACTGGTTCTAACGATAAGGAGGAACTAACAAAACGATGTAACGAAATTTACGCTATTCTTGATTCTGCTAAATTTACACTCAGGAAATGGGTTTCGAATGACCCTGATATAATTTCACAATTTGAGGAAATACAAATTTCAAATGCTGTGCTTGATTTGGGAGATCAATCAAGTTGCAAAACACTCGGTATTCAATGGACCGTTCAGACAGATTCATTAACTTTCAAAATTAAGCAAATTTCTATTCCATCAATTTTGTCGAAAAGATATATTTTATCAGTTACAGCACAAATCTATGATCCATTAGGACTTATAAGTCCAGTTACAATTCTCAGTAAAATACTAATTCAAAATTTGTGGTCACTTCATATTTCCTGGGACACTGAAGTTCCTGAAAAACTTAAATCATTTTGGATCAATTTCCAGCAAAGCTTAGAAACTTTGAATTGCTTAACAATTCCTCGAAGCGCTATTCCTATTAATCAACAATTGATTGATATTCATTGTTTTTGCGATGCTTCGAAGGATGCATACGCAAGTTGCATTTATGTTCGGAGTTCAGATACATTTGGCAATTACCAAGTCAGACTATTTTGCTCCAAAACAAAAGTTGCACCTCTAAAATCAGTCACTATTCCAAAACTTGAATTGTGCGCCTGTTTGTTGGGTGCAGAATTAATTAATAAAGTATCGAATGCAATAGATGTAAAAACTCCTATTTTTATGTGGTCAGATTCGAAAGTTGCTTTAGCTTGGATTCATACTGAGCCAAGTTTATTACAAGTTTTTGTTTCCAATAGAGTTGCTAAAATTCAGTCATTAACCAAAAGTTTCATATGGAATTACGTAAGTTCTACTGATAATCCAGCAGATATTGCATCGAGGGGTTCAATGCCTAAAAAACTGCTGAAAAATAAACTTTGGTGGGATGGACCAGAGTTCTTAAAATCTTGTGACGACGAGTGGCCTATCCGTACTTTTCATGTGCCAAAACATGAATTACCGGAGCTCAAAAAAGTTTCTACTATTTACAATTGTAATGTTAGTGAAAAGTCATCTTTATTTTGTAAATTTTCCGATCTAAATAAATTACATCGCGTTATAACACAATGTATTCGATTCAAAAACAATACTCAAATTAATAAAATAAAAAGATTCGGACCATTATCCGTAGATGAATTGGAATATTCAAAAATTTTGTTGTTTAAATTATGTCAACAAGAAAGTTTTCCTTCAGAATTAAAATTTTTGAAATCTGGGAAATTTTTAGAACAAAAAAATCGGCTGTCATCTTTAACCCCATTTCTAGATGAAAATGATATTATAAGGGTTGGAGGTAGACTAAAAGCAACTGATTTACCTTTTCATGTCAAACACCCTATTTTGTTGTGTTCAAGGCATCAATACACAAAATTAATTTTTGAGCACAAACACCGCCAGCTTTTGCATCCTGGTCCCCAATCATTATTATTTTCAATAAGACAATTCTATTGTCCTATTGGTGGTTTGACTTTGGCAAAGAGAACTGTAAAGAGTTGTTTAAGGTGTTTCAAATTTAATCCAGTTCCTTTGTCATGTCCAATGTCTAGTCTTCCTAACTAACGACAGAGTTAGGCCTAGTTTACCATTCGAAATAATTGGTATCGATTATGCAGGCCCATTTTTCATATTGAACAAGAAAGGTCGAGGATCTAAATTGTTGAAATGTTATCTTTCTATTTTTGTATGTTTTTGTACAAAATCTATTCATATTGAATGCATTACCGATTTAACAACTGAAAGTTTTCTAGCCTGTCTAAAAAGGTTTACAGCAAGGCGTGGTATTCCTTCTATTATCTATTCCGATAACGGTAGCACTTTTGTTGGAGCAAGTAATCAATTACGCGAATTGGGCAATTTTCTGTTCGGGGCACAGAGGGCTATCGTTGATTCAACATCTATTTTAAATATAAAATGGAAATTCATTCCACCATATACTCCTAATCACGGCGGGTTATGGGAAAGTGCAGTAAAAAGTACAAATTTCCATCTTAAAAGAACGCTTTTAAACAATAATGTTAATTTTGAAGAGTTCAATACATTAGTAATTCAAATAGAGGGTATATTGAATTCACGTCCATTATTTGCAATGTCGAATGACCCAAATGATTTTTCACCTCTCTCTCCTTCCCATTTCCTCATAGGACGTATAATTACCTCTATTCCTGACTATGATTGGACAGACACCAAGACTTACCAACTTACAAGATTCCAGCACATTCAACAAATGTATCAGCGATTCTGGCATCAATTTTCCAAAAATTATAATTCACAACTGCACCAGCAATACAAATGGAAAACCGAACCAATGAAACTGGATGTTGGTACATTGGTCCTTATAAAAAATGATCATCAACCACCCTGTAAATGGCCTACAGGACGAGTAGTAAGATTGTTCGACGGAAAAGATGGTGTATCCCGAATAGCAGAACTTAGTACTCCAGGTGGTGTAGTGACAAGATCTGTGCGACATTTGTGTCCTTTACCTCTACAAGATTCCATTGGCATTTGATGTGGTTATATATTTGGACAATGTCATATAACATGAATTGATTTCATTTTCAATTAACTAATTTTGCGTAATTCATTTGTGTAAGTGCATAATTATTTCATCTTACCATTCTTTCAGTTTTGAAGGAGTCCTTCAAAGGAGGGGCTATGTTAGGATTTTACTATACTTTTAATTCTTTTCTGTTGATCTGGCAACGTATCATACTCCTGTGTCTGCGTACACCTTATCAAAATGATACATATGGATAACTGATTTATAATTCAATTCAATTTCAATGTTACACACGATACACATCGCCAATTATATCCATTAAACTATTAAACAATTAAAAATCAATCTATTCTATTTCACATTCATATAATACAGTTCACTAAATATAATACCATTATCAGAACCAGCAATTTATCAAACAATATGAATTTTGGAAAGAATACTTAACATCTTTCGCAACAATGAAGTAGCAGAACCTGAAGCCATTTTCTTAATTCAATAGGATATTAAACACAATCAGATTTGCAGAATTGAACTTCGTATAAATATAAACCTATCAGATCTCACCAAGTGGCCATAATCTTTAACATCCCTGAAAAAAAGTCATCAAATTACCGACAAATCACCATTAAAACTATTAAATTATATTGTCAACATAATCTGAATTCTGAAAGAAAATTTTTCGTTACATTTTATATATATATATATATATATATATATATATATATATATATATATATATAGTCTGTAGTTAGCGTTTGTGTTGAGTTCCAGGTCCTTTGCGATGTAATGAACACGTAACAGTAGGATATTCTCCTCTTCATTCCATCGTGTTCGTCCATCTCGTCTTAGAACTTCAGCGGGACGGTTTAGAATTCCATCCAAGCTTAAGCTCCTCCTTTCTCTCCTGGGAGGGTTCGAGATTTGGCTTACGGTTCCATCTCGGGGGGCTGCGCCGCTTGCCCCACAGCTGACCCCATCAGGCTCTTCCTCCGGACGGCTCCGAAGAGGACCAGCCCGCTGCCCTCTACCGCCCTGGTTCATGCTTCTGGTTATGGGAGCAACATTTACATCAGCTCCTAGGCTGCTGACCTGGGAGCTGGGTGACTCGGGTACGCGGGGCCGTCAATCCCCGTCAATATATATATATATATATATATATATATATATATATATATATATATATATATATATATATATATATATATATATATATATATATATACCTAAAAGGAGTTGGAATATTATATCTTCAACATCACCTGAAACGGAAACATTTTCATTGAATTACGAAAAAAACAAACTCATCTTCACACGGGTAATATAATAACACTAGTATAACAATTATTATTGTTATTTGCCACAAACTAGAAATCTCACGTATATATTGTCACTCTAGTCACATTTATGAAGTAAATGAATTCCTGACACTCATATCAGTCATGTCATTGTCATTAATCCACCTGAACAAAAAAAGTGGGGACGTACGTCCATGTTTCCACTTTTTCGACTCTGGCTTCACCCCCCTGGAATATACTCCCACGAATAATCCACAGATATTCAGTTATAATATCACAAGAGCATAGACAATATTCGATTATAGACATAGAATAACATGGACTGGCCCTCACGTAACTTTACCACACAGTTCGTTGCGGAATACATTAGAGAGAGAGATGTTATGAAGGATAGAATACTTAAAGGCAAATGATGGTATAGAAATAATGATGTTTTTTTTTTAAAAGTATCAGAATATTCAGAAAAGAGTGTCGGATTTAAATGAAAATGTTTTGCCTTTAAATATTCTGTCTACAAATCAACAAAACACATACACAATACACGAAACCAAACAATACAGTAACAAGAAAGGTCAGAGAATAAAGGAAACCAATGTTTTGTATTCTGTGGTTTTGCCAAACGCCAAATTATAAGAAAATATTCATATACCGTGGTTTGCCTTGAACTATTCTGTCTTTTTTCAATGCTGATTTCAATGGTCTCTTTCTCACAACCAGTCCATGTTATTTTATGTCTATGTTATTTACCGATTCACGTGACGTTTTCGCGAAACATCACGAGAGCGTAGCTCGAGTGATGTTTCGCGAAATACGTCTAGTGAAGAGGTGAATAATCGAAACATATTGTCTATGCTCGAGTTGGTATTCATTACGATTATATAAAGAGTAATATTTTAATTCTTTTATTGATTAATATTAATATTGAAAGTACAATTATTATAATACATATTTGATGTATTGTTATTTTCGGAATTTGTAGTGTTGGTACTATTGCTGACACTGGATGTGGAAGGATTAGGTATGTTTCTCATTTTCTCAATTATTTGTCTATGGTGTTCTGCAGTGAGTTTCAAATACGGTTTCAGAGATTCCGATGACGAGTGGCCTGTTATTTTGGTAATTTCTTGCAAGTTTGCCCCTGAGTGTGACAAGATACTCACATCAGAGGAGCGATTCGAATGATTCGTAATTTTCCTTTTTTTCGTATCTAGTCCGATACTTTCAGCTGCTGTACGTGTCCATTTACTCAACTGGGTTAATTTGCAGTTTAACGCCCCCTCACCGATTTTCAAAATATTCTGTATATAGTATCTGCATGATGTTGATATACCACAGTTTCAATTTTAGCACTGGCAAATGAGTATTTTTCGAGAAAATTCAAAATGAAAATTGAAAATTAGAATTGTAAAATATCTAGGAACAGCTTAGAAATATCAAAATTATAATTGTCATGTTGATAGATTTATTGAAAATATAAAATTATGAAGTAGTTTATGGGAGAGAAACCGAGGTAACGGAAAAATAAATGTTATTATCGAGTTTGAAAGAAGTCAAAGTGCCCGAGAGAAGAATATTAAAGGGTCCTTGGTATCAAGTTAAAGAGGATATTATTCCAGACAAAACAATACAAGAAGAAACAAGTTGTATAGAGACATCTCAGTTTTTTGAAAGGGAGAAGATTTTAAGACAGAAATCGAAGGAGGATACAAGGATTTCATTAGATTAAAGGGAGATAATAAGAGAGAAAACGCAAGAAAGAAATTGAAGGTGGATTCAAGGAAAATATTAGGTTAGTTAAAGATACTAGAATCATATTAGGTTCAATATATATATATATATATGCATGCTAAATCTATCCAAATGTGTTTTTGTAGCAACCGGTTTTGTCCATTCATCTGTATTATGATAGACACTCAGGCACGTAAGCCCAAACTGGCAGTTTTAACTGTTTCCAGGCCCGGCTTTAGAGACGCATTTCGCTTTTCATTATTTCGAAAAAAAATTGTATCGTGAAGTGAATTTTGATGATTTTAAATAGTGGCAAAATAGTCCATTTGCTGGAATCAAAACGGGAGGGGAAGTGAACGAGAGTGCTGGGAGGGGTAATATATTCAATACGATGAATTTTTTATTTCAAAAATTTACTCCAAATTTCAATTTTCGTCATAAATTTTAACATTTTTCTCATTTTATTAGCCAAAAATTTGAAAATTCTAAGCTATCCTATTGAATTTATTACCCCACCCAGTACCCCAATTCACTCCCCATACCGTTAGATTGCTTCAAAATAACTGATTTGCCACTATTGAAAATGATCAAAAATCACTGTACAATGCATATTTTCTTCGAAAAACTCGAAAAAGTCGAAATTTACGAGGGGGCGATAAACTGCAAAATTACCAAAGGACGATTGGTTGTGATATTTGGAGTCTTTTTGCTCAATAATTTATCCAAGAGACGTACTGGACACTGATTCGTGGACTCTTTATTCGTTACCAACCATTTAGAATTTGTGGTACGTTGTTCACCACCTTGTGCTGTTTTTGAAAATACTGGATTGTATTCGATTCGTCCCGTATTTTGACCGTAATTGTCGAACTCCTTTTTGAAATAGTCAGTTAAGCAAAAGGCTGCTTCATTACCACGCCATGCCAATTCCACAGCACAAATTTGATAAAAAATTTTTTGCAAACCATCTGGTGTATTTTCATCGAAACTTGAAATAATTTTGAGTATTTCATTCTTATTAAGAGCGGCTGAGTTCTCTTTTTTCCTGTCGGGGATTGCTTGTAATTTTTTCCTCTTGGCTGTACGGGCCTTTCTCGCATTTTCGAAAATTGTATCTTTAAATGGATTTATTTCTCTGTTGAAGTCTTCATGAAACTTTTTCTGTAAGAGTTTAGCAGAAATATTCCAAATGGTTTTAACTGTACTTTCTTTATATTCTTTTCCATCTGCACGTTTCATATTGAATGCCCAAACTTTCAAAATATTCGCTACTTCATCATTTGAAATATCAGCACGAAGTTTGTAATTTCGATGTTCACAAAACACCGTGAACTGTTTCCAAACATAATTATGTGTCTTCGTGGTATTTTCTGGTGTTAAATTAACAATTTCTTGGTCAATTTCACCACTTGAACTCAAACCAAAACGATGCATCTTCAAAAGTGCACTGACATTTCATTGACATTTATCGTCACAATGGAAATTATTCCAATATGGCTGGAGGCGAATCACCAAAACGATTATATACCGTCGTCAAGCGGTATATTCAGTTATCTATACGACGTTACTAAGGGAAATTCAGGAATTCTATTGGTTCATTATAATATGAGTTATATAATCTCCTTGAATATGACTGCGGCATATTCAAACGGCATATCAAACTGAAATTTGAGCATTCGAATATCCTATGAATATTCAAAAAGCATTTTCATTGCACATTTCTCTATAGATACGTAATAATTTTTGTACTATCAATTTGAAACATTTCGTTAGAAAACCAGCTGGGAAAATTCTTAGTTGAAGCTTCGCAGCCAAAAATGGAGCATTTAGTAACGTTAGACTTTTAATTATGACAATGTATAACAACAAAATGCGCCTTTATATAGGAAAAATTATTTGTTTATACGCTATATGTAGGGAACTGCGGCTATATCTACACAGATCTACCTTATTTCAAAATGCTCTTTCAAATCTTTTTTGTACATTCACACAACCCGTGTTGGGTTGTTGAATCGATGCCTTGAGCGGGATTCGAACCCAGGACAGAGACAACTTTGTTGTCTCTGCCCAGGACCTCCGGTATCCTAGCTAGAACCACAGTAGAACGAAGATAAAATTTAAATTTTATCCGCCGACCGATGTTTTGTGAGCTATGGACGAGGATGACCGTCGAGCGTAGTCGTTCCATCGCCGCGACCTACCGACCGATATTTTTATTATTTTTATACAGAGACCATATGAAGACTATTTCTTGTCTATAGAAGCTTTATCCTATATAGTGTTCTGTGGTCATCATCAGACAAATAAATCGTTTTCTGCCGGCTCAGGTGGTGCAGTGGGTATAAAGATCTGCTGTGGTGCCGGGGTCGCGGGTTCGAATCCCGCTCAGGGCATGGATGTGGTGTTGGGTTGTGTGAATGTCCAGAAATAGATTTCTACAGAGTTTGCGATATATAAGGTTATAAATGTGTAGATGGCCTACAGTTGCCTAGCACATAAAAGGATAGAAAAAAAAATCGTTTTCCTTTGTTTCCATTGTCAAAACAAAAGAATATCAAGTTTGAAATATGTTTTGTAGTTGGCTGGTCTTTATTTGATATGGACAAACAGTGAATTGGTGAAATTAAGGAATTGTGTTGTTATTTAACAAGTAAGTAGTGCTTTTAGAGGAGTATTGTATTTATATAACTCAATTTTTGGCGCTCTAGTTCCTCGGAACTGAGTGCTTATCAATTTGCCCAAATGTCTGTAATTTTCGAATATTTCGATGAAAATGGTCTTAAACGATTTGGTTCGACTCACTGATCAAGAATACGTGGTCGAAATTCATTCTGTCCGGCCGGTCCGGCCGGCCGTAGGCACGATAACTCTCGAACGGAATGAGCTAGAGAGTTGAAATTTTCAGAGTAGGTTTGGGGGATAAATATCTCGGCTAAGTTCGTTATTGGGCAAAATCGGACAAACGGTTTCGGAGTAACAAAAAAAAAATTTTTTTTTTACGAAACAAATTCCAAATTAAATTTTTTTTAATAAGAAGTTTTATCATGAGAATCCAATCATATCATTTTTAACTCTAACAAGCTAATACTTTCGGAGATATGATTTTTCAAAATTTCAATAATAAATCGTATTTCAACGTTGTCACAGAATAATATTATTCTATGTATGAATATGAATTGTCATAATGTCAAATGATGTTCCTGAGACTAATCAATCGAAGAATTGTGAGCGAAGTGAGAAAAATCTCAGATATGATTTTTCAAAATTTCAATAATAAATCGTATTTCAACGTTGTCACCATAGATTAAAGACCTTTAATCTATGGTTGTCACAGAATGATATTATTCTATGTATGAATATGAATTGTCATAATGTCAAATGATGTTCCTGAAGTAATCAATCGAAGAATTGTGAGCGAAGTGAGTTAAATCTCAGTTGTTTGCTCCGATATTAGTTTTTCTCAGAAAATTCTTACATTTCGGAACTGAACATGAAGTAAGAGATCTGAGAGTAGTGAGACTGCTTTTCATCCATAGACATAGATATAACTCTCGAACGGAATGAGGTAGGTACTTGAAATTTTCAGAGTAGTTTAGGGAGATGAATATCTCGGTTATGTTCGTTATTGGGCAAAATTGGCCAGATTTAATTTGATTTCTTCCATGGTGCTTTTCTCATTCTCATGATTGCTCATTTAATCTTGATAAATAAACTATTATCTGAATTGAATTTCCTTTAGGATGCAGTTCTATTATATGAATACATTGATATAATTCCCAACTCTGAGAAACCAATACTTTCGGAGATATAATTTGTCTGTTTGAACTAGAGCGCCAGAAAGCTCCTGTCCACAGGGCTTGAACCCATTTTGGTGAATACCATTTATCTGATATATAACCTTTGGCTAGGTGAAAAGGTATCAAGGGTTTTACAGAGTACCTATTTACTTGCAGTCCGTGTTTTGTTTTGCTACATAATGAAGAAATCTTTTTTGAGCAAAGTGAAAAGATTGTCCGGCCAAACATTGTTGTTTACTGAAGAGCACAATATTACTGATGATTCGCAAGAATATGACCAGAGGACTGAAGATACCTGATACAGTAGATAGTTGTTCTACTGAAACTATTCCAGCCTTGACTCTACCAGAAAACCGAAGTATTGTTACTGGATTCAGTCACGATCTTCAGTTACCGAGTAATGTAGTCGGAAATACTTGTCTCTCAGGACCTAGACAAAGTAACCACCTGAGTTTTCAGGAAGATATTAAATTGTGGGCTGTACCTATATATTGAGTTTCCCCACTGGCATAAAATCTGTAATTCTCTATTTCTAATGAAATTTATATTTATTTGCTTTTATATCATCAAATAGCAACATTAGATATTTTTCGAGCTTATCAGTCACAACAAGCCGGCTAATCACAGTCTGAAGCAGCATTAGAAGTGGTGCAAAGAAACTTGAATTTAGAAAAGGAAGTGACACAGCAATACAATATTCCAAAACTTCAACTCGGATGCGTCTACCTCCAGAACTTCAACTTCCACTGCAGCAAAACAGAAATGTTTATCCAGTAAAGGTTAGTACACCTCTTATATATTTATGTATTTGTGACTTTGAACCTTATTTTGTTTTTTATAGACTCTACTGAAATTATAAGAATGCTACATAAATTTAATGGAAGGGTCGAGCAAAATACAGAATTGATATTGGCAATGCTGAATTCGAGGAGTGAAAATACTGCCCAAGATATCAATATTCCAAAACCAATAGTAGGTACCAATATACCAGAGTAGAAATAGAAAAACAAATCATTTTATTCATAGTTGACTAAGCTTGTCCATGTTGGAGGCACTGACACAAAAGATGTTGTCAGAAGACGCATGCCTCAGTTGGTCGATGATGTCATTTTGAAGCAGTTAAGCTGGGTTGGAGGGCAAGAAGTTTTCTGTTCTTCACATGGCTACTTTAATCAAAGGTAAAAATATAATCCAGTAGTCTGTTAATTCCATTTTCTCTTTACTAATTTTATATTGGGTTTTTGACATATTTGAGAAACATATTCCCTGTGTTGTCCAACTATTCTTGAATATATTATCTGTGTTTCGGTATTTCCATAATCTGTATTTAGAACAACTCTGCCATAGGGTTTTCTTCAACTGAATGTCAATACCATCTTCACTTTACAAAATACAATTTCTATTCACCAAATAAATCAATATGCATAATTAGCCGAGGAAATATCATTGACATCGAGATAATATATTAATACTTTTTTCAGTGGTATGCAGGAAAAACCCACTTACGAAGCAATGCACTGAAAAGGAAGTAGAAAAAAAGGATTGCTATTTTCCTGACTAAAAAGCAACTGAAACTGTGAGTAAATTATTCTATGTCGAAGTGTTTTTTCTTATATTTGTTGGTTTTAGGAATAAGGAATACAAACCAAATCACCCGGAGGAAGAATTGGTGCTATAAATACATAGTAATATTAATAAGATGTTGTTTTAATTTATTATTTGTTCAAGTTCTCTAATATTAATTAGATATATTTACTTCAATGTATTTAATGACATCTCCAGAATGCAAATCTCAAGTGAAAACTCTGCGGTCTCTGTTATTTTGTAAGATATAGGCGTGGTATTTTTCAATAATATCCAATATTCATAACGTAAAAAAAATAATAATATCTAAGCGACTAAAAAATTTGCGGGTTTACCGCAATATATACATATTTTATATATAATATTTTTTTTGTATTTTCTGCGAAAAAATATGTTTGTTTTTTGTAATAAATATTTTCTGATTTAGTTTTGTATTTCTCAAAATAACTAACCTACATTTGACCATATAGTGGAAGTAGAAAAAAAAAATATACAGGGTGAGTCTTAAAGTTGTACATTAATGTTAACCACAGATTCTTATCATCAAATGAAACACTTTTTTCATTTACCATTTTTCCCAATTCGGCTAAGGTAAAAAGATACAGGCTCTTGAAATTTAGAAAAAAAATCAGTTTCTATTTTGTATAGCTTTGACATTCTTTTTCTGAATTAAACGAATGTTGGTGTTGAAGTTTCCTATAACTATGATACATATTTTCCAGAAAAACACGTCAAAGTTACAATATAAAATGATATTTTTTTTGAAATTTCAACAGCCTGTATCTTTTTACCTGAGTCAAATTTGGAAAAGATGTTGAATGAAAAAAGCATTCAATTTGATGAGAGGAATTTATGGTTAAATAATGTACGGCTTAAAGACTCACCCTGTATAATTTTTTGATATTAATATTCAAAAAGCATATGCTATACGGTAGGAAAATATATTCCTGGAATATGCCATGAATATCTTTTAGGAGATTAAAACATATTCCCGGGATATCCATAGAATATGCGTATCATATGCTTGGAGGATATGGAATATCCCTGGCATATGCCAATATGCCGGTGGGATATGCATGGCATATTCATGGAACATGATTCATGGCGACCTTGGATATCCATGGAATATGCGTATCATATGCTTTGGAGGATATGGAATATCTCTGGCATATGCCGGTGGGATATGCATGGCATATTCATGCAATATGTTTGTGCCGTCTGGGAACATAACACTACATATATAGGAAACCTATGAACAGTAGGACAATCCCGATTTTAACAATGATCTGTTCCTGTGTAGTGTGCATTAAATTAAAAAGTATTAAATATTGTAATATCCTTGAATTTCAACGCGACAACGCGTTGTATGCGTTTGGCATGTGATATTTACATTTCATTATTGAAAGTAAAGCAGAGAGTACAGTAGAGTAGAAGCAGAGTATATATCTAGAAGTAGTAGAAGTATATTATTTTTCTCTGAAAACTGTATCTATTGTCTATCGATTCATCGTGAATTTTCGATAAAGAATTTAATCACGGAATAGTATAGAACCTACAAAGTTTTTTGATATAGGAATATCTCCGAATATCGATATATATTCTTTACAGAGGGATTAAAGATAACCGTTAGCGATTTTGTTACTGAATGCGTAGCCAATAGATATCGATTATCGATACAGATATTGTTTGTAAGATCTTTACCTAGTCTTTGTCGAATTTATATATTAGGGATGGCTATGATGTATACAGATTATCTTTAAAGTTTGGATATAGATTCGATAGAGTTTTGCTTTAACTTTAAGAAAGTTATTCAGTCGTAACGATTGGATAACGAAATATTCGGACGATAACGAATTGTTATACGGGTACTACGTCCATAAGACGTTGCAGCTGCAGGAGCATTCATCAAACCAAAAGGCATTTTTACAAAGTGGAAAAGTCCACGGTTCGGTATAGTAAAAGCTGTATATTCTTTGCTAGACTCTTTCATCGGTATTTGCCAATACGCCGATTTAATATCCATCGATGACAAATATTTAGCCCCTTTAAGACGATCTAAAATTCTTGAAATATATGGTAAGGGGTCGCGTTTGGTAACATTGTTCAATTTACGGAAATCTACACAAAACCTATATGCTCCATCTTTCTTTTTAACCAGTAATATTGGCGAGGACCATGAACTATTCGATTTTTCAATCACTCCTAATTTAAACATTTTATCGAGTTCTTCGTCAATATGTTTTTGTACCACAGGAGACACTGGGTAATAACGCTGTTTTATGGGAGGCGATTCCGTTTGAATCTCAAATTCAATTAAATTGGTACAACCTAACTTATTTTCCATATCTGAAAAATTATTTTCAACGAACCTATCAAGCTCTTCTTGGTGTGAAGAAGTTAAATCATATTTAGAATGTAGAGCCGATGGTTCAGTGTGCTGAACAGAAATCTCAGAGCAAGAAAAATTCCAAACATCTTTATTAAGATTCGGTATTATCCCCATTGTTTTCCAAAAATCTAAACCTAATATTAGTTTATTACCTAATGAAGGCACAATCAGTACATCGATCAGTTTGACTTGATCCATTAATCGAATTGGAATTTGAATCGTTTCTATATTAGGACAAGATTCACCATTAGCAACAGTTAGACATGGAGAATTAGAACTATTCAAAGCAATATTAAATTCTCGTAATCTCCGCCAAACATCATTCCCCATTATAGTTCGCGAAGCACCCTAATCTAAGAGACCCAAAAAGTTCAAGCCATAAATATTAATTTTTAAGTAAGGCCTTTGATCTTCATCTAAATGTAGTCTAAAATAATTTTTTGCTTTTCACAAGAATCGGCAGCACAACTTTGGAATTTCGATTCGCTACCCAAAATCGACTTCCTATCTAGTTTTCCGAGAAAGTTGGCTGTTTACATTTTTTACAATTACGAACTGTAACATCAGGAGCGCCGCATCTATAGCAATGAAATTTCGGTGGTTTTCTACAATTTTGAGACTTATGGCCGTTTTGTTGACAATTCCAACATTTAATAACATTAACTTCATAGCACTTTGTGCTTTTTGGAACAGAAGTTACATTTGATGCAACATCAACATAAGCAAGATCTGGTTCTAAATCACTTCTTCTACGTGATGGTTTACTAAAATTTTCAATACATCGTTTCTTTACTTCCAATTTTGTACATAATTCTACGAGATGATCAATATTGAATTAACGTCAACTAATCCAAGGTGTAATTGGTAATATGGGTTAAGATTTTTCATCATTATTTTCAACTGAATTGATTCAGGAACTTTACAAGTCATTCTAGCAAAAAAGTTTTTCATATTCGCTACAAAAATACCTATATTTTCATCATCTCCCTGTGTTCGCCGTTTAATTTCTTCAAACAATTGATCGTCATAATCAGGTGGTTGGAATTGTGATTTCAAACTCGAAGCTAATTCGTTCCAACAACTAAAACGTGTGCAGTTTGCACTAAACCACTTTTCAGCAGTACCACTAAGTAAATCAAAAGCCGACTCAAATAACTCATCTTCATGTACATGTCTAGCTTGACGTAATTTATCAACTTTTTCCAAAAATGAAGCAACCGAAATTTTGTTATCGTCCCTGGAAAATTTCAAGTTCCATTTGAAAACAGGAACCGATTTAAAAGAAATATTTGCTTGTTTAATTGGACTCTGTTTAGAAGTTCCAGGTGTACTACAATAAGCGATATTGTCATCAGATTCATCATCGTTACTAACATTTAAATTCAAAAGGCTCGAATCTAAAACACTCATTTCTTGATTTTGTAGAATACGAATACGATTCTTTAATTTCGGCATCAAATTCAAACTGTTGGATAGAAGTTTACTTCGAATTTTACGAGAATTATCATCTTTAGTTATTATTATATCTACTCGTCGTACAATATGAGCGATTTTAGATAAAATTTTCTTATAAGGCCCACTAGAAACATTATCAGAAAAAACTTCAATCAATTCTGATATTTCAGTAATTTCAGTTTCAACAATTTTAAATTCAACTTCGCACTTTAAGTCATACGAAGGATATGTAAGCGTCTTTCCGGATTTTTCCAACTTCAATACATTTCGTAAACAACTTCGCATTTCGTCAACTGTACCAACATCTTAAAAACCTCTTATTTCCAATTCATATACAAGTTCGTCTTTCGCCAAACGATTACATTCGAAATTCAAATCCATTTTGATCTAAATTGATCAAAAACAACTAATAAAAGAACCCAAAAAAAATTAACTCCAAAATAGATTAATGGAACTATAATTTCCACGAAATAAAGTGAAAATATCAAAAAGGGATATATAAAAAAAAATTCCAATAATAAATGTTCGACTTATTTCTCTTCACATATATGAATTGTTGAATGTATAAAGAAACTCGATATAAACACTGCTTCCGACTAAAAAAGAGATAACACAAAAGCATATGTTTTGTTCCGCCGACAGTTCTCAAGGTAAATGAAAGAATTTGCGAACTCGAATTTCTCGGAATTTCCGCACGCAAAATCAACACATAAAACAATACCTACCAATATATCGAAACACAACCAAATAAATCAGAAATCTAGCCCCAGACGTTGGGCGCCAATTATTTTATGTTACGTGCTCAAATTGTTCCTAAGTCAATACCCTAATTATGGTAACATAAATAAGAATTTTCAAGGGGAAGCTCGCGGTTTTGCTGCAGTGGAGAAGGGTGTGGGTACTCAAAATAATTATTTAAATAAAAGGGGCGCCAGGTGGTTTGAAGAAGAATACTAAAACCCTTGAAAATAAAAGAAAGAAACCACCAAATAACTATAAATCGGGAAATTGGAACGAAAAGCGAAATATATAAATATTATAATGAAAATTGGTTGTACTTCAATATTCAGTCTGATCTAAACTATTTAATTAATAAGTTAACAGTACCTGAGGGGTTTTGATCATATGATTGCCGGCATTCACTTACACAAACAAAAATATAATAATCACCAGTAATTAAGAATTTGGTTTGTATAATGTTGGGGATTTACTTAGAAGAATTTAAGTGGACTGGTTTTGTTTGAGAGTTAAAACTTATAAAATATTCTTACCTAAAAGTGGGTCAACTTGAAAGCTATGGATCTTGTAGCAGTCCTCACTTACCAGAAGCAGAATGATTGAGCTCAACAAACTGAACCAGTAGTGGAAGATCCTTTATGATTGAGAAGCTGGAAATTATTAATTCGACCCCACTTATCCTTAAGAGTGTCACAGAGTACGCCACTGATGACAACTTATTTTCTCACAACGGAGTCTTTTGATACAAAGTTTATTGAATGGAAATACTGTAATGCAGATTACGCAACTTCGTTTTTCAGTGAACACCGCGAATGAAAATGCGATATTTTCCAAAGATTGTGTACGTAAACTACGAAGAAAATTATTATTATTTTCGGAGGCAGAAAAGGAAACAATCGATCTTTCGTATCATACGTAAAGAATGATACTGATTCGAAATTAAAAATGTGTGCGCGAAGCGTCTGGGATCACATCTGTTTTAAAATTACTTCTGGAAATTTCACTTTTTGTAAACAAATGGAATTAATACCGAAATTAAATCCATTTGAAATGTAATAACTGTAAAATCATTGAAAACTTAAAATGAACAAAAAAAAGAACGTTCACTTGGTGTGAACATAACCGCTCACCTAAAATTTACCTAATTTTACAGACAAACGACATTACAAGAAGAAACAATGAACTAGAATACCTTATTATCTTAAAGGTTAAGAGGCACCAATTTTGTTAGCGCTCTCGTGTACTGACCAGTTGCGGTCTTAACAGACGCTACCCGAATTATACCATCAGGTCCCGGATGTAATTTCCATATACGTCCGATAGGCCGAGTGGCAGCGCTTGTTTCTACACCCTTTAAAATTACTATATCTCCTTCAGAAGGACAAGTATTTTCTGAAGCCACTTATTGCGCTGAAGCATAGTATGCAAATAGTCACTTGACCACTTTTGCCAAAACTGTTAAATAATTTTTTATGTTGTTCCCAACGATTCAAAGGAGCTTTGACATCATCATATGTCAACTCGGGACTGGACAAGAGTGGGGCACCTATTAGGAAATGTCCTGGTGTTAAAAATTCACCGGACTCAGAGGGGTCTGGAGATAATGGACAAATCGGTCTACTGTTTAATACAGCTTCGATACGAGCAAAAAGTGTTGCTAACTCCTCAAAGGTACAGGCAGTTGCACCTTTTTGAAAAGAAGCCTTTTTGCTGACTTCACTCCGGCTTCCCAGAGATCACCAAAATGAGGAGCATATGGAGAGATAAATTTTCATTTAATGGATCTTGATGACAAATTTTCGAAAATATTAGAATTATTTTGACTGAAAAAGTAATTAACTTCAACAGAAATATAACGCGCTGAACCTACAAAATTTTTACCGTTATCTGACCAAATCTCTTGGGGTAAACCCTTTCTTGCAATAAATCTATCCAAGGTTGATAGAAATCCCTCCACATTGAGATGAAACTAGTTCTAAATGAACGGCCTTAGTTGAAAAGCATACAAATAAAGCAAGATATGCTTTTAACATAGTTGGCTTACGTGAATTATTTGACCGATAGGAAAATGGTCCGGCAAAATCCACACCCACCTTACTGAAAGGACGAGCAATATTTACTCTTTGTGAAGGTAGTGGAGCCATTAAAGGTTGATACGTAGCACCACGAAATCTAGTGCAAGTGATGCATTTTCTGATGCATTCTCGCACCAGACCTCTGAGAGACAAAATCCAATAACTCTGCCGAATCAAACTCATGGTCGTGTTCGGACCTGAATGTAGGAAAACCAAATGATAATGGTTGCAAAGTAATCGCGAAAGCACGCATTTATTCGGAAGGAGAATTGGGTGCTTAGCATTCTCAGATAAACAAGAATACTGTAGTCTACCGCCCACCCTGATCAATCCCGCAGAGTCAACATAAGGACTTAAGTTCCTCAAAGATTTTTCAATTGATTTTTTGTTTGATAATCTCTGATTCATTTGATCAAAATAGTGATTTTGAGTGATCAAAATAATGGAATGTAAAGCATTCTTAAGCTCAGATTGTGAAAGAAGACCAGTCAAACGTATTTTCGAGTTCAGACAATTATAAGTGAATCGCCGAACGTAAGCAAATACTCTTTTCATTCTGTTTAAACCTGAAAAGCTATCCAAAATATTCAGAAATGGGTTAATAGTAGGTTTGGTTGCAATTCCAGCATGAAGACTAGGTTTCAATTCAGGTAATAAACAAGTCTCAGTGTCAGAATTGATAAATGGTGGTGGCCAATTTACAACAGGCATCGAAAGAAATTCAGGACCATGAAACCAAAATTTTTGAGTTTCCGGATTCACGAACTGGTGAGGAACGAGACCTCGAGAGGCCAAATCGGCGGGGTTAGAATTAGTTGGAATATGATGCCATGAAGCATCAGAAACGTTTATTGCGACTACACGATTGGCAACAAACGTTTTGAGCCTATGAGGCGGGGTTTTTATCCATGAAAGGACAATTTGGGAGTCGGAAAATAAACGAACCTCCGAAATTGGCACTGGAAATTCATTTTTCAAAATAACCTTTAGCAACTTGGTCAGCAAGACTGCGGCAGATAGTTCCAGTCGAGGAACAGACAAGGTTTTTAATGGAGCCACTTTGGATTTTGCAATCCATAGATGAGCGTGTATGATATTTTTTAATGTAACCGATAGGTAAACAGTGGCTGCGTAGGCTTTTACGGACGCATCACAAAATCCCGCTAATATAATGCTACTTTTAGGAGCAGAAATTACAGATCGTGGAATTTTAATATTCGTAAGTAAGTGAATATCATTCACTATTTTAGACCAGTCATTATTACACGCAACTGACAAGGGGTCATCCCAAGCATGTTTTACCGACAATAATTTTTGTATTAGGAGCTTCATTGAAATTACAATAGGAGATAAAAATCCCACTGGATCAAATATACGTGCAATATAGGAAAGAATTGAACGTTTACTTGGTTTTTCCTTCAATTCATTCACATTGAAAATGAATGAATCAATTGCTGGAATCCAACTTAAACCCAAAACTTTTATTCCCATGCAATCATCGTCAAAATTTAATTTAGCCCCAATATGATCAGGGGGCAGGTCATTCAAAATATCGAGACAATTGCTCGAAAACTTTTTCAAAGAAAATCCGCCACTCTTCAACATTTTCTGAAGCTCATCGCGCAGTTCAATCGCTTGTTGAACGTCAAAAGCGCCGGTTAAAATGTCATCGACATATATATCCTCGTTCAATACTTTGGATGCTCTAGGAAAAATTTTCCTCTCGTCAATTACGAGTTGTTTCAACACTCGTATAGCCAAGAACGCCGAAGGTTTCAACCCATAAGTGACAGTGTTCAATTCAAATTCTGTTACAGGCTGATCGGGAGATGAACGCCAATATATATGTTGAAATTTGCGGTCAGAAGGACATACTAGAATTTGTCTGTACATTTTTTTCTATATCTGACAAATGACTATAGGATACATTCTGAATGAAAGTAAAATTATCTGAATATCCTTCTGTAATTTAGGACCTCCCAACAACATATCATTCAACGAGTTGCCCGACATATCTAAATCTGAGGCGCTTCGTGGTTGAGCTAGAATCCTTACGAACAACATGATGCGGTATCACATATCTATTGGAAGTTTTGGCACGTGACATATGATTTAACTTTAAATATTCTGACATGAAATCGTTATATAAATTCAAGGAAGCTTCATCCTTCATTAGTCGATTTTCGAGCGAAAAGTATGATTTTAGTGATCTTTTTGAATTAAACGAGAGAACTGGATTTGGATTATCCACCTTGAAAGGCAACGACACTACGCATCGACCACTTTCATCGCGAAAGTGAGTAGATATGAAATGTTTCTCCACGTAGTCATCTGCAGGATCCAGAATATTAGCCTGTGCAACTTCTTCCAACGACCAAAACTTTTGCATCTGTTCGCTGAGATCAGATTTAGTCAAAAGAACCGACTTAGCATAAGAACACATTTCATTTATGGGACCTATGATTGTCCAACCGAAAAATGAATTAACGGCCGTAGGGTATCCAGGAGACGAAATACGACCGTCACGTTCGAAAACGATTGAATAGGTATCAGCAACAAACAACATATCTGTAGTGTACTTGAGTACACATATGTGTATTATTGGTTGCCTAACTATGGAATGACACAGGATGGTGTTATGAAGCCAAGATGGTGACACAGTGTGCTTTTAACCTTTATGTACTGTACATGTAGCAAACATGTTGTAAGGTATTTTCATATATAATAAACGTATTAATACAAGGTGTGTTAAATCAAAAACGTTAAATTGGCGACGAGAATAAAAAGTAGCAACCAGAAGTCACCGAGAAAGGTAGTTTTCAATTTTTCAAGGCGAAATAAAGAAAATAACCTGAGAAGCCATGTCGGTTAACGTAATTCGATCCACAACGATTGGAGCTATATCTGAATACAGACCTAGTGAGGATTGGCAAACATGGTCCGAGAGACTAGAGCAGTATTTTGTAGCGAACTATATCGAAGAGGAAAAGAAAGTGGCAGTTTTGTTGACGCTGATCGGAGAACAAGCTTACAAGACTTTAAGAGACTTATGTGACCCAATACTTCCCAAGAACAAAAAGTTTGAGGAACTCTGTGATATCTTAGATAGGCAGTATTCCAAACGAATATCAGTATTCAAGGAAAGAATAGACTTCTACAATCTCAGACAAGCAGAAAATGAACCAGTCAGACAGTGGTATGCCAGAATAAAGAATAAAGCCAGTTCATGCAATTTTGGAGCAAACTTGAGTGAAATTCTCAAAGACAGATTCATATCAGGACTTTCAAAAGGTCAAATTTTGGACAGAATATGTGAAGAAGATCATAAAAGGTCAGTGGAGCAAATTCTTGAAATAGCTTTAAGTAAGGAGGCTTCGCTAGCAAGTTCAACACACTCAACATTCAAGATGAATGTACAGGAAAGATCCAAAACAGATCAGAAGTACCAGAAGAAGAATAGCAAAGGAAAGGAACCAAGCAAGTGCAAGCGCTGTGGAAATGGTGGTCATGATGCTAATAACTGTAAGTACAAAGACTACAAATGTAAAATCTGTAAGAAGACAGGACATTTAGCTAAAGTGTGTAGACATAAGATCAATTTTGTTGAAAAAGGTATAGAGAATTCAGAAGATGAAATATGTGATTTCATTGAAATGAACTTTTTTGATAATAATGTTGACTATGTAAAACCCACTAAAATCCAGTTAAAGATTAATGAAAAATTGATTAACATGGAAGTAGACGCAGGGGCAGGAATTTCCTTGATTCCTGAAAATGTTTTCAAGAAGTATTTTTCAAATTGTAACCTGAATCAAACATTTGTTAAATTACGTTGTTATGATGGAAAAGTGATAGAGCCTTTGGGGGAATTTATTGCCTGTGTTAATTTTAAAGATAAAACATTTGGGAAATGTAGATTTATAGTTGTTGAAAATGGATCTACACCATTGTTAGGTAGAGATTTGATAAAATTGCTAGGAATCAAGATAGATTTAGCCAAAATCAAAGATAATGACATTAAGTTAGTAGAAAATGTAGATAATGACTTAAAATTCTTGTTGAATCAGTACAACGATCTTTTTGATGGTAACTTAGGGCTTTATAAGTATGAAAAAATAGAGTTGAAACTTAAACCTAATACAAAGCCAATATTTTGTAAGCCACGACCAATCCCATTTTTACTCAAGGGTAAAGTTGAACAAGAATTAGGGGAACTAGAAAAGAGAGGTGTTATTACCTTGGTGGAGAACTCGGAATGGGGAACGCCTTTGGTACCGGTTTTAAAAGATAATGGCCAAATTAGAATTTGCGCTGATTATAAACTAACATTAAATAAGAATTTAGAAGAGGTTAAACATCCTTTACCAAGAATTGAGGACTTATTTGTGGAATTGCAGGGAGGTCAATATTTTAGCAAATTAGATTTTTCTAATGCTTATAATCAATTGGAACTGGAAGAAAATACTAAGCTATTAGTAGCATGGAGCACTAGTAAGGGTATTTATAGAATAAATCGTTTACCATATGGAACAAAACCTGCATGTTCCATTTTCCAAAAAATTGTGGAAAAGGTGTTACAAGGTGCTAAAAACACGGTCATGTTCATAGATGATATTGTGGTAACAGGCGAAAGCAGGGAAGAACATCTGAAAAACTTGATGGAGGTATTTGAGAGACTGCGTAAAGCCGGATTTAAATTGAATTTAAAAAAATGTAGATTTTTCGAAAAGAAGATTAAATATTTGGGACATTATATAGATAGGAAAGGTTTACATAAAGATCCTGAGAAAATTAGAGCAATTGTTGAGATGGATAAGCCTAAAGACCAGACACAAGTGAAAGCTTTTGTTGGTATGATAAACTATTATGGAAAGTTTATTCCAAAATTAGCTACAGTATTGAATCCACTTTACAAATTGTTACAAAAAGATGTCAAATTCATTTGGACATCCCAATGTGAAAATTCTTTTGAGAAAGCTAAGGAAATAATTTCATCCGATTTGAGTTTAGCATTTTTCAACCCGAAGATTCCGTTAAAATTGGTATGTGACGCATCAAATGTAGGGTTAGGGAGTGTTTTGTTACATGTGTTTCCTGACGGTACAGAAAAACCTATTTGTTTTGCATCGAGAACACTGAGTAAGACAGAATTAAATTATTCAGTTATACATAAAGAGGCGCTATCAATTTTTTGGGGTGTAAAGAAACATTATCAATATTTGATGGGTAACTCATTTGTATTATGTTCGGATCATAAACCTTTAATGGCAATATTCGGAGAAAATAAAGGAATTCCACAAATGCAAGCGGGGCGATTGCAACGTTGGGCATTCTTTCTGAGTGGCTTTAACTACTCGTTACAACACATCAAGGGTTCAGAAAATGGGGGAGCAGATGGACTGTCGCGATTGCCATTAAAAGCTAAAACTAGTGAAGAATCAGATTTTGATTATTTTAATTTTTTAATTGAGGATAAAATACCGATTAGTGCAGAAGTATTAAAGAAACAGTTAAGTAGGGATAAAATTTTGAGCAAGGTATTTCTATACGCAAGAGATGGTTGGCCGTTTGAAATAACTGATGAATTCAAATCGTATAGTAGAAGAAAACAAGAAATCAGCATTGAGAATGGTTTATTGATGTGGGGTTATAGAGTAATAGTACCAAGTAAATTTAGAGAACAACTATTACAAGAAATACACGGTGCGCATAATGGCATGGTTAAGATGAAATCACTCGCTCGACAATACTTTTGGTGGCCGAATTTAGATGCAGAAATAGAGGCATTTGTAAAAAATTGTAATTCATGCATGACTTTTTCTAAAAATCCAAATAAAACTCCGCTAATCAAATTCGAGGAAGGAAAACATGTTTTCGATAGAATTCATATTGATTTTTTGGGGCCGGTAAAAGGAAAAACTTTTTTAATAATCACAGATGCTTATTCGAAGTGGCCGGAAATCTATGAAATGGGGAGAACAGACTCAGAAAGTACAATTGAAAAATTAAGAGACACCATAGCTAGATATGGTTTACCAAATAAAATTATTTCGGATAATGGACCGCAGTTAGTAAGTAATGAATTCCAAGAGTTTTGTAGAATGAATGGAATAGAACATGTTACGTCAGCTCCGTATCATCCAGAAACAAATGGAGCAGCGGAAAATAGCGTCAAAACCTTTAAACATTCTCTAAATAAGTTAATAATGGATGCAGGAACAAAACATTCTAATCTAACAACTTTAATAAATAAATACTTATTTTCATACAGAAACACACCTCACTGTGTAACTGGGGAATGTCCTTCAAAAAAAATGTTCTCAAGGAAGGTAAAGACACGTTTAGATTTCTTAAGTCAGAGTAGTACAGAGAAGGCCAGGCAAAATCAAATAAAATTCCATCATGGCAATAGAAATATTGTATTTGAGGAAGGAGAGGTTGTATATACTAAAGATTTTAGAAATTGTGCAAATAAACCTAGATGGACTAAAGCTAGAATAACTAATAAGATTGGTCAAGTTACTTACCTGGTAAAACCGTTAGATGATAATGAACTTTTATGGAAAAGACATGTAGATCAAATTCTCAGAGTAGGACAGTTTTATGAAGGGGAAGAAATGATAAGGTTACCGAAAGATACTTTAGAAGTAGAGTCAAAAGTAAATGTAAATTTGGAAGAAAAGAGTGAATTAAATGAACCTAGTATTGTAATCGATAGGGACAATAGTAATAAGGAAAACAGTGATGACATGGTAGAATCTAAGATACAAGATGTAATATCTGAAAATAAGGAAAATATTTTAATAACTAGAGACAGGCCTAAAAGGACAATTCGTCCTCCTGATAGATTAAACTTGTAAACAAAAATGTACTTTTTGAACTTAAGAAGGGAGATGTAGTGTACTTGAGTACACATATGTGTATTATTGGTTGCCTAACTATGGAATGACACAGGATGGTGTTATGAAGCCAAGATGGTGACACAGTGTGCTTTTAACCTTTATGTACTGTACATGTAGCAAACATGTTGTAAGGTATTTTCATATATAATAAACGTATTAATACAAGGTGTGTTAAATCAAAAACGTTAAAATATCTATGGGCTGAGAGATATGAAACGATTCATCAGCTAAATTCAAGTGCTTGAAATGTTTAATTATTTCCGGTGGCAAAGGGACAGAAGTTATATTGCTGGTTATTTCAGGTAACACAACAGCCTGCACATGCAAGTACTCTAATCCCGTTCTGGGATACAACTTACAATCTATCAGACCTAAAGGTTGCGCATTGGTCTGACCAATACCAGAAATAGACATATTAACTGAATTAATATCTAAACCCAATTTGTTCACTAATTTCTGACTGATGGCAGAAATTTGAGACCCAGGGTCTAGCACAGCTCTAACTTGCATCATTGTACCGTCGGCAGATTCAATTCTAGCTTGAACAGTATCAAGAGGCACTTGACCGACACAAACCGATTTTTTGTTGATATGATAAGGGTTGATAATATCATTGGGATTATCAAAATCAGAGTCCGAAACTTTATTTTGTTTGTGGAGACTCTTACTTTCTGGAATTTCAGATGGATTGTCTGACTGATTGACAAATTGGTTATCTGGATGAAGAGTAGTATGGTGACGAGTTGATTTGCATACTCTACATGAATTTTTGGAAGCACAATCTCTAAAATTATGGAGTCCAAGACAGTTGAAGCAACGTTTGCAATATTTTAAGTAATCAAATTTAGCTTGCCTCGGCATTTTTATATAAGATGGACACGCAAACAAAGGATGTGTATCATTACATTTTGGGCAATGAAGTTTTCTTGAATTCGCTGAACGAGATGATACACCGAGAGAATTATTCTGAGAAGAACCAGCAGAACTCGTGAGCAAAACATTTTTTGTTTTATTATGAGATGAACTTAAACCTGTTGATTTATTCGAAGATCTAGAAGAGTTCTGTTCGCAAAACTCCTTAGCTTTAAGCTGTTTCGTAACAAGATCAATCACAGCCTTATATTCAGGAATATCAGACGAGCCTGATTGACTTTCAAATGCTTTTCTAGTATAATTATCAACGTTGCGTAGCGCTAGTGAAAATAAAAGAAAATCTGATAAATCTTTTATGTTTAGTGCTTTTATTGCGTTAACGGAGGTTTGATGGCAATTTAAGAATTCTTTGAGATGTGTTACAGAATTATTAGTTGAAGACTTGAAATTTAGAATTTCATTTAAGTACATAGTCATTATCATTCTTGGATTTTGATAACGTGATTTCAAGTTTTCATATGCCAATTCATAATTTTCATTGGATAACTGCAGTCCTGATATAACTGCAAGAGACTCATTCCTTAAATAAGATTTCAATAAGTGAAATTTTTGTATTGGCACTGTTGAGAATATGTACATTTATTTTATTCATTGGAAGCTGTTACTCTTGAATTTCTGCGCATGAGCTATAGTATGTTGATCGTTCGTGCGAGTGAGAGTAATCAGTATGCAGGTAATTAATGAGTATGGAAGTAGAGATACATTGTGAGGTTAAGTTGGATTATTATAGGCAATAAAGCCATTTCATTTATGTTTTATATTAGTTGGATTATTTTTCCTGTGAAGTACCACCTCATCTTAACAGGCACTAAACTTTTATTTTTATGGACTAGAGAATTGAAAAGTTGAAAGAATTCTGGCCTTTCTGAGCTTTCGCCTGAGAAAGGGCGAATATTTATTTTCGGTAGCAAAGTGATTCGAAATTTGAAACCTGTTTATTGGACTCTTGGTTTGCTACTGATTGCTGTTGCTTTAATGAAAAAACAGACAAATTATATCTCCGAAAGTATTGGTTTCTCAGAGTTGGGAATTATATCAATGTATTCATATAATAGAACTGCATCCTAAAGGAAATTCAATTCAAATAATAGTTTATTTATCAAGATTAAATGAGCAATCATGAGAATGAGAAAAGCACCATGGAAGAAATCAAATTAAATCTGGCCAATTTTGCCCAATAACGAACTTAACCGAGATATTCATCTCCCTAAACTACTCTGAAAATTTCAACTACCTACCTCATTCCGTTCGAGAGTTATATCTATGTCTATGGATGAAAAGCAGTCTCACTACTCTCAGATCTCTTACTTCATGTTCAGTTCCGAAATGTAAGAATTTTCTGAGATAAACTAATATCGGAGCAAACAACTGAGATTTAACTCACTTCGCTCACAATTCTTCGATTGATTAGTCTCAGGAACATCATTTGACATTATGACAATTCATATTCATACATAGAATAATATCATTCTGTGACAACGTTGAAATACGATTTATTATTGAAATTTTGAAAAATCATATCTGAGATTTTTCTCACTTCGCTCACAATTCTTCGATTGATTAGTCTCAGGAACATCATTTGACATTATGACAATTCATATTCATACATAGGATAATATCATTCTGTGACAACGTTGAAATACGATTTATTATTGAAATTTTGAAAAATCATATCTCCGAAAGTATTAGCTTGTTAGAGTTAAAAATGATATGATTGGATTCTCATGATAAAACTTTTTATTAAAAAAAATTTAATTTGGAATTTGTTTCGTAAAAAAAATTTTTTTTTTTGTTCTCCGAAACCATTTGTCCGATTTTGCCCAATAACGAACTTAGCCGAGATATTTATCCCCCAAACCTACTCTGAAAATTTCAACTCTCTAGCTCATTCCGTTCGAGAGTTATCGTGCCTACGGCCGGCCGGACCGGCCGGACAGAATGAATTTCGACCACGGATTCTTGATCAGTGAGTCGAACCAAATCGTTTAAGACCATTTTCATCGAAATATTCGAAAATTACAGACATTTGGGCAAATTGATAAGCACTCAGTTCCGAGGAACTAGAGCGCCAAAAAATAAAGCCCTAATGTGAGATACCACCTCAGCAAACGCCAACTCCGACTGTGCCGTTTCAACGAGTTCAGTTGCTAACAATTCGGAATTAACTTCCATTATTTCCTCTTGAATGCTTTCAAATTTTGCCTCGTACGCAGGTATTTTCTCCTGGTACGTTTGTAATTCAAAAAAATTTGAAGAATCGTAACCCTTTATTTTTTTCCATATTCCGGTTACAATAGAGAATACATTGGCTCTCTTATCGACCAATTTATTCAATACGGAATTGTCTGTATCCGTTTTACGTGGCATTATTGTAAATAAGCGAAAGAAGAAAGAGATTTAAGAATTTATCGATTGAATTGAAACAGATGTGAGCTCTGAGAACGATCACTTGCCAGTTATGCTGAATGTTGCCAGATTTTAATATATGGATGCGTATAAAAAACTATTTTGATGACCGTAAAAAAAAGAAATATGAGACGAAGTTAATGAAAATTTAGAATTAGATAGTGAAATTAAACCCAATATCCGGCTCGAATTAAGGACCAATTTTGTTGGGGATTTACCTAGAAGAATTTAAGTAGACTGTTTTTTTTTAGAGTTGAATCTTATCCCAACACAGCACGAAGAGGACAAGTGAAAACAAAATAATAAAGTAAAATATTCTTACCTAAAAGTGGGTCAACTTGAAAGCTATGTATCTTGTAGCAGTCCTCACTTACCAGAAGCAGAATGATTGAGCTCAACAAACTGAACCAGTAGTGGAAGATCCTTTATGATTGAGAAGCTGGAAATTATTAATTCGACCCCACTTATCCTTAAGAGTGTCACAGAGTACGCCACTGATGACAACTTATTTTCTCACAACGGAGTCTTTTGATTCAAAGTTTATTGAATGGAAATACTTCAATGCAGATTACACAACTTCGTTTTTCAGTGAACACCGCGAATGAAAATGCGATATTTTCCAAAGATTGTGAACGTAAACTACGAAGAGAATTATTATTATTTTCGGAGGCAGAAAAGGAAACAATCGATCTTTCGTATTATACGTAAAGAATGATACTGATTCGAAATTAAAAATGTGTGCGCGAAGCGTCAGGGATCACATCTGTTTTAAAATTACTTCTGGAAATTTGCACCTTTTGTAAACAAATGGAATTGATACCGAAATTAAATCCATTTGAAATGTAATAACTGAAAAATCATTGAAAACATAAAATGAACAAAAAAAAGAACGTTCACTTGGCGTGAACATATAATATAAACGAATTAATGGAATTTCAAATAAATTCTACTCATCCAGATATTTCCTAGTCGATGCAGTCAGGGACGATTCCCCTAAAGGTCGAAAACTTCCGAAGTGGAGAATGGAATGACGAACCCTCTGGATAGAAAGTCTGCCTTCTGTCCTCCGTGCTGATTTCGGGTATAATGATAATGTATAATTTTCCAAAATAGAAATCACAAATTAAAAGGGAAATGAATAAGGAAAAGCCTAAAAGGAAAATATAAAATTACATTACGATTACGATTTCATTCTCTCATTTACCTGGGATGTTGGGCGGCTTGTAAGCACTTTGTTGAACGATGTAATTTAATTCCGTTTAAAACGGAAATTCCACAATTTCTTCCCAAAATATTTCAAACCAAAATGAAGAAATGAAGGAATTTGTATTTCAGAAAGAAACAATAATCCAACCAATATAGTTGATTGAAAAAATAATTCAATATTAGCTTCCACTGAATTTCTAACGATCGCTTCAACTTAAGAGATAAATCATCATAGAATAATGAACGTGCAATACTGGTTGTCTAAAACTAATTCATCAATAAGAATATACGAAATATTATTTTGCATCCGCCCAAAAATATTTGTAACATTGCTTTCTCTTTCCGTTAGGTTATCGAGACAACAAAAATATTTTTTAATAATTTTCAAGCGATACGATTCTCACAAAATTTCAAAAACGTGCTTAGGTTTATATTCTACAACTATTCACCAAGTTTCAATTCGATCGGATTTATATTGGTTGAAAACAAAATTATTACTCGGAAACCCTTGGGCCGATTATGCCCATTAACGATCTTGTCCGTCGTATTGGGATGCGCCACCTACCCTGAAAATTTCAAGTCGCTAGCTCTTTCCGTTCTCAAGTTATCGTGGCAACGGTCGGACGGACATAATCAAATTAGACATCGAATTCTTCATTGGGGAGTCGAACCAAATCGTTTGAGACCATTTTTCGTCAAAAAATTCGAAAGTTACAGACATTTGGACAAAATGATAACGCGATGTTCCCCAGAACATACGCGCAAAAACTATGACTGTCATTGATTTACTAAATTTATTCTAAGATAGACACTCGCATTGAATATTGAAAAATACCTACACCCATTCTGAATAAAAATAATTAATGTCGTACTCGTAATGAGGAATGGATGATTCAAAATCGCACGCCCATGCTTATCCAAAAGAAAGATTTAATGCGTTTCAATGCGATCGGATTCATATTGGTTGAAAACAAAATTATTACTCGGAAACCATTGGGCCGATTATGCCCATTAACGAACTTGTCCGTCGTATTTGGATGCGCCACCTACCCTGAAAATTTCAAGTCGGTATCTATTTCCGTTCTAAAGTTATCGTGGCAACGGACGGCTGGACAGAATGAAATTTGACCTCGAATTCTTGATCAGGGAGTCGAACCCAATCGTTTGAGACATTTTCGGCGATATATTCGAAAATCACAGACATTTGGGCAAAATGATAACGCGATGTTCCCCAGAACATACGCGCAAAAAAAGACTGCACATTCTCTTCTGACAAGTGGGATAATAATTATATCATAGATTTCGTCCAAAATAATTAATTGGGTATAAAAGTTGATTTTAGGATCACTGACCGAGAAATAAAGTTCTACTGAAATAACAATATTAATAAAATTAAAAGATTGTAATTACCTTGTATTAGAATTTTCAAATATTGAATGTTGAGTTAACGGATTGGCATGTTGTTTAAGATACCTTTTCCCATTTAATCTGGTTTCAATATCATTAGGATTGAAATGATCTGAACAAATGATATGGCAGATATTTGTCCATCCCAAAAGAGAAGCCCGAATTAGTTTCTTCTCATCGTCATCTGGGAACCTGAATTCAAGAAAATTTTCTAATATATATTTTCATTGAAAACTTCTTTTGTTACTACCCTATATTGTAAATGAGTGAAATAGTTTATGTGTATATTGATAATTCTTTAGAGAAACCTACCATTTGCACAGTTTGGCAACATGAAAATATAGCAACATCTTGAATGGAGCAGTATACGTTACAGTCGACCAGCTCGAACTTTCAGAATCTACACACGTTTCGATGTAAATAAACGTGTCTCTACTATATGTATCGTCTAAGATTGCTACTATCCTAGCGATCCGATTAAACTGTTGTAAGAACCGAATTCGTAAACAGATACAGATACCTATAAATTCACGTGGAAAACAACTGAAATAATTTGCCAAGTTTTGGAAGTTCTAAATTGTATAATTTTTTTTGAGGTTCCTAGTCTCGGTCTGTTTTCAATGAAATTTTGCACGACCCAAGAGGTCATTATTGGTCACCAAAATGCAACAATTAAACTGAATCCGATATTTTGTTTCTGAATGTCAAGCAAAATATTCCGCAAAATAGATTTTGAATTTGGGGCGATTCTCACGAAAATTTGCAAAAGTTTTTGTATCGGTCTTTTGCATCTTACTCCCGAGTTTCAATTCAATGAGATCAGTATTTTTCGATTTATTGTGGAAACAAAATTTTAATTTTTTTTTCAGTCTGTAGCTATCCGATCAATACTTAACTAAACTTCACATGCATATAAAGGTCATGATTCTACAATTTTATTTTAAATTTCAGATAGATCCAGTAATCAGTTTCGAAAATATCAATTTCAAAAATGGTTCAACTAGAAATGACCATAACACCGAAACCACTTTTGTCCATTAACGGATTTGTTCGAGGGTTATTGTGCTTACGAACGGACAGAATTGAATTTGATCCCGTATTAATCATCAGTGAGTCGAATCCAATCGTTTGAGACCATTTTCGGCAAATAATTCGAAAAATACAGACATCGGGACAAAAAGCACGCTGTTCCTGGCAGCACAAGCGCGCTAACATGGATTTCATTCATATACCTACATGTACAACATGAGGTGGAAAACATTTTCTACATGAAAATTATCTCTATAAATATAGAAGAGTATTTTAATCACAATATTTCCAATAAATATTATACATTTAGAAGAACAAAATCAACGGTGAAATGTAAGAAACATGGAGTTCATACTGTACAACTGATGTGGAAAACAAGCGCGTAAAAAAGAGACGCGAAATCATTAGCATCATTAACTTCTGACAATCGAATATACATAATAAAAATAATTAGGACGAGAATATTTTCATTTAAACTGTTATTTGATTTTTAGGGAATAAGATGACTTGAAATAACAGATCATTGGGATAAATAAAACAGAAGAAATCAAGAATATTTTTATATGCATTGGGTTTGAAATTAAATCATTATATAAACAAAGAGTCTGTATTGATTAAATATTTGGCCACATCACCATGAAACATCACATTAACTTTATTAACATTTCAATCAAAATTCAGAAAAATTTCACATTTTTTAATGAAAGTTGCAAATAAAATAATAAAAATACAATAGCAAATTACAATTTCATCAAGTTTCTCAGTGAAAAATTTAGAGAACCATTTTTCGTCATACTGATAAATCCTATTTTGAATATACACATCAATAAATTCTTGATTATGACACAATAACCACAATAATAAAATTGTTCAATGATTTGGTTTGTATGGTGCTTTTCAATATGAAAAGAACCATCCAAACCAAATTGTCGACCCTCTAGATAAAATCAATAAAAAATTGACACATAAACAAAATCAAAATACATATTCGGACGATAATATCATTAAAAAAAAAATTATGATCCAGTTAATCATATATTGTCCAAACTAGCAAAATTGTAATATTTATATAATATTCTGTACAATATTTACACACACCAATGAATACCCAAAATCCGTCAATTCCGTACTTTCTCCAGGTGAGTATAAATAATTTTAAATAAACGAAAATAGGTGTGAATTGAAAAGAATTTTCACTTTCATTACTTAATCATTAAAAAATACAGTGATATATGTATAATAAATAAATAAATGAATATAAATAGTGCTTACGAATGCGCTTTCCATGAAGACAAATTTTCTTCCATGAACCATAAATTTAAAGTTCTCAGTTTTACTATCCCAAATTTGGGTGAATGATGCCATAATGGCCTCCAAGGGTATAGTGGATATTATGATTCATATACCTATACTGAATTCTGAAGCATATACATATACAGGTTGTTCCTTAAAGACATGCTAATATTTAAGAGAGCGACTTCTTTACTTATTTTAAGAAATAAACTTCCTATGAACGTATGTCCTAAAAGTCTAAACTTTTGAGATACGGGGTGATAGAATTTTGAAAAAAATCAGTTTTATAATAATAACTGAGAAAATATTGTAGACATCTTTATAGAATTTGATACATGTCTCCTTACTCATCAAGGTGCATTTTGAGATCTACAAAAATTTTCATTTTCTCTACCAGTGGCGTCCATACGGGTTTTGCATTGAATATTTTTGAAGAAAAAAAAACACTACGCCACTGCTTTCTTTTGCAATCAAAATTACTTTTGAGATCCTCATTCATTTTTGAGCAAATTTGATATCATGGGTTTGCTTTGTCCGACGCACGTTTTCCGCTTAAAAAATAAAAAACATTTTACTTCAGGATCAATTCCACAAAAATCTGATGCGGTGTGGAAATGTTTATGCATCGACTGAAAGCAAATTAAGAGAGCAGATTTGTTCCAAAATGAATGAGAATCCAAAAAATATGTTTTCTTGTCAGATGCTCTGTTCTTGATTAAAATAATTAAATTAAAACTGCATCATATCGCAGTAGGTATATATATTCTTTTGACTGAGAGCTGTATATGTGTTAGCAGAGGTTGGTGTAACGGGGTACCATACAATTCGACGTATGATACAAGAGCAGTACCAAAATTTTATCACCCTATATCTGAAAAGACTTTTAGGGCATATATTCATAGGAAGTTTCTTCCTTGAAATGAGTCAAAGAATCACCCCCTTAAATGTTAGCATGTCTTTAAGGAACACCCTGTGTATAAAGAATGTACGTGAATGTTTTATGGTTCCACCACGTTATCTGAATATTATTCCAGAAAGTTGGAAACGAGAGTATATGGCTAATTTCAGAGCAAGACATTCTGATTCAAGCCTCCAAAAAGCTGGAACATGTAGTTTGACAAGGGCGACTTCCTTCAACGCCAAAAATGTTATATCGTTTCTCAACAGAATTAAAACTTTCATGACTGGCATGCATCCTATTTTAATCTATTACTAAGATGACACTCCGGCCCAAACTGTAAAGCTTATTCAAAAAGTGATTGGCACAAAAGGAATAACCTAACCTAACCATTTATATTATAGGTGAATAGGACCCATGGATAATCCATGATGTCAGAAAACATCCATGCGTCCCATAAATCTGGAAGCGTTGGCTAAAATCCAGAAATATTCACGAAAAACTTTTTTACCAGTTAACAGCACTGAGCGACTAGGAGATAATCAGAAAATGTTTCTGATCTGGCAGATGGAGGAATGTCTTTAATAGCTTATCAATTGTAAGTAATCGAGCACAAGCAGGTCCTCAGCAAGGTGACATTCAATCAGAACAATGCTGACTTCGGACATTCTCAATAATGTAACAAGTCCCGCTAAAAGAAAGGATCCAGATCCTCAGCCGTGTTGATTCAGTTTGAATCCACGAATAACCAAAAATTGAAGAAACAAGCAAGCCAAAAACTAAAATAGAAAAGGATATTTTCATTTTCAAATTAGAGGTCATTCTCGCAATTCAAAATATATTTTGACGATTGTCAGAACTAATATTGATCTACCAACCAAGCACGAAATTGTTGTGAATACTGTTGATGTATCTCCTCATTTCTAAACATTTTAAAACTGCACACTTCAAAACGCAATTGTGATTTTTTTGCTGCTTGATTCAATAGAGATATGATAATATTTTTATTAAAGTAAAATCACCTATTCTTCGGTTATCCTCCATTATGTAGTTAAATGAAATAAAATATTGGAAATTTTGAACTCATTTATTTATTGTTCTAGAAACAACGCCGACGTTTCGGAACGGATTGTTCCTTTTTCTAAAATTCAAGATTTAACACATTAAAAATTACAAAGGTGACATCAAAGAGTTAATTTACAAACCTAGTTTCCTAGTTTGATAAATGCCAAACTTTATGAATAAATTGACGATATTGTAATATCGTCAATTTATTTATAAAGCATTTATCAAAGAGATCAGTTTCGTTTGTTTACGGTGCAAATATGTGAGATGGAATTACGACTAACAATCACGTCGTGTTCATCTGTAGTCTGAATTGGCTCGAATTGACATGGACGTTTCTAAATTGCAATTAACCAGTATTTGAAAAAAAAACAGGAACAACGGATAAAACAATGAAAACGATACAAACGTATATATAGGGAGGCAAAATAATGTAGAATGTCATAAATCTGAGACCATGGTAATCATTGTCTTCTCCTCTTAAAGTATTTTTCCTCAACCGATCAACCGTTAATCAAGTTGTTATAAAAGATACTGAGGTGCTTTACGTCTTCTCGGTGGTTGACTGTGTTATTTTGTTTAATTTGGATCATTAAATCTCAGTAACAGCAGATTCTATAATGCCTATCTAGAAAAAGTTGGATAAATTCTGACCCAAAATAACTATCCCATATATAACTTTCCTATACAGGGTGTCTACTTTAAAAAGGGCCAAACTTCAACGGGAGATTATTCGAGATATTTGCAACAAAAAATGTCATATAACACATGGTCCAAATCCTGACGGTTATTCTTCAATTTAACATTTCTTGATTTCACGAAATATTTCAAATTTTTCCATAAAATCAATTATAATTCAGTTATCCAAGCAGCCACCTGAAATTCGATTATATATCTGGAAAGGGCATTAAATTTGCTAAAAGACAAAAATTTCAGTGTGCCAAAAAAATCATTTTTGCGGGTGTGGTAAGAAGATGAATATCACGATTCTTAAGTGACCAAAATCAGTCATATTTTTCCAATGGTTTTATCGATGAAAAATTATTTATTAAGCTCACGTTTTCTTTTCAGCAAAAACTACCTCATTTAATGTACTTTAAAATGACATACCAACTTTTGCGCTAACTGCTTTTCTTCTGCCATAATATCATGGCTAACAAGTTAACAACAAAAAAGTCTAAACATTCCAAACCTCAATTTGCTCTTTCTTGAAGTTCCTTGCGATTGAATATCAAAGTGAACATTGTACAAATTTGAAATCTAACAGTTTTTGTCACTTAATATTTCTGAGTATTAGTAACGTTTTCTTGAATTTAACAAATTAACGCGATTAATATTAAGTGTTATAATGCCTGTTTTTTCGAACATAGAATATCGCGATATGCTGTTCATATATGGATTTGCGAATGGAAATGCTCGCGCAGCAGTTCGCGAGTATGGTATACGTTTTCCGAACAGACGACAACCAAATAGAAAGACATTTGTACAAGTGTTCAGAAGATTAGGTGAAACAGGCTCATTTGGTGGTTACCGAATAAGAGAAGGTGGTCGAAATGCACAGCAAGGCCAGCATGCACCTGCTATACTCCAAGCTATTCGGGATGACCCCACAACAAGTACTCGTCGAGTTGGATGTAGATTGAGGATACATCATTCTACTGTACACAGAGTACTAAAAAAAAATAAGTTTCATCCATACCATTTGAAAAGGTGCAGGATCTGTTAGTTGTAGATGCTGAGGTGAGACTAACATGTTGTAGGTGGTACCTGAATAAGTTGGAAGAGTGGGGGAGCGATAGAATATTATGGACTGATGAAGCAACTTTTACGAAATCGGGTTTGATAAATTTGCGGAAAAGCCATGTATGGAAAAGAGAAAACCCCCATGCAACTATTGTTTCTCATTACCAACATTAATTAAGGGTCAACGTGGGGTTGGGAGTGATGAGAGGTGAACTTTTTGGACCAGTTATACTTCCCGATCGCCTCAACTCTGAAGAATTCATAAGATTAATTTAAAGCAGCGTAGCAAACATATTAGATGAAATGCCCCTGGCTAATAGACGAAATTTGTGGTTTCAAACGGATGGCTGTCCAGGTCATAATAGTCGGAACGTACGAGACTTAATGAATCAATATTTTGGGCAACAATGGATTGGAAGGTACGGTCCGGTGAGATGGCCACCAACGAGCACGGACCTTACGTCTTTAGATTTTTATGTTTGGAACACCTTAAAAGAAAAAGTGTATCAAATTCGCGTTCAGACTCGAGAGGATTTGATCGAAAGGATACATATGTGTTGTGCAGAAATTCGTCAAAAACATTGTGAACTTCGTAGGGTTGTGGATTCAGTTCGAAAGCGATCTGTAAAATGTATCGAACAAGGCGGTGGACATTCCGAACAATTGTTATAAATAGCATGTAGTGTGTTTATTAGTATGTGGTATGTTTTCTTCACATTTTTTCATGAAATCTGCTTATCAGTTTATTTCTTCAAATTACTCTTTTTTGACAGATACCTGAATTCATAATTCTCATGAGAATAACTTCGATATTCAATCATAAAGAGCTTCAAAACTGAGCATATTTTGGTTTGGAATTTTTCGACTTTTTCGTTGTAATCTTGTTAGCCATGATATTATGGCAGAAGAAAAGCAGTTAGCGCAAAAGTTGATATGTCATTTTAAAGTACATTGAATGAGGTAGTTTTTGCTGAAAAGAAAACGTGTCCTTAATAAATAATTTTTCATCGATAAAACCATTGGAAAAATATGACTGATTTTGGTCACTTAGGAATCGTGATATTTATCTTCTTACCCCACCCGCAAAAATGTTTTTTTTGGCACACTGAAATTTTTGTTCTTTTAGCAAATTTAATGCCCTTTCCAGATATGTAATCGAATTTCAGGTGGCTACTTGGATAACTGAATTATAATGGATTTTATGGAAAAATTTCAAATATTTCGTGAAATCAAGAAATGTTAAATTGAAGAATAACCGTCAGGATTTGGACCATGTGTTATATGACATTTTTTGTTGCAAATTACTTGAATAATCTCCCCTTGAAGTTTGGCCCTTTTTAAAGTAGACACCCTGTATATATTATTAATAGAATGATAAAAGAACATACCATAAACACCGCCACCTGTGTCTGCAACACCCCCAATGAAACTACCCGGTGACACCGAAAGAATATTCTTTCGGTGTTACCGAACTACCTCGTATTTCAAATTCCCATACCCACCCAGCCTTTCCCATCGTGTGGACATATTGTTCAGTTTGAAGTGTAGATGCGCCTACTATAACTTAGTTACCACCAAACAATTTTTCACCAAACTCAAGGAGAGAACACCTTACACTATCGATTCAGAACTAATTTATTAGATAACATGTCAAGGCTGTAACAAATGATATATAGGCCAAACAAATCAGTATCTGAAAGGAAGAATAAAACAACACAAAAAAGACTGTGAAAACAAAGCTGACTACAATAAGACAGCCCTTATACTACATTAAATGACCACAGGCCATAAGTTTGAAATTTAAAATACGAAGATCTTGGATAGGGAACAATACGGGTATAGAAGAAACATAAGCGAAATGATCCAAATTAAACAAAATAACACAGTCGACCACCGAGAAGACGTACAGAACCTCAGTATCATTTATAACAACTTGATTAACGGTTGATCGGTGGAGGAAAAATACTTTAAGAGAAGACAATGATTACCATGGTCCCAGATTTATGACATTCTACATTATACTGACTCCCTATTTATACGTTTGTATCGTTTTTATAGTTTTATCGGTTGTTCCTGTTTCTTTCAAAAATACTGGTTAATTGCAATATATAAACGTCCATATCAATTCGAGTCAATTCAGACGAACACGACGTGACTGTCAGTCGTCGTAATTCCATGTCACATATTTGCACCGTAAACAAACGAAACTGATTCCTTTGATCAATGCTAAACTTTATGAATAAATTGACGATATTGTTTAGAAACTAGGTAGGAATATTAACTTTTTGATGTCACCTTTGTAATTTTTAATGTGTATAATTTTGAATTTTAGCCCTGAAAAAGGAACAATCCGTTCCGAAACGTCGGCGTTGTTTCAAGAAAAATGAATAAATGACTTCAAAATTCCCAATATTTTATTTCATGTAAAATCAACAGATATGTCAATTATGTCCATACTTTTTGATAATTGGAATCTTAAGCGGCCCATACACGCTCAATATTATTGTTCAATGTGGTTTGCACAATATATTGACGGTGGCCCCTAGATGGTCAATATTATTGTACAATATGTTGGTTGGTAAAAAATGTCTATCGTACGGAGGCGATATTGATGGTTGTGCAATATATTGCGCTATTGCGCAACCTTTCAATATCGCCCACACACGATCGATTATATTGCACCAAACCAAAATATTGTACAATAATATTGAGCGTGTATGGGCTGCATTAAGCGGCCCATACACACTCAATATTATTGTGCAATGCGGGTTGCACAATATATTGACGGTGACCCCTAGGCGGTCAATATTATTGTACAATATGTTGGTTAGTCAAATATTTCTATCGTATGGAGGCGATATTGATGGTTGTGCAATATGTTGCGCTATTGCGCAACCTTTCAATATCGCCCACCAAATGTCCACCACAGAACCTGGGTCCCTTTTTCCTGCCAGCTTTTACAGCCGTAAACTGCACATCCTACCATTATGTGTAATACAGTTTTATAACAAAACAGTCCGTAAACGCTCAGATAAATGCAAGAAACACGCGTCCTCCGCATCGTTTTGTGTCCACCAAACTGTCAAAGTTTTGGTTTAAGATCGATAGCGTTGCGTAGTACGTCATGCGGTATCCCCTCTATTCCCTAGTCAAAGATTGGAATACTACACTCTTGAAATCATGAATGATATCAATAATGAATTAAATATTCAAAGCCTCTAAGATTTTTTTCAGATGAAGGTTTATTTTAGTAATGCAAAGAACTGTCATCATATTATCCTATGATAATATAACGAATTAAGAATTTTTACTGTGGAATTGAAAGAAATTATTGATCATTCAAAACTTATTTAAAGAAAAGAAATACTTTAGAAACTAGACAATCCATCTTTTCAAAATCAATGAATTTTCAAGTTGTAACAATATGAAGAAAAATAACAAATTTACTTATAGAGGGTGATTCACGAAGAATATTTCAAAGAAAGACTTTGTTAGGAGAGATGAATTCTCGGAAAAAATTCAGATTCGTTCGACTTACCGGAAATGATACCAACTTTCGATTTTTAAATGTAGTAATATCCAGTTTTTTCATTGATAATCAGATTACCCATTGAATTCTACATTGTTTTAATGTGTCACTTACATAATTATTATTCACTTATAATACCACAAGAGCTTCAAAATTATCGGGTATTTCCCGATAGGTTCGTTGCAAACAAATGAAGGAGTTAAGTTTTTCAGGTTAAAAAATCACGAGCGCGAAGCGCGAGTGATTTTTCCTGAAAAACTTGACGACTTTATTTGTTTGCAGGGAACCTTGAGGGAAATGCCAGATAATTTTGAAGCTCGTGTGGTATTCGGGGGATTATTTTTCCGTCCCAAATGTCGGCCAATAGAATTGCACCATGAGATGAAATGAACAGTTAACAAATAAGAATTTCATAATTGTACCTTCCTTATAGTCTTCTCCATCCATTTTCTTCATATTGTAAGCGTAATCTTTCATAATGTTTGCCAATTGCGCTTCACTCGTTTCAGCACTCAATGTGTATTCCCTCTCAGTACAAAAAGTAGTAAATTGGTTCCAAACTGTTTTTTTTGCCTTCTCCGTATTAATGGGAACATTTCCTTTGACTTTTTTATCGATGGTGGACAGAGAACAAACTCCAAATCGACTCATTTTCATGCAAAATCTCCAATTTTCACAATTGAATTCAACCTGTCAGTTTGACGTTTGTTTAATTTGACTTTTTTTTATATATAGCAACTACCAGAGAAAATAATCAAAAAATTATCAGTATAATACCATGTAGGTTGTACCACGTGACGTCGAATGGTGCAATTCTATTGGTCGATATTTGGGTCGGAAAAATAATCTAGGAGAATCCGTGTGAAATCTGAAAATGCATGAAAATTCCCAATTTTCTAGCTTCTATCAGAAGACATACCAATGCGTCTCCTTCGTTAATTACAAATTCAATTTAACATACACGGTGTTTCTATTTCAATGTCAAAGTCAGTCATGACAAAAACCTCAAAACTCATGTTTTTCAAATTCAGCTGGAATCTACGTTAAAAATTGTATATTTTTTGTAACACATACTACTGCTTTGCTTACAGAATATCTCGGGAAATAAGTATTTTAGAGCAGTAGTATGTATTATAAAAAATACTCTATTTTTAACAGTAGATTACAGCTGAACAATAAAAAAAATGGGTTCTCTGAAAAAGATTAGTTTTGAGGTTTTTGTCATGACTGACTCTGACATTGAAATAAAATAATATATGTATGTTCAATTGAATTTCTAAATAACGAAGGAGAAGCATTGGTATATCTTCTGATAGAAAATTAGTAATTTCCATGCAAAAATCTACAAGTTATCAACATTGGTATGAAGCCCTATTTGAAAAAATTTAAAGGGTTTTTTCAGATTTCACACGAATTTTCTGAGAATAGTATGTAAGTGACACACTAAAACAATGTATAATGTAATGGGTGATCAGATTATCATTTGGAAAAAACGAAAGTTGATATCATTTCCTATGAAACCGGAAGTCGAACGAATCTGAAACAACAAAGCTTAACTATAAAATTTCAAGTGTTTATCTCGAGTCTTTCTTTCTAATGAACAGTCTTCGTGAATCAGCCTGTATATAAATCTATATGAATCCTTCAAATTGATATCTTCGAATGTCACAGAAATAACCCTTTGTCCACTCTAGTAATAAAGACATCCGACCATCTGGTCCTCTCTGAAGAAAAATTATTGATTGAAGGTCAATACAACAATCAACTTGACCACGTGCGATTTCGCTGATGTGAATGAAGATTACAGGATATAATATGTACAACTACCAAGAACATAGTTAAACACGGAATTATTCAGTAGACAGATTACAGTTGGTTTCAGGTTTCATGCACATTCAAGTGATGAATGTGACGAGAAAAAATTACACTGTAATCTAGATACATTTGCTAAGGTTTGGTTGGTTAACGTTAGATGTAGTGCGATCAAATTTCGTTTACAATGTGTTCCTCCATAAATGAGAATAGCACAAAATTTCGATTAAATATTGGATACACTCGAAATCGTTGTGTGAGCTAGACATGATTTGAGCCTATGAAAGCCAGAGAAGTCTAAGTCAGATTTTTCGTTTTTCCATATTCCAAATCCATTAAATGGATGAAGAAGTTTTGTATCTTTGGTCAAAATATGAAATTTAAAGTTTGATTCTAACCATTACCGATGGTGCTTCAAATGTGGATGTATAACGTGATTACGTTTACTGTCCGACACTATAGTAGGCAAAGTCTGATCATTATGAATGAAAATATTCGATGGATGACCAGTCAATCAGTTTACCCCCACAAATATAAATAATGATGATTCTGAAATTGGACCATTTGGTGGAAGTGAATATCCAGAATCGAGAGACTCTGAGTTCACAAGCTCAAGCACATTAAAAAATGTATTTTTCAAGAACATAATCTAACTTTGTGCAATCAAAATTCTTTTAATACTTCACAAAATGAAGGATTGGATAATGCAATGGTAGTTTCCTTCATTTGAGTTAAGTTTTCATATATGCTTGTTTTTCGAGTGAATAGCAAGTCCCTAAAATACAAACACAGGAAACAATTTCAGTGGCAATTAAATCAAAACGTGTAGGACGAAAGCGATTTAGAGAACCTGAGGGGCGGATATCGACGAAGAAAATTACCGGAGAAGTGTTATTTCGGTTCTTTACCTATCAATCACCAGAATATATTAAATATCTGGAGGATTATTAAAATATTACAAATTATTTATTTCAAAATAATTATAAAATAAGTATCATACTAATAAGGAAAGCCCTGAAGGTCTAAGTCACAAAATTAAAAAATTGGACAGATATATATTTTTTGCATGAATTCAATATTGGAATATTCAAGTTTGACCAATCCTGAAAATAATCACCCGGATCCATTCAGTTTTTTCGTTCGTTCATTTTTTCCTACATGATCAACTTTGAATCACAATATCTCAGAGCTACTACTACTACGACTTAGACCCCTATAGCTTCCATAGGCTGATTTGAGAACAATATAAACGAGAATTTGGATCTTTGGGGATCTATAACTTTCAAACTAGGAAATAGTTCAAACTATCGCCAGTTTACTGTTCAAGAAATTAAGTAGATATGAATAACATTATTACTTATTTTCAGCTAAACAATTGAAAATAACCTGCTATTGCTTAGTAAAGGCGGGTTTATACAGCAAATAAAATAAAATAAGAAACGAATTAAAATAAAATAAGAATTAGGGGCTAAAAGGATCGGTTTATACAGATGATCATCTTCCAAACAAAATGAAATAAGAAGTAAAGATGTTCGTTGGTCATCTTGAAATGTGCATATTGAACTTTCTTATTTTATTTGCTATATAAACCCGCATTCACGCTTCAATTGAATGTTGACCTAATTAACAGATAAGTATATCCTTGCCTAGTAGAGAATAAGATTTTGAAAAATTAACAATAATATATAATTTCTCTTAAGATCATTTTCAAGTCTGGATTACATTATTATCATCAAATGTTTAAATCGTAGTGGAAAATGTCATCAGTCGCAACACAATATGCAGATAGATATGCATATTGTATTGCAACAAATAAGAAGAAACAAACAAAATTGCTCATTCCCACATTGATCAGATATGGTTTGAGGAACATTAGTGATATATCACTAAACCTGCTAATAGTACTAGTAAAGTGTTGAATATTTTCATTCATATTTATACATCTAGAAATTAATGTTTGTTTTTAAGTAGACCCACTAAGTGGTTTTTGCCGCAACACGAGCTTTTTTAAATAGCAATTTGTTATTGATCGTTGAATGTTCACCAATAAACAAGCTATCAGATATTCCCTTCACCTCAAGACCAAGTGCCTTATAAGAATCAATGCGGCGAGCGGCCTTATATGCAGCCAGAAAATTATCCCCTTTTTATTCTGGAAATGAATCGGACAATGATGTTTTTATGTTTTATGTTTTTATTTTCGCAGGAACTCTGGTAATGTGGTCCATCGAGGAGGAATCGATAGTTATATTCAGATATGGCTCAATTTTGGACACAATCTCGACCAAGCTTTCATTCGATTCTTCTGGAATATTCCTTATTTCTGAGTTGTTGGAGCGACTGAACTGTTCCAAATGATCGATCTTAATATTCAGAGTTGATACTTCCTTTTTAAGTCATCCGCGACAAAACATCATTGAATTTATTTAGTTTGATTATCTCGAAGTCGCTATTTTTTTCCGAGCAAAAATTGACCGACTGTCGCAGCCCCGTATCTCCGACGTCAACCGGGCAACGGAACCGGACTCGATAGACTCTTCATCATCAATTTGGTCCTCACCATCTTCCGCCGCTTCCATCACGGAATGATACGTGGATGCACGCTGCCCAGTGTCGGGGATCCCGCTGGACGGGCTCAACACGACGCACATCTCCAGGCCGCCCCGCCAACTCTTTGATGATTGATAACTGAGCCTTGGATAAATCACTGCACCGACTGTTTGTGTGATAATGATCACGAAAAACACAGTACAAACAATACCATGTGAGCTAGGCGTAATCGGAAGACTGCATAATCTACAAACTGCCATCTCGACTTAAAAAATGAGAAACAAGTCAAACCACTGCAGTAATAAATACTACAGGAATATTTTCGGAATAATTAATTAACATTTTAACATTCACACTGTCTACGAAGTTATAATCTAGAATGAGAAGAATACTTCAAGAACCTCAGAGGATAGGAATAAAAATGATGGGACGAATATTGATAGCTATATGCACGATTGATATTGTGAACGGCGAAAAAAAATACTGATAACACAAATTTCAATGGAAAATTTTCCTTTCTAGTAGTAGTTCTCTAGTTGATCAGAAAATGAAAGAAAATTCCTCGATAGATGATAATTTTTGAAGGTATTGATTAGGTAAGTGAAAGAACAATATTAGATATTCAAAAAACATTTTCACAAAAATATTGTCGATGAAGTACCTTTGGAAATTCATTAGATTCTTTTATTATAGCCCCTTGTACTATTTTCGACTCTAGAAACAACTGCCTGTTTGAATCTTTTGAAGCTGCCATTTTTATCATTGAAAAAATAATTGTTCTTTCAATAAACAACCATACACCTAAAATGAGCATCACTTCAGAATTTGTAATTATTGAATTGAATTGCAGCAATTCTTTGACAGCCGATCAAAATGAACTATTTAAGATTGCAGATTTTTCTCAAGATAAGCCTGAACTAAATGACAGCCATCAAACTAAGATGAAATAATTTAAATGACCTCCCCATTTCAACATTACTTCTCAAGGCACTTACAATCACCTTTACTCTCCTGATTAAATAATTTCCAATTTTGCTTCAATTACGAATGAATCAAAAAATATTCAGAACAACCTAAAGTTAACTCTTAGATTACAAATCACGGAAAACACTAACCTAAAATAGCATTTTTTCCATACATAAAAGTATTTTTAATTTAAATAAATAATTCTCAGTAAATTGAAGCATCTTTAAGCCAGAATAAATCAATGAATCAGTAATCTTCGAATTTCATTCAAAGATCTGTTTTCATTCAAAGATCTGTTAGGCTATGACATGCTCATTTCTCTAGGATGTATTGGAATGTAAAATTTCGAACCGAATGGTGGTCTATATTTAATTCCCACTTCTGTGTAACAACTCTCCGGAAAACCTAAATTACAAAGATATATGTTACCGTTATCTGTAGCATAATATAATGGTAGCGTGGCCACTAACGAACATTTCGGATGGAAATGAGGCGTTCCTTTCAATGGTGGATCGATTGCAAAAATAGGTGCTCGATTTCTGTTTGTCCAGTTAACCAATTCTGGGTATGATTTGTTCAAATCCGATTCGTCACACAGTGCTAAGAGTACAAGGTCACAGTTACAGGGCAGATCTCTGACTTTAGTAACTATAGAACTACCTGTATGTTTGAACAAGGACATCTCTCTTTCGACTAATTTGTTGGTTGTTGGTACCCAATGAACAATCGTTCGTACTCCATGGCTTGCTAATTGTCTAGCTGCATTAATGCCTGTTGCACCTGGCCTAGAAATCAATTTCAAATAAGTTTTCAGTAGAGAAAATCAAATGAGCCAGCAAGGTTGCACAATGATGGGGAATTAAATGCACATCTTGACATATACAGGGTACAGAGGTGAGTAGGTTGTAGAACTCATCAAACGAAACCGTTTAATAAAAGATAACGTACAGTAATAGCCCTCTATTTTGAATCCTCCTATATTGACCAACCGCTTAATATAAAGTAATTGTAGTGCGAAGTTTGTTTCATACGAAGGCGTAGAAGAACCACATTTAAAAGAAAAATATTTTTCTTTATAATTCTGACTTCAAACTCGGAATTACATCTTATTCGATTTTAAACGTGGAATTATACCTAATTCCGACTTTAAACTCGGAATTAGACATATTTCCGACTTTGAACTCCGAATTCAGACTATTTCCGACTTTTCGGAATTATACCTAATTCCGACTTTGAACTCGGAATTAAGACTAATTCCGACTTTGAAATGAATTGAGACTAATTCCGACTTTAAACTCGGAATTATACCTAATTCCGACTTCAAATTCGGAATTATACCTAATTCTGACTTCAAACTCTGAATTATACCTAATTCCGACTTTGAACTCGGAATTAAGACTAATTCCTACTTTAAACTAGAGAGAAAGAAATGGGAAACCGTCAGTAACAGAAAAAAAAAACAAAAAAATTGCCAAATTACATCCTAGAATTTATAACTAAGAAATTCAGAAATCGAATAAGGTTCGATATTTATGATCAAGTCTGTGAGAACTTTCTTGAATTTCCTATAATTAACTATGTCCAGTATATTCTTGGGCAAACTATTATAAAATTTTATACACATATACTTGGAATTTTTTTCAGTTAGTGTCATTTTATGTATCTGAAAGTGAAAGGGAATAGTACGTCTTGTGTTATTAATATTCCTTAAATTCTCGAAATAATGAGGACTTGTTTTCACAAAGAGAATGCACTCTAAAACGAACAATCCGAAGAAAGTTAGAACCAGAATCCAGAATCTCCAACAATATTTAACCGATCGTATTAAAACTTGAAACTTGGCAGTAGAGTTAGGTTATGAAGGCTCTTTCAAAATTTCAGCAATTTCAAACGAATAGTTACTGATATATAGAATTTTTTTTTTTTTATTTTCGATGATTTATTAAAAAATTTCTACAAATACTATACTCACCAAATTTTGCAAACATTTTCGCGTTGGCATTCTACAACTAATAACCATGTTTGAATTCAATCGGTTCAGTATTTTTCGAGTTAATGAGGAACAAAAAACCACCAAATTTCAGAAAATTTCAGATGGCTATAACTCTGAAACCGTTTGGCCGATTATGCTCATAAACAAACTGAAATGTCGCGTTCTGGTGCATATCCTAACCTGAAAACTTCAAGCCGCTTTCTCATTCGGTTCTCAAGTTATCGTGACAACAAAAATTTATTTATTTATTTATTATTAACTAAAATATTACACGAAGTTTCGAGGTGAACTGGTCACCCGTACAATGTTAGATGTAATAGTCCTACAGAAGTAAACTTAGTTACTTGTACATAGGCTGGCCAACCTAAAACTAACTTAATTCTAATAAATCAAAATTACACACTACTAGTCTCATAAACAAGACGTTTTTGCGCGTATGTTCTGGGGAACATCGCGTTATAGTTTTGCCCAAATGTCTGTAACTTTCGAATATTTTAACGAATTACGAATTACGATTTAGTTCGACTCCCCAATGAAGAATTCGAGGTCAAATTTGATTCTGTCCGTCCGGCCGTTGTCACGATAACTTGAGAAAGAAAAGAGCTAGCGACTTGAAATTTTCAGGGTGGGTGGCGCATCCCAATACGACGAACAAGTTCGTTAATGGGCATAATCGATCGAATTGAAACTTGGTGAGTAGTTGTAGAATATGAACCTAAGCACGTTCGTGAAATTTTATGCGAATCGTATGGCTAGAAAATTAAAAAAAAATTATTAAAAAATATTTTTGTTGTCACGATAACTTGAGAACGGAAAGAGATAGCGGCTTGAAGTTTTCAGGTTAGGATGTGCACCAGAACGTGACATTTCAGTTTGTTTATGAGCATAAGCGGCCAAACGGTTTTAGAGTTATAGCCATCTAAAATTTTCTGAAATTTGGTGGTTTTTTGTTCCTCATTAACTCGAAAAATACTGAACCGATTGAATTCAAACATGGTTATTAGTTGTAGAGTGCCAACGCGGAAATGTTTGCAAAATTTGGTGAGGATAGCAGTTGTAGAAAATTTTCAATAAATCATTGAAAATAAAAAAAAAATTCTATATATCAGTAACTATTCGTTTGAAATTGCTGAAATTTTGCAAGAGCCTTCATAACCTAACTCTACTGCCAAGTTTCTAGTTTTAATACGATCGGTTAAATATTGTTGGAGATTCGAGCATTCTTGTGTGAGTTCAGTAGATGGGTGACCGTTGCCTCGATAACTTTCGAACGAAAGCAGATATGGACTTGCAGTTTTCAGGGTAGGTTGCGTATCCGAAAGGGACAGTTGAGTTCGTTTTTGGGCATAATCGGTCTAACGGTTTCCGAGTTATACCCACCTGGATTATTATTTCCTTGATAACTCAAAAAATAAATATTCGATCGAATTGAAGCTTGGTAACTAGTAGTAGAAAATCAACATAAAGACGTGTTTAAAATTTTGTAGGAACCATACCCCTAGAAAATTTGAAAAAAATTACGAAAAAAAAAATTTTAAGAGCCGTGCTATTAGAAAATTTAAAAAAATCACGAAAAAAAAATTGGTTCAAGCACTGACGTGAAGTCAGAAGCTTTTGCGCGTATGTTCTATTGTCCATTATTCTGTATTGGACACCCCTAATCGAATTTACCATGGTAAATTATGTTGTCCATTCTCCTGTATTGGACACTTAATTCGAATTTACCATGGTAAATTCGAATTGAGAGTGTCCAATACAGGAGAATGGACAACATAATTTACCATGGACACTTGACATTGGACACTTAATTCGAATTTACCATGGTAAATTCGAATTGAGAGTGTCCAATACAGGAGAATGGACAACATAATTTACCATGGTAAATTCGGTGTCCAATACAGAAGAATGGACAATAGAACATACGCGCAAAAGCTTCTGACTTCACGTCAGTGCTTGAACCAATTTTTTTTAAATAATAATGAGAATACCAACTAATATTTTTCTATTATGAAACTTTTCAATGTCTTCTTTATTTTTGCTCTATCTGTCCTCAACAGTTTAAGACTATCTGTTAATGTGTTGAACACTTTTATAGCAACATAATAACTATTTTTCGTACCTATTCGTTTGTTTATTCTTGGTAACTGTAGGCTCTTATTCCTTGTGTTGCTTCTAGAATTTTTGTACTTATCTTTTAACCCAAGGTAATGTAATGATACTGCTTCTAAATGGAAGAGTTGGCGTGGAGTTAGAGTATTGTAATGCGTCTGAGTATTATTCTTATTTATTATTTTTAGTATTTTCTTTTGAGTTCTTTGAATAAAGTTTAAGTTATTATCATAAGCTCCGCCCCAAGCAACTATTCCATAGTTCATTAGACTCTGAAAAAATGCATGATAAATTACCATCAAAGCATCAGTTGCCATAAACTTTTTAATTTTGGCAAATATAAAAATCAGGTATCTAGTTTTCTTAACAATATAATCAATATGTTTTTCCCATCTCATATTAAAATCGAAGTATAAACCCAAGTATTTGTGATAATCTACCTTTTTCAGTATATGATGACCTATGTTGACATTTAAATTTCTTGGCACACTATCACATTAATTACCATATGTTATATTTACAGTCTTTTCAAGATTTAGCGATAGTTTATTCTGTTTGAGCCAATTTACCACAGTTTCTAGATCTCTTATCAATCTCACCCGCGCCTTCTCCCACGTGTCATCACTCGAGATGATGACGGTGTCATCTGCGTAGGATAGTATTGAATTTTCTGGCATATCTTTCAGTAAATCGGTCACGTAGAGAACGAAAAGTATAGGACCTAATATTGTTCCTTGTGGAACACCGATAGATATTTCTCTGTAATTACTTGTAGCATTGTTTATCTTTACTCTCTGTTTTCTACCAGAAAGATAGCTTCTGAACAATTTTAGGGCATTGCCTCTTATGCCATATCTTTCTAATTTGTTTAACAAGATTTCGTGATTTACTGTATCGAAAGCTTTCGCCAAATCAAGAAAGGCTGTAATTATTGGTTTGCTCTTATCTAATTTTTTATAAATTATGTCGGTTATATGATTTAAGGCTTCCGTGGTTCCTCTTTTTCTTACAGAACCAAATTATCTATCAGATATTATATTAGATTCATCTAAAAATACAAAAAGTCTATTAAGTATAATTTTTTTTTAAATTTTGGCTAACTTAGAAATGAGCGAAATTGGTCTGTAGTTTTCGATGCATGTACTGTCTCCGGACTTGTAAACGGGTACCACTTCAGCCTTCTTTAATTCTACTGGCCACGTGCCTTCCTCAATACATCTATTAAGAACGGCGAATCTATATGATTACTCATTGCCTTCAGCGCTGCAACACTAATTTTATCTACTCCGTTCGATTTTATTTTCATTTATTTTATGATTTTGCTAATCTCATTACTATCTGTTGGATACAGAAAGATAGACTTACTGTTTTGGTCAGGAAGTTTCAGTTCCCTGTCTCCATTGTTTACTATTTGATCACTTAATAATTCGCCAATAGTGCAGAAATATTCATTCATGACCTCAGCAATTTCTGCTTTGTTATCGATTTTTTTGTTATTTTCATATATATAATCTACTGTTTTATATTGAACATTATTTTTACCCAATTTGTTTTTAATATTGTTCCACAGCTGTCCTGAGTTGCCACCAATCTTTTTTATTTGTACATTTTCGAATTTATATTTGGCATCTTTTATAACTTTACTAAGTATTTTATTATAATTTTTATTTTCACTTTCTAGCGTTTGACAACTAGGTTTTTTCTTCCACAAATTATACAAATTTTCTTTAGTTCTGCAAGATACTAATATGGCACTAGTGATCCAGATTTTTCTGGGTGTTATATATTATTTTTTTTTTCTTTTTTCTTATTTGAAAGGTGGCTTTCTCAATACAGTTATGTAGAATTTCTATCACGGTGTTAATTGAGGCAGTAGGATCTTGCACAGACAAAATATGGTTCCAATCCACTTTATTAGCAAGAAATTCCAACTTATTATAATTTATATATTTTGAATATACCTGATTATATTGTTTCATTTCCGATTTGTCTATATTTATTAGTAAGGGATAATGATAATTAAAGGGGTTATTAATTTTGTAAAATTCAAATTTGATATTTTTGCATTTTTTAAAACAGTTGTCTATGCAAGTACCTCCTGCAAAGTCTATTGATGGCCTCGTTATTCCAGTGTAACATGGTGTAAATTTGTGTTGAAGAAAATTATTTAAAAATTCATGGTGTACAGTTTTCTCATAATGTTCAGTTCCAGTATATCAATGTTAAAATCACCAACTACGCAGTGGTTTTTAATGTTTTTTGATCTTTCAAGAATTTTTGCAAACTATTTACAAATTCTGTCTTGGGAACATCATGTGATCTATATACAGCAGTTAACCTGAGTGACCCTCTACTTTTAAGACGTATATCAGTGTTTATAAACTTCAACCTATCTACCTCTACAATATTGGTATCCTCGTGTATGTTATCTTTAACATACACTACAACACCATCAGCTTTGTTTATTTTGCTTTCATTATAATAGCTTTTATAACCCGTCAATACAAAATACTGAGGACAGACTAAGTTCCAAGTTTCCGTACATACTATAATAATTGGTTTCTCATTCAGACGCTCAATAAAAGTTTCAAGTTTTTCAAAATTTGCGTTCAAGCTTCTTATATTTATACTTAAAATTAAATTTTTTTCATTATTAAAGCTTTCATTAAACTTTACGACATTCTCAAATTCATATTCTAATAATACAAAATTTTCAAAATTTAGTATTTGTTCCATAGTTATTTTTTACTTGCTTGTCTGGTTCCCATTCTAGTATGTCTTGCATCCCTTTGTGTAGTTGCCGACGTCGCACATCTTGAGGAATCCGTTGCTGGGAGTTGATAATTTATTTTCTCTATTCTGCTAGTATATCTCTGCATGACAGGATTAATTGGATAATCGGTAAAATCAACAATCTTTTTTATTTTCGCTTTCAATATAGCACACTCGAAACTATCTGTAGCCATGTGGTCAACTGTATATTTTGTGTTGTAAAGTTTGTTACTGAAATCACAGTTAGGACATCTGTTGTCCGTACTTCCACAATTGTTAGATGCTGACCCGAGCATTTCATACACGTAATGCTATTTGTGCACTTAGATTCTTTATGTCCAACTCTTCCACATTTGAAGCAGGGGCTAACATTTATATAATCGTAGATTCTACAACTCTGATATCCAACAAAAATTTTGTTATTATTTTCTCTAATCTGTCGATACAGTTGCGCTGGTAATTCCAATATGAGTGTTTGCAGCTTATTTTTTGCATTTATGTACGAATGCAATATTCTACACTTTTTCTCACAACCAGTACCAGTGAAATTCCTGAGATTTATATCTTCTTCTAAATTTCTGTGATCCATCTTTTCAGAGTTGTCAATGCCAACGACCTTTACTTTTAGGTGCTAACTTGCTCTTTGTGTATTTCATATGTGTTTCCCAACTTTATATTCAGCGCTTCATACACTTTATTGGCACTTTCTTCATCAACACATTGTACCATCATTTCTTGGTCGTTTTTCTTGGTAATTTTCTTTGTTTGTATTGACTTATCTTCAATCAGATATTGTGAAAGTTTCTTTTTACTGTTTCAAGATTTACTTCTTTTTTTAGTTTTTTTTATGGTTATGTTTGGAACACGTTTTATAGTATTGGTATTCTGTATAATTCTCGAGCTTGCTGTTATTTCTGCATGTATTTTTTTTGTTTTTGGTATCTCAGCCCCTTCTTTATCTCTTAATTCTCGTAGAAGTTGTTTTTTTCTTTCAATTCTTGATTCAATTCCTTTAGGAGAATATTTTCCAATTTTAAAATTTCTGTTTCTGATCTGAGATCATTTACATTTTCATCAACTTCATTTGCTGTTCTTCGATGTATTTCGTCAAATAATTGATTTTTTATGTTTTGTCTCTGATTAGATTTTATTTGAGCAATAATGAATTTGGCATCATTGCTCAACACTTCATCCTCTGATTTTGCAGATAGTTTTATTTCCGCATGTTCAGGACGAATAACAAAAACCTCACTCAGTACTTGGGTATTCTCCAATTTTCGAAATTCGTTTGCATGATAAACGTTTTCACACAAAATACACACTACTGCTTTTAGCTTCGTATTTGGATGACACTTATAAGCTTTTTCGCCCAATGTAAAGTTCACGCCTACACTGTGTTCCCCCATTGACATTTCACAAAAAACCCCAACAAATATTCTCAGTGGATGGCCACCTTTAGATAGTCTCGGGGTAAGTTTCACTTGTCTCCAGATATTTACCAGATGTTTCCTGAATTCGGAAACAACAAATTTGTCGCATTCTGTTCTAGGTAAATCACGTATATTCCAACACTTATTTTACGAATTTCTCGATTATTTTTTTATAATTTTTTTAAAATTTTCTAGCCATACGATTCGCACAAAATTTCACAAACGTGTTTAGGTTCATATTCTACAACTACCTACTAAGTTTCAATTCGATCGGATTTATATTGGTTGAAAACAAAATTATTACTCGGAAACCACAGGGCCGATTATGTCCATTAACGAACTTGTCCGTCGTATTGGGATGCGCCACCTACCCTGAAAATTTCAAGTCGCTAGCTCTTTTCGTTCTTAAGTTATCGTGGCAACGGCCGGACGGCCGTACGGCCGGCCGGACAGAATCAAATTTGACCTCGAATTCTTCATTGGGGAGTCGAACTTAATCGTTTGAGGCCATTTTCGTCAAAAAATTCGAAAGTTACAGACATTTGGGCAAAACTATAACGCGATGTTCCCTAGAACATACTCGCAAAAATGGTTCAAACACTGACGTGAAGTCAGGAGCTTTTGCGCGTATGTTCTATTATGTTATGTTCGAATTTACCATGGTAAATTCGATTAAGAGTGTCCAATACAGGAGAACGGACAATAGAACTCACCATGGTAAATTCGATTAAGAGTGTCGAATACAGGAGAATGGACAATAGAACATACGCGCAAAAGCGCCTGACTTCACGTCAGTGCTTGAACCAATTTTTTAAAAATTTTCTAGGTATCCGGTTCTCACAAAATTTTACACACGTCTTTATGTCGATATTTTACTAGTTACCAAGCTTCAATTCGAACATACGCGCACAAATGGAAAGACAACAGCAGAAAAACGAAGAAATTAAAAATAATACATAACATTATAAAAAAGGTTTCTTTCAGGGTTTTCTGTCCCAAACTCTGAAAAATATCTACAAAATAAAAATTAATTATTTTGTGATTTGCTTCTGCGTAAGATACACAAGATATTTGTCAGAAGCAATCACTTGAACAATGTTGCCTAACAAACAACAACGAAACAACATCAAGGTAGAAACAACTATGTATATCGTAACGTTTTGGAGTCTATATCAGACTCCTTCGTCAGACGCTTAACGAAAATCTTTAGAATTATTAATAATGAGTATACGTCCCACAGCATCCTTTAATGATTACATGATACATAACCTTTCAAAAGTCCCCTCTCATAAATAAACTCCTCTGTAGCCGCATGGATTCCTTGAAGAAGAATCGCCTCCGCTAGTTTTCAAAGATATTCACTCTTGTTCTTAGAAATCCCTTCAATATTTGATTTCAAAACGTAGCTTATAAGGCCAGGAGGATCCCTTTCAAAACCAGGTCTGGCCCATCCAAACAATGATATTTCAGAACTTCAGATGTTCGAAGACCGCTACAGGAACAAAATGTAGGGCTATTATCTCCCATAGATCCTACTGTGTTATGAAAAAATCGACCCGAAAATTTATGAATTTAATGTTATAATTTAATATGTTATCGTGACATTCATAGTTTTGAAGGTTCTCTCAAAATTTCAGCGATGACAGACAACTGCTTCCTGATAAAATATATTTCACCCATCCAGCTACTGAACTCACACAAGGCTACTAGGATCTCCCACAATATAGATCCGATCATGTTCATGTAGGTTTTCGAGGCTATCGCAAAATTTCAGTGGATAAATAGTTTCTGATATATAGAATTTTTTTCAACGATTTGCTATGATTTTTAAAAAATTTTCTAGTGATACGATTCTCACGAAATTTTGTAACAATTTTCGCGTTGGCATTCTACCATGTTTGAATTGGATAGGTTATGTATTTTTACAGTTATTGAAGAAATGAAAACGAAATTTCAGATGGGTATAACTCCAAAACCTTTCGGGATTTTGCTTATAGACAAACTCAAATGGCGCATTCAAATGCACAACGTAACCTGAAAATTTGAAGTCGCTATCTCTTTCCGTTCTCAGGTTATCGTGACAAAAAATATTTTTTAATAATTTTTTTGAAATTTTCTAGTGTTACGTGCTTAGGTTAATATTCTACAACTATTCACCAAGTTTCAATTCGAGCGGATTTATATTGGTTGAAAACAAAATCATTACTCGGAAACCATTGGGCCGATTATGCCCATTAACGAACTTGTGCGTCGTATTGGGAAATTTTCAAGTCGCTAGCTCTTTCTCTTCCCAAGTTATCGTGGCAACGGCCGGCCGGTCGGATAGAATCAAATTTGACCTCGAATTCTTTATCGGGGAGTCGAACCCAATGGTTTGAGATTATTTTCGGCAAAAAAATCGAAAATTACAGACATTTGGGCAAAATGATAACGCGATGTTTCATAGAACATACGCGCAAAAATTAGATAAGCCGACAGACTGGCTAAGTCCATTGGTTATTGTTGAAAAAAGCAATGGTGATATGAGGTTATGCTCAGATCCTAGGTCGGTCAACTTGGTGACCCGCATATGCGAAAATGAAAATTGACCGAATAGGATTTTTGTGCTCATTTTGTGCCAATTTTTGAGGTATAAAAAAAAAATTTGTGCCCGGGTATTTTCCGAGATATTTTCAATATTCCAAGTGGGTTACCAACTTGACACTGTAAACCGCATATGGAATTTTGAAAAAAGAATATCATGGGTATTTTGTGCCAATTTTTGCCGTATAAAAAAAAATTGTGCCTATGTATTTTCGAGATAAATTCAATTTTCCAACTGGGTCACCAACTTGACGCTGTGAATTTTTGAAATAGAATATCATGGGTATTTTGTGCCAATTTTTGCCGTATAAAAATAATTTTGTGCCCGTGTGTATTCCGAGAAATTTTGACGCTGTGACCCGCATATGAAATTTTGAAAAAAAGAATATCTAATACCCATGATATTCTGTTTTTCAAAATTCCATATGCGGGTCACAGCGTCAATGGTCTTGAACGATTTGGTTTGACTCACTGATCAAGAATCCGTGGTCGAAATCGATTCTGTCCGGCCGTCCGGCCGTTAAGACGATAACTCTCGAACGGAATGAGTTAGACAGTTGAAATTTTCAGAGTAGGTTTGAGGGATGAAAATCTCATTTCAGTTCGTTATTGGGCAAAATCGGTCTAATAGTTTCGGAGTAACGAAAAAAAATATTTTTTGTTACATCACAACTTTTGAATTCAATTTTTTTTAAGATGCAGTTTCATCATAAGAATCAATTGTTATAATTTTCAACTCTAACAAGCTAATACTTTCGGAGATATGATGTTTCAAAGTTTCAGTAATACATCGTAAGTTCTATACGTTCACGCCAAGTGAACGTTCTTTTTTGGTTCATTTTAAGTTTTCAATGATTTTTCAGTTATTACATTCCAAATGGATTTAATTTCGGTATTAATTCCATTTGTTTACAAAAGGTGAAATTTCCAGAAGTACTTTTAAAACAGATGTGATCCCTGACGCTTCGCGCACACATTTTTAATTTCGAGTCATAATCATTCTTTACGTATAATACGAAAGATCGATTGTTTCCTTTTCTGCCTCCGAAAATAATAATAATTCTCTTCGTAATTTCTGTACACAATCTTTGGAAAATATCGCATTTTCATTCGCGGTGTTCGCTGAAAAACGAAGTTGTGTAATCTGCTTTACAGTATTTCCATTCAATAAACTTTGTATCAAAAGACTCCGTTGTGAGAAAATAAGTTGTCATCAGTGGCGTACTCTGTGACACTTTTAAGGATATGTGGGGTCGAATTAATAATTTCCAGCTTCTCAATCATAAAGGATCTTCCACTACTGGTTCAGTTTGTTGAGCTCAATCATTCGGCTTCTGGTAAGTGAGGACTGCTACAAGATCCATAGCTTTCAAGTTGACCCACTTTTAGGTAAGACTAGTGGGCCCGCAGATCTACCTAGCCAGTAGATCTACATTTTTCCGGTAGTCCACATTTTTTCGGTAGATCTACATTTTTCCAGTAGATCTACATTTTTCCGGTAGATCTACATTTTTCCAGTAGATCTTCATTTTTCGGGTAGATCTACATTTTTCCGGTAGATCTGCATTTTTAATGGTAGATCAATATAATCGGTAGATCAATCAAACCCATAGTTCAACGCCATCTAACGTGTCCTGTTGTGTGAAAGTCCTATCGAAATATGTCGAGTCGTTTTTGAGTTCCTAGAAACCAAATGTAGCGCCACCTACCATATCGTATCGTGAACCTTAGGCATTCCGAAACACGATCACAAAGTTTCATGAAAATCGGTATAGCCATTTTCGAGTTCCTGTGAACCGATCATAGCGCCACCTACGGAGGGTATATCGTGGATCTGAGACCTCCTCAGACACACAGAAAGTTTAATCGAAATCGCTCTGGTCGTTCTTGAGTTAATAAATGCCGAACACGGCGCCATCTACCGGGTTCCTATTGTGACTCTGAGACCCACTCAAGTACGCACACAAAGTTTCATCGAAATCGGTGGAGCCGTTTTCGAGCTTCTATAGATCAATCGAGGCGCCCCCTACAGGATGCTATTGTGAATCAGAGACACGCCGATACAAAGTCACAAAGTTTCATCAAAATCGGTCCGGGCGTTTTCGTGTTCCTATACATCGATTGTAGCGCCACCTACAGGGTCTAAAAAACACGAAAAAGTGTGATTACCCCTCCGGGATTCGACCCCGCCTTCTCTCGGTCTGACACCGAGAGTTCGCTCGCCAGACGCATGCGCCACCGGCTCCAACGTAAATTTTGACCGATCTCCGGTATTCAAATAAATAGTCGGTACTTACCGGGGATAGACATTCTTAATTTTCACTTTTCGAAATAAAATCGCCACATGGCGGTTTATTATAGGGTTTTTCACCCTTATCATCGCTTTTCGTCTACTTTCAGGCCCGAAAACGACCTAGAAGGGCCGTTAGTCCGTCTCTCATGTCAATTTTGACGTTTCTCGGAATGTCTTCTAGCAAGGGAGATTCCCAGAAGCGAAACTTCCAGAACTTGTATCAATTTAGTATATTTAGACTTATCGTAGGTAAAAGTTGAGCTGGTTTCTGACGCACCGATACTTCGTCTTCGTCTCGACGAAAAATTCGGAGCCAGAGCAGTCGTATTTTCGAAGCCTTATGCGAAATAAAGTCGGTCTCGCTTTTTCGCCGGGCGAAGGATAAAAAATACATTTTCGTTCGTTACGGGAAAACCGCGACAGATATCGACTTAGGGTTTTCGGATTTACCCTTTCCCCCTTCCTAAGATTCGATATCCACCCCCTTCGAACCTCGATCCGTCCTCTAGATTTTTAAAACAATTACCAAAATTCCCGATTTACTTAGGAAAAATCGCAAAAATTTCGTCGATTTCTCGAATTTTTTTAACGCATAAAGACCCCTCCGAAAAATCTTCTCGATAGCCTATGTTGTGTAGAAATCTTTTCCCTTTCCCCTCCTGTTGTAATATAGCGGTTATATAGGAGGGTTTAGCCAGACAGGTACCGCCCGTGTTTACACATCTTTCCCTAAGTAAGACTCAATTTCAATTAGTATATATGGAAACTAGTATATATGGAAATATATGGAAATATTTTACTTTATTATTTTGATATCACTCTTCGTGCTGTGTTGGGATAAGATTTAACTCTCAAAAAAAAACAGTCCACTTAAATTCTTCTAGGTAAATCCCCAACATAATTGGTCCTTAATTCGAGCCGGATTGGGTTTAATTTCACTATCTAATTCTAAATTTTCATTAACTTCGTCTCATATTTCTTTTTTTACGGTCATCAAAATAGTTTTTTATACGCATCCATATATTAAAATCTGGCAACATTCAGCATAACTGGCAAGTGATCGTTCTCAGAGCTCGCATCTTTTTCAATTCAATCGATAAATTTTTAAATCTTTCTTCTTTCGCTTTTTTACAATAATGCCACCTAAAACGGATACAGGCAATTCCGTATTGAATAAATTGGTCGATAAAAGAGCCAATGTATTCTCTATTGTAACCGGAATATGGAAAAAAAATAATAGGTTACGATTCTTCAAATTTTTTTGAATTACAAGCGTACCAGGAGAAAATACCTGCGTACGAGGCAAAATAAAAAAGCATTCAAGAGGAAAGAATGGAAGTTAATTCCGAATTGTTAGCAACTGAACTCGTTGAAACGCACAGTCGGAGTTGGCGTTTGCTGAGGTGGTATCTCACATTCCCAGATAGCACACAACATTCTGAGAATGTGATATCTAGCTTCTGAACGTTCATACTTTAGAATATTCTAATAGAACGTTCCATGCATCGTCGTAGAACATCTAGAATATTCAAGGAATGTCCTTCAGTAAACGTTCTGATCACATTTCAAAAATGATATCCATATCAAATTATATGAAGAACATTACTAGAATATCCTTAGAGAATATTCATAGGAGTTGTAGTTTATTTCATTATTTGGTAAGATCCTTGTGGAATATAATAAGAACCTCCTCAGAATGTTCTTTGATCATTGCGTCGCGTGGGATCATTTTGAGATTTATGGTTAATTTAATAGTGTAGTGTAACATGTGACTTTACTACTTCACCTCAGAGGCTTTTCGATGCTATAGAAATTTTTATATCGATTGTTCATAAGCTCGGTCAACACCTCCTACATCCTTTTAGGAGGTGTTGGCTCGGTATATTTTCACTAGTGAAAGTTAATCAGTAAAGTTCTGATTCAAATAGATGAACAGCTTTTCAAGCCGAATATTTTTCCCTAATCTTCCAACCCTGACCGATTACTTCGGGTATCAGAACACGCTCCTGGCTCTTGTTACCAGCCCAGCCTACAACAGAAACAGATATTTATTAATTTCACAATTCGCATCCTGGAATCATCACGTGACGTGACGTGAACCAACATGGCGGTTTTTTAATCTTTGATGGTTCTTTGTACATAAACATTTTTGTGTTCTGTGATAAACAACAAATAAGTTACGTGTTGAGGTCGTTGGTTATTTTATAGTGTTCATTGACTTATTCCGGAGCTTTTCTGCTGTTTAAACTATATTGAAATGGAGAATGAATATCTGAAAAGACTATTGTTGAACAACGGAGACTTTGCTGAACGGTAGGTTCGAAAAAAAGTACCTTCATCATGTGTTTACATTTCATTTCATTACAGATATACATATAATAAAGTTGGGATTAATTAACGGCTTAGATCCTTCAACATTGAATGTTTCTGATCTGGATAGTGGATAATTCAATTGATGGTGTTCCTCCAATCACATATATGGATATTGCAATGTATTTGGATTATTATATACCACAACCTACAAGACATTCATGCATTTTTGCTAATAAAGAGTTCATATCTAATAGCACAATGCTGGGATAATTACTTTGAAAACAAACAGTTATTACTACCAAAAAATACAAATTCAATTGTTCACCTCACAGTCGCATTATTGTGATTTCATTATATGATTTCCAAATAGTTGTTTCGAAGTACGAATCCTATAAGATCTGGAAATATGGGAAAAGAACTGCTAAGAAATTTCATTCAGAAGTTATTATGACATGGCTGATGGCGAAATATTTCACATCTGTAGAGGTTGCTGCAGATTATCGAGAAATGATCTTAATAATAATGATCATGAACCAACTGAAGAATCAATCAATTTTGAAGAAAAGTTTGATTTTCCTATTAAATATTACAACGTATTACAAAAATTGGAGAAAGAGTAATTTAGACCTTGAGGAAATTAAAACGAAAGTGGTAAGTTTCAAGATTTTGATTTGTGTGATGTATCCAAATGTTACATTCAAATAGATTTTTGTTCTCTAAAAAATTCATTGATACTACCACATTACTGGTTATCAAATTTGTTCACATATAAAAATCCTCGAAATTATTGTATGAAATTCTCCTGGAAATTAATAATGTATACTCCTATCTAACATATAGGATTAGATAAGTCCACAGCATACATATTATTATTTATGTTACATTTCGGTTGTTGTTTTAGGTTTACGAGTTGTCAAAAATTGGGGGCCTAAACACAAAGTGATAACAAAAGGAAAGGTTGATGACAAATGCTCTTGCTATGAACTCTAGCTGGTTAGGATTTAAGAAGAAGGATAATTTTTCGGCATTGATTTTTTCCGAAATAGTGAAAGGTAAGAATTTTCGAAGAATTTACTATGTTCTATAAGATAGATAAGATAAGAAATATATTTCTATGTTTGATGGAATAACTAGTCAAGATATTTTACCGAAATCGCTTTACTTGGAATTATTGCGATAACTAAAATACATTAATACATATTTGAATTATCTCTCATATTTTACAGAATCTGTGATGAACATTCATCGAAAGATTACAGAGTCTGATGCCTTATTGGTAATTAAGGACTGGTTGGTTAAGGCGAAACAGAAGGAGGAAAAGTTCCAGAAATTAGACCTCAAAACTATAATCTAGTGAAGGTAGGAATATTAGTTGTACTCAATATCATTCATACCATGAAGCAATATTTTTTGATTATTCTACTAGCTAAAATTTGGTTTGTTGCCTTGTATTTCATTCTGATCTGGGTTTACACTGAAAACTATTAAATTATTCAAGGTGCCTAGTAATATTTCATTTCTTCTCTTCCAGAATCTCTGATTTTGAAACCAAAAGGCTGGTTGGTAGCCAAAAATGATGGAGAAGATAATCTCGCGAATATTATTTTTTTTTATAAACAAAATATTTTGTTATTATTCTTTTGAATTTATTTCAGGAAATGTCTTCCTAAAAATAAAACTGATGACTTGAATTATGTATTATTATAAAATGGATTAGTGTTGTTTGACCTCGAATAATATTATTATATTATTTGTGAAAAAACTAGGCTTATGCTCAGAATCAGCATTCTGATGATTTTTTATGGGATTACGAAAAATAAATAAGAATTTCATAACCATTCAATGTGATGAGTCTATGAAATCTCAAAGTTTAACTAAATTTACAAAACATTTTAATTTTAAATTGAATTATAACAAAAAAGCATTCAATACCGTTAATTTATCGTTGAACACAATTTTTTTTTAGTTTTTCAGTTGGAGTTCGGTATTATTAATTCCCGCAGGGAATGCGGCAGGAATTAATAATACCAATGAATTTATAAATTCAACCAAATATTCTCGGAATTAAAGTATATTCTGGGAATATTTCTAGAATGAGTGGAAATCTCCATAGAATATTTGGAGTAATATTAATAGGAGATTTTTTGAAACGTACCTGGAATATTCTCAAGAATATGCCTGAAATATTGTCAAGAACATTCCTAGAAGGTTCTAGAATATTCGGGAGAACATTCATAGAACCTGTATAGAACCAGAGTTCCTCTCTCACTTAATAGTGCATGGAATGTTCTAAGAATGTGTGGGGTCTGTTGTGAGGATATTCTATGAATATTTGAACATTCTGGCGGTATCTTCTAAGAACATCCATATAACGTGTGTGTGCTATCTGGGTTAGGGCTTTATTTTTTTCATTAAAGGAACAGCAATCAGTACCAAACCAAGAGTCCAATAAACAGGTTTCAAATTTCGAATCACTTTTGCTACCGAAAATAAATATTCGCCCTTTCTCAGGCGAAAGCTCAGAAAGGCCAGAATTCTTTCAACTTTTCAATTCTCTAGTCCATAAAAATAAAAGTTTAGTGCCTGTTAAGATGAGGTGGTACTTCACAGGAAAAATAATCCAACTAATATAAAACATAAATGAAATGGCTTTATTGCCTATAATAATCCAACTCAACCTCACAATGTATCTCTACATCCATACTCATTAATTACCTGCATACTGACTACTCTCACACGCACGAACGATCAACATACAATAGCTCATGCGCAGAAATTCAAGAGTAACAGCTTCCAATGAATAAAATAAATGTACATATTCTCAACACGCCTCCTTACATCTATTTTTTTCATTACAATAATTATACAAACTTTGATTCAAATAAATTTCACATTATCATTATTATTATTTTTTCACATCAAATTCATTATAGTTCTAAATTTTTCAAATTTAACTCTGCCCAACGACTTTGTAAATATATCTGCAATGTTTTCATCAGAATTAATTTTAACTACATCAATAACATTCTCTTTTACACTCTCATGAACGTAATGATAGTGAACTTCTATGTATTTAGAATTTTTGGTAAAATTACCATATTTTGCTATATCTATAGCAGCTGAAGTATCCTCATAAATATTGATTGCTTTAGTGCACTTGATGTCAAATATTTTTATCAGTTCTTTTACAAATTTCAATTCACTCACAGCTTCAGACAACGCAACATATTCAGCAAAAGTCGAAGTTTTTGTTATAGATTTTTGTTTTCTCGATTTTCAATGAACAACATTACCTAAAAATCTTATTAAATAACCAGTTGTTGATTTTCTATCATTATTATCACCTGCCCAGTCAGCGTCAACAAAACAATCAATTACATCATAATTATTATTACTATTAAAAATCAAACTCAAATGTTCAGTTAAATATAAATATTTCAAAATTCTCAAAGCGTATTTAAAATGTGTTTCATTGTAGCAATTTTGGAATCTACTCAAATAATTCACAGCAAAACATATATCTGGTCTCGTGGTCGAACTTATATACAGGGTCTCTCACGAGGAACCTCACCCATATTTATACGGGAAACTACTGAACGTATTTTCATGAAATTCAGCACTTATAAGTATTTCACGATGCTGATGAAATCTAAAATATTTTCAAGGCATGAGCACCTCCGGTTTTTCCGGAAATGACGTAAACTTCCGTTTTTCAAATTAGAACACCATTTTTTCATTGCAGAAATAGATTCCTTAGAAAATTTCAAGTTATTTTGATGTAACATTTTTCAGTTTTGGTTGGAAAATTCTCTCTGAGCAGGAAAATTCGAAAAAAAAATCGAAAATAGAGCTCCGCTGAAACAAGAATAACTTCGAGGTTTTTGGATGGAAAATTTTCATTTTTGGGATTTCTCAAGATGTAAGATTGATGTATCCACTTTAAAAATCGAAATCGCGATTCATGATACAGGGGGTGAAAAAATCGCTTTCAAAGTTAGGGATGACAAAATCGTGAAAAATCGCAGTTATAACTAGAGAAGATGCTCAAAGTTTTGACCGTTAATTTCTAGACATTTATTTATACGTCTCAGGAATGCTTCGTGCGTTGCTCTTCTTATTTCATCGGGAGGAAGAGATCTGCAAAAGTGTTTGAAAACCAAATTGAGTTTCAAAACTATGAATCTAAAAATCTAAACAAACCTGAACGCATTTCTGACTCGTTCTATGCAGTCCTCTTTATCAGTCAGGGGAGTTGAGTAGACAATATTTTTTATCCTACCCCAAACATAATAGTCTAAAGGAGTTAAATCGGGAGAACGTGGTGGCCAAAGATGTGGACCATTGTTCGCCAACCATCGATCTTCAAATAGCCTGTAGAGGATATTTGACACATTGAGTGAATTGTGTGGAGGCGCGCCATCTTGTTGATACCATAAGTCATTATGGTTCTGTACTAGCGGCTCAATTATTTGAGTCAATATGTCAGAATATCTATCTCCTAAGGGAGAACATTCTTTAAATAATGCAAACATGTGTAGTGTTCTATCTTACCAGTTAAAGTCCCATCATAAATGTGAACATCGAGAATTGCATTATTTTTGATGGCGCAAAAAACATTGAAACTCCAGGTCTCTTGAAAGTTCCATTGTCTGAAGTGGTGGTTGTTCTCTTCATCCCAATAATGACTGTTATGCCTATTGAAAGAACCATTCTTTGTGAATTTAGATTCATCTGTCCAAATTATACAGTCTTAAAAGTTTTCATTCTCTTGAAATCGAATCATCATAGCTTCGCAAAACTCTGTTCTCCTGACGAAATCAGTTTCCTTCAAATGCTGTACCCTATTGAATTTATATGGGTGCATTTTATGTTTTTTTAATATTCTCCAAACACTCGATTGAGATAATCCCAGATCAATCTCGGCATCTTTGAGAGAATTTTGAGGATTCACACGAAAATATGCAAGAACTGTAATTTCGTTGTTCTCATCTTCTACTAGACTTTTTTCTCTGTGTATAGTTTTCTTAACGAAAGATCCGACATTTCTCAAGTTTGTCATGGTTCTGTTAATGGTATCTCTCGTTGGTCTGGGTCGGTCAGGAAACCTCTCAATGAACAGTCGAATCGTTCTATCTACAACTTTATTACATTCTCCATGAAGTAGAATGAGATTTAAATAATCTTCATTGGTAAAATTAGGCATGATCGATTTTATAACTTAATACGAATTATCACCAAATTAATAGTTAACACAAAATGCTACTGAATAAAGAGGAATTCGGCAGATGTAATTAATGATATCTATCATTAAAAAAAAAGAATGTAAAACATGGTAAGTTTTTGCATATGGTTCATAAGGAATTATTTATTTATCACTGGAGAGAAAACCGATGGCCGATTAGTTGAAATAAAGAGGTTTCCGATACAAATTCGAATCAAAATTCGCCATCTATTTAGGAACAACCTGTAACTTTTTTCTCTTGCATATTAGGGTAGTAAAATCTAAAACATGGTTTAAGTAACAGTTCCTGAAAATTTCATCTTTTTGGCGTGAAGGGAAAAGAAATAGCTGAAAATTCAAGACGAAAAACAGTTTTTTGTGAATAACTCAGAAAATATCCACTTTAGGGCAAGGGTGTGATGCATACACTCACATTATTTTTTAACGTAGATTCAATATAAGCCATAAAAAAATGGGGTTCTAATTTGAAAAAATTGATTTTTCACGATTTTGTCATCCCTAACTTTGAAAGCGATTTTTTCACCCCCTGTATCATGAATCGCGATTTCGATTTTTAAAGTGGATACATCAATCTTACATCTTGAAAAATCCCAAAAATGAAAATTTTCCATCCAAAAACCTCGAAGTTATTCTTGTTTCAGCGGAGCTCTATTTTCGATTTTTTTTTCGAATTTTCCTGCTCAGAGAGAATTTTCCAACTGAAACTGAAAAATGTTACATCAAAATAACTTGAAATTTTCTAAGGAATCTATTTCTGCAATGAAAAAATGGTGTTCTAATTTGAAAAACGGAAGTTGATGTCATTTCCGGAAAAACCGGAGGTGCTCATGCCTTGAAAATATTTTAGATTTCATCAGCATCGTGAAGTACTTATAAGTGCTGAATTTCATGAAAATACGTTCAGTAGTTTCCTGTATTAATATGGGTGAGGTTCCTCGTGAAAGACCCTGTATAACAGTGCACCGATTGAATTTCTATATTTAATATCTTTTTCACAACTATCAGATTTTTCAAGATGTAAACTCACCTCCATGGGTGTGCTGTACAACTTACAATTTTCTAAACCATATTTTATTACTAATGATGCAATATACTCCTTTTGTGTTAATTTAAGTTCTCCACGAGACTCATCATAAAATACAGAAATACCCAAATATTCTCTTATTTTTCCTAAATCTTTCATTTTGAATTTTTCAGATAAGAGTTTCTTCACTTCTGCTATAAGAGCATAATTTTCACAACAAATTAATAAATCATCAACGTATAAAGTAAATAAATAGCATATTCTTCATCTCTCTTAATATATAAACAATAGTCAATGTTACTTCGTACAAAACCTAAATTCAACAGAAATTTATCGAGACATTCATACCATGCTCGAGGGCTTTCTTTCAATCCATATAAAGCTTTTACCAACCTACATATCCTATCAGTCCCATCTTCGTAGCCCTTTGGTTGGCAAACATATACTTCAGAAGTTATGTTTCCATTTAAAAAGGCTGTATCAACGTCCATCTGTTCAATACTAAATCCCATCGTACAGCAATATGATAACAAAATTTTTAAAGTTTGCATTTTCGCAACGGGCGAATAAATGTCATCAATCTGATCTTTCTGCTGAAAACCTCTAACCACGAATCTAGCTTTATAAGTATTATCTGTTTTTTTTTATGATAGACCCATTTAACATCAATGACCCTTTCATTTTCCTTATTTTCGACTAAATCCCAAGTATTATTTATATTCAAACTATTCATTTCTTTGTCCATCGCTTCTAACCATTTTTTACTATCCTCCGAACTCATCGCCTCCTCAAACGAACAAGGTACATCGGCTCTACAGAAATTAGCAACAATATTTTTGGTTTTTGTTTTATATTCATCGTATCTATCTGGGTAACTTTTACTTCTTCCTGACCTTCTAGGAGTTCATTTTCATTCTTTTCAAAATTTACTTTATCATAAATAGTACTTTCTAAAATTTCATCGAACGATTCTCCATTATCAGAATTTTGTTCTACATCATTATCTATATCCGATTCATAAAAATTTAAAACCGATACACTTCACATTCTCTTCAACAATATCAAGATGTCTAGCAACTATTACTTTATCATTCATAAGCACACGATATCCGACATCAGCATAACCGATAAAAATTCCCATTTCAGCCTTTTTATCCCACTTTGAACTTCTTTTTTGATCTGGTTTCTTAACAAACACTTTACTACCGTATAATCGTAAATTAGAAACATCAGGTCTCTTCCTGAAAAATATTTCATAAGGTGTTTTCATTTCCATTGTATTTGTCAAAGTTCAATTCTTCAAATAAGTTGCCGCACAAACTATTTCGGGCCAATATCTTTTATGAACTTGAGCTTCTTCTAACAAACAACGCGACATATCCATTATCGTCCTATTGAACCGTTCAGCAAATCCATTTAATTCATGGACATAAGCAGGACACGGTGAAATTACAATACCCTTTTCTCGAGCAAAATTATGAACATCACGATTTAAATATTCCGTTCCGTTATCGCATCTCAAATATTTTATTCGTTTACCTAATAAATTTTCACATTCGTTGACATATTCCATAATGCAATCACACACTTCAACTTTAGATTTAATGGTATAAATTTTCGCAATCTTACTATAATCATCAATGAATGAAATAAAATATTTTTCCCCTTTGAATCCCACAGTATGAAAGGGACCGCACACATCAGTATGAACGATCTCTAAAATTTCTTTTGCCCTGTACCTATTATTTTTGAATGGAATATTATTCATTTTATTTTCAATACAAGTTTTACATTTCAAAAATTCACCATCAAGTTTATTGGGTATACCATTCAATAACTGATTCTTACTCAAAATATTCAAATATTTGAAATTTATATGTCCTAATAATCTATGCCATTTTTCTTTCAAATTCATATTTTCAACACTTTTATTAGCAATATTTACAAATTTAAAATCAGATTTCAAATTACTTTTCAAATGATACAAACCATTTTCTTTAAAAGCTACTGCAGTTAAGTTTCTATTTCTATCAATAATTTTTGATATATTGTGTTTTGAAATAATCATATTATTATCTGTGATTTTACTATAGCTTATTAAATTCGAATGCATTTTTTCAGCAAAGAGCACATCTTTCATATTGACTTCATTTTTCGTTCCAAAAGCATGGAAATAACTAACAACATTACCAATTTTAGTAGCTTTTACAATTTTATTATCACCTAAGTAAATATCAACAGGCTTTTCAAGGATCTTACTATTTTCAAAATATCTTTCATCGTTTACAATGTGGTCTGTACATCCACTGTCTAATAACCACTTTATTTCGGTTCCTGTATTAGTTTTGTTTACCTTATTATTCTGCGCAATATGATGGTCGACTCTTGTTTACCAAGCGCAGTTCTTTTCTTCATGCTGTTTTAGTATTCGATTGATGAACAGAGAACTTCTGGAATCTTCCACGATGCGCCCGCGCTCCTTGTTGGTTGTAGTTTCCACGACCTGTGACGTATCCACCCCTTCCGGCTCCTTGCCGGCCTTGTGCTCCTCGCCATGATGAGCCGTTGCTTCCTGTTTGCCCTCCATTTTTACAATCCCTCTGAAGATGATCTCCTTCTCCACATCGATAACAAACTCTCTTATCAGCCGAAAATGTACTTCTTTTCCTACCAATATTATCATCTTTTTGATTTTTCAACTCGGCCATTTGCAGTTTACATTTAACATAATCTGGGGTCTGATCTTCTTCTCTTAAGGTGTCAGTTAAATCACCAATATAACTATAACTTTCAGGCAATGTATTTAGCATGTAGTTTAATTTTTCTTTTTCAGACACACTCGCACCCGCGTTCTTCAATTCGTTCACAAATCTTTCGAAATCACTGAAAAATGTCGCCGAATCATTATAATTACATAATCTCAATTTTTCCAATTTATTTCTACAAACAATTTGGATTCCTGTAGATTCCTTCAAATATAGACTATCGAATTTCTTCATTATATCATATGCCGTTTCTTGATCACATATAAATTCCATCTGTTTATCCGATATAGCACTATATATGTAGTTCAACGCTTTCAAATTATTATCTTCCCAAGAAACTTTATCTTCACTTGTTTTTGCTATTTGTATTACAGATTCACACTTTTTCATTTTTAAGAACATCATAATTCGCTTTTTCCACATACTATAATTTTGTCCATCAAACACTGGTATCTTGAAATCATAATTCGCAATCATACTTCGATTTACGATAGTCGTGTTATCGAATGTTCCAACGTAAACACTTTTTTTCTTACAGCCACTTGAAAACTTTCGAACCACGCTCTGCTACCATGTTAAGATGAGGTGGTACTTCACAGGAAAAATAATCCAACTAATATAAAACATAAATGAAATGGCTTTATTGCCTATAATAATCCAACTTAACCTCACAATGTATCTCTACTTCCATACTCATTAATTCCCTGCATACTGACTACTCTCACACGCACGAACGATCAACATACAATAGCTCATGCGCAGAAATTCAAGAGTAACAGCTTCCAATTAATAAAATAAATGTACATATTCTCAACAGTGCCAATACAAAAATTTCACTTATTGAAATCTTTTTTAAGGAATGAGTCTCTTGCAGTTATATCAGGACTGCAGTTATCCAATGAAAATTATGAATTGGCATATGAAAACTTGAAATCACGTTATCAAAATCCAAGAATGTCAGTGACTATGTACTTAAATGAAATACTAAATTTCAAGTCCTCAACTAATAATTCTGTAACACATCTCACAGAATTCTTAAATTGCCATCAAACCTCCGTTAACGCAATAAAAGCACTAAACATAAAAGATTTATCAAATTTTCTTTTATTTACACTAGCGCTACGTAACGTTGATAATTATACTAGAAAAGCATTTGAAAGTCAATCAGGCTCGTCTGATATTCCTGAATATAAGGCTTTGATTGATTTTGTTACGAAACAGCTTAAAGCACAGGAGTTTTGCGAACAGAACTCTTCTAGATCTTCGAATAAATCAACAGGTTTAAGTTCATTTCATAATAAAACAAAAAATGTTTTGCTCACGAGTTCTGCTGGTTCTTCTCAGAATAATTCTCTCGGTGTATCATCTCGTTCAGCGAATTCAAGAAAACTTCATTGCCCAAAATGTAATGATACACATCCTTTGTTTGCGTGTCCATCTTATATAAAAATGTCGAGGCAAGCTAAATTTGATTACTTAAAATATTGCAAACGTTGCTTCAACTGTCTTGGACTCCATAATTTTAGAGATTGTGCTTCCAAAAATTCATGTAGAGTATGCAAATCAACTCGTCACCATACTACTCTTCATCCAGATAACCAATTTGGCAATCAGTCAGACAATCCATCTGAAATTCCAGAAAGTAAGAGTCTCCACAAACAAAATAAAGTTTCGGACTCTGATTTTGATAATCCCAATGATATTATCAACCCTTATCATATCAACAAAAAATCGGTTTGTGTCGGTCAAGTGCCTCTTGGTACTGTTCAAGCTAGAATTGAATCTGCCGACGGTACAATGATGCAAGTTAGAGCTGTGCTAGACCCTGGGTCTCAAATTTCTGCCATCAGTCAGAAATTATTGAACAAATTGGGTTTAGATATTAATTCAGTTAATATGTCTATTTCTGGTATTGGTCAGACCAATGCGCAACCTTTAGGTCTGATAGATTGTAAGTTGTATCCCAGAACGGGATTAGAGTACTTGCATGTGCAGGCTGTTGTGTTACCTGAAATAACCAGCAATATAACTTCTGTCCCTTTGCCACCGGAAATAATTAAACATTTCAAGCTCTTGAATTTAGCTGATGAATCGTTTCATATCTCTCAGCCCATAGATATGTTGTTAGGTTCTGCTACCTCTTCAATCGTTTTCGAACGTGACGGTCGTATTTCGTCTCCTGGATACTCTACGGCCGTTAATACATTTTTCGGTTGGACAATCATAGGTCCCATAAATGAAATGTGTTCTTATGCTAAGTCGGTTCTTTTGACTAAATCTGATCTCAGCGAACAGATGCAAAAGTTTTGGTCGTTGGAAGAAGTTGCACAGGATAATATTCTGGATACTGCAGATGACTACGTGGAGAAACATTTCGTATCTACTCACTTTCGCGATGAAAGTGGTCGATACGTAGTGTCGTTGCCTTTCAAGGTGGATAATCCAAATCCAGTTCTCTCGTTTAATTCAAAAAGATCACTAAAATCATACTTTTCGCTCGAAAATCGACTAATGAAGGATGAAGCTTCCTTGAATTTATATAACGATTTCATGTCAGAATATTTAAAGTTAAATCATATGTCACGTGCCAAAACTTCCAATAGATATGTGATACCGCATCATGTTGTTCGTAAGGACTCTAGCTCAACCACGAAGCGCCTCAGATTTAGATATGTCGGGCAACTCGTTGAATGATATGTTGTTGGGAGGTCCTAAATTACAGAAGGATATTCAGATAATTTTACTTTCATTCAGAATGTATCCTATAGTTATTTGTGCAGATATAGAAAAAAATGTACAGACAAATTCTAGTATGTCCTTCTGACCGCAAATTTCAACATATATATTGGCGTTCATCTCCCGATCAGCCTGTAACAGAATTTGAATTGAACACTGTCACTTATGGGTTGAAACCTTCGGCGTTCTTGGCTATACGAGTGTTGAAACAACTCGTAATTGACGAGGGGAAAATTTTTCCTAGAGCATCCAAAGTATTGAACGAGGATATATATGTCGATGACATTTTAACCGGCGCTTTTGACGTTCAACAAGCGATTGAACTGCGCGATGAGCTTCAGAAAATGTTGAAGAGTGGCGGATTTTCTTTGAAAAAGTTTTCGAGCAATTGTCTCGATATGTTGAATGACCTGCCCCCTGATCATATTGGGGCTAAGTTAAATTTTGACGAAGATTGCATGGGAATAAAAGTTTTGGGTTTAAGTTGGATTCCAGCAATTGATTCATTCATTTTCAATGTGAATGAATTCAAGGAAAACCCAAGTAAACGTTCAATTCTTTCCTATATTGCACGTATATTTGATCCAGTGGGATTTTTATCTCCTATTGTAATTTCAATGAAGCTCCTAATACAAAAATTATTGTCGGAAAACCATGCTTGGGATGACCCCTTGTCAGTTGCGTGTAATAATGACTGGTCTAAAATAGTGAATGATATTCACTTACTTACGAATATTAAAATTCCACGATCTGTAATTTCTGCTCCTAAAAGTAGCATTATATTAGCGGGATTTTGTGATGCGTCCGAAAAAGCCTACGCAGCCACTGTTTACCTATCGGTTACATTAAAAAATATCATCCACGCTCATCTATGGATTGCAAAATCCAAAGTGGCTCCATTAAAAACCTTGTCTGTTCCTCGACTGGAACTATCTGCCACAGTCTTGCTGACCAAGTTGCTAAAGGTTATTTTGAAAAATGAATTTCCAGTGCCAATTTCGGAGGTTCGTTTATTTTCCGACTCTCAAATTGTCCTTTCATGGATAAAAACCCCGCCTCATAGGCTCAAAACGTTTGTTGCCAATCGTGTAGTCGCAATAAACGATTCTGTTTCTGATGCTTCATGGCATCATATTCCAACTAATTCTAACCCCGCCGATTTGGCCTCTCGAGGTCTCGTTCCTCACCAGTTCGTGAATCCGGAAACTCAAATAGTTTGGTTTCATGGTCCTGAATTTCTGTCGATGCCTGTTTTAAATTGGCCACCACCATTTATCAATTCTGACACTGAGACTTGTTTATTACCTGAATTGAAACCTAGTCTTCATGCTGGAATTGCAACCAAACCTACTATTAACCCATTTCTGAATATTTTGGATAGCTATTCAGGTTTAAACAGAATGAAAAGAGTATTTGCTTACGTTCGGAGATTCACTTATAATTGTCTGAACTCGAAAATACGTTTGACTGGTCATCTTTCACAATCTGAGCTTAAGAATGTTTTACATTCCATTATTTTGATCACTCAAAATGCTATTTTGATCAAATGAATCAGAGATTATCAAACAAAAAATCAATTGAAAAATCTTTGAGGAACTTAAGTCCTTATGTTGACTCTGCGGGATTGATCAGGGTGGGCGGTAGACTACAGTATTCTTGTTTATCTGAGAATGCTAAGCACCCAATTCTCCTTCCGAAGAAATGCGTGCTTTCGCGATTACTTTGCAACCATTATCATTTGGTTTCCCTACATTCAGGTCCGAACACGACCATGAGTTTGATTCGGCAGAGTTATTGGATTTTGTCTCTCAGAGGTCTGGTGCGAGAATGCATCAGAAAATGCATCACTTGCACTAGATTTCGTGGTGCTACGTATCAACCTTTAATGGCTCCACTACCTTCACAAAGAGTAAATATTGCTCGTCCTTTCAGTAAGGTGGGTGTGGATTTTGCCGGACCATTTTCCTATCGGTCAAATAATTAACGTAAGCCAACTATGTTAAAAGCATATCTTGCTTTATTTGTATGCTTTTCAACTAAGGCCGTTCATTTAGAACTAGTTTCATCTCTCAATGTGGAGGGATTTCTATCAACCTTGGATAGATTTATTGCAAGAAAGGGTTTACCCCAAGAGATTTGGTCAGATAACGGTAAAAATCTTGTAGGTTCAGCGCGTTATATTTCTGAAGTTAATTACTTTTTCAGTCAAAATAATTCGAATATTTTCGAAAATTTGTCATCAAGATCCATTAAATGGAAATTTATCCCTCCATATGCTCCTCATTTTGGTGGTCTCTGGGAAGCCAGTGTGAAGTCAGCAAAAAGGCTTCTTTTCAAAATGTTAGGTGCAACTGCCTGTACCTTTGAGGAGTTAGCAACACTTTTTGCTCGTATCGAAGCTGTATTAAACAGTAGACCGATTTGTCCATTATCTCCAGACCCCTCTGAGTCCGGTGAATTTTTAACACCAGGACATTTCCTAATAGGTGCCCCACTCTTGTCCAGTCCCGAGTTAACATATGATGATGTCAAAGCTCCTTTGAATCGTTGGGAACAACATACAAAATTATTCCAACAGTTTTGGAAGAAGTGGTCAAGTGACTATTTGCATACTATGTTTCAGTGCAATAAGTGGCATTCAGAAAATACTTGTCCTTCTGAAGGAGATATAGTAATTTTAAAGGGTGTAGAATCAAGCCCTGCCACTTGGCCTATCGGACGTATATTGAAATTACATCCGGGACCTGATGGTATAATTCGGGTAGCGTCTGATAAGACCACAACTGGTCAGTACACGAGAGCGCTAACAAAATTGGTGCCTCTTGACCTTTAAGATAATAAGGTATTCTAGTTCATTGTTTCTTCTTGTAATGTCGTTTGTCTGTAAAATTAGGTAAATTTTAGGTGAGCGGTTATGTTCACGCCAAGTGAACGTTCTTTTTTTTGTTAATTTTAAGTTTTCAATGATTTTTCAGTTATTACATTCCAAATGGATTTAATTTCGGTATTAATTCCATTTGTTTACAAAAGGTGAAATTTCCAGAAGTAATTTGAAAACAGATGGGATCCCTGACGCTTCGCGCACACATTTTTAATTTCGAGTCAGTATCATTCTTTACGTATAATACGAAAGATCGATTGTTTCCTTTTCTGCCTCCGAAAATAATAATAATTCTCTTCGTAATTTACGTACACAATCTTTGGAAAATATCGCATTTTCATTCGCGGTGTTCGCTGAAAAACGAAGTTGTGTAATCTGCATTACAGTATTTCCATTCAATAAACTTTGTATCAAAAGACTCCGTTGTGAGATAATAAGTTGTCATCAGTAGCGTACTCTGTGACACTCTTAAGGATAAGTGGGGTCGAATTAATAATTTACAGCTTCTCAATGATAAAGGATCTTCCACTACTGGTTCAGTTTGTTGAGCTCAATCATTCTGCTTCTGGTAAGTGAGGACTGCTACAAGATCCATTGCTTTCAAGTTGACCCACTTTTAGGTAAGAATATTTTACTTTATTATTTTGATTTTACTTGTCCTCTTAGTGCTGTGTTGGGATAAGATTTAACTCTCAAAAAAATACAGTCCACTTAAATTCTTCTAGGTAAATCCCCAACACTATATATTCACAGAATGTGAACACAGAATCTGTCTGTGCTCACTTTTCAAAAATGTCATCTTTTCTAGCTATTACAGATTGTCAATTCGTAGTTTTAAAATATTTTCTTTTGGAATGCAAGTATTCGATTCTTGAATTTGTGAATATATAGAATACTGTTTTGATGTAGTTTATGGAGGCAATAGGAAATAAAAACATAATGGAAACATCAAAAGAAATTACTGTTCTTTGACCACTAAGGTTAATATTACCTTTTACTTCCTTGATTAGTGGATCTACATTTGTGTATCAAACATTTTTTCTTGAGTTAAGGTTCATAATACAGAAAAGAATGTGTTAGTGGTATGAACTATTAAATTTTAAATTATGAAAAGAGGATAGCATTTTATTAATAGGTATATTTTGAACTATTAAAATAATTTGTTCGTAATCCACTACCTACTCAAATATCAGGAATAAATGGACAATATGCTATGATTGTCTTCAGCCTTGCTCTAGACATTTCGATGATACTTATTTCCTTAGGTATTTCGAGTTGTGAAAACTATGCACCGAGTCTAAGTTGCAACAACCCATTATTATTATTATTATTATTATTATTATTGATAAGGGGTTACGTTGCACCGCGACCTTGAGATCTATTGTGCCCCCCATCAGAGCTGTTCTCACCATTACGCCATCTACAGCTCGCCCTCCAGTTCCAGAGTATAAATGAACCTCAATATCTGGGAAGGCTTCAAGGATATTACGTCTTCACTCCTACAAGTTTCCTGTCCAAAGCATCCCTTTCGCTGACTTGCAATGGCGAGGCATTCTGTAACAAGGTGAAGAGGAGTTTCTTCCTCCTCCCCACAGAATCTGCACTCGTCAGTATCTGATAAACCTATTCTCATCAAATGCTTCCTGAGGCGACAGTGTCCTGTGAGGAAGCCAGTGACCAGGTGTAACTTATTCTTACAGAGATCCAGATACCTTTTGGATCTCACTTCTTTAAAGTTCCTAAGGAACTTTTTGGAATGAACCAAACCTGGAAGATTCCGCCAGAGTGTTTCTCTTTTGGTTTCCTCCTTCTCCAGAAACTCTTTCTTGTAGGTGCATTTTCCTATACCGCAGAAAGGTTCTGGGCCAATAAAAGGAGTTCGTGCTGCCTTTCTGGCAAGTGTATCGGCCTCTTCGTTCCCCTTGATTCCCGAGTGACCGGGGACCCAGACTAAAAAGACCTTATTATTCTTGCCAATTTCATTTAGTTTTCTTCGGCACTCCCATATCAACTTTGAATCGATGGCATGGGAGCTCAGTGCTTTGATAGCAGATTGACTATCCGAATGGATTGCTATGTCGCATTTCTGATATTTTCTTTCTAGTTTGATATCTGCACATCTTTCGATTGCGAGTAATTCTGCCTGAAAGATACTCAAACGGGAGCCTACCGACAGTGCGCACTTGGTGCCTGTCCCATATACCCCAGCGCCAGCTCCCGTCGTGGTTTTTGAGCCATCTGTGTACCATTTTATGGTATTTTCTTTGAAAGTCGAGGTTGGATAATTGCAGATTGCTCATTTAATCTTGATAAATAAATTTAATGACAATTTTTGAAGCATTAAAACATTGAAGCATTGTAGATTGCTCTTTTTTCTGAAGATAATTTTTGAGGAATTTTTTTAAACGACACTTTTTTTAAATTTAATTCCTTTTATGATGCAGTTCTATCATATGAATCCATCGATATAATTCCCAACTCTGAGAAACCAATACTTTCGGAGATATCATTTGTCTATTTGAACAAGAGCGCCAAAAAGCTCCTGTCCACAGGGCTTGAACCAATTTATGTTTGTTTATTTTGTACCATTTTTTGCCGTATGAAAAAATGTTTGTGCCTGTGTATTTTCCGGAATATTTTCAATTTTCCAAATGGGTCACCTGCTTGACGACGTGGGCAAGATGAGTAATTTTGCAAATTTGATATCGTACTTATTTCTTGTTCATTTTGTGCCAATTTCTGTCTCAGAATTTTATATCTGTGTATTTCCCAAAATATTTTGATTTTCCTAGTCGACAGACCAAGTTCCGAGGCAACAAACGTTTGGGCCAAATAATATAACGCTACCCCCTATGAGCAAACGCACAAAAAATTAATGTGGTTTTATATACAAATATGTATGCCGATCTGGGTGTATATTTTTCAGTTAGGCAAAGTAAAGGTATGCCTTAGATTACGTGTAGTTGCGAGAATAGGCTATTTGACTAGAAAAATATTTCTGTTTTATACAGTATTCCATTAGGTGTGCTATCTTCCTTCTTGCTACGTCTCTCCATGTCATAAATTGAACTGAATTATTATCAAACTGTTAAGAAACGCCAGATGGCTTGTAAACCACAATAATATTAGGAACTTCGCATCGATTGCATTCATAATATAGCTTGAATAGAATATGAATATACAGGGTGCTTCGTAAACTGACGTCAACCCGGAGCATGTTGATAATTTAGTTCATATCTCATCAGAATTTCAAATTTTCACTTCAGTAAAAGTATCTTAGTTTTCGAGATATTGATTCTTCTATAAAATCCCTAAAAATCTTCACCTAAGTCACTGTTTTGAATACCACGGCTACAAATTTTGCTATTTTGTGATTCTCTTTGTGGCCGAATATTACAGATGGATCAGACTATCAAACGTTACCAAATATTGTCCGAAGAAACTATGCTGTGCTCACAAAAAAAAAATGATTCCCACTCATTGTCGTTTTTAAAATTTGACAAATCATATCTCCGAAAGTATTGGTTTCTCAGAGTTTGGAATGATATCAATGAATTCTTATGATAGAACTGCATCATAAAAGAAATTAAATTAAAAAAATTGGTTCAAGCACTGACGTGAAGTCAAGAGCTTTTGCGCGTACGTTCTATTGTCCATTCTCCTGTATTGGACAATCTTAATCGACAGACAATAGAACATACGCGCAAAATCTCCGGAAATCAGTGCTTGAACCAATTTTTGGCGCTCTAGTTCCTCGGAACTGAGTGCTTATCAATTTGCCCAAATGTCTGTAATTTTCGAATATTTCGATGAAAATGGTCTTAAACGATTTGGTTCGACTCACTGATCAAGAATACGTGGTCGAAATTCATTCTGTCCGGCCGGTCCGGCCGGCCGTAGGCACGATAACTCTCGAACGGAATGAGCTAGAGAGTTGAAATTTTCAGAGTAGGTTTGGGGGATAAATATCTCGGCTAAGTTCGTTATTGGGCAAAATCGGACAAACGGTTTCGGAGTAACAAAAAAAAAATTTTTTTTTTACGAAACAAATTCCAAATTAAATTTTTTTTAATAAGAAGTTTTATCATGAGAATCCAATCATATCATTTTTAACTCTAACAAGCTAATACTTTCGGAGATATGATTTTTCAAAATTTCAATAATAAATCGTATTTCAACGTTGTCACAGAATAATATTATTCTATGTATGAATATGAATTGTCATAATGTCAAATGATGTTCCTGAGACTAATCAATCGAAGAATTGTGAGCGAAGTGAGAAAAATCTCAGATATGATTTTTCAAAATTTCAATAATAAATCGTATTTCAACGTTGTCACCATAGATTAAAGACCTTTAATCTATGGTTGTCACAGAATGATATTATTCTATGTATGAATATGAATTGTCATAATGTCAAATGATGTTCCTGAAGTAATCAATCGAAGAATTGTGAGCGAAGTGAGTTAAATCTCAGTTGTTTGCTCCGATATTAGTTTTTCTCAGAAAATTCTTACATTTCGGAACTGAACATGAAGTAAGAGATCTGAGAGTAGTGAGACTGCTTTTCATCCATAGACATAGATATAACTCTCGAACGGAATGAGGTAGGTACTTGAAATTTTCAGAGTAGTTTAGGGAGATGAATATCTCGGTTATGTTCGTTATTGGGCAAAATTGGCCAGATTTAATTTGATTTCTTCCATGGTGCTTTTCTCATTCTCATGATTGCTCATTTAATCTTGATAAATAAACTATTATCTGAATTGAATTTCCTTTAGGATGCAGTTCTATTATATGAATACATTGATATAATTCCCAACTCTGAGAAACCAATACTTTCGGAGATATAATTTGTCTGTTTGAACTAGAGCGCCAGAAAGCTCCTGTCCACAGGGCTTGAACCCATTTTTATTCATAATTTTGAAAAATTTTCTAGGGGTACGATTCCCACAAAATTTTACACACGCCTTTATATCGATATTCTACAACAAGTTACCAGGCTTCAATTCGATCGATTCTTTATTTTTTGATTTATCGAGGAAATAATATTCTAGGTGGATATAACTCCGATACCGATGGACCGATTAAGCTCAAGAACGAACTTATCCCTCCCATAAGGATATGCAACCTACCCTGAAAATTACAAGTCCCTATCTACTTTCGTTTGAAGTTATCGAGGCAACGGTCACCCATCCAGCTACTGAACTCACACAAGACTGCTCGGATCTCCAACAATATAGATCCGATCGTGTTCAACCTAACCTAATCGTTTGAGACCATTTTCGAACGTTATAGACATCTGGGCAAAACGATAGCACGCTGTTTCCCGGAAATACGCGCAAAAATACGAAAAAGAAAAGTTACGGCTACGGATACCTTCAGCTCATTAGTCCAACATTTCAACCTATGCGCTATAATAATAGGTGTACGTAGAATCTGCGATGAAAGTGGTATATGAATGAATTTATTACTTTTACCCTTTTTTCAGATTTCTAATTTTTCAGCTTTCTAATTTCTAGATCATGTTACTATTATTTGACGGTTTTTATCCCTAATCTTCACCTTTCACCTAGTTTCCCGATCGAACACTGTTCGTATCGGCATATTTTGCGTTAAAAATTATACCTCACCCATTCTAATACAACCTGACAGATGTCGAATTTTTTGATTGGTCGAAAGAAATTGAAATTCTTCCGATAAATAACAACTTTCCTCACGTCGATTTCGAATATAAACGTTTCGAAAAGGAAAACCCGACATATTTTATTGGGCGGATCGATCTTTCGACATGAAATCGCGAGCAAATCCTACTTTGGAGCGTGCATCCATATCACTCTACTTTTCGACTATCGATTTTATCGCGATTTGAGGTCCGGACGTGAACAAAATTCCTTTCGTAAATCCTTCGAGAATGGTAATAGATATCCAAATTTCGTCTTCAGCTTTCGCTTCTTACCGTTCCAACGTTTCAAAACAACCCTTAAATTTTAAAATAAATTCACAAAATTTCCGATTTACTCAGGAAAAATACGTCACTTTCGCATTTTTTTTTTAATTATATGAAATTTTTCCAAAGATCGCCACTATAGCCTTATCGGCAATTTAAACCATCCCCTTTCTCCTCGTAACCTCAAAATCCCCTCTTTTTCCACCTTTCTCCCTCATTTACACAAATTTCCCTAAGTAAAATTCTAAACGTCCTTTGCCAGATACTGAAGTCGCCCAACGATTCTCGGTTTCCAGTATTTCTTCTATAACTCCTACAATATATATTCGGTCGTGTTCAAATTTGAAACTTTAGAATTAGGCCTTGAAGGCTCTTGCAAAATTTCAACAATATCGGACGGATAATTTCTGATACTTAATATTTTTACAAGCATATTCAATAATTTTTTTATAATTTTATAGAGATACGATCAGCACAAATTAATGTTTGTGTTGGCATTCTACAACTAACTACCGAATTTCAATTTGAACGGTTTTGTATTGTTCGAAAACAAACTTTGTACTCGGAAACTGTTGGGCCGATTACGCCCATTAACAAACTTTTTCGTCAGAATTGGATGCGCAACCTACCCTGAAAATTTCAAGTCTCTATCTCTTTCCTTTCGAAAGTTATCGTGACAACGGCCGGAAGACCGGCGTTTGCGCAAAATGATAGCACGCCGTTGCCTAGAACATGCGCGCAAAAAGAATTACGAACTATTCGGCGATATAAGTGGCGTTGGACTTTTTTTTGCGGACTTAATAGTAACGGGAGAAACCGAGGAAGAGCATGACAGGAATTTAAGAATAGTACTGAATAGAGCTGTTAAATATAATGTAAAATTTAATAAAGCTAAAATTCAATTTAAACAAAAATCTGTTAGATTTTTAGGGCAGGTGTTTTCACAGGAATAAGTATCACTAAAAATTATATCAAGACAATTTTGGACCTGAAAAATTCTGTAGATAAAAAAAAATTCATGAGATGAGTTTGGTGAAATTTGTGGGTAAAGGGCATAGCCGGATAAATATGGGAAATCTGCCCCCATGGCTTTTTTGACTCACACTCAGGGGATCGATTTGGTATCGAATAAAAATATTTCACCTCAATTTTCAGCCCTTCAACTCAAACGGCTTTCGAGATTTTCAAAAAAACCTGTTTTTTAGATTTTAATTTTATTTTTATAGTAAAATTCGGAATTAATCGATAGTGATTTTTTTTCTCATTCTTAGGAGTCTAAAATATGAAAAAAAACATACGATCATGGTTACTTAACGAAAAGCCGATTTTTAACGAAGGAAAGAAAATAAAAAAAATTTTTTTTTTGCCTTTTTGAAATATGTCAATCACCAAAACTCGTCAGAACATGTCTTTTATGCTCCTCTAGACTCAGGATTTTTTTTGGATTTTTTGAAGTGGTGGAACAATTTCAAAAAAATTAAAAACTCATTTTTTTCCTAAAATCCTGCGTCTTAACACACATTTATTTTTTTATTTGAAAAAATACGTGGGAAATATTTTCGTTACCGGTAATTCACACAATAATTACATTGCTACTCAAACATTTCCGAACTTGGGATAAATTGAGAAAACTTTGTGAAATGTTAACGTCGATGAGAAAATCAGTAAATCGTGATGTCATTCAAGCTCTTGTTATTTTTTTATTCAAATTACGAACTGGAAATTCAAATAAGGTAATATCTTCCGTTTTCGGTTTAGCTCGAGAGCAAATGGTATCCGACTATTGTGATGAAGTATTATCTTCGTTTGAAAAAGATGTTTTGCCCCAGTTTTTTGAAGTCAATGCTATTAGTAGGGAGACATTACTCACCAATATTTCAAATACTGCAAAAAAGTTGTATCAAGTAAGAGATGACCAGTTAATATTAATTTGCGATGGTACTTATATTCGTCATCAAAAAAGTGCAAATAATGAATACCAAAGGAAATCATATTCTGGTCAAAAAAAAGTCCCTCCGTGCAAACCACGATATGCACTACAAATGGCTTCGTTATAGACATGCTTGGGCCATACACAGCTAATATGAACGATGCTGAGATAATGAAAGTCATCTTAAATGACCCAAACGGTCTGATTAAGTTGCTGAAGAAAGATGACATCATTGTAGTTGATCGTGGCTTTCGGGATGTGATAGTACATTTAGAAAGATTAGGGTTTAAAGTGCTAATGCCTGCTCTCAAAGGAAAACGTAATCAGCTAACTACGAATGAATCAAATGAATCCCGTTTCGTTACCAAAATCCGTTGGGTTGTTGAAGCAGTGCATGGCATTATTAAACAGAAGTATAGGCTTTTAGATCATAAACTGGACAATAAATTGCTTCCAAAAACGAGTATTTTTTGTAGAATCACTTGTTTATTGAACAATGAATTTGGTACAAGACTTGATTCTGATCTCGATCTTTCTGAAAGAATTATTGCTGCCATGAGCTCAAAAAAAAATCAGGATAATACCTTAGCCTCGGATGTAGAAACTAATCGTTGGGCGAGGAGAAAAGTTCCCTTTGCAGCAATAACTTCAGATTTATTGACTGATTTTCCTGAATTAACGGAACAAGAACTTAAAATTATCTTTACTGGATCATATCAAATGTCTCAAGCAGTGTCGTATTTAGCTGAAATGATGGACGAGAACGGAATGCTGAAACTTCACTATTTAATGATTACACCTAATATTATAAAGTTTGATGTCAGATCTCGACATATTAATTCAAAGACATATCGTTGTTTTGTTGAATATCAGCCAGATAAGAACGATATCTCTGGAATAAGTCGATATTGTTGTGACTGCGCAAATGGTAGACGTACGGTTGGATGTTGCTCACACATTGCTGCTATTATTTATTATTTATGTTACGCTCTATATTTAGCTAAAATTGTGAAACCTGCTGAGATACTTAGTTGTCTGTTCATCGATGAAAAAGTTAGCGTTGTAATAAATGAAGACAGTGATGAAGACTAATCTAGTGATTAGTGATTGTTTAGATTATAGTTTTTATTTTTGTTGTATCAAAATTTAAAATGATTTCCAATTGTATGAAAAAATATAAAAATCGTCTCCAAGTGTCTTTTGAATCATTAACTGCCCTTTTACTTACTTTAGGTTCCTAATTTTTTATGTTTATCTTTGAAAAAGATATATTTTTGATAAAAAAAAATTTCCTACGTATTTTTTCAAATAAAAAAAAATAAAAGTGTGTGATTTTAGGAAAAAAAAATGAGTTTTTAATTTTTTTGAAATTGTTCCACCACTTCAAAAAATCCAAAAAAAATCCTGAGTCTAGAGGAGCATAAAAGACATGTTCTGACGAGTTTTGGTGATTGACATATTTCAAAAAGGCAAAAAAAAAAATTTTTTTTATTTTCTTTCCTTCGTTAAAAATCGGCTTTTCGTTAAGTAACCATGATCGTATGTTTTTTTCATATTTTAGACTCCTAAGAATGAGAAAAAAAATCACTATTGATTAATTCCGAATTTTACTATAAAAATAAAATTAAAATCTAAAAAACAGGTTTTTTTGAAAATCTCGAAAGCCGTTTGAGTTGAAGGGCTGAAAATTGAGGTGAATTATTTTTATTCGATACCAAATCGATCCCCTGAGTGTGAGTCAAAAAACCCATGGGGGCAGATTTTCCATATTTATCCGGCTATGCCCTTTATCCCAAATGTATCTGCTATCACAGCGCACAGTGGCAATAGCACTTAAATCATGATTCAGCCATGAATCAGTTGGAGTTTTTGCTCACTAATCCTCCTGTACTGCGATGTTTTAATCCGGAAAAAGAGGTTATATTCGAAGTTGACGCTTCAAAAGATAGCCTAGGTGCTTGCCTATTGGAAGAAGGTCATGTTGTTGCTTTTTCATCAAGAAGTTCAACAATTACGGAACAAAAGTATGCACAGATTGAAAAGGAAATGTTGGCGATACTGTTTGGAGTGATGAAATTCCATTTGGTAGTGTATGGCTTAACTATAAGAGTATTCAGTGATCATAAACCATTGGAAAGAATTTTCACTAAAGAACATCAAGCGCTGTCGCCTAGAATACAAAAAATGCGCTTGAAACTTTTGAATTATAACTTAAATGTGCAATACAAGCCCAGTAAAGAAATCTACATTTCCGACACTTTGTCTGGAGCCTTTATTGAGGAACAAAATGAAATTACTGATTGTAAGATAGATTATGTCGTTTACTCAATTGAAAGTTCTATACCTATGTCAGGAGAACGGAAAACCGAATTTGGAACTGAAACGACTAAGGGCCAATTTCACCAAGCCCTAAACCTAGATTAATGTCGATGTAAACTCCGTTTGAGACAATGAGCCCTATTCTGTAACTCGGATAGAAATGAACGCATCGGATCGTAATCTGACAAATCGGAATGTTTCTCTTCTATCGCGTCCAATTTTGGTATTCTACACAGAAAAAAACACTGTACTATTTGCAATGATAGCCTTATAATTGAAAACACTCACATTTCATTAATAGGAATGAATGTTCAACCGACAAAAAATAATTGCGGTGATGAATGTTGTATATTTCATTCAAATGGAGGCTTATCATCAAATTTGAAAGAGTCCAATAGTTATATGAAATGCAACCTACCATTTCCACAATGAATGAGGGAGTATTGAACACCATCAAAGTGGTCATATTCTTCTGAAAATATATGAATTTACCCAGAAACTAAGCTATATTTGAATGAAATAAATCTTATCATATTGATTCAAATATACATATTTTTAAAAATGTTACTTGATTCCAAGATATTTTATTTTCAGTGGAATATTCATATCTTTGAATGTACAATAGTATAATGATGGTTTCAATAATGTCACAGTTCACGCCATTGAGTAACTACCGTTGCTGAAAACTGTTCGGTATTTAACTCAATGAGTACTATTGTTGGTCCATTATTTACTTACTGATTTACCCGAAATGTGCCTATTACGCAGGTTCGAAACGTGATGCTGTAGTGTTCTGTGCTGTACGAGTACGACAAACGACAACTGTTGGCGCCATTGACGCATGGTGAATGAAGTTAATTTGTTGTGTTCTGTTCTGTGTAATAATTATTCAATTGGTGAGGAAGACCTTTTTTGATAGTGGAATCTGAAATCCTTAGTACCTATTTTCACTGGTAAGTACAACTTTGCTCAAATAGATACTATTGGAATCATAGGAATATGGGATAATGACTATTAAAGAATGATGGTACCTTTTTGCATAAGGAAAAAAAATTGGTTCAAGCCCAGTGGACAGGAGCTTTTTGGCGCTCTTGTTCAAACAGACAAATTATATATCTCCGAAGGTATTGGTTTCTCAGAGTTGGGAATTATATCAATGGATTCCTATGATAGAACTGCATCATGAAAGAAATATTAAATTTAAAAAAAGTGACGTTTAAAAAAAATGCTTCAAAAATTATCTTTAAAAAAAAAAAGCACTGACGTGAAGTCAGTACTCTTTGGCGCGCGTGTTCACGGTGGCTAATTTGAATTGAATGATTCAAAAATTAACAGTGCTGTATCTAAGCTGCCATCAGGATAGAGTAACAAAGTTGGAAAAGAACACAAGTGACTCTCCTTAGTCGCACAAGCTCCTAGAAGATTTGGGAGGGTCAGTATAATCCTAATCATGTTTATAGCACGCGCGCCAAAGCAGATTGACTTTTTACACTTTTTCTTTCATTGTTGAGTCAATCTGCTTTTGCGCGCGTGCTATAAACATGATTAGGATTATACTGACCCTCCCAAATCTTCTAGGAGCTTGTGCGACTTAGGAGAGTCACTTGTGTTCTTTTCCAACTTTGTTACTCTATCCTGATGGCAGCTTAGATACAGCACTGTTAATTTTTGAATCATTCAATTCAAATTAGCCACCGTGAACACGCGCGCCAAAGAGTACTGACTTCACGTCAGTGCTTTTTTTTTTTTTTCAAGTTCCTTTAACAAATATAGCTATCAATACAGTTTGGCTGTTAGTTTTACCGTAGATCAGAAAAAAATTCGGTTGTGGGTCCTCCGTTAGGGACGAAATTGCATCTTCTCCAAATCCGAACGCATTTTAATATAGATCTACCGAATATAGTTATTTATAAATTCGCCTCAGGGCCACCATACAGACATTTCAAATCGGAAACAACGCTATTTCCCCCAAACTGACTTGTGTCCGTGCACTGAATTGACATGAATATTCTTTTAAAACCTCACAATATCGGCTCATTACTCCCAACATAACCCAAACAACCCAAAACCATTCACTTCTCGTCTGCGCAAGCGCAGTATACTCGTGGCTGCAAGTCCTCCCAAAATTACACACCTCACAAAAAACTCCGATTCTCCAACACTAGTGGTTCAGGAGATATCGCTTCTTGAATCCACGCATGCGCAGACCCTCACCAGGGGATTCTATAGCGGAAAAGCACCCGCCACCCCAAAACCCCAATCCTCTCTGACGAAAGCACCACCAGTTAAATCACTGATGGTCTGCTCATGCGCATAACGAAAAATGCCCGTAAGGGGTTACATCCATTTCGAAATTAGCCCCAGGGCCACGGTACGGACACTTTAACTCTGAAACAACGCTACAGCCCCCAAACTGACTTGTCCTTGCACTGAATTGCTATGAATATTCTTTTAAAACCTCATAATATCGTCTCAGCACTCCCAACATAACCCATCCAACCCAAAAACAGTCACTTCTCTTCTGCGCATGCGCAATCTACTCGCGGCTAAAAGTCCTCTCAAAATAACACACCTTACAAAGAACTCCGATTCTCCAACACTAGTGGTTCAGGAGATATCACATCTTTAATCCACGCATGCGCAGACCCTCAACAGGGGATTCTATAGAGGAATAGCATCCGCCACCCCAAAACCCTAATCCTCTCTGACGAAAACACCACCAGTTAAATTACTGATGGTCTGCTCATGCGCATAACGAAAAATGCCTGTAAGGGGTAACATCAATTTCAAAATTAGCCCCAGGGCCACGGTACGGACACTTTAACTCGGAAACAACGCTACATCCCCCAAACTGACTTGTCCTTGCACTGAATTGCTATGAATATTCTTTTAAAACCTCATAATATCGACTCAGCACTCCCAACATAACCCATCCAACCAAAAAACAGTCACTTCTCTTCTGCGCATGCGCAATCTACTCGCGGCTAAAAGTCCTCTCAAAATAACACACCTTACAAAAAACTCCGATTCTCCAACACTAGTGGTTCAGGAGATATCACATCTTTAATCCACGCATGCGCAGACCCTCAACAGGGGATTCTATGGAGGAATAGCATCCGCCACCCCAAAACCCTAATCCTCTCAGACGAAAACACCACCAGTTAAATCACTGATGATCTGCTCATGCGCATAACGAAAAATGCCTGTAAGCGGTAACATCAATTCCAAAATTAGCCCCAGGGCCACGGTACGGACACTTTAACTCGGAAACAACGCTACATCCCCCAAACTGACTTGTCCTTGCACTGAATTGCTATGAATATTCTTTTAAAACCTCATAATATCGACTCAGCCCTCCCAACATAACCCATCCAACCCAAAAACAGTCACTTCTCTTCTGCGCATGTGCAATCTACTCGCGGCTGAAAGTCCTCTCAAAATAACACACCTTACAAAAAACTCCGATTCTCTAACACTAGTGGTTCAGGAGATATCACATCTTTAATCCACGCATGCGCAGACCCTCAACGAGGGATTCTATAGAGGAATAGCATCCGCCACCCCAAAACCCTAATCCTCTCTGATGAAAACACCACCAGTTAAATCACTGATGGCCTGCTCATGCGCATAACGAAAAATGCCTGTAAGGGGTAACATCAATTTCAAATTAGCCCCAGGGCCACGGTACGGACACTTTAACTCGGAAACAACGCTACATCCCCCAAACTGACTTGTCCTTGCACTGAATTGCTATGAATATTCTTTCAAAACCTCATAATATCGACTCAGCACTCCCAACATAACCCATCCAACCCAAAAATAGTCACTTCTCTTCTGCGCATGCGCAATCTACTGGCGGCTAAAAGTCCTCTCAAAATAACACACCTTACAAAAAACTCCGATTCTCCAACACTAGTGGTTCGGAAGATATCGCATCTTTAATCTACGCATGCGCAGACCCTCATCAGGGATCTGAATTCTATGGAGGAATAGCATCCGCCACCCCAAAACCCCAATCCTCTCTGACGAAAACTACAGCAGTTAAAGGACTTCTCATCTGCGCATGCGCAATACGGAAAATGCCCGGAAAGGGCAGCATGAACCTCAAAAACATATCGCACGTGTATTACAAAAGTGACACAAGTCAAAAAATGAGGATTCTGAGATTTTTGCTGTATTCCGTTTTGTTTTCATCTCAGAGTGAGAGTTCTCAGTTCACCGCTCACTTTTAAAAAGGAACACTTTCATCTGAAAGTGAGCGGTGAGCGGTGAACTGAGAACACAAATCCTCACTTTCTGAGATGATCACAAAACGGAATACAGCAAAAATCTCGTTTTTTGACTTGTGTCACTTTTGAAATACATGTGCGATATGTTTCGGCATTAAAAGCAAAGTATTCCGCAAAATAGTAGTAATTTTTTTATTTTTTTTCATGTCACGTGATCTTCACGAAATTTTGCAAAAGTGTTTGCTTTGGTCTTTTGCATCTAACTACTGAGTTTCAATTTAATCAGATCAGTATTTTTCGAGTTATCGTGAAAACAAAATTTTCAAATTTTCAAAAAATTTTTTTGCCACTTTAGGGCCGTCCATTCAACACAAAACTTCGCAGGCATATAAAGGTCATGATTCTACAATCTGATGCCAAATTTCAAAAAGATCGAGTGATCGGTTCCGGAAATATTCATAAAAAACGTTTTTATTAAAAACAGCCTTAACTCCGAAACCGCTCGGTCGATTTCGCCCGTTAACGAACTTGTCCGAGATATTTACGCTACGAAACTACCCTGCAAATTTCAACGCTCTAAGTCGTTCCGTTCGAGAGTTATCGTGCTAACGGCCGGACCGGACGGACAGAATTGAATTTGACCTCGAATTCATCATCAGGGAGTCGAACCCAATCGTTTGAGACCATTTTCGAAAAAAAATTCGAAAAATACAGACATTGTGACGAAATGATAGCACGCTGTTCCTTGCGGAACACGCGCGCAAAAAGAGCAATCTACAATGCTTCAATGCTTTAATGCTTCAAAAATTGTCATTAAATTTATTTATCAAGATTAAATGAGCACTCTGCAATGATTCAACCTCGTGGAATGGGTTGTTGCAACTTTCACTCGGTGCATAGTTTTCACAACTCGAAATACCTAAGGAAAGTATCATCGAAATGTCTAGAGCAAGGCTGGAGACAATCATAGCAGATTGTCCATTTATTCCTGATATTTGAGTAGGTTATTATTTTAATAGTTCAAAATATATTAATAAAATACTTTCCTCTTTTCATGATTTAAAATTTAATAGTTCATACCAGTAACACATTCCTTTCTGTATTATGAACCTTAACTCATGAAAAAATGTTTGATACACAAATGTAGATCCATATTTCAGTATTTTTTTGCTATTATGAAAATACTGTATATAGGAACATGTCTCACTACTTAAGCAAGTAAAAGGTAATATTGACCTCAGTGGTCAACGAACAGTAATTATTTTGATGATTCCATTATGTTCTTCTTTCCTATTGCCTCCATAAACTACATCAAAACAGTCTTGTACCTATATATTCACAAATTCAAGAATCGAATACTTGCTTTCCAAGAGAATTTATTTTCAAACTACGAAGTGACAATCTCTAATAGATTGCTAGAAAAGATGACTTTCTTTGTTCACATTCTGTGAATAAATATGAACTTACGATGTATTACTGAAACTTTGAAACATCATATCTCCGAAAGTATTAGCTTGTTAGAGTTGAAATTGATAACAATGGATTCTTATGATGAAACTGTATTTTAAAAAATTTGAATTCAAATGTGTTCCGAGGAACAATAGCGCCAATAATAATTTCAGCCGTCAATTTTATAGGCAGAATGCGATCCTCAATTATGTCCGTCCGATCCGGCCAGCCGGCCGTTAGCACGATAAATCTCGACCGGACGCGTTAGAACGTTGAAATTTACAGGGTATGTTTGGAGCGTAAATATCTCGGAGAAGTTCGTTAAGGGGCGAAATCCATAAAGCCGTTTCGGAGTTATGGCCATTTTGAGTTAAAACGTTTTTCAAGAATATTTCCGAAACCGATCACTCGATCTATCTGAAATTTTGCATCAAATTATATAATCATGACCTTTATATGCGTGCAAAGTTTGGTATTGATCGGATGGCTATAAAATAGAAAAAATAAAGTGAAATATTTGAAATTGAAATTTTGTTTTCACTATAAAAGATCGTGAATGTGACCGTGTTATTTAATGGAGTAGCGCAAAGTAGGCCTGCACCAGCGCGTATCGTCACCAGCAATGGCCGCGTTCGGCAGAAACAACAGTTGCCACATTTCTATGATTTTTCTGCTGAACGGTACGCTCAATGTGGAACATATTGAGTAGCGGACGTCATTTTAAGGAGCGAAGATTTTTTCAGCTCAGCATCGGTAAGATGTTGTAAGTTTGACAGCTGTGACATTAATTTTAAAAATAAGGAGCGAAAAAATGAATACTGGGACATATATTTTCGACGGAAAGAATTTCGTGCACTTCGGGACATCCTAAAATGGTCTCTGAATAAATCACCCATATATTGAGGAATGGTATCTTCATACAAATTCTGATTCCTGGGAACAATTTCTGTTTTCATCTTCCAATATAGGCAGAGGTTAAGCCAATAATTTGACAAGTTCACTTCTTCTATTGGCCGTAATATTATCATCTTCGAAGAGTAATGAAATTATATTTATGGCGAATTCCATTGGCAAAACCATTGGTGCACTGAGTTCACGCAGTGCAATGAATGTTGCACTGGTTTCCCGATGGAGGACGTCAAAATTCTCCAATGGAATACTATTCATGCACTCAGTGCGCACGAGTTCTACCAATGAAATTTGCTATTAGATTCATGATTGAATATTTATTTTTGTGACAGGCAATCAAAGAAAATTCAAATCACCTAGTTGAACTTCAAACATATGTGATTTGCCGACAAAAGGAGCTGTACGTTCAGCAGATTACGATACCGCTACCTACCAGCAGCGTAGCGGTTCATGCTACTGATCTTTCTGCCGAAGGCGACCATTGACCATTAAAGCAGGTCGTGTCGGTCGCTGAAAATATGACCGGCAATATTTATGCCTGGTCGTGCTAATCCGATCTATGTGCGCCCCTGCACCTTCACAGACCTTCAAATATGGAGTGGGTTCGTGTTAGATTGTTGCACACTTAACTACCACTTGAAAACAATGTTTTTTCTGATGGTCCCTACTGCTCTGTACTGGTGAATTGTGCGATGTCATACAGAATGCAGGCTTGCACTGTGCTGGTCCATGCCAACCCTTGCAGGTATAGTGGGCGCGATCTTTAACTCGAAAAATATTGATCCGATTGAAATTGAGCTCGGTAGTTAGATGCAAAGTACCGACGAAAACACTTGTGCAAAATTTCGTGGGGTAGCATGAGTAGAAATATAGAAAAGCACTGACCTGAGGTCAGTACTCTTTGGCGCGCCTGTTCACGTTGGCTATTTTGAATTGAATTATGGGTGTTCTAAGCTCAGTGGATAGAACGAGTCTGAGATCTACCCACAGGGTAGTGGACACCATTCACTGTCGGGTCATAAATTAAGAGTGATTTGTCTAAGCTGGCATAAGGATAGAGTAATATAAGTTAATATAAGTTGACAAATAACACAACTGACTTTTCTTATCCGCACAAGCTCTTAAGCGATTTTTTTTTATTATGAAGTCAATCTGCAATTGGCGCGCGTGCTATAAATATTATTATGATTGTACTGATCCTCCCAAGTCTTTCCCAAGGAGATACCTCAGAAACTACTAAGGAAAGTCAGTTGTATTCTTTTTCAACTTTGTTACTCTATCCATGTGCCAGCTTAGATAAATCACCCTTAATTTATGACCCGAAAGTGAATGGTGGTCTACCCTCTGGGTAGATCTCCGGCTCGATCTATCCACCGAGCTTGAAACACTCCTAATTCAATTCAAATTAGCCAACGTGAACACGTTCGCCAAAGAGTACTGACCTCACGTCAGTGCTTTTTTATATTTTTTCGAGTCCCTTTAACAAATCTGGCTATCGATACAGTCTGGCTATTAGTTTTACAGTAGATCGAAAATAAAAAGCGGTTTGGGGCCCCCGTTGGGAACGCAATTGCTAACATCTATTCTCCAAATCTGTACGTGATTTAATCTATATCTTCCAAATATAGTGATATATAAATTGGCCCAAGGGCTAGGATAGAGACAATTCAACTCGGAAATATCTCAATTACCTGGAAACTGACTTGTTGGTGCACAGAATTGCCATGAAATTTCTCTTAGAACCTCTCAATATCGGCTCAGCACTAAACCCATGATGGCTAGACGCAAATCACTTCCAACATAAGCCAGACAACTCAAAACGAGCCACTTCTCCTCTGCGCATGTGCAATCTACTAGCGGCTGAAAGCCCTCCCAAAATCACACACCTCACACAAAACTTTGATTCTTCAACACAATTGGTTCAGGAGATATCGCAGCTTCAATTCGCACATGCGCGGACACTCCCAAGGGGATTCTATAAACGAATAGAATCCTGCAACTCCAAACCTCATTCCTCTCAGACGAAAACTCCAGCAGTTAAATCACTTCTCGTTTACTCATGCGCATAACGTTAATGCCCGTAACGGGTAACATGAATTTCAAAATTAGCCCCAGGGCCACGCAACGGATACTCCAACTCACAAACAACGCTAATTCCCCCAAACTGACTTGTCCGTGCACAGAATTGCCATGGATATTCTTTTAAAACCTCACAATATCGGCTAAGCACCAGACCCATGGCCGATAGTCCATTCCTAACATAACCCATACAACACAAAAACAGTCACTTCTCCTATGCGTATGCGCAAGCCACTTGCAGCTGAAAGTCCTCTCAAAATCGCACACCTCACGAAAAACTCAGATTCTCCAACACTAGTGATTCCGGAGATATCGCATCTTGAATCCACGCATGCGCAGACCCGCACCAGGGGATTCTATAGAGGAATAGCATCCTCCTCCCCAAAACCCCAAACCTCTCAGAAGAAAACTCGAGCAGTTAAATTATTTCTCGTCTGCTTATGTGAATAACAAAAACTGCCCAAGAGACAGTTACATCCCCAGCCTTTCACCGTTCAGACAAATTGTGAAAACCAGTTTAAAATTTCACACATCGTTCACGCATTAATTCAATTGCCGCGCTAGTTACTGGTCCATATTTTAATCAGTTGCCCTCGTACATATCGCATTGTTCCAGATAAACGCGCAAAAAACAAGTCGAAATTATGTTCACCAGATGTTATATACTCGTATTCCACGTAAGAATTCGAACTGAAATAATTTGTCCATTTGGAAGTTCAAAATTATTATTTTTTTTTAGGCTCCTAGTGGTTTGTTCTCAGTGAAATTTTGCACACCCCAAAAGGTCATATTGGTCACTGATGTGCCAAAACTGATCTCAATCCGCTATTTGGTTTCGGAATTTAAACCAAAATATTCCGCTAATACTTAAACATTTTTTATTTTTTTTTTCTACTCATGCTATCCCCACGAAATTTTGCGCAAGTGTCTTCGTCGGTAATTTGCATCTAACTACCGAGCTTCAATTCAATCGGATCAGTATTTTTCGAGTTATAGTGAAAACAAAATTTCAACTTCATTTAAAATATTTGACTTTTTTATAGCCATCCGATCAAAACAAAACTTCGCAGGCATATGAAGGTCATGATTCTACAATATGATGCTAAATTTCAGATAGATGGAGTAGTCTGTTTCGGAAACATTCTTGCGAAACGTTTTAACTAAAAATGGCCATAACTCCGAAACGGCTTGGTGGATTTTGCCCATTGATATTAATTTTGTCCGAGATATTAACGCTACAACATACTCTGCATATTTCGACGCTCTAACTCGTTCCGTTCGAGAGTTATCGTGCTAACAGCCGGCCGGCCGGATAGAATTGAATTTAACCACGGATTATTCATCATTATGTTTAACTATTAGCGGAATATTTTGCTCAAAATTCCGAAACCAAATATCGGATTGAATTCGATTTTGGTACTTCGGTGACCAATGATGACATCTTGGGGTGTGCAAAATTTCACTGAGAACAGACCACTAGGAGCCAAATTTTTTTTTTTGAACTTCCAAACTGGACAGATTATTTCAGTTGGAATTCCTACATGGAATATCTCTAACATCTGGTAAAAACATTTCGTTTAGACGTGTTTTTTGCGCGTTTATCTGAATCAATGCGATATGTTGAAAAAAAAAAAAAAAAAATTATTATATATTATGTACGAGGGCAACTGACTCAAATATGGAAGAGAAACTACTGTGGCAATTGAAGTAATGCGTGAACGATATGCGGCATTTTAAATGGGTTTTCAAAATTTGTCTGAACGGTGAACGACTGGGGGTGTAAATGGAAGGTCACATTAACAGCTCATGTCGATTCTGTAAGTTTTCGAGCCAGTTTCGAGGAGACAGCATAGTGTCCGAGGTGTAGCGTTAATAACATAATCCTTGGGGCCGATATTGAAATTCATAATGCCTCTTTCGGGCATTTTTGTTATTCGCATGAGCAGACGAGAAATGATTTAACAGCTGGAGTTTTCGTCTAAGAGGATTAAGGTTTTGAGGTGGCGGATACTATTCCTCCATAAATTCTACTCGTGAGGTTCAGCGCATGCGTGGATTCAAGATGCGATATCTCCTGAACCACTAGTGTTGGAGAATCGGAGTTTTTTGTGAGGTGTGTGATTTTGAGAGGATTTTCAGCCGCGAGTGGATTGAGCATGTGCAGAGGAGAAGTGACTGTTTTTGGGGTGTATGGGTTTTGTTTGGATTGGTTTAGGACTATCGGTCATGGGTCTGGTGCTTAGCCCATATTGTGAGGTTTTAAAAGAATATTCATGGCAATTCTGTGCACGGACAAGTCAGTTAGAGGGAAATAGCGTTGTTCGCGCGAGTTGGAGTATCCGTACCGTGGTCCTGGGGCTAATTTTGAAATTCATGTTACTCGTTACGGGTATTTACGTTATGCGCATGAGCAGGATTCTATTCCTCCATGGGTTCCGCTTCGGAGTGTCCGCGCTTGTACGGATTGAAGCTGTGATTTTGAGATGACTTTCAGCCACGAGTAGATTGCACATGCGCAGAGGTAAAGTGGTTCTTTTTGGGTTGTATGGTTCATGTTGAGAGTGATTTGCGTCTAGCGATCATGCATTTGGTGCTGAGCCGATATTGTGAGGTTTTAAGAGAAATTTCATGGCAGTCCTGTGCACCAACAAGTCAGTTTCGAGGAAATAGCGTTATTTTCGAGTTGACTTGCTGTATCGTAGCCCTGGGGCTAATTTATAAACAACTATATTTGGAAGATTTACATTAAATCACGTACAGATTTGGAGAATAGGTGTAAGCAATTGCGTTCCCAACGGGGGTCCCATATCCGCATTTTTATTTCAATCTACGGTAAAACTAATAGCCAGAATGTATCGATCCAGATTAGTGGATAGAACGAGCCGGAGATCTACCCATATGGTAGTGGACGCCAATAAATATTAAGAAATATCCTCCTACCCGCCGATTTCTATTTTCGAAGTTTGAGAAATGCATGCAGTTTTGAAGTTGGGGGTTTATACCCTTAACCCTCTACAATATTCTTCTATTGGAAACATATTGCTTGTGATATATCGCATCAAAGGTCATTCGATGACCAATTCAGTTATGTGAACGAAAATAAAATTTTACCTTAAAATTCTTGCAAAAAAAAAGTAACGATGAAAAGAAAAAACAGACAAATTATACCTCCGAAAGTATTGGTTTCTCAGAGTTGGGAATTATATCAATGTATTCATATGATAGAACTGCATCATAAAGGAAATTCAATTCAAATAATAGTTTATTTATCAAGATTTAATGAGTAATCATGAGAATGAGAACTTCACCATGGAAGAAATCAAATTAAATCTGGCCAATTTTGCCCAATAACGAACTTAACCGAGATATTCATCTCCCTAACCTACTCTGAAATTTTCAACTACCTACCTCATGAAAAGCAGTCTCACTACTCTCAGATCTCTTACTTCATGTTCCGTTCCGAAATGTAAGACTTTTCTGAGAAAAACTAATTTCGGAGCAAACAACTGAGATTTTTCTCACTTCGCTCACAATTCTTCGATTGATTAGATAATGTCATGTCTCAGGAAAATAAGTTGACATTATGACAATTCATACATAGAACAATTATATCATTCTGTGACAACGTTGAAATACGATTTATTATTGAAATTTTGAAAAATCTCCGAAAGTATTAGCTTGTTAGAGTTAAAAATGATATCATTTGATTCTTATGGTAAAACTGCTTATTGAAAAAAACATTTTCATCGAAAAATTAGAAAATAACAGACATTTGGGCAAATTGTTAAGCACTCGGTTCCGAGGAACTAGAGCGCCAAAAAATACACAATTTGAAAACAGCTGCGAATTAATGTATTAGATCGCAAATAAAACAATAAACTGATAAGGATGGTGGTGTCGCTCCCACACATATGAAGGTGTTCTCGAAACAAAGTAAGGAGGTCAAGAAAAATCTTTTTTTTTTATATTTTTTCGTCAATCTAGCAGATCAACTGAAGATGACAAAATGTATGGTATGGTTTTAGTTGCTAACTGGTCTCTCTAAGGCGAATAATATCATATTTCCCGAGAATTTTCCATTCGACATGAATCAATTGAGTGAAAAGCAGCGAATAGAAATCTTGATATTTCTGGGACATTAGGGAGCGTTATCAAGACAGAAATCCTATAAGTAAAACTACTGTTTGTCGGGTGGTTAAACATTTCGAACAAACTGGAAATGTTAAAAACTCTCCAAAATCTGGTAGACCTTCATCTACGACATGTGTCGATAAGGCCCTCGATATATTACTTTCCATAGAAGAGAATACGAAACAACCTACACGAAAACTGGCCGATGAATTCGCTGTGGGAAAGCAGTCAGTTGGTAATCTTCTTAGAAAATCTAAGTTTCACCCATACAGAATTAAAAGCACACAAGAATTATCTGATGACGATTTCGACCGACGAGCGCAGTTTTGTGAAGTAATGCAGGAGAGATGCAATGAGGATGATACCTTCTCATCGATAATTATTTTTACGGATGAAGCTACGTTTTACTTGAATGGGTCTGTCCATCGACATAATGGTCGCTTCTGGTCCACGGCAAATCCTCATTGGGTGCAGACAGTTCACACCCAACATCCAGAAAGATTAAATGCGTGGTTGGGCACAATTGGGCATATATTATTGGACCCTTTTTTACAGAAGGAAGTGACTCTTATCTAGAGTTAGTGAGGATTCCACATTATGGAATTGAAGTGAAGAGGTATCTTGATGGCACATTTTCTGAGAAATGGATTGGTAAGAGAGGATCAGTTGAATGGCAACCCCGATCTCCAGATTTGAACCCTCCCGACTATGTTCTGTGGGGCCATTTGAAGAGTACTGTTTACCAAAACCGGCCAGATAATTTGGAAAACCTGCAACTTAATATTCAGAGAGAAGTCGGAAGAATACCTGTTGCTGCGTTGAATAATTCATTGAGGAACGGCTTGCACATTGTCAAGCAGTCAACGGTGCTCAATTCGAACATTTAATACATTCAAATTATTCTATGTTGCGAATGCTATCTGTCTGTGTTCTACCTGTGTTCACTGTTCATACATGTAATCTTATCTACCTATAACAGACATGTCAAATGTATTTCTGTTCGAACAAAGTATGATTGAATGCAAAATGACCAATTATAGGATATTATAATTACCCCTACTCTATATGCCCTTGGATAATCCATATGATGATGAAAATATATAATTTGGTAAGTTTATCAAATTGGGTTCGGAAGATTTTCAGTGAAAACAAAATTGGAATATTGGCTAAGTTTCAATTAATATAAAATAATTTTCAGAGTAAATTTGAGGAATTAATATCTTGGATAAGTTCGTTATTTAATTTTAATTTAGTTTCTTTAATGATGCAGTTCTATTAAAAGAATCCATTGATATAATTCCCAACTATGAGAAAGCAATAATTTCGGGATGAATTGTCAAAGAGTGAACAAAAGCGCCAAAGCTCTTGTCCACAGGGCTTTCCCCCTATTTTTTTGGAAAAAGGATAATGGCAATTATGTATTGATAATAATGAAAAATGACGATACCGTTGTTAATAAATCAACAAGTCCAGAGCGTTCCTGCCAATCGGGCATCCTGCCGATCGACCAAGCCGGCTCTGAGAAAAAGAATCCATTGATATAATTCCCAACTATGAGAAAGCAATAATTTCGGGATGAATTGTCAAAGTTGGAACAAAAACGCCAAAGCTGCTGTCCACAGGGCTTTCCCCCTTTTTTTTGGAAAGTGGATATTGGCAATTATGTATTGATAATAATGAAAAATGGCGATACCGTTGTTAATAAATCAACAAATCCAGAGCGTTCCTGCCAATCGGGCATCCTGCCGATCGACCAAGCCGGCTCTGAGAGGCTTAACCCGGGTCAGTTTAGTTGAATTTGTTGAGAAGCTACAGAGAACTGATGAAGGCCAAGAAGCCTTAAACGCGTCTGCTCTTGCTTTCTCGACAAATCAATGAACCCCCTGGGGTCTATTTGAAGGACCCGATTGGCAGGAACGCTCTGGACTTGTTGATTTAATTATGTATTGGTTATAATAATAAAGCTTAAATCTATTGGAATACTAAAAATTGGTTCAAGCCCTGTGGACAGGAGCTTTCTGGCGCTCTAGTTCAAACAGACAAATTATATATCCGAAAGTATTGGTTTCTCAGAGTTGGGAATTATATAAATGTACTCTTATGATAGAACTGCATCATAAAGGAAATTCAATTCAAATAATAGTTTATTTATCAAGATTAAATGAGCAATCTGAGAATGAGAACTGCACCATGGAAGAAATGAAATTAAAATACCTGAAATGAATTTGACTCTCTCTTATAGAACAGGATGAAATGTACGAGTATAAACACAGAGCATATAATAAAGCTTAGATAGAATAATTATAGCATTCTGTGAAAACATAGAAGCACGATTCATTATTGAAATTTCGAAAAATCTTATCTCCGAAAGTATTAGCTTGTTGGAGTTAAAAATGATATCAATGGATTTTTATGGTGAAACTGCATCTTGAATAAAATTGAATTTGAAATTTGTTACTTAAAAAAAAATTGTTTTCGTTACTCCGAAACCATCTGGCCTATTTTGCCTAGCTCATTCCGTTCGAGAGTTATTGTAGAAATTTTTTTTTTTATTTTAAAATTTTTTGTTTGACACTTTGCGGTAACCTGGTCAATACAAAACTTCACATGCGTATAAAGGTCATGATTCAACAATTTGATGCTAAATTTCAGATAGATCGAGTGATCGGCTTCGGAAATATTCATAAAAAATGTTTTTACTAAAATCGGCCATAACTCCGAAACCACTCGATGTATTTTGCCCATTAACGAACTCAATCGAGATATTTACGCTCCAAACCCACCTTGCAAATTTCAATCCTCTAACTCCTTTCGTTCGAGAGTTATCGTGCCTACGGCCGGACGGACCGGCCGGACAGAATTGATTTCGACCTCGGATTCTTGATCAGTGAGTCGAACCAAATCGTTTGAGACCATTTTCAGACAAAAATTCGAAAATTACAGACATTTGGGCAAATTGATAAGCATTCTGTTCCGAGAAACTAGAGCGCCAAAAATATGGCCAACCCCAAGTGGCAAGTATGGATCATTAAAGAGTTGAAGCATGTACACAGGATCCCTTGACATCAATCATTCACTATTCTATTGTCTGATCACCTCTATTGGACACTAGTACGAATTTAGCATTGATAAATACCGTTTTCTCAGTATTTATAATATATGAATACATTTCATACCATTTTATTGATAGACTTTTGTGACGTCTATAAGCACAGAATTTTTAATTCTACTGGGATTGAATTACGACAAAATTTGCGCCTCAAGTAACTCCAATATACGATATTCACGAAATTCCGTGAAAATTAATGGGTCGGCATTCTACAAGTAATCCACGAGTTATAATTGGATCAGATTTGTATATTTTGAGTTATAGAGGAAATAACAACAACATTTCAGATGAGTATAACTCCAAAACAGTTTGGCCGATTCTGCCAATTAACGAATATAAATGTCACATTCGGTTGCGCAACCTAACCTGCAAATTGCAAGTTGCTATCCCTTTCCGTTCTGAAGGTATCCTGAGATACATGATATATTTTCGTAATTTTGAATATTTTTTAATATATTTCCGTAATTTCTATTTATTTTTCAGTTGTAAGGTAAACACAAAATTTTACACACGTCTTAATGTCGATATTCTAAAACTAGATATCAAGCTTCAATTCGATAGACTATATTTTTCGATACAGACAATTCAACTCGGAAACAACGCTATTTCCTCAAAACTGAGTTGTCGGTGCACATAATTGCCATGAAATTTCTCTTAAAACCTCACAATATCGGCTCAGCACCACATCCATGACCGCTAGACACAAACCACTCCTAACATAAGCCATACGACCTAATAAGATCCACGCATGCACGCATGAGCAATCTACTTGTGGGATTCTATAGAGGAATAGCATCCAGCACCTCAAAACCTCAATCTTCTCAGACGAAAACTCCAGCAGTTAAATCACTTCTTGTCTGCTCATGCGCGAAACGAAGAATGCCCGAAAGGGATATCGAATTAGGAACGCAATTTCTTCGCCTATGCTTCAAATCCGAATGTAATTTGATAGATCTTCTAACTATTGTTATTTATAAATGGGCCCCAGGGCCACGGTAAAGAGATTACAACTCGGAAAAAAACGCTATTTACTCGAAAATGAATTTTCCTTTCACAGAATTGCCTTCAATATTTTTTTGAAACCTCACAATATCAGCTCAGAGCCACTTCTCCTATGCGCATGCGCAATCTACTCGTGGCCTCTCAAAATCACTCAAAATCACACACGCCATACAAAACTCAACACCATTGGTTCAGGAGATATCGCAGCTTCAACCCACGCATGCGTGGACACTCCCAAGGGGATTCTATGGAGGATTAGCATCCTGCATCTCCAAACTACAATCTTCTCAGACGGAACCTCCAGCAGTTAAATCACTTCTCTTCTGATCATGCGCATAACGTTAATCCCCATAAGTGGTAACATGAATTTCAAATTTAGCCTCATGGCCACGGTACGGACACTCCAACTTGAAAACAACGCTATTTCTCACAAACTGACTTGCCCGTGCACATAATTGCCATGAATTTTCTTTTAAAACCTCGCAACATCGGCTCAGCACCAGACCCATGACCGATAGTCCTAAACATATCCCAACATAACCCATACAGCCCAAAAACAGTCACTTGTCTTCGGGCATGCGCAATCTCCTCGTGGCTTAAAGTCTTATCAAAATCACGCACCTAACACAAAACTCCGATTCTCCATGCGCGGACCCTCACCATGTTATTCTATCGAGGAATAGCATCCTCCACATCAAAACCCCAATCCTCTCAGACGAAAACTCTGGCAGTTAAATCACTTTTCATCTGCTCATGCGTATAACGAAAAATGCAGGTAAGGGGCATGATCTTCGGAATTGGCCCAAGGAGCATACTATGGACACTACACCTCATATAATACGATTATTTCCTCGAATCTGGCTTGCACACGCACAGAATTGACATAAGGTGGTAATATGGCATTAGAGTTCAACTTTCAGAAAAAATTTGAAAAACAATTTGAAATTCCACGCATTGTTCACCCACTTATTCAATCGCTACGGTACTTACTCGTCCATATTTAAATTAGTTTCTTGTACATATGCTAACAATCGCAATCTTCTTATCTTCTTATATATAAAAATGAATCGCAAAATGTGTTGGTAAGCGCATAACTCAACAGTGCCTGGACCAATTTTGCTAATTCTTTTTTTAAATGTTCGTTGAAGTCAAAGGATGGTTTTTACGGGGAGAAAATTTCGAATAATTGCCGGGAAAACCCTAAAAACAGCCCTTTTCTTTTTTCCATACAAACGTTTTCTAACTAAAATGTAGAGTCAATTTGAACTTTATGGCTATTCAATAAAGTTGACGTTGGGGTTGGAGTTGTAGTTGGATTGGAGTTGGAGGTGGAGATGGAGTTGGAGTTTTAGTTGGCGTTGAAGTTGGCGTTGTGGTTGGCGTTAGGATTGGAGTTGGCGTTGTAGTTGGGGTAAGAGTTGGTGTTGGAGTTGGCGTTGGGGTTGGAGTTGAAGTTGAAGTTGGAGTAGGCATTGTGGTTCGCGTTGGTTATGGATTTGGCGTTGTAGTTGGAGTTGTAGTTGGATTGGAGTTGGAGGTGGAGATGGAGATGGAAATGGAGATGGAGGTGGAAATGGAGATAGAGGTGGAAATGGAGATAGAGGTGGAAATGGAGTTTGAGTTGGCGTTGAAGTTGGCGTTGGAGTTCGAGTTCGAGTTCGAGTTCGAGTTGGAGTTGGAGTTGGAGTTGGAGTTGGAGTTGGACTTGGAGTTCGAGTTGGAGTTGGCGTTGGCGTTGGGCAGGCGTTGAGGAGGCAGTACGAAGTCTGCCGGGCCAGCTAGTAATCAGATAAAACACGTGTAGGAACCGAAGTCGATAGTAAACAGGTACCTATAATTCACGTGGAAAACAACTGAAAATATTTGCCCCGTTTTGAATTGTGATTTTTTTTTGAGACTCCCACTGGCCTGTTTTCAATGAAATTTTGCACGGTCCAAGAGATCATCATTGATCACCGAAATGCCAAATTTAGACTCAACCCTATGTTTGGTTTCGGAATTTCAAGCAAAATATTCCGCAAAATACTAGTAATTTTTTCTAATCATGCGATCCTCACGAAATTTTGCGCACAAGTGTTTGCACCGGTCTTTGGCATCTAGCTAATAGGTTTCAATTGAATCAAATGGTTGTTATGGTAGTTATTGTTTTCAATTTTTTTTCCAGGTTATAGCTATCCGATCGATACAAAACTTCTACAATTCGATGCTAAATTTCAGATACCTAGATCAAGTGATTAGTTTCGGAAATAAAATTAATAAAAAATTCTCCACTAAAAATAGTTATAACTCTGAAACCACTCGATGGATTTCGCTCATTAACGAACTATCAAAAGAGATATTTACCCTCCAAACTTGCCCTGATAATTTCAACTGTCTAACTCATTTCGTGCTTAAGGACGGACAGCCGTGCAGACAGAATTGAATTTGACCTTAATCAACTGTGAGTCGTTTGAGACCATTTTCGGCAAAAAATTCGAAAAATACATCTGGCCAACATCTGGATATCACGCCGTTCCTAACGGAACAAAAACGTATAAACGATCCATTTCTTGTGAATGATAACTCATTTCTGGTAAAAATATATTTAAATGAATAGAACCATCTTGATTGTAAAGATTATTTAAACCCACCCAAATCCAAACCTGTCATTTAACCAGGCTCCTCCCAGTCCAGACTTCCGTTTCCTCAATTGTTCCTTCCCTGACTGACACCACATGGAAGCATATGAAATAATAATTTGTGATAATTATACAGTGGATATCCTGCTGATGAGTTTCCGATTGGATGAGGAAAATATTCATTTTTGCGGGCTTGTTGCACCAGGAACAGCGTTCTATCACAATGGCCAAATTTATGTATTTTTTGAATTTTTGGCCGAAAAAGACCAGATTGGGTTCGACTCACTGATGAATGATCCGGGGTTCCAATTATATCCGTCCGGCTGTAAGCACGATAACTTTTGGGGAATTAATACCTCGGTTGAGTTCGTTGATGGACTAAATCCGCCAATGGTTTCGCAGTTTTTCTAAATTTTATTGATTTTACTGAATATTTCCGATACTGCTCATTTGTTCTAATTGAAATTTTGCTCCAAGTTGTAGAATTAAGACCTTTATATGTATGCCAAGTTTTGTACTGATCGGATAACTAGGAACAGAAAAAAAACATTTAAAATTTAAAAATGTTTGTTTTGTCAATAACTCAAAATTACTGATCTGATCTAATTTGAACTCGGTATTTAGTTGAAGAAGGCTGATTCGAAGACTTATGCACCATTTCGTGGGGATCGTATGACTAGAAAAGACTATTTTGTTTGAAATTCGGAAACTGGATGTCGGATTGAATGGAATTTTGGCATTTAGGTGACCAATAATGACCTCATGGAGTGTGAAGAATTTAATGGAGCCAACCTAGGAGCCTGAAAAAAATCCAATTTGAAATTCTCAATACCTACTGCTAATATTAATGACCTTTATTTTCATTTGTGATTCATGTAAACATCTGCTTATACTTATCGCGTTCATTATTGATCCTGCGCGAAATATTCTTTTGGTAGTTTTGCACAGGCATTATGGTTTTGTAGAAATTTTACATTTCATTTTTTGATTCGGGGTACGAGAATGCTGTTTTTCCGTGGCAGTTCCTTACATGTAAAATGGTTTTTGCATGCGTGTTCCTCCATGAAGAGCGTGCTATAATGTTCTCGAGTTTTAGCTGTTCGTTAACAGCAATTCATTTTTATATATATAATAGCTGACCCGGCAGACTTCATACTGCCTCCTCAACGCCTACCCCACGCTAACGCCAACTCCAATGCCAACTCCAACCCCAACGCCAACTTCAACGCCAACTCAAACTCCAACTCCATTTCCACCTCCACCTCCACCTCCATCTCCATCTCCATTTCCAACTCCATTTCCACCTCCAACTCCAATCCAACTACAACGCCAACTCCATAACCAACGCCAACCACAATGCCTACTCCAACTTCAACTCGAACGCCAACTTCAACGCCAACTCAAACTCCAACTCCATTTCCACCTCCATCTCCATTTCCACCCCCATCTCCATCTCCACCTCCAACTCCAATCCAACTACAACTCCAACTACAAGGCCAACTCCATAACCACCGCCAACCACAATGCCTACTCCAACTTCAACTCCAACCCCAACGCCAAATTCAACGCAAACTCCAACTCCAACTTTATTGAATAGCCATAAAGTTCAGATTGACTCTACATTTTAGTTAGAACACGTTTGTATGGGAAAAAGAAAAGGGCTGTTTTTAGGGTTTTCCCAGCAATTATTCGAAATTTTCTCCCCGTAAAAACCATCCTTGGACTTGCTCCTGACCCGGCAGACTTCATACTGCCTCCTCAACGCCTACCCCACGCTAACGCCAACTCCAATGCCAACTCCAACACCAACTCTAACCCCAACTACAACGCCAACCCCAACGCCAACTCAAACACCAACTCCATTTCCACCTCCATCTCCATTTCCAACTCCATTTCCACCTCCAACTCCAATCCAACTACAACTCCAACTACAACACCAACTCCATAACCAACGCAAACCACAATGCCTACTCCAACTTAAACTCCAACCCCAAAGCCAACTCAAACTCCAACTCCATTTCCACCTCCATCTCCACCTCCAACTCCAATCCAACTACAACTCCAACTACAACGCCAACTCCATAACCAACGCCAACCACAATGCCTACTTTAACTTCAACTCCAACCCCAACGCCACCTTCAAAGCCAACTCAAACTCCAACTCCATTTCCACCTCCATCTCCACCTCCAACTCCAATCCAACTACAACTCCAACTCCAATCCAACTACAACTCCAACTACAACGCCAACTCCATAACCAACGCCAACCACAATGCCTACTCCAACTTCAACTCCAACCCCAACGCCAACTTCAACGCCAACTCAAACTCCAACTCCATTTCCACCTCCAAGTCCAATCCAACTACAACTCCAACTAGAACGCCAACTCCATAACCAACGCCAACCACAATGCCTACTCCAACTTCAACTCCAACCCCAACGCCAACTTCAACGCCAACTCCAAATCCAACTTTATTGAATAGCCATAAAGTTCAAATTGGATTGTTTTTACCCAAATGCAGAACCCGACAACTCAAAGGATTCAGCGGAATCAACCATTTGTAGGACCAATCAACCACCCTGTCCAAGTCTCTCTGCAGTGTCACATAGTCATCAATGGGAAAATGAAAAAACTTGATGTCATCAGCAAATGAGGCACTTTCCGACTGGAATTCATCTGTTAAATCACACACGTACACCAAAAACAGCAAAGGCCCCAACACCGAACCTTGAGGAACGTCACTGAGCACAATCGCGGTTCCGATCTGGCAGCGCCAACTTTGACCATAAACGACCTGTCAGTCAAGAAGTCCTCAATCCCTTTGGAAAGCGATCCCCGAATACCAAAATTGTCCAACTTGTATAACAGCCTATTTATTGGTACTCTATCGAAGGCACTCGAAAAGTCTAGATAGATTACATCTTCAGGAAACCATCCATCCAATAAGCTGGTCCATTTGTTGAAGCAGTTGAGTAGGCAGGTGATAACGGATCTTCCCCTGATGAAACCATGCTGGGTATCTGGTATGATTTTATGATCCAAAAGAAAATGTAGCATCTGGTCGCACATTAACCTCTCCAAAATCTTACAGACTATAGAAGTGAGGCTTATTGGTCTGTAGTTGCTAGGATTCTGTTTATCACCTTTTTTATGAATGGGTGACACAAGGGCATTTTTCCAGGCTGTTGGCAGCATACCGGTGGCTAACGAAAGTGAAAAAAATATCTGATAGAGGTACTGAGAGTACGTGAACATTCCTTGAGTAATCTAGCAGAAAGACTGTCTGGACCAGGAGATGAAGAAACATCGAGTGACTGCAGTTTCTTCTCAACAGTCAATGGATCAACATCCACACAAGTCAAAGATATGTTGCGAGCAGAAGTAGTTGAAGGTAGTGGTGTATCAGGTTCAGACGTAAATACCATTGAGAAGGTATCGGCCAGAATTTCAGCCGAGGTTTTATGATCATTGACAACTACACCCTCAGTGTTCTTAACTAGAGACAGAGAAGGTGACGTTTTCAAACAATGGCGTGCGTACTTGAAGAATTAAACAATATTTTTTGCCACATATAAGGTGTGTTCCTAAACGTTATAGAAATACTATAAGTTATAGAAAGTTATAGAAATCCGGAAAAATTTGTTACAGAAATGTAATACGGGACGGATTTTCTATAACTTATAAGATTTCTATAACATTGAGGAACACGCCTATAGTCTTTCTTACACCGATCCGACTACTCATATCCAACCACTTAGCTTTGGAACAAATGTTGTGAATAATATCGGAGTTGAGCCAACCATCTAACATAAAATTGCTTAGTAAAAGTTTTCAGGATTAGTCACTGACGCAATTTTGGGTCTAAAACCTAAATTCAAGTCCACGCTTCATATGGTTCAAAGTGTTTCTCATCGATATCTGATTCAATGCACACAGTTAATCAAAGATGAAATATGCGAATAATCATTTATTAGGGATTTTGATGAGTTCTAGTTCCTGTTACAAAAAGGAATATTCTTAAAAAATCCCTTTTCAATCATTATAATGACATTGCGGCTCAAATGTATAGTTGATTGAAAAAATACAATTCCTGTGATAGTAAAAATAAAAATTATGCATGAACAATCATAATATACATTGATACAATGACATTAACTCAGAACAGAGGCGCAAAAAAAATGCTAAAAAGCTGGAGTAATACTGGAATCAACTCAATACTTAAATTTCCTCACCTGTTGGGACCACAAAGCACAACTACAGTTGGCCACTGGTGTGAATTCTGAGGCTGCAATCGATGACCTCCACCCATAAGTGCAATCGAAATTTCAGTTGCAGCTCTCCCCATCAGCTCTACTCTTCTATCCCATGTGAGCCCAACCTTATCTGCACACTCAAAGAGTTTACTTCTTAATAGCAGGCTTATACATGGTACAGCAAGTCCTCCATCAGTAACGTATCCACAAAAATCATTTTTAGGAACCTGAATTTGGTTATACGAGATAGGGCCTGAGGTGATGATATTTTGATCATGCCTGAAAGAAAATGTTACTCAATTATCATTTGCTTTTACTCGCTGTTTTACCTGGTTGCTCGGTTCATAAAACAACTTAGGAAATACGCAGTATGTCCAAGATAAGAATGGGAAAGCATTCGGATCTAAGAAACGGTAAAATAAATGGGGGGCTACACTATAGAAAAATTGTATAACATACAAAATGCAATTACAAAAGTAGTTAGCAGAAATGATACTATAACAGCTTCCAAGACGGACATCATCCAAAGTTATCAACCTAATTATGTGACTGAATGGTGAAAAAATTATCCTAATTACAAAGAAAAATGGATGCTGGAAATATTAAAAGTAATAAGGCAATAAAAGCATCATGCAATTTCAGTCAAGGACGAGTTTCACAGCAGTAAACCCGACTGTTTAGGTCGATCCATAACAGGTATGAAACATGAGGTCCTTCGGAAATCCTAGGAGTTTAAGGTAAACATTATCGGAGGGCACGGCAGTGCCCCCGCCAAGTAGAGCGCGAAGCAAACACTGCCGTACCATCAGGGGGGTGAAGCGAGAGTAGAAAAAGTGGAAACAAGGACATACGTCCCCACCTTTTTTGTTCGCTTGTCGTAGATATGATCAAATGGATGAATGACAATGACATGAGTGTCAGGACTTCGTAAATTTGACAAGACTGAAACTGTGGAAAATATACTTGTGATATTTCTAAAAGTTTGTGGCAAATAGCAATAATAATTGTTATACTAGTGTTATTATATTACCCATGTGAAGATAAGTTTGCTTTCTTCGTAATTCAATGAAAAAGTTTCCGTTTCAGGTGATGTTGAAGATATAATATTTCAACTCCTTTTAGGTGTTCTATATAGAATGTAATGAAAAATTTTCTTTCAGAATTCAGATTATGTTGACAATATGATTTAATAGTTTAACAGGCGATTTGTTGGTAATTTGATGACTTTTTTTCAGGTATGTTAAAGATTATGGCCACTTGGTGACATCTGATAAGTTTATATTTATACAAAGTTCAATTCTGCAAATCTGATTGTGTTTAATATAATATTGAGTTAAGAAAATGGCTTCAGGTTCTGCTACTTGATTGTTGCGAAAGATGTTAAGTATTCTTGCCAAAATTCATATATCAGCCATTCATCACTTGTTTGCAGAAACAGAAGTTTTTTTCGTTTCCCTAAAGACCCTTCCACCTTGAAAATTTGGAATGATATTTGTAAAATAAGTCCTAGCAAAAATATTTCGAATGTTCGCTGACTGACTGCCTGAATGTACCTGGTTTCATACATTTGTACCTAATACATGCACTCACTGAACACTATGATTGTATTAACTGTTGAATATTTTATTATTATAGTAGTAGTCTATTAACTGAGATATTAGTTATAGTGTGATTAACGTTAATATTTTACTGAGAAGCATTCTTTGGGAACGACAAGGGATATAACTTAATTCTGATAGAACCAACCCATTTAGATCTGTCCTGACTTCTTGATCAAGAATATTTATATTTAAAATATATTTCAATATTCATTTTCTATCACTTAATATCTAAAAATACTTGTTTCTTTTTTCAGAAAATAGTGATGGTGGCCGTCATCACCTAGATTGATGGATTCTACCGGATTTTGACTGTCAATTGTGACTAGTGGTAGTTTCTTCTCAATCCTATATGAATCAGTGTTATTGTGATTTAGTGAAGTGACAATTCTGATCATAATGAAACTGAAAGACCGTTGTGAATGAGTGTTGACCCACGAATGATTTATCCCTTACTCTATATACAAGTGTTATTTTGACATTTTATTCAGATATTTGTACTGGAATTTGGTAGTTATACCGCTAAGAACTTGTAATAACTCAGCAAATTCCAAAAAGACCTATGGTTGGTGAAAAATTTGGTTTGTTTCATTGAATTGTGACATGGTTTTTAGTATCTCTAGAACAGGGTTTCTCAAAGTGGAGTAGGTACGCGAACCTCTAGTGGTTCGCCATTCCACTGTAGGGGGTCCGCAATAAGATTCAAGTAAAGGTGGCTTGATGACTAGGAGGCACGTGTGACAAACATGGTGGCATGGGCTCACCACCATGTGCTAGTTAAGCGGTTCGCTGTCATCTGGAAACTTGAAAAGGGGTTCGTAGAGCCAAAAGTTTGAGAAACCTTGCTCCAGAAGCAAATTGAACTTATTTGTTTTAGAAAACTGCTAACTAAATTATATTCACATTCGAAAAATTCAACAAATATCCTTTACTTGTTTAATTCTATAATAGATGTATACATATTTGTAAAAATGATGTTAATAAAGAAATTATTGTTTATAAAGCTTTGTTTCATTTTGTAGCATCTTTCCTTTCGAATCATTTTAAATTTCCAATTCAAATACCTGAAAAAAAGGTGGGGATATTCCATTATAGTCCTAGGGGGTGTCCGCTTGTATATGTCATTTTAGCGTGACATATACTTCAACAAGCGGACACCCCCTAGGACCATAATGGAATATCCCCACCTTTTTCGCCCCATCTCTCTCTAATCTATGGTATGTAAATGTCACTACTGTTGCGCACAGTTTACAAGGCAGGTAGCACTTCTTATATTTTATGTTCTGTGCGTACCATCCTCTACTGGAACCATGTCGCCACATTTTCAGGCCCCTATTTGAGAACCTCTGGATAAGACCAGAACGCCGAAATGTTCGTCATCGAGTAAGCTATAATATCACATACTCAAAATAAAAAATTTCAAGTCTGTAGGTCATTTAGTTCCGAAGCTAAGCGAAAGCAAAGTTTCGCATTTATGACACTCACTCACTCATGATCATCAGAATAGAACTAGTACTTCCCATAAACTCAGAGAGCTGAAATTTGGTACAGAGTTAGGGTTTAATGGCCACATAAAAGGCAAACTATAAAAACCAAGGGGTAAACCGCTAGGAATTCTGGTGTACAAAAAAGTAGAATTCCATGGAATTCCTATTGAATTCCCATGGAATTCCCGGAATTCCTATTGAATTCCGTGGAATTCCTATTGAATTCCATGGAGTTCCTATTGAATTATTGAGAATTCCTATTGATGTTAGAGTGTGACACCTATCGGACAATCATGTATACTTCATATAGTTGGATTTAACCGAGGGGTAAACCGCTAGGAATTTTGGTGTTCAAGAATATAGAATTCCAATAGAATTTCAAAAGAATTCCTATTGAATTCCTAATGGATTCCTATTGTATTCCAATGAAATTCCGGTCGAGTTGGAATTCTGGTGTACAAATTTTTGTCAGCGGTTTCCCCCTCGATAAAAACTAGGATAATCGAAGATCTGGAGTATCTGGTGACCCTTATTTGAAAACACAAGAGCTCAACCAAACTATTAAAGATCGACATACCGCCTCAACAAAAAATATTCAACTTTGTTTGCCTCTTCATTTGATGTCAAAAATCGAAGGTCTGAAGTATCTGATTAAGAACCCTCAGCTTGTCTCAGCTGTATTAGTGATATGGTACCTAATGCCCCCTTCTACTATTGGTACATGAAAAAATCGACTGTCATTGTAAAAATCCAGCGTAGTGAGACACATCTTCTAATTTAATCTAACCTATTGCTTCTCACTGCTGGATGAATGCCTCCCCTTCTGCTTTTAATACGCATATAAATAAAATTAAAGGAAAACTCTGGATAAGACTAGACTGGCTTTTATACTTAAACTTACAAGTTTACAAGAAGAAATAGTCGAACGATTAACTTTATTCTAGATTAGGAGGGATTACCGGCTTAGGCGTAAATACCGCGCCGATCTTTCAGAAATTAAACCGTCTAAAAGAATAAATAATGAACGCAAATGGGCAATAAGTAAAACTGTTGCAACTGTACAAGAATCCGAACCGGAAAAAAAGAAAAGAAAGATTTGTAATAATAAAAAAAAATACTAAAAAGAAAAAAATGTGTCAAAAAAGAAAATCTAATAAAATAAAAAACTAAATCAATATGCCCACGTTTCTACAAAAAGAAGTGAAATCCCACCAAAAACATTCTGCAACAAACTAGCCAAGTCTCGATGGAGCTGCTTGTTTATCTCTAAAAAGTAATGAAATCTAGACAAAGTCGTGCTAAGTCTAAGGTTTCTTACTGCGATTTCTTTATTATTATAGTAAATGTTGTATGACTTGGCCGTTGAAGTACATTGTTATAGTTAATGTTGTGGGTACACAAGGGTACAAAACCAGGTATTCCATGACACCATTACACCAATCTGTCGCCAGAACCGCTACCCATTGACGATACCATTATGGGCTAATATCTCGCTTAACAAACATAGGTAGTTACAACAGATATAACATTACGTGTAAACAAAATTGATTTGTACCCAGTAACGTATCGATTGACTCGAGATAGGTCACACTGTTTGGTTCAGCGCTCTTTGTTTTCGGGATATTTAGTGTTTTCAAGACGTAATAAATTCATTTTAAGCGTATTACAGTTGTGTTTGGTTTTTCAAATATATTGTGGCGGAAGGTTTATGTTTTCACACTGGTTTTAAATACTGGCTATTCAGAGTTTTTAATTACTACCAGGTATTGTTTACTTGTTTAAGGGTGATTATTGCATGTCAGAGAATCCATTGCATGCATTCTTTGTTGCGCATTTGTGTGTTCACGCATAGATGGCGCATGACAATTGCAACAGATTGTAACAATAATACTCATACTCGGTCGTGTTAGTGTGCACAGATGATGCGAGAGTAGCAGGTGTGCACATTTTTATCATTTTGGTATCATTTATTACGCGTGCTAATATCGACCAGCTGTTTGCTGATTCTTTCATTCCTTTTGATTTGTATCCTTTTCTCCGTGGCCCTCCATATCTGTTTGTTGGAAGTCTCTCGTATAGGCCCACGAAGAGTGAAAAGTTCATCCTTCTCCTTCCTAGACCCCTGTTATATCGATAGATAAACTCTATAATGCCGCAAATTTGCCCAACTTGCACGAGGGCTCATGATGACCCAAAAAATCCGAGAGTACAGTGCTCAATTTGCCGTAAATTTTATCATCCGGAATGTGCTAATCTGTCCTCCAATGACGCGGCATATATCGTAGAGTCGAATTCCAAGTGGAACTGTTCATCTTGCGATGCATGTAAACGTTCTTTGCGGAGTCATTCACAGTCATCCCCTGCACCATGTGATCAACCAATAACTATGGAGCATTTTTTTGAATTAATGAATAAAATAGGTGCTATGGCAGATGACCTGAAATCGATCAAAAAAGGCCAATCTGCATTGGTTGATGAGCTAGCAAAAATTAGAACTACTATGGAGGGTCATTCGACGATTCTGAGTGAACATGGTGCAGCTATCTCGGATTGCCGGGACAGAGTGGAAAAGCTTGAAAATTCTCGTTCCGAGCTGTCTGCTGGTGTGGGGAACGTGATTGAGGAATTCGAACGGCTGAGGGAGGATATGCGTCCTTCTTCGGCGGGTGGTCTTCCTGTCGGCCCTGGTCGGACTGAGCCGGAGGAGGTTGTTGAACGTGTGAGGCGATCATTCAATATTATTATGAGAAATGTCCCTGAATCAGCCGACTTGGATGATCGCCTCATAGCTGCGAATGTACTTCGATGCATCCATAACTCGTCTAGAGACTTGATCGTGGGAACGTCTCGTCTGGGAAAGGCTGGGCTAAATCGCCCTCGCATGCTGAAGGTTTCGTTGGTGAATAGTGGTAGTGTTTCCACGATGCTGAGAAATAAAAGAAAGCTCATCTCGTTTCCTGAATAATAAAACATCCATCTTTCCGACGATAAAACACCGAAACAGATTGAGGAACTCAACAATCTGCGCGCAGAACTAAGGCGGAGGGAGTCAGCGGGGGAGAAGGATCTGACAATAAAATATGTAGGAGGAGTCCCATCTGTCGTCAGCACCATTTCAAAAAACTAGAACATCAGCTAAATGAGTGGAGCTTCGTGTATTCAAATGTACAGTCCCTTAATTCTAAGTACCGTGAGATTTTGGCTTTCACTGAGGTTCACGAGCCTTCGTTCATTCTGATCTCAGAATCCTGGTTGATGGCGGGTGTGTTGGATTCCACAGTTCACATACCTAACTATGATGTTTTTAGAAGCGATAGCTCCACGACTGTGGGCCACGGAGGTGTATGCATCTATGTAAGAAGGGAGATTTTGGATGCATCCAGGATTTCCGTTTCAAGATTTGACTCCCCTGGTATAGACAACATATTTCTGAAGATAGTTTTCAACGGATTTACATTAACAATTGGATGCGTGTATCGTCCCCGAGCAGGTCCACATGACCTTGCCCTATTTGACCATCTATTCCATTTGAGCTGTACGGAGAAAAATATCCTTATTGCCGGGGATTTCAATCTCCCTGACCTGTCGTGGCCCTTAAGCCCCATTTCTCCAACACAGGCGGCATATTCGCAGTTCTACAACATGATGCAAAGTTCAAACTTCACCCAACTTGTTCTCAAACCCACAAGATATCGTCTGGGGCAGAATCCTTCATTGTTAGACTACATTCTTGTAGGTGATCGCGACCTGATTTCTGAAATTGATTACTTTCCCCCATTCGGAAGGTCGGATCACGTTACTCTCAAGTCATCCATTCAGTTTTTCACCAGTTCGCCTCAGAAATTATTGAAGAAGACAATTGAAGTTATCAATTATGGTAAACTTAAGGAGGATCTTGCTGGGGTTGCGTGGGCCGATCGGTTTAACCATCTTAAAATGGAGGAAATGTGGGGTAAATTCATAGAGATCCTGAATAGTGCTGTGATTTCAAATACGGCATACAGGGAGGTCAACTCCATTCCGGGGAAGCCTTGGATTGATGGTAACATTTCTGGAATGATTCGTCATAAGAGGAGCTTATGGCAGAGATTCTTGAGAACACGCTATCCGGCAGACTATAGTGCTCACCGTAAATATTCAAACCTTTTATCCTCGTGTATTGACAAGGCTAAGAGGGACTACGAGTTTAGGGTTGCCTCTTCGGATGATAAAAAGAAGTTCTTCAGGTACGTACGGACTTTCCTTGATGCTAAGGTTTCTGTACCGCGCGTTCGAGATGCTTCTGGGTCTATCTGTCCAGACGACCGTACTGCTGCAGAAGTATTCGCGGAGTATTTTTCTTCTGCTTACTCTGCCGAACCGATTGGACCAATACCTCGCATCAGAAGAGATAGTTCGATGCTGATATTGAGTGAAATTTCATTTTCGCCGGAAATTGTGAGGAAACAGCTGGATCTTCTCCGGATTGGTTCAGCTCCTGGACCCGACGGCCTCTCCAATAGGTTGTTGAAGTTTTGCGCGGCCTCTCTGTCTTTTCCTCTATCTATGATTTTTGAGGAATCCTTCCGGTGTCATTGCCTTCCTGGCCCATGGCTGAAAGCTTCAGTAACGCCTATTTTTAAAAAAGGGGACAAACTTTCAGTTTCTAATTACCACCCTATCAGTTTGACTTGTGTTGCGTCTAAGGTTTGTGAAAGAATTATTGTAGACCAGATGCTTGTTTTTTTACTGGAAAACAGTATTCTTCCAGATTGTCAGCATGGTTTCCTCCCTGGCAGGTCAGTGTTGACCAATCTTCTGACATGTATCAACGACTGGACTAGGGCTGTAGACAGGGGGGAACCAGTTGATATAATATATCTGGATTTTTCCAAGGCATTCGATAGGGTTCCTCATCGAAGACTCCTTTCTAAGGTTCAACATTTTGGGATCGCGGGTGACCTGCTTTTGTGGATACGGTCGTTTCTGACCTCAAGAGAATTTAATGTCAGAGTTTCGGATAGAACATCATCTGATTCACCTGTTCCTGGAGGAGTACCACAGGGATCTGTTTTAGGACCATTGCTTTTCCTGCTTTACACTGCTGATCTTCCATCTTCGATTAAGTCTTCCTGTTCTCAGTACACAGATGATACGAAAATTTATAACAACCCCATCACCAGCACTGCTGCTATCCAGGCAGATTTAGATTCAATATCGGAGTGGTGTAATGATTGGTTGCTGCCACTGAATATCGACAAATGTGTAATGCTCCATGTTGGTAAGAATAACCCCCAGCATGTTTATCATTTGTCAGGTCAACCTTTAAGAACAGCGGATGAGCATAACGACCTTGGAGTGATCATTTCTCGAGATCTCAGTTGGAGTAAACACATTCGGCATATAACTTCGAAGGCGAAACAGGTCACTTTCCTCATTTCCAGGGCCTTTTACGGATGTGATCCTCAGGTGTGCAGTAAAATATACTCTACCTTCATCAGACCAATCATGGAGTTCGCGGGACCTGTATGGTATCCCAACTTAAGAGGAGACGCTGAATTACTGGAGTCCGTCCAACGACGAGCTACTCGTATACCCTATGGCGTATCTCGTCCAGATTATTTTGGTAGGTTGCAGATTTTTGGTTTGAGCACTTTCGAAAAACGGCGTGAGAGAGGGGACCTGATAATCGCATACAGAGCTGTGAACAATCTTTTGTACGGGATAGATACTTCAAACATTTTCAGGCTAAACAACAATAACTTAAGAGGCCACAATTACAAACTCCATAAGGAAAATTTCAAGACTGTTCCACGCCAACATTTTTTGTCAAATAGAATTTTTCAAGTTTGGAATGCCCTCCCAACGGAAATAGTGAACTCCCCTAGTGTTAATTCATTCAAAAATGCCTTGGACTCACGGAGTGGGCGGTTTCCAGTGTAGTGTTTCTTTTTGGTGTCTCTTTTTGGTTATTTTATTTTATTTTATTTTATGTTTTTTTTTGCTCTTGTTTCAATTATGTGTTTCTCTACAATACACAAAGTGTTTTAAGTTGTTCACAATGTGACTTAAGTTTAAGTTTAAGTTCTTTACATTTAAAATGTATATATTTTTTTGAGCCCCTATAGGTGTTAGCCTTGGCTCTTATGAATTTAATAATAATAATAATAATAATAATAACGTATAAAGAATGTTCAACGGCCAAGTCACACAACATTATCTATAATAATAAAGAAATCGCAGTAAGGAACCTTAGACTTGGCACGACTTTGTCTAGATTTCATTACTTTTTGAAGATAAACAAGTAGCTCCATCGAGACTAGTTTTTTACAGAATGTTTTTGGTGGGATTATGTTTACCTTAAACCTTAGGTGTGAAGTGATATTTCCCTTCACACCTAAGAGAAAGGAATAATCAAATCAATGGTCTGAATCAGTCAACGTCAACTGTTATTTATTTATGTCTTTAGGTTTACGCCACCCATAGAGCCGATGCCTTAAGCAGGGTGGAAAAAATACAGTGAGCACAAATTAATATACAATGATAAGATAATACAAGAAAAAAAAGAAAAGAAGATAAATTGGTGGGACTTACATGCAACTATGCATGTGAACTGAAAAAAAAACTCGTTAAGAAAAAAAAGTTCACATGCAGAGTTGCAAGAATAGATGAAAACAGAAGTGAGTGATTACAAAATCAATTTCTTGATCTCGGTCAACGATGTGTAGAAGATCTCTATCTCGTTGTGATATTTCACATAGTTAACACAAATTTGATGTATAGGAGAGAACATTGGTGAATTCGTATTAGGGGCCGGCAAATAAAACATGTTATGTGAACGTGCAGACCCTCTAGGTACATGAATATTCAGTAAAGAAAGTAGGTGGGGAGGATCTATTTTGTTATTGAGCAGTTTGAAAATTATACTGCGACATGTACGACGTGTCTGGAACGAGCACCAAAAATTGGTTCAAGCACTGACGTAAAGTCAGGAGCTTTTGCGCGTATGTTCTATTGTCCATTCTCCTGTATTGGGCACTCTTAATTGGATTTAACATGGTAAATTCGTGCTTGAACCAATTTTTTTTTAATTTTCTAGGGGTACGGTTCTTACAAAATTTTAAACAAGTCTTTATGTCAATATTCTACAACGAGTTACCAAGCTTCAATTCGATCGAGTCTATATTTTTTGAGTTATCGATGAAATAATATTCCAGGTGGGTAAACTCCAAAACCGTTGGACCTATTATGCCCGTAAACGAACTCAACTCTCCCATTCGGATACGCAACATACCCTGAAAATTGCAAGTCCCTATCTCCTTTCGTTCGAGAGTTATCGAGGCAACGGTCACCCATCCATCTACTGAACTCACACAAGGCTGCTCGAATCTCCAACAATATATATCCAATATATATATTCTACTTGGCAGTAGAATTAGGTTTTGACGGCTCTCGTAGAATTTCAGCGATATCGGAAGAATCGTTATTGATATATAGAATTTTTTCAATAAGTTTCAATGATTTTTGAATAATTTTATAGTAATAAGATCCTCACGAAATTTTGCAAGGATTTTCGCGTTGGCATTCTACAACTAATGACCATGTTTGAATTTAATCAGTTTATATTTTTCGAGTTTTTGAGGAAATAACAACCAAATTTCAGATGTTCAGATGTAAAACCTAACCTGAAAATTTCAAGTCGCTATCTCTTTCCGTTCTCAGGTTATCATGACATAAAAAATATTTTTTTTTTAATTTTCTAGTGATACGATTCTTACAAAATTCCACAACGTCCTTAGATATTCTACAACTATTCACCAAGTTTCAATTCGATCGGATTTGTATTGGTTGAAAATAAAATTATTTCTCGGAAACCATTGGGCTGATTATGCTTATTAACGAAATTGTCCGTCGTATTGGGATGCGCCACCTACCCTGAATATTTCAAGTCGCTAGCTCTTTCCGTTCTCAAGTTATCGTGGCAACGGCCGGCCGGCCGGACAGAATCAAATTTGACCTCGAATTCTTTTCGGGGAGTCGAACCCAATCCTTTGAGATCATTTTCGTCAAAAAATAGAAAATTACAGACATTTGGGCAAAATGATAACGCCAAGTTCCCCAGAACATACGCGCAAAAAGTATCTGAACTAATTGCAGCTTTCAGTGATGAAATCCAAAAAGCGGGTACATTTTGCTAAGAAGAAAATTTTGTTCCATGAAGACAAGTAATCAGTTCACACATCTGCTTTCGCGATAGCCAAAATCAATCTTTTAGAAATATAGAAATATTTTTAATACAGATCATAGATGAATCTAATTCAAAATATACAAATAGAACACATCCACCAACTCTCACTGAGGAATTTTCAAAGTCTTGATAGATATAGAATATTCTATTGAAGAAAGCATGACATGTTTTTTTGGCATTTTCATGAATTACAGCATTCTAAAAATATCAATTTGACACTGCTACCTCCTTATGTTAACTAGCATAATGAGAGCTGAAGCAGCTCCCAGGACCCTCGTCATTTTAGCAAAGCTAAAAGTTTAATTATGTGTAGTACAATATGTGCCTAAGCATGTATGGCTAGAAAGCGGAGTCATTTCACAGGTACAAGGTTTTAAAGGTACGTCAACACTCTACTTCCTCATGTTAAAGTATGACAGCTAAATTAATAATGCTGTTTGGGGTATTATTTTAAAACTTTTTTCCAACAGCCAGACCAATCCAAAGGGATGAACATGCCCCCCAGACACAATAAAAGTTCCGCTATGAGAATGTGAGCAAGGGCACTATGGATCTCTCTCTCTCTCTCTCTCTCTCATACTTATGGAATACTGTGTATGGAATATGTGTAGCGTGTTAGCCTGTCTCCCTTTCTGTGATTTTACAGCTGTTAACATATACAAATTATAGATTGTTACTATGACGTATGTTAACTTATTTGTATTAGGAGGTTTAAAGCATATGTCAGAAATTACGGTCCACAAGAAGCTTTCAGAGTTAAAAAGTTATCACATCGCAAAAAGAGCAAATCCACTAACAGAACAAGGACAAACTCTACACGCCCAAATTCTACAAAAACTACATCTTGGTAAAAAGTATGGCTTAGCTGTTTCATATAACTATTGTATGACACATCATTAGAGACCTGGGACTTAATTTCATACCAAGTATACTGGAGTGTCGTGCGACAGTTGGGGAAAGGACAAGCAATACTTTTTGACCAAGATGTAGCATTTGTATAATTAGGGCTTAACTCAATGAAAAATTATATACGATTTACACTTATTTATTCAATATTGTGACGCGTTTCGTCGACACAGCGACTTCATCAGACTACATCATACTAAATTCTTAACAAGTTATTATCTCCCTATACCTAGATGACATGGACACAGAATCATTTAAAACTAATTACATGAGAAACTTATTTAAAACAAATGACATAATAGACTTATTTAAAACTAATTACATGAGATTTCACAGCTGGCTTCTTTGTACACATTAACAATAATTCATTCCTAATGCTTTTATAAATTGGTTCTCTATTTGAATAGATTGAGTAACGGTGAAAAATTTAGATCTAATTGTTCATTAACTAAATTACCCGTATGTTTTTCCCTATTTATTTCGACTATTTCCCAGTAATTGAGATGCGCACCTTTATTCAAATTGTGTAGAATTTTGAAATCCGGGTTAAACTTATGCCCTTCTGCTAATAAATGATTCGAATAATTTGAATTAATTTTGTTGTTTTTGTAGCTGTGATGATGTTCCTTTATTCTTATGCCAAAATTTCTACCAGTTTTTTTTTCAGAAAAACTGGTAGAAATTTTTTTTTTTACGAAACAAATTCCAAATTAATTTTTTTTTAATAAGCAGTTTTGTCATAAGAATCCATTCATATCATTTTTAACTCTAACAAGCTAATACTTTCGGAGATATGATTTTTCAAAATTTCAATGTAAATCGTATTTCTACGTTTTCACAGAATGATAGAATTATTATGTGGGTATTCTATGAATTGTTATAATGTCAACTTTTCCTTAGACATGACGTTGTTTCATTCCAGCAATCGTATAAATATGAGAATGATAATATAATATCATACTTTCTGTTGGTTGATATTTCATGCCGATGGTCAATCCATATGATGATGGGAATGGTAATGGTAAGTTAATAATATTGAGTTCAGAATATCTCTACTAAAAACAAAACTGGAATATTGGTGTATTGGAGTAGATTTGAGGAAAGATATATATTATCGTTCATCATAGAATTGAGGAATGAATATCTCGGATGAGTTCGTTGTTGGGTAGAATTCGTCTATTGGTTTTGGATTGATAATTTTTGGCACTCTTGTTGAATTTAAATTCTTCTATGATGTTTGAATTCAATTTCTGCTAAGATGAAGTTCTAAATTTCAATAATGAATCGTACTTCTATGTTTTCACAGAATGCTATTATTATTCTATCTAAGCTTTATTATATGATCTGTGTTCATACTCGTACATTTCATCCTGTTCTATAAGAGAGAGTCAAATTCATTTAAGCTATTTTAATTTGGTTTCTTCCATGGTGCAGTTCTCATTCTCAGATTGCTCATTTAATCTTGATAAATGAACTATTATTTGAATTGAATTTCCTTTATGATGCAGTTCTATCATAAGAATAAATTGATATAATTCTCAACTCGGAGAAACCAATTCTTTCGGAGATATAATTTGTCTGTTTGAACTAGAGCGCCAGAAAGCTCCTGTCCACAGGACTTGAACCCATTTTTATTTCCGTACTAAGGTTCCAGCATTCGTTAATATCAGTACCCAGATATACTAGCTGATTTACTCGTCCAATTGAATCATTCCTAATTTTAACGTTATAATAATTATCATTTACGGCTGCCTGTTTACTAATGACCATAAACTTGGTTTTCTTTGCGTTAAGTTTAAGCCCATATATCTCGCATATCGCCACCATTCGGTTCTACAACTCTTGCAGCTGTTCAATTGATCCTGTCACTGACAATGTGTCATCTGCGTACCTAATATTATTCATAAGTACGCCATTTATGAGTATGCCTTCTTTACCATGTTCTAACACTCCATCGAGTATTGTTTCAGCATATAAATTGAACAAAAGTGGTGACAATATACAGCCCTGTCGAACTCCACGCTTGATCTCTACTTCTTCAGAGTATTGATTTCCAACCCTGACACAGGCAAACTGACCCCAATACAAGTTTGCGATGATTCTAATGTCATTATCATCGAGACCAGAGTCTTTGAGAATTTTCAACATTTTTTCGTGACGAACTCTATCGAAAGCCTTTTCAAAATCTATGGCGCACATGAAAGGTATTCTTTATACAATGCCTATACCTTGCGGCAGATGCTCACAGTTCACACACAAAAGTGAAGACTGTCAGTAACCCATTAAATGCAACAAATGTGGAGGAATTCATAGAGATAACCAGTGTGAAACGAACCTGCTACGAAAATGTGACGCATGTAACTAAACAGAGCATGTACCATGGTCAACAAAATGGCCAAAACGACTATTTAGACATATAGATGGGATACCTGATGTGAAAATACGCTCAATCAACAAAAAATTGGTTCAAGCACTGGCGTGAAGTCAGAAGCTTTTGCGCGTATGTTCTATTGTCCATTCTCCTGTATTGGACATTTTTAATCGAACTTACCATGGTGAATTCTATTGTCTATTCTCCTGTATTGGACACTCTTAATCGAATTCACCATGGTAAATTCGATTAAGAGTTTCCAATACAGGAGAATGGACAATAGAATTCACCATGGTAAATTCGATTAAAAATGTCCAATACAGGAGAATGGACAATAGAACATACACGCAAAAGCTTCTGACTTCACGTCAGTGCTTGAACCAATTTTTTTTTCGTGATTTTTTTGAAATTTTCTAGAGGTGCGGTTCTTAAATTCTTTTTTTCGTCATTTTTTTTCAAATTTTCTAGGGGTACGGTTCTCACAAAATTTCAAACACGTCTTTATGATGATTTTCTACTTCTAGTTACCAAGCTTCAATTCGATCGAATATTTATTTTTTGAGTTATCAAGGAAATAATATTCCAGGTGGGTTAACTCGGAAACCGTTTGACCGATTATGCCCAAAAACGAACTCAACTCTCACTTTCGGATACGCAACCTACCCTGAAAATTCAAGTCCCTATCTCCTTTCGTTCGAAAGTTATCGAGGCAACGGTCATCCATCTACTGAATTCACACAAGAATGCTCGAATCTCCAACAATATTCAACCGATCATGTTAAAACTTCAAACTTGGCAGTAGAGTTAGGTAATGAAGGCTCTTGCAAAATTTCAGCAATTTCAAACGAATAGAATTTTTTTTTTCAATTTTCAATGATTTTGTTAAAATGTTTTACAAATACTATCCTCACGAAATTTTGCAAGAATTTTCGCGTTGGCATTCTGCAACTAATTACCATGTTTGAATTCAATCGGTTTAGTATTTTTCGAGTTAATGAGGAACAAAAAACAACCACATTTCAGATGGCTATAACTCTAAAACCGTTTGGCCGATTATGCTAATAAACAAACCGAAATGTCGCGTTCTGGTGCACATCCTAACCTGAAAACTTCATTCGTTCCATTCTCAAGTTATCGTGACAACAAAAATATTTTTTAATAATTTTTTTTTAATTTTCTAGCCATACGATTCGCAATTTTCTAGCCATACCTAAGCACGAACGTGCTTATGTTCATATTCTACAACTACTCATCAAGTTTCAATTCGATCGGATTTATATTAGTTGAAAACAAAATTATTACTCGGAAACCACTAGGCCGATTATGCCCATTAACGAACTTGTCCGTCGTATTGGGATGCGCCACCCAGCCTGAAAATTTCAAGTCGCCTTTCTTTTCGTTCCCAAGTTATCGTGGCAACGGCCGGACGGCCGGCCGGACAGAATCAAATTTGACCTCGAATTCTTCATTGGGGAGTCAAACTAAATCGTTTGATACCATTTTCGTCAAAAAATTCGAAAGTTACAGACATTTGGGCAAAACTAACATACGCGCAAAAAAGCGCAGAAATGGGCAAAGATAAAATTGAAGCGAGTAGAATTCACTAAAGCATCATAAAACACGACTACATAATTGAAACAAAATTAATATACCTAAAAACACAGATAGACAAATACTCATTCAAAAACTACAGAAAAGATTTATGGAAACCTATAGAATAAATACCATACAAACTTTTGTGGGAAACCATCTCTATATATTGATGTTCTACATGGATATGGAGTCCAGAACAATCGACACCGAACCCTCAGAAGGAGTACAACTTCATCGAGCTGTTGATGATTGAGTAAATCTATTGTAATATAAGCAGTATCAACAGCAAAATTGGTTCAAGCACTGACGTGAAGTCAGAAGCTTTTGCGCGTATGTTTCATTGTCCATTTTTCTGTATTGGAAACCCTTAATCGAATTGACACTTAATTCGAATTAAGAGTGTCCAATACAGGAGAATGGACAACATAATTTACCATGGTAAATTCGATTAAGGGATTCCAATACAGAAAAATGGACAATGAAACATACGCGCAAAAGCTTCTGACTTCACGTCAGTGCTTGAACCAATTTTTTTTTTCGTGATTTTTTTGAAATTTTCTAGGGGTACGGTTCTTAAAATTTTTTTTTCGTCATTTTTTTCAAATTTTCTAGGGGAACGGTTCTTACAAAATTTTCAACACGTCTTTATGTTGATTTTCTACTACTAGTTACCAAGCTTCAATTCGATCGAATATTTATTTTTTGAGTTATCAAGGAAATAATATTCCAGGTGGGTATAACTCGGAAACCGTTAGACCGATTATGCCCAAAATCGAACTCAACTCTCCCTTTCGGATACGCAACCTACCCTGAAAATTGCAAGTCCCTATCTCCTTTCGTTCGAAAGTTATCGAGGCAACGGTCACCCATCTACTGAACTCACACAAGAATGCTCGAATCTCCAACAATATTTAACCGATCGTATTAAAACTTGAAACTTGGCAGTAGAGTTAGGTTATGAAGGCTCTTGCAAAATTTCAGCAATTTCAAACGATTAGTTACTGATATATAGATATTTTTTTTTTTTTCAATGATTTATTAAAAATTTTCTACAAATGCTATCCTCACCAAATTTTGCATGCATTTCCGCGTTGGCATTCTACTACTAGTAACCATGTTTGAATTCAATTGGTTCAGTATTTTTCGAGTTAATGAGGAACAAAAAACCACCAAATTTCAGAAAATTTCAGATGGCTATAACTCTTAAACCGTTTGGTCGATTATGCTCATAATCAAACTGAAATGTCGTTCTAGTGCACATCCTAACCTGAAAACTTGAAGCCGCTATCTCTTTCCGTTCTCAAGTTATCGTGACTACAAAAATATTTTTTAATAATTTTTTAATAATTTTCCATACGATTTGCACAAAATTTCACGAACGTGCTTAGGTTTACATTCTACAACTATTCACCAAGTTTCAATTCGATCGGATTTATATTGGTTGAAAACAAAATTATTATTCAGAAACCGCTGGGCCGATTATGCCCATTAACGAACTTGTCCGTCGTATTGGGATGCGCCACCTACCCTGAAAATTTCAAGTCGCTAGCTCTTTTCGTTCTCAAGTTATCGTGGCAACGGCCGGACGGCCGGCCGGACAGAATCAAATTTGACCTCGAATTCTTCATTGGGGAGTCGAACTTAATCGTTTGAGACCATTTTTTTCAAAAAATTCGAAAGTTAAACAGTAACTTTCATTATAGAGACTGGAGAACGATATACAAACATGGGAGTATACTAAATCAGAAATTTCGTGGGGGAGCATTAGTAATGGCGGAAGAAATGGTACAAATTGGAAAAAGTAACCCACCTCACCTTAATAATCCATGGAATGACGTCCTACACCATCCCTTTGAAAAATGATTAAATCTACATATTTTTAACCTACATACACCACTCTAGTCCCCTGATTGAGGAGAATATGCTTGTAAAAGCTTCTCAGTATAAATATTGCATAATTTTGGCAGACTTCAATATGAATACCCGAAGAAATACACATATGAATAACTTAGTCAGAATTTATGGAAACTCCCCTGACATTCATCATGGAAAACAATCGAGATGCTGCACCGGATATGATACTGTGTACAAGAAATATAAAGCACAACATCCAAAAAGTTTACGTTACCACTGACTTACGAGCGGATCATCTCACGATAGAATTCACAATAGATACCAACAAAAATCCAATTAACTACCCTCAAGAAAAGCTTATATTTGAAAAATGTAACATCAATGAAGTTAACAAACAAATACTAGAGGAAATAAACCCAGAAGGCGAAATTACACCAATATACATAACATTATTTCATAACACACTGTCAACAATAATAAAAAGTCAAACCCCAGATTAAAAGCAAAAGTATCATAGCCAAACACTCTCCTCATTTATTATAAAACTAATAAGAGTCAAGAAACAACTATACCGTGAGTACCAAATCAATAATAATCCAGACCTGAAAACAACATTCAATAACATTAATAAGGACATTCACAAGCTAATTATCAACTACAGGTCTCATAAATATCTAGAAACATGTAAGGAAATAGAAGACCAGAAGGGACGAACATATTGGAGAACAATCGAGAAACTGTTAAAATATTCTACCCACAAACTCACAGACCCAATAGAGGTTAATGAAAAAACTCTGATTAATTATAGAGAGATCACATACGCCTTTGCCAAACAATTCCAAAAAATCTATAGGAAAACTACTAACAAAGAATTTGACGAAACACACAAAAACAAAGTAGAGCACTGGCATCAATTGAACTTTCCCCATACAAAATTAGAAGCAAACCTGGAACCTATAACAGAAGAAAAATACAACAAAGCTTTAAACCATGGAAAAAACACAACACCTGGTTATGACAACATATAATAATATTAATAATAATATTTATTCGGCCTGCAAATCTCTGGCCGAGGATTTAGTTCACAGAATGCAGAAAGCGGTGTTGTTCGGATCACTTCGAGTCATCAGGTCCCATCAACTATTAATGCCGCTTGCAGCTCATCACTTTTGTTGAGAGACGCTGTAAGGGCAGGACGAAGAACTACTCCAAGGAACGTGCGAGAGGTTTTTTAGTGAGCAACCATCAACATCTGGAGTATCACACTCCTGAGAGAAGCAGACCCTCTCAGGGCGGGCCTATAAAAGGTTTTTCCTCTCGAGCGGAAAAAAATATATATATTTATTCACTAGAAGATGTCTTAGCTGCAGTGAGAGCAGCTGCTTCACTTCTGTGCCCACTAGGAAGAACAACAACAAAGGAGGACAAACATAAGTCAAGATTGATTAAGCTAGACAAGAAGATAAGAACCGTTAGGCAGCAAGCATCTTGGTATCAATGTATCATAGATGTTATGAAATGACAACTGAAGCCGAGCAAGAAAATAGAGTAAATGATGGGTGAGCTGCGAGCGTTGCATCGTACGATGAGCCTGCCCACCATAAATCATGAATTACAATCTACGGAGCCTCGGAGAACAGCTGCTGCCTGGGGATCACCAGGGCACGTCTGGGGTTGGTGCTAGACGTGCCAGCATGCGAACCACCAACGGCAGGATGCTGAGAGATGAGAGATGTTCCTCAGCTATTCGCCAATAGAAGAGAAGCATTTGAGGCTGCAGTAGGGAATCCTAACTTAAGGAGCACAAGGCTGAAATCAAGACTCCCGGCTGACGATCTAGCCGCGATGAATATTATAATCGACGATCACTTAAAGGAGGACTGTTCGCTAGATGTCGTAGCTGTAGTGAGAGCAGCTGTTTCAATTCTGTGCCCACTAGGTACAACAACAACAAAGGAGGACAAACATAAGTCATGATTGATTAAGCTAGACAAGAAGATAAGAACCGTTACGCATCTTGGTATCAATGTATCATAGATGTTATGAAAGGACAACTGAAGCCAAGCAAGAAAATAGAGGACATTGTTCGATATGAGAATTTTATATTTAGTTTTGGGTGTTTATTTACTTGACTAGGCCCGATCTGGCTATCGGTATATTTTATACGGCGGCGCCGAACCCAACAGATGGTTGGTACGCATGCAAAACATCAGTCTGCAATATATGGTTCACCTGAGATTGTGTCGTTTTATTTCATACTAAATACAAACATATCAGTGGCGCAGTCAATTACGGACCTAGTCAAATTACATAATGACGAGTACAAATTTACTTGGAACCCTAGGCGAATTCGTTCCCGGAAAGTCCGATTACGCAGTATTTTCAGAACGGCTGAAACAGTTTTTTTTTGGCCAACGGAATAACAGAGGAAGATCGGAAACGTGCCACTCTCTTAAACACGTTGAACGAAGAGTGCTACATATTAGTACGTAATTTGTGCGTACCAAAAACTCCACCGGAGGTCAAGTTTGATGAATTGGATAAATTGCTATTGAAACATTATTCGCCAGTGCGATCTTATTTCTCGGAAAGACACAAATTTTATAACGCAAAAAAGGAACCTTGCGAAAAAGTGTGTGAGTGGGCCGCCCGCGTAAAAAGTTTGGCGGGCAGGTGCGGCTTCGACGCTGTAATTTCTCTGGATTCATTGATGAGAGATATATTCACGGTTGGTGTAAACGAAGTGCGTTTTATGGACCGTCTATTTGAAGAAAATGCCACGGACAGCAAGAATACACTTCAGTGCATGGAGAAAATTGCCTTAGCCAAGGAGTCGGCAGTGATTGATCATGATATGAGGGTATCCAAGGAGCCACAGGTGCAGAGGGCGTTTAAGTCTGAGCCAGATGATATGTATTATGGTCAAAAATCAGGTATTTCCGGGCAACGCAGGGGTAAGTCAAAAACTTATCAATCCTCAACAAAAACCTCTCAGCAATCACAGCAGGGCAGGAAGTCGATGTTCAGCAAATGTTCAGTTTGTGGCCGCTCAAATCACAATTCATCAGATTGTGCCTACAGAAATTGTTTTTGCCATAAATGCGGTGCTAAGGGCCACTTAGCTCCTTTGTGCAAGAAAAGCGAGGATCACAATTTTTTACAAGAAAACTTTCTTCAAGACACTGATGATAGTGAGGAATCATGTTTTAATTTAAGAAATAAGCCGTTCTCAAAATGTGGGGATTGGAAATACAATTTCTTTCATAATAATTCAGCGGGCGATGAAAGCCCTATTTTTGCTAAATTGTATATTGATGGCAAACCATCTGATTTTGAAATCGATTCAGGGTTTGCCCACGCAGCTGTATCTGAAAAAATGTACAACAAATATTTCAAAAAGTTTGTATTAAATGACAACGACTTATCCCTCAAAGATTACGTCGGGATTTCTTTCAAACCCTTGGGTTTCTTAGATTTGAAAATAAAATATGATTCTCAAGAATTTACATATGTTACTAAAAACGGGGGGCCTCCTTTAATCGGTCGCAATGGCCTGAAAATGTTGAACATTGGAATATGTAAATTAGATAATAATAGGCTATTATACGTAAATTCTACAGCCAAGCTTCAAGGTTTATTAAAAAAATATGATCAGATTTTCGACGGGAAATTGGGAAGTTTCAGTGGGTTCAAGGTGTCACTGAAATTAAAAAAAAAAAACGCACTTAAGCCAAAAATAGAAATTGAACTAGAACGTTTGGTAAAAAATAACGTCTTGGTTCCTACTGAATTTCCAAAATGGGCAACGCCAATAGTACCTATTCTAAAAAAAAATGGGGGTTTAAGAATTTGTGGGGATTTCAAGGTGACCTTGAACCCCCAACTGGAATTTCAACAGTTCCCACTACCAAGAGTAGAATATCTGTTTAGTCAATTAGAAGGGGGCATTAAATTCTCCAAAATAGATCTTTCAGAAGCGTATCAGCAGATTTTATTAGATGACGAGTCCAAAGATCTCGTAACTATTTCTACGCATAAAGGTCTATTTTCTTACCAGCGGCTACCCTTTGGCATTCATTGTGCACCATCTATATTCTAAGTTATTATGGAGCAATTATTCAATATTTCTGGCGTGATTGCATTTTTGGACGACATATTGATTACGGGAAAAAATGATGGAGAACACTTGGAGAGGTTGGAACAAGTCTTACAAAAATTATCCGATTGTGGTCTAAAAGTAAAACAAGAAAAATGTACCTTTTTGCAAGACTCTTTGACATACATGGGCCATAGAATTGACAAATTTGGCTTACACAAAACAGAGGAGAGAGTCGAGGCAGTTGTCAAAACAAAGGTTCCCTCGTGCGTTTCGGAATTAAAATCTTTTTTGGGGGGTGTAAACTATTATGTAAAATTCCTGCCAAACGCTTCCACTGTTCTCTTTCCTTTGTATAATTTATTGAACAAACATGTTTCATGGAATTGGACTAAGGAGTGTCAAAGCAGTTGTTTGAAAATTAAGGAAATGTTGATGTCCCCCCTCTGTTCTGGCTCATTATGATCCCAAACAGCAAATCAAATTATTGGTTGATGCATCTAGCGTGGGTCTGGGCGCGATCATAAGCCATACTTACGCGGATGGAACCGAGAGACCAATCGCATTCGCATCAAGATTATTAAACAAAAACGAACTATCTTACTCTCAGATTGAAAAAGAGGCCTTAGCAATCATATTTGGTATCAAAAAATTTTATCAATATTTATATGGGACTAGATTTACCTTGTACACAGACCATCGCCTACAACGGGTGGCCTACATATTGTCTTCATTCAATTATGAAATCAATTATGTCAACACTAAACAAAATTATTCAGATTTTTTGTCACGGTTAGGGGGAACAACTGAAAATTTTAATTATCAGGGAAATAATTCATTACTCTTTGCCTCCAGTGAAAAAGATAACATTTCTTATTTAAAGTACATAAACAATTCTGGGTTTCCAGTTAATTTCTTGAAAATCAAGGAACAAACGATCAAGAACTACATTTTAGGGAAGGTAATTTTCTATATAGAAAAGTATAACGGGTGATTCCGCAAAAGAAGCAGAGAAAACAATTCTGCAGAATTGTTTTCTCTGCTTCTTTTGCGGAATCACCCGTTATACTTTTCTATATAAATATACTCATCCGCATTATCCTTTTTTCTGTAATTTTCTATGTTCGCAGTGGCTGGCCAAACACTTGTCCTTCGCCCGAATTCAAACCATACTTCATTAGAAGAAATGAAATTTCAGTAGAACATGGTTGTCTAATGTGGGGGTACCGTTTAATCATACCACCTATCTTCCAGAACAGCATATTAGAAGAACTCCACCTCACGCATACCGGCATTGTTAAAATGAAGGCTCTAGCGCGTTCTTATGTTTGGTGGCCTAACATTGACGAAGCCATAGAGGGCATTTCCCGCGCATGTGAAACTTGCGCAATATATTCTGATAGCTCTCCACAGCCTTCCCTAATAATGTGGGAAACTCCAAAAGAGCCGTGGATTCGCTTGCACGCGGATGTCTTCGGTCCCTTTTTAAATAACACGTTCTTAGTTTTCGAAGATGCCACCTCAATGTGGCTAGAATGCTTTATTGTTAATGACATGTCATCTCGTAAAACAATAGAAATATTCAGGAATTTATTTTCACAGTTTGGGTTACCTAAAGAAATCTCCACGGATAATGCGCAAACATTCGTATCCCAAGAATTTTACGATTTTTTGTCAAGTTTGGGCATCATTCATAAGGCAGGGGCGCCTTACCACCCCGAAACAAATGGGTTGGCGGAATCGGGGGTTAAAATTGCCAAAAGAGCGCTTAGGAAGGCTTACAAAGATGGAATAACTGACATTCAACTTATTTTAGACACGTTTCTCTTTGAATATCGTAATACGCCTCACACCACTACTCAAGAATGTCCGTCAAAGGTGTTATTTGGACGTTCACTGCGTACCCGCTTTGATTTGCTGTTACCGTCTACGGAAAATATAATAAAAAATAAACAAATGAAACTTGAGCAGAAAAACAGAAACGGTCAGGAAATTATATTTTCTTTGGGAGAAAGAGTATGGGCACGCGACCAAAGACAGGGGCAAGTGGTGCCAGGGGGTAGTGAGTGAAATACTTGGCCGGAGAACTTTCGTAATTGAGGTAGATGGTGGAAAAATGTGGAAAAGACATCTAAGCCAATTAAAGAAGAATTATTGTACCCAAAGGCCTAATCCTATTACAACAATTATTCCACGATCTAGCTTAACTAATTCTAAAGATTCTGTTGAACAAAATGATTTGATTGATAGCCCAGTTTCATATGAAGGTAGTGGTGAGAGTGTTGTCAGATCAAGTGATACCGAAGATTCAAGTGCGCGAGTGCAACGTAGACGAAGCGGGATTAAAGCCCCAGATCGGTTACAAGTGATTTAATAGGGGCTTATGTAGTTATAAGATAATCCGCCGTATTCACAAAGCATTCAATCTCCGTTAAGTCCTAACTGAGGTCCTCAGTTAAGGATAAATAAGAATCACAACCTCAGTTTAAGTGAAAATTAACGTGAAACGGCGGTATAAGTTGCCGAAAATGCTCCCGAGCTCAAGAATCGATACAGCATTTATAACATCCTCATGCTCAATTATGGCGCCTCGAGATTACCTCGAAAGACACAACGCGATGGCTAGATTGTATCACCAACAGATGGCATTAAGATTAGGGTTGATTAAATGTGAGGTTGAACATTATCTATATCAGCCTCAGACTCTGTTGGAAGATCACCGATACAAAATTTATTGGGATGCTGTCATGATAACTGATCTGGCAGCGACTCACAACCGACCAGATATAGCACTGTTTGATAAGAGTAAGGGAACTTCCCTACTACTTGATGTCACCATACCAGCTGATGAGAACATTACTAGAGCTTACACTGAGAAACTCAGCAAATATGGAGATTTAGCATTCCAGTTGAAACAGCTTCATAGATTGAAGGCTATCAGTATACTGCCACTAATTATATCGGTGAATGGGTTGGTTGAGAGGCATCTCGTCGAAAATACCGAACGACTGGGATTGGATGCCAGGATAATATCTCATGCTCAAAAGCAGGTCCTGCTTCACACGGCCCGGATCGTCAGAAAATTCCTGCAGGGTTCATTGCGAGAGAGCGCTTGCCTTGACGATAATCGTCCGGCAAGCGTTTTGTGAAACCCGAAAAACGGTGATTAAAAAAAAAATATATATATATATACAGGGTGTCCCAGAAATCAACGATAAGCCGGTAACGGGCGATAGGCCAAGTCATAACAGTTATCAGAAAAATATAAAAAAAAATCTTTGTCATGTACTTTTCAAGTTATAGGTATTAGAAAAAAAAAGGAAAAACTGACATCCTGTGATGATCTTTCAAGTCCTGTGTCTACAAATATTAATTTTTCGTCAGTCTTTTTTCTGTAATGTAATCATGAATAACCCTTCTGTAAATTACAGTTAAAAATTAGAACATAACTGCCTCAGTTTTAAATAAAATGTTGAATTTTTGCCCAACATTAAGTTCAAAATAATTACATCATCCAACTTCAACCGACTGTACTGTAAAAAAATGTACTACACTGTTTTGGCAAGTAACATCAAAAGATGGCGCATTTAGTCTGGATTCCAAAATGGTATGAAACTTGCTAGATTACTTCTTAGTTGAGGAAAATAATAATGTTTTTTTAAATGGAACCGGATTTCAGGCCAATTCTGTATAATTATTGGAAATGGAGCCTAGGCATCTTTAAGTCCACAATTTACAAGTAAAGTTTGATTTAAACGGTAGATGGAGAGTGACGTTATTTTGCCTAGTAAGAGTGAGACAGATGGTGACACCAAGTGTGAGCGAGATAGATAGTGACGCTACTTTTATGCGAGAGTGAGACGAAATAAAAGGTGCAAAGTTTTAAATAAAATTCAGACATTGGATTTTTTCAGTTGACTTTAATTTAATTAGAAATTACAGCAAATGTTCAAATTGTTGGCCTTCAGCTGCAATGCTCTACATCTTCTTAAAAATGATAGCGTAATAAGACGGGTATAACTTCTTGAGTTAATGTATTCAGCGGCTTCTGTAATTCTTTGGTGCAGCTCGGCTAAATCTCCTTTATCGTTCCCCAGTTAAAGAAATCTATGGGGTTTAAATCGGGTCAACGGGCAGGCCACGAAATTGTACCACCCCGCTCAATCCACCTATCGGGGTATTCTCGGTCGAGGAACTCCCGAACTGTGGGAGCATAATGCGCTGGGCAGCCATCTTGTTGGTACCACATGCTGCCGTAAATGTTCAGTGGCACTTTTCCCAATAAATCTGGTAATTGATTTTGTAAGAAGTCCTAATAAACCTGGGCATTTAAGTTCTCCGGCAGCTCGAATGGACCAATAACTCTACCATTCAAAATTCCCGTCCACATGTTTACCTCGTTTGCATTGCAGCTGAAAGCCAGCAATTTGAACATTTGTTGTAATTTCTTGTAAATCTAATTAAATTAAAGTCAACTGAAAAAATCCAATGTCTTAATTTTATTTCAAACTTGCATCTTTTATTTCGTCTCACTCTCGCATAAAAGTAGCGTCACTCGCCGTCATCTCGCTTCCACTTAGCGTCACCATCTGTTTCACTCTTACTAGGCAAAATAACGTCACTCTCCGTCTACCGTTTAAATCAAACTTTACTTGTAAATTGTGGACTTAAAGATGCCTAGGCTCCATTTCCAATAATTAAACAGAATTGGACTGAAATCCGGTTCCACTTAAAAAAACATTATTATTTTCCTCAACTAAGAAGTAATCTAGCAAGTATCATACCATTTTGGAATCCAGACTAAATGCGCCATCTTTTGATGTTACTTGCCAAAATAGTGTGGTACATTTTTTTTACAGTACAGTCGGTTAAAGTTGGATGATGAAATTATTTTGAATTTAATGTTGGGCAAAAATCCAACATTTTATTTAAAACTGAGGCAGATATGTTTTAATTTTAAACTGTAATTTACAGAAGGATTATTCATGATTACATTACAAAAAAAAGACTGTTGAAAAATTAATATTTGTAGACACAGGACTTGAAAGATCATCACAGGATGTCAGTTTTTCCTTTTTTTTTTCTAATACCTATAATTTGAAAAGTACATGACAAAGATTTTTTTAAATATTTTTCTGATAACTGTTATGACCTGGCCTATCGCCCGTTACCGGCTTATCGTTGATTTCTGGGACACCCTGTATATATATATATATATATCAATATATTTATACAAGGAGTATTGCCGTATTTTCCAAGTTACTGAATTATTGGGTACTCGGCAGATAGGGCTATTTAAATCAATTCAAACAACCATTTGTCATGTACATCTATATTTCGGTCCTAGCTTAGGTCCTTCATCAGGATGCTACAAAAAATCTCACATAGGAACAAACACTTAAAACTTATATGATGGAGAAGCCATCAGGTTAGATAACTGAAAAAACTTACATCTGACTAGTTGTGTGTAGAAAGGCAAAAAGCAGTTACTATCATATTTAAATACAAACAAACAATAGCACTGTTAGAAAACATGTACAATATTACTTTAAAATGGAAATAAATCAATGATTAAGCCAAAAATTGAATTTTACTTTAAACCGTTAAAATTTGAAAAGACGCCGGTATGGTCTTGTCAAAGTCAGGTGATCAATAAAATCGACAACCAACTGACAGATCACAGAATAAAGAAGAAGAGTTTGAAGTTGACATTATAAAATAAATAAATAGCCCTATCTGCCGAGTACCCAATAATTCAGTAACTTATATATATATATATTTATATATATATATATATATATATATATATATATATATATATATATATATATATATATATATATATATATATATATATAACATAGAAATATGGATATATATATATATATAAATTGTAGTTTATAAGAGTCCCAGGTATATTATTTGAATTGAATAAGGGTTTGACGACTCAAAGGTGGAGAATAAGTTAATGAATACTATTTATTCTTTGCCAAGCTTTCGCATCTTTATTTAATGCATCCTCAGGGCTTCTACAAAAGGTACAACAATAATAACAGACAATAAAAAATTATTTTTGTTTTGTTCCAGAACTTACCGAATGTTAGATTTTTCAAATAATCGACATTCCGCAACAAGTCATCCGTTATTCGTAAAATATTAGTAGAGACGTTACATTCCATTAAAAATTACACACATTAAAACATCAAAATTCACGAAAAATTCTTTCACCTTATCACATTACCATATTTACATTTATAAATTATTAATTTCATTGTTTAGTTAGGAATCGTAGGTTATGTTTCTGTCGTCTATGATCTGTAGTTCCGATTTACTCCTTTGGGATCTTTCTGGGTGCATTACTCATCTACAGGGCCGTCGTAAAAGTGCTTATATTTCGACACATTCAACAGGTAACTATATATAGAGCTCAGATTGTTGGTATCAGTTTTTTTATTCAGCGTTTCTTCATTTTTGTTTATCTCTATCATCTCATGCACTAATCTCTTCATGTAATTATTTTCTGTCTTCAACACCGTGACACTGTCAAAGTCTACTGTATGATTCGACTGATGTGCATGCAATGCTAGGGCACATCTATGATGGTATTTAGTGACATCTGATTTATGAAGTGCTATTCTATTTTTTACCCATTGGGATGTTTGTCCAATGTAACTACGCACACAATCCGCACACTCAATTTTGTAGACTACATTGCTTCTATATTGAGTTGGTATGGGGTCTTTTATTTTGCTATATAGGTTCTTGACTGTTTTTTTATTATATGTGGCAATTTTCACATTTTCTTCCTTGAATATATTTTTTAGCTTTGTAGTTAGGCCGTGAATATTTGGATATGATGCCATATGTACTCGACTTGTTGTATTTTGATTCTCGGTAACTGGGGGTGCTGCTTCATTATCTGCAAATAAAAGTTTATTCAGCATATTGTTGGGATATGCATTCTGTTTCAAGATTTGATGTAATTTTCTTATTCCCTCCTGTCTGAATGAATGATGGCATATTTTATTTATTCTATTTTTCATCTGTTTTATAGTGTTTTTTTTCACATTCAAGCTATGGTCGGAGTTGAAATGGATGATTTTATCCGAATGTGTATCCTTTCTGTACCATCCAAGTTGTATTTTGTTGTTATTTCTGTGTGCTTTGACATCTAAAAAAGGTACTGCTTGTTCATAATTTTCTGTCTCAAGGGTGAATTGAAGATTTTTTGAATGGGAATTGAAGCATGTTAGTATCGTTTGAATATGTTCTTCAGGTACTGCAGTTATAATATCGTCAACAAACTTTTTCATAAACAACACGTACGGTAATTTGATCAAGCAGGAATCTAACAGATGATCCATTGCGTATTGTGCTAGGATGGGGGATAGTTTTGAACCCATTGCACACCCAAATACTTGTAAATAAAATTTTTCTTTGAAGGTACAATAGTTGTTATCCAGCACGAATTTAACAATCTCCATGAATAGCTCCATGCCCACAGTTGTATATTCTTTGATGGTATTCCATTTTAGCTTCAGAATATCAACTATTTCACTTTTCTCCAAGTTTCCAAAAAGGTTTATGACATCAAGCGAAATGAGTCTATAGTTTTCAGGTATTTCTAAGTCATTAATTTCATGTGCTAACTGGAATGAGTCTTTGACATAATATTGGTTGTCCGTGTTGTAAGCGTTTTTCAAAATATCAGCAATAAACTTTGACAGTGAATTCACCGGGCTATTGATGCTGGACACGATCGGTCTAATTGGGTTTCCATCCTTATGAATCTTTGGGTTTCCATAAATTCGAGGTGCCACCGAATTGTACGTTTTCATTCGTTTAGCTTCTTCTTCTGATATATGATTTTGTTGTTGCAACTTTGATATAATCTTATTACATTTGTTTTGTATGGATTGAGTAGGATCCTTTGGTAATTTCTTGAATTCCTTAGAATCTAGCAATTGTTGTAATTTTTCTTCATATTCTTTTCGTTCCATTAGAACTGTTACAGCACCTTTATCACTATTTAACACAATTATATCTTGGTTGTCTTTCAAAAATCTTTCAGTTTCTTGGTACCACTCGTTGATATGCGAATTAGCTTTCCAATCCTTATGAATGTAATTTGTCAGTGCATTTGTGACTCTTGCTCTCTGTATATCTTTTCTTTCTTCCGGTACGCCTTGTAGGATGTATTCTGTGTCTGCAATAATGTTTTCTATATTTACATCTTTTTTAGTTGTTCTCACACTGAATTTCGAACCCAGGGATAAGAGATTATTTACTGTCTTCGGAATTTGTTTGTTGGTCAAGTTTTTCATCCATTTGTCTTCAGTTTGTATAACCACGATATTTTTTCCTTTCAGATTATTAATTTTTTTCCTGTTGGTATCCTTGATCTTGTGAAATTTTCTGTTGTAAGCTATATTCAGTCGATTGCTGTATTCCCCCATTGTATGCTCCGGTATATGTTGAAGTCTTATTTGTGATTCAGCAATCTGTTTCTTCAAGGTGTTTATTTTATGGTTTATTTGACATATTTCAATATTTAAAATTTTTGTTCTTATACTGTCATTAAAATCTTTTATCTTTTTATTCAGTTTGTTGTTGTTATATTCAAAAAGACTCATGATATTCTTTACATTAGTTGATATATGTGTTGGTGTTAATTCTCGTCTCTTACATTCTAAAAGAAATATTCGTCTGTTCATTGCCGATGCCAATTTGTTGTTATTTGTACTCCATATTTTCAGGTCCCTAGTTGTTTCTGGTCCATATTTCGCGCTGATTTCTTCATAAAAACCCATGTTTTATTAATTGTAGTTTATAAGAGTCCCAGGTATATTATTTGAATTGAATAAGGGTTTGACGACTCAAAGGTGGAGAATAAGTTAATGAATACTATTTATTCTTTGCCAAGCTTTCGCATCTTTATTTTATGCATCCTCAGGGCTTCTACAAAAGGTACAACAATAATAACAGACAATAAAAAATTATTTTTGTTTTGTTCCAGAACTTCCCGAATGTTAGATTTTTCAAATAATCGACATTCCGCAACAAGTCATCCGTTATTCGTAAAATATTAGTAGAGACGTTACATTCCATTAAAAATTACACACATTAAAACATCAAAATTCAGAAAAATTCTTTCACCTTATCACATTACCATATTTACATTTATAAATTATTAATTTCATTGTTTAGTTAGGAATCGTAGGTTATGTGTTATGACCATAGCTTGAATGTGAAAATAAACACTATAAAACAGATGAAAAATAGAATAAATAAAATATGCCATCATTCATTCAGACAGGAGGGAATAAGAAAATTACATCAAATCTTGAAACAGAATGCATATCCCAACAATATGCTGAATAAACTTTTATATGCAGATAATGAAGCAGCACCCCCAGTTACCGAGAATCAAAATACAACAAGTCGAGTACATATGGCATCATATCCAAATATTCACGGCCTAACTACAAAGCTAAAAAATATATTCAAGGAAGAAAATGTGAAAATTGCCACATATAATAAAAAAACAGTCAAGAACCTATATAGCAAAATAAAAGACCCCATACCAACTCAATATAGAAGCAATGTAGTCTACAAAATTGAGTGTGCGGATTGTGTGCGTAGTTACATTGGACAAATATCCCAATGGGTAAAAAATAGAATAGCACTTCATAAATCAGATGTCACTAAATACCATCATAGATGTGCCCTAGCATTGCATGCACATCAGTCGAATCATACAGTAGACTTTGACAGTGTCACGGTGTTGAAGACAGAAAATAATTACATGAAGAGATTAGTGCATGAGATGATAGAGATAAACAAAAATGAAGAAACGCTGAATAAAAAAACTGATACCAACAATCTGAGCTCTATATATAGTTACCTGTTGAATGTGTCGAAATATAAGCACTTTTACGACGGCCCTGTAGATGAGTAATGCACCCAGAAAGATCCCAAAGGAGTAAATCGGAACTACAGATCATAGACGACAGAAACATAACCTACGATTCCTAACTAAACAATGAAATTAATAATTTATAAATGTAAATATGGTAATGTGATAAGGTGAAAGAATTTTTCGTGAATTTTGATGTTTTAATGTGTGTAATTTTTAATGGAATGTAACGTCTCTACTAATATTTTACGAATAACGGATGACTTGTTGCGGAATGTCGATTATTTGAAAAATCTAACATTCGGTAAGTTCTGGAACAAAACAAAAATAATTTTTTATTGTCTGTTATTATTGTTGTACCTTTTGTAGAAGCCCTGAGGATGCATTAAATAAAGATGCGAAAGCTTGGCAAAGAATAAATAGTATTCATTAACTTATTCTCCACCTTTGAGTCGTCAAACCCTTATTCAATTCAAATATATATATATATATATATATATATATATATATATATATATATATATTTTTGTTTTATATTCTCACATAATTATAGGGAAAAGGTGTTCTATATGATAATTTTATATTTAGTTTTGGGTGTTTATTTACTTGACGAGGCCCGATCTGGCTATCGGTATATTTTATACGGCGGCGCCGAACCCAACAGATGGTTGGTACGCATGCAAAACATCAGTCTGCAATATATGGTTAACCTGAGATTGTGTCGTTTTATTTCATACTAAATACAAACATATCAGACATGATGGGTGAGCTGCGTGCGTTGCATTGTACGATGAGCCTGCCCACCATAAATCTATTGAAGCAGAAAGCTGTCGATAAAATAAGATCACTTGCGGCGGCAAGGAAGAAGCTGATCAAGGGGCAAAAGTGGATAGAAGACAACAACACCTTCACCACCGAACCTTCAAAGATATTTCGACCCAAACAAGTAGAGGCAAAAAGTCGAAGATTTCTGGAAAGATTTGTACGAGCGACCAGCAGAAACCAGGGATACTCCAGCACTTCACAGATTCCAGATATTATGTGATGAAAGTCTGCAACAACCCGAAGAGCTGACTGAAGTAACAACCGAAGAGATTAGACATGCCTTGAAGAACAAGCATGATTTCACGGCACCTGGACTGGATGGCGTTCAGAACTACTGGTGGAAGAACTTTCCAGCTACCCACCAACACCTAGCTAGATTATTTAGTGAGATAGTAATTCACCGTGAGCCAATTCCTTCATGGTTGGTAGAGGGCAGAACTGTACTGATACCGAAATCAGGTGATCTAGGACAGCCAAAGAACTACCGCCCAATCACGTGTCTGAATACGTTGTATAAAATTCTCACAAGTGTTCTTCAACATCGGATTCTGGAGTCCATTGGACCAGTGTGGAATCAAATCCACGAACAAAGAGGTGCGAGGAAAGGAGTTCAGGGGTGCAAGGACAACCTCCTTATAGACAAAAGCATTTGTCAAGATGCGAAACACTACAAGCGCGACCTACATACATCATGGTTAGATTACACGAAAGCATTTGACACATCGGCGCACAGCTTGATAATACGGCTGCTAGAGATGCTCAAAGTCCACCCTAACATCGTCCATGCGATGGGAAACATCATGGCGTCATGGAAAACTAAGTTCGCCGTCCGATCCGAAGGTCGGACCGCTCATACTGGATGGGTGAGATGCAGGCGAGGCGTATTTCAAGGAGACTCGCTAAGCCCGTTATTGTTCTGCATAAAACTTCTACCATTAACAACTGAGTTGGGGGCAAGCAGAATAGGGTACAAGGCCGGGCCACCAGGCAGAAGAGAACATCTGATCTCACATCTACTCTACATGGACGACTTAAAACTGTACGCTTCTTCCAAGGCAGCACTACAACAACTACTGAATATCGTTGCCGAATACACCTCAGCAATAGTAATGTCATTCGGTTTGGACAAATGTGCTGTTTTTCATCTAAGCAGAGGAAGAACTGAAGAAACAGGAGAAGGCATCGACCTAGAAGGGATAAGGAATAAGCATTCGACACCTCGAAGAGGAAGAAACATACAAATTCCTTGGGATGAAACAACGAGGTGCACTGGAGACAACCCAAATCAAGGATGCCTTAACAGCTAGAGAAAAAGAATTTCCGAGATATATGGAAATCACAGCTGTCCGGGAAAAATAAAGTATAGGCTACGAACAGCTTGGCAGTACCGATAATCACCTACTCATTCGGGATAGTTTACTGGACAGTGAATGAAATTCTCGAGCTAGACAGAACCACTCGTGAAGTGATGAACATCAATCGCAGCCTGCATCCCAACTGCTCGATTCAAAGGATATACCTTCCACGAACGCAGGGAGGCAGAGGTTTGCAAAGTTTGGAATACCAACACCATCAACAAACGTTGGAAATGGCAATAAGGATATTGAGAAGCGAAGACCCGCTTCTGAAAATGGTGGCTCAGCATGAAATCAGGAACCAAGGAGCTTTCCTATTTAGGGCTGGTCAGAGAGCTTTGGAGAAGCTCTGTATAACCGGCATATCAATCGATCATGAGCTAGCAGGAACACCTATCTCGTCAACAGACCAAAGAAGAGTTGGCAGAGAGATAAGGCAGGCACAACTGAAGAAACTACTCGAAGATCACATGAGTAAACACCTGCACTCCATATACTTCAGGAGTATGAAAGATCAGGGCCTGTCGGAAGAATAGTCCTTCGCATTTTTGAAGTCCGCTGGACTCAAGTCGGAAGCGGAGGGATTTCTTATAGCTTGTTAAGATGGGGTTATAAATACCAGATGGTATAAAAAGAACATCATGAAAGTGGACACCCCCACAACATGCAGAGCATGCCACAGCCAGCAAGAAACTATGTATTATGCACATTCTGTCTGCTTGCAGAGTCCATGCTCCATCAGGATATGTGGAAAAACACAATGCGGCACTCCGAATTCTCTACTTCCATCTGAGAGAGGTTTATGGTATAGACAAGGAACCAGTGCTACCATATGTGCCTCTGGAGATTGAAGCAGTTGTTGAAAATAGCAGGGCTCGCATCTACTGGAACTATGCGATTCCAACAACTCGGCAGATCCACGCCATAAAGCCAGATATACTTCTGTTGGACAACGAACTCAAGGAATTGTTTGTCGTCGAATTTTCCTCCCCCGCAGAAAATAATATAGTGATGAAAGAAGAACAGAAGAGGGAGAAATACAAGGATTTAATGTTTGAACTTGGGATCCTGTATCCAAGGCATAAGGTTAGGATGGTCATACTAATCATAGGATGCCTAGGCGGAATGAGAGCGAACTACGTGACCGAATTGAATATTATTCCGGCCTGCAAATCTCTGGCCGAGGATTTAGCTCACAGAATGCAGAAAGCGGTTTTGCTCGGATCACTTCGAGTCATCGGGTCCCATCAACTATGAAGGCCGCTTGCAGCTCATCTCTTTTGTTAAGAGACGCTGTAAGGGCAGGACGAAGAACTACTCCAAGGAACGTGCGAGAGGATTTTTAGTGAGTAACCATAAACATCTGGAGTCTCACACTCCTGAGAGAAGCAGACCCTCTCAGGGCGGGCCTATAAAAGGTTTTTCCTCTCGAGCGGAAAAAAAAATAAAAAATGTTTATTCATATCCAGAAAAATGTTTAGGAAATTTGACACTACAATCCACAACATATAATAATAATAATAAAAATATGCAACTTCTGTATTGAAAACTCTTATTTCCCCAACGAATAGAAAAAGGGCATTCTAATTACTATTCCAAATGCCAAGACCGACCATACTAAACTGGAGAACTATAGACCCTATCATATTACTTTCAGTAGTGGAAAAAACATTCGAAAAAATCCTGGCAGAGAGAATTCGTAAAAACATAGAAGAAGCCATTCCACCATACACTTTCAAAAGCAAAACTTCAACCACTCACTCTCTAACAATCCTAACATCAAATATACAGTGTAACAAGAAAAGCGGAAGAAAGTCGGCATCTCTGTTTATGGATATTCAAAAGACCTTTGATAGTGTCTGGCCTGCCGAACTTCTCTGGTAACATTGAGTGAATTTGTAAATAAACACAACTGTCATTTTTTGGCCTTGACGGAGCATTGGAAGTCAGTGGAAGAATTGTCAGTACACAGAATATCTAGTTTCCAACTTGCCTCCTCCTTCTGTCGAAATGTAGGTTCACATGGAGGTAGCGCAATATACATAAGGAATTCTTTGTCAGACGTGTCGACTGAAATTAAGAGTTTGTACGTATGAGTATTAGTTATTCATTCGAATGTTCTGCTGTCAATGTGGATATTGTAAACAATCCATTTGTTGCTGTATCGATATACAGATCGTCGAACGAGACAAGAAGCTGTGTGAATCTCTTTTTCGAAAAATTGATAATTCTCCTACAAAAACTTACTAAAATGAATAAGAACTATCTAATTGCGGGTGACTTTAATATCCATATCGAACCTTCCTCAAAGGATTCTAACAAAGCCACCCTATTATCAATCGTTGATTCCTTCATGACTAAACTTTTAATAAATACTCCTACTCGTAACAAAGCATGTATAGACAATGTGATCACCAATATCGCGGACATAACTGGCTATACTGAGCAACCGCATTTGTCAGATCATTTGGCTCAGATTATAACTTTCAGAAATAGTTTGTCGGCTCAAACAGAAACGATGACTGTGCGTCAATGAAAATAATCTTTCCCGGTTTTCACTTCAATTGTCTGATTTTAATTGGGAGGTATTATTCAGCATTCCATCAGAAAATGTTGATTTACAGTGGAGTACATTTGTGTCGATCTACAAGGAATATTTATCTTCCTGCTTTCCATTAAAAAAGATAAAAAAAACAAACAAATAAAAATAATCATATCGTTCTCAAAAATCCTGAACTCGAAAAATTACGGGAACTTCTTGATATTACGTACACAATTTCCTGCAATAATCCTGAATTCAAAGAATCCTATAAGAAATTGAAGACAAAATATGATTTATCTCTGAAAAAGTGCAGACAGGAATATTACCATCAAAAGCTCACGAGTTCTGACAACAAATCTAGAGCAGTTTGGTCAATAATTGGGGAGAAGACGGGAAAACAACCGAGCATTCCAAAAATGGGCGTTGAAGGTGACCCTCGGGAAGTCGTTGAAACGTTCAATAAATATTTCGGGGGGTCCAAAAGATCTCAGTTGAATCGGGTTGTTAACAACTCGAATGCTGTGTTACTGCACGAAAAATCTTTTTTCATGTTCGACGTAACGGAAAGAGAGAACTTACAGGTGGTTTCAAAATTATCAAACAAGAAAAGCGTCGGTGAAGATGGTATTCCTATTATTGTAATTGAACGCACAATACAACATATAATAAAACCTCTACATCATATTAAAAATAACAGCTTCAAATACGGAATATTTCCAGAATTACTTAAAATTGCATTGATCAGACCCATATACAAAAAAAATTACCCGTCAGACATAAAAAACTACAGACCTATTAGTCTGATAAATAACTTTGGAAGAATCTTCGAGAAAATTCTCTGCAACCGACTTATGAATTTCTTTGATAAGTTTGGTCTCTTCAGCAAACAACAGCATGGGTATGTTAAAAATAGGAGTACCGAGACAGCGCTTTACAGGCTGACCGAGATGATATACGAGGGTGTTGAAGAGGGCGATCTTATTTTAGGATTATTCTTAGATTTATCCAAGGCTTTCACCTCGGTCAATCATAAGCTATTGCTTCAAAAACTTGAAGCATATGGTGTGAGAGGTACTCAGTTGAAACTAGTAAAAAGTTATTTATATAATCGTAGCCAATATGTTTCACTGGTTATAGAAGGTAATGAATATGTATCAACACGGGCGAAAGTGACTGAAGGTGTTTGTCAGGGAAGTCACTTGGGACCGCTACTGTTCCTGATATACGTAAATGATATGGCTGATATCTTTCCAAAATGTATCGAGTTGTTCGTCAATTTAGTCAATTTCGTTGATGATACTAATATCCTTATTAGGGCAGGTAATCAGCCGTGTGTTCAGAATCTTCTGAATACTGTCTGAACTAGAGGGAAGCATACGATTATTTGATGAGGAAGTGCATTTGGAGTGGATGGAGCGCATTGAACAATTGGGCAAAAAACTTAATAAGACTTTGTATACACTGAGAGTACTCAAAACGGATCTATCTGTTGACGTCCTTAAGGCAATCTATTTTTCTTTCAGTCTCTCTTATCATATGGCTTGCATATATGGGGAGGTAGTCAACATTCAAGTTCTGTGTTCAAGATCCAGAAGCTATCGATTAGATGTTTATTTATTTGAACTTAAATTTCGCCAGAGTTGTCGTGGCATTTTCAAGAGAAATGGCATTCTTACACTGCCTGCTTTATATAGGTAGTCAACATTCAAGTTCTGTGTTCAAGATCCAGAAGCTAGCGATTAGATGTTTATTTATTTGAACTTAAATTTCGCCAGAGTTTTCGTGGCATTTTCAAGAGAAATGGCATTCTTACACTGCCTGCTTTATATATTTTCAGATGCTTGCAGTTTGTTTTCTAGCATCCGGATTATTTTCAAACATTTAAAAAGACAGGATCTTATAATACCAGGAATAATTTTTTCATATACCCCAAGCACCATCTTGCATCTACACAAAAATCTGCTACATGTATGTGCATAAAATTTTTCAACTCGTTGCCTTCTCATATAAGAGAAATTAATGAATATAGATTTTTCCGGAAAGAGATTCATGAGTTTTTGCTACAATTGGAACCCTATAATATTAAAGATTATATTGATTTGGCAGCCGATACTTGTCACTTCTAAGTGGATTTTCTGTTTGACGTTTCCCAGTTTCATTCTTGTAGTTTTACTGTAATGATTGTTGGAGAATAAAGTTATTACTATTATTACTATTATATATTCAAATTATTCCACCTACAATGTTCAAACTACCTACTGAAAATAGTAGACCATTTTTGATAGAGATAACGCTTCAGGTTCATATGAAAAACGAAATATCACGATCATTAACACCACAACAAGGTCCCACAAGGTTCGCCCCTCTCTCCTTTCCTATATAACCTATACTGCAATGACATGTACAATCACAATAAAGAAAAGAGGACAACAAGCATATATACTACAATCTGCTGACGACACAACTTTAAGTACTCATGATACTACAACAAACAAATACCTGCAAAAATTACAAGCACTTACAGATGTCACCGTAGCATGGACGATTGAGAATCCAGCCAAATCCAAACAAATCAAAATTAATATTATTCAATCACAAAATATGTGATTGAAAATATAAAACTTGGAAATAACAGTCACACCTGCAAGTATTATGTAGGTACCTGGGCACACAAATAGATAACAAACGTTACTTCAAAGCACACATAAAAACACAAAAGAAAACAGCCATTGCTAGAGCTGGACACTTCCGATCTCTCACCTATAAAAACCTAGGAATCAGCAACAAGACAGCAAGCACAATATATAAGATGATATGCAGGCCCTTATCATCACAATATCTTAATGAAAATAGTCTGAAAATTATCTACTTCTCCAATTTTGAATCTATAGTGAGGTATGGTGTTATTTTTTATGGTGCTGGAAGAACAGTGGGAAAAATTTTTGTAACTCAAAAGAGAGCAATTAGAATTATTAAGAAATTAGGCTACAGAACATCTTGTAGAGGTCAATTCAAACTAACTAATATGCTAACGATCACAGCTCCTTATATTGAAGAATGTATAATGTTCCTTGTAAGAAATAGAAATTACTTTGAATCAAGCTTACCATCTCATTCATATAATAATAGAGACTGCTATTATATTTATCCGATTCATAGGCTTACAGTTACAGATAAGGGGGCTAAATATTCCTGTATGAGATTTTTTAACAAACTACCTTCAAGAATTAGACAAGAAAAGAATCTGAGGGTATTCAAGAGAAAACTACATGTTCTATTAATCCAGCTTGAGCCATATACAGTGCAGGAGTTTTTGGTTCCCTCTCTGTGTTAGGCTAATTTAAATTAATTAATTGACGACTTTTTCGTTCTGATAACATGTATATATAACATATATGAAGGATTTTCGAAATAAATGCTATTATTATTATTATTAGACTATGGATTTAGAACATTCTTAAACACCGCAAAAACAACGCTAAAAAACATCGAAGTAGCAGAAAGAACTTGCTTAAGAATTAAAAACTAAACTGAGAAGTCCCAACAATCCATTGCACAACTCTGCAAATCAACTTTTATATGACACTATGGATAGCAATCATCTCAAACCTGAAGAACAGAAGTATTGTGGATTCACTGATAGACCATTACCAACGAGAAATGACGGATGGTTGATTTCTTTCTCTCTCTCTCTCTCTCTCTCTCTCTGAAGCTTTAGCAACCATTGTTCACAATTCGAACAATGGTTCTTGCTTTCAGGAGGTTGCTTGTGGAGACAATGTATTTGGCACCTACAAATGTGTCAGAGTTGAGACATACTTCTCAGAAATAAAAAAAATTCCGCAGCAGGAATAGATGGAGTAAAATATGCTGATATGATGGCGATGAACTGGTCCCTATAATCTGTAATATTGTAAATGAGATCTTTGATTCTGCGACATTTACTGATATTTTAAAGATATCGAGGGTATTACCATTACATAAATCCGGATCTACTGTAGTGCTGGAAAATTATAGACCTATATCTGTCGTGTTCATATTTCCAAAAATTATAGAAAAGATAATGAAAAATTGGTTCAAGCCCTGTGGATAGAAGCTTTGGCGCTCTTGTTCAAACTTTGCCAAATCATATATCCGATTATTGGTCTCAAGGAATGATATAAATGGATTCTTACGATAAAACTGCATCATGAAAGAAATTAAATTCAAACAGACTGAGTCTCCCCAATAACGAACTTATTCGAGATATTCATTCCTCAAATGGCTGAAGGACCTCGGTCGATGGCCCTCTGTATTTTTTTTTTTTTACAATAAATTTCTCTCTCTCTCTCATTCCTCAAATCTACTATGAAAATTACATTATATCAATTAAAACTTAGACAATATTGCAGTTTTGTTTTCACTGGAGATATTCTCAACCCAATTTGATTATGTATCTTGCCAAAGAATATACTTCCATCATCATATGGATTATCCACGGGCAATATATTATCACTTTAAAAGTATAATATCATATCATCCTCATAATTCTACGATAGCTGAGGTTATTTCATTGGTTTTTTGCATTCAATCATACTTTGTTTTCTAGAACAGAAGGTGTATTATATATCAAGAATAACGAACCAGAAATAATTTTGACATTTATCTCTGATAAGAAAATAAGATGACATAATAATTCATAGATAGAATACTTAAGTACAGCATTCTGTGAAAACATTATTGAAATTTCGAAAGTATTAGCTTGTTAGAGTTGAAAATGATACAATGGATTTTTAGGGTAAAACTGTATCTTAATACATCTAATCATAAATTTGAAATTTGTAGTGTGAAAAAAAAAACCGTCAGGCCGATTTTGCCCAATAAACAACTCAACTAAGATATTCATCTCCCAAACCTACTCTAAAAGAGAGTTATTGAGGAAACAAAATTTGAAAATTAAAAAAAAAAAATTGGACACTTTACGGCAACCCGATCAATACAAAACTATGAATGCGTATAAAGGTCATTATTCTACAAATTGATGGTAAATTTCAGATAGATCGAGTGATCGATTTCGGAAATATTCCTAAAAAATGGTTCCTATCTAAACTATACAGTGCGCGTCAAAATTATGGAACAAATTCATTTTCTCAGAAGAAAAATATTTGTCAACAAAATCCTGAGACAGGTCAATTTTTGTTTCACTTTCACCAAATTTTTATGCATTTTTGAAGGATTTTTGTTGCACCCTGTGCCATCCCCATCAACCCTCTAAATTTTTTTGAATAGGGAAAGTGGGTCATGTGGTACTTTTTTGGCAAGGTCTTTGTATCTTATTTTACAGTTCTCATTTCCACAAAAATTTAGTAAATGCATATTTGTTTTCAGAACCTACAAAAGCATTTAGTTATCATAATTTTTTCACCCATAAGAAATTTTTGAACGCAACTTTGAATATGGGAGATGTGAATAAATTAGCAGCTAAAAATTTCATTTTCAATTTCGCGTTCTCATTTCCACAAAAATCAAGGAAATGCATTTTTGTCTTCAGAACCTACAAAAGCACATAGTTATCATATTTTATCATCCATAAGAATATTTTCAACCGACCTTCGAGTACGGGAGATATGAATAAATCTGCAGCTAAAAATTTCATTTTCGATTTCGCGTTCTCATTTCCACAAAAATTAAGGAAATGATTATTTGATTTCAGAACCTACAAAAGCATATAGTTATCATAATTTTTTCACCCATAAGAAATTTTTGAACGCAACTTTGAGTACGGGAGAAGTGAATAAATTAGCAAGGAAATGCATTTTCGTTTTCAGAACCTACAAAAGCATATAGTTATCATAATTTTTTCACCCATAAGAATATTTTCAACCGACCTTTGAGTACGAGAGATATGAATGAATCTGCCGCTAAAATTTTCATTTTCAATTTCGCGTTCTCATTTCCACAAAAAACAAGGAAATGCATTTTTGTCTTCAGAACCTACAAAAGCATAGTTATCATATTTTGTCACCCATAAAAATATTTTCAACTGACCTTTGAGTACGGGAGATATGAATAAATCTGCAGCTAAAAATTTCATTTTCGATTTCGCGTTCTCATTTCCACAAAAATTAAGTAAAAACATATTTGTTTTCAGAACCTACAAAAGCATATAGTTATCATAATTTTTTCACCCATAAGAAATTTTTGAACGCAGCTTTGAGTACGGGAGATGTGAATAAATTAGCAACTAAAAATTTCATTTTCAATTTCGCGTTCTCATTTCCACAAACATCAAGGAAATGCATTTTTGTTTTCAGAACCTACAAAAGCATATAGTTATCATAATTTTTTCACCCATAAGAATATTTTCAACCGACCTTTGAGTACGAGAGATATGAATGAATCTGCCGCTAAAATTTTCATTTTCAATTTCGCGTTCTCATTTCCACAAAAATCAAGGAAATGCATTTTTGTCTTCAGAACCTACAAAAGCATATAGTTATCATATTTTGTCACCCATAAAAATATTTTCAACTGACCTTTGAGTACGGGAGATATGAATAAATCTGCAGCTAAAAATTTAATTTTCGATTTCGCGTTCTCATTTCCACAAAAATTAAGTAAAAACATATTTGTTTTCAGAACCTACAAAAGCATATAGTTATCATAATTTTTTCACCCATAAGAAATTTTTGAACGCAACTTTGAGTACGGGAGATTTGAATAAATTAGCAACTAAAAATTTCATTTTCAATTTCGCGTTCTCATTTCCACAAAAATCAAGGAAATGCATTTTTGTCTTCAGAACCTACAAAAGCATATAGTTATCATATTTTGTCACCCATAAGAATATTTCCAACCGACCTTTGAGTACAGGAGATATAAATAAATCTGCAGCTAAAAATTTTATTTTCGATTTCGCGTTCTCATTTCCACAAAAATTAAGTGAATGCATATTTGTTTTCAGAACCTACAAAAGCATAAATGTATCATAATTTTTTCACCCATTCGAAATTTTTTAACGCAACTTTGAGTACGGGAGAAGTGAATAAATTAGCAGCTAACAATTTCATTTTCAATTTCGCGTTCCCATTTCCACAAAAATCGAGGAAATGCATTTTTGTCTTCAGAACCTACAAAAGCACATAGTTATCATATTTTATCACCCATAAGAATATTTTCAATCGACCTTTGAGTACGGCAGATATGAATAAATCTGCAGCTAAAAACATCATTTTCGATTTCGTGTTCTCATTTCCACAAAAAATAAGTAAATGCATATTTGTTTTCAGAACCTACAAAAGCATATAGTAATCATAATTTTTTCACCCATAAGAAATTTTTGAACGCAACTTTGAGTACGGGAGATGTGAATAAATTAGCAGCTAAAAATTTCATTTTCAATTTCGCGTTTCATTTCCACAAAATCAAGGAAATGCATTTTTGTCTTCAGAACCTACAAAAGCATATAGTTATCATATTTTGTCACCCATAAGAATATTTCCAACCGACCTTTGAGTACGGGAGATATGAATAAATCTGCAGCTAAAATTTTATTTTCGATTACGCGTTCTCATTTCCACAAAAATTAAGTAAATGCATATTTGTTTTCAGAACCTACAAAAGCATATAGTTATCATAATTTTTTCACCCATAAGAAATTTTTGAACGCAACTTTGAGTACGGGAGATGTGAATAAATTAGCAGCTAAAAATTTCATTTTCAATTTCGCGTTCTCATTTCCACAAAAATCAAGGAAATACATTTTTGTCTTCAGAACCTACAAAAGCATATAGTTATCATAATTTTTTCACCCATAAGAAATTTTTGAACGCAACTTTGAGTACGGGAGAAGTGAATAAATTAGCAGCTAAAAATTTCATTTTCAATTTCGCGTTCTCATTTTCACAAAAATCAAGGAAATGCATTTTTGTCTTCAGAACCTACAAAAGTATATAGTTACCATATTTGGTCACTCATAAGAATATTTTCAACCGACCTTTGAGTACGGGAGATATAAATAAATCTGCAACTAAAAATTCAATTTTCAATTTCGCGCCTCAAAAAATAAGTAAATGCATATTTGTTTTCAGAACCAACAAAAGCATATAGTAATCATCATTTTTTCACCCATAAGAAATTTTTGAACGCAACTTTGAGTACGGGAGATGTGAATAAATTAGCAGCTAAAAATTTCATTTTCAATTTCGCGTTCTCATTTCCACAAAATAGGGAAATGCATTTTTGTCTTCAGAACCTACAAAAGCATATAGTTATCATATTTTGTCACCCATAAGAATATTTCCAACCGACCTTTGAGTACGGGAGATATGAATAAATCTGCAGCTAAAATTTTATTTTCGATTTCGCGTTCTCATTTCCACAAAAATTAAGTAAATGCATATTTGTTTTCGGAACCTACAAAAGCATATAGTTATCATAATTTTTTCACCCATAAGAAATTTTTGAACGCAACTTTGAGTACGGGACAAGTGAATGAATTAGCAGCTAAAAATTTCATTTTCAATTTCGCATTCTCATTTCCACAAAAATTAAGTAAATGCATATTTGTTTTCAGAACCTACAAAAGCATATAGTTATCATAATTTTTTCACCGATAAGAAATTTTTGAACGCAACTTTGAGTACGGGAGATGTGAATAAATTAGCAGCTAAAAATTTTATTTTCAATTTCGCGTTCTCATTTCCACAAAAATCAAGGAAATGCATTTTTGTCTTCAGAACCTACAAAAGCATATAGTTATCATAATTTTTTCACCGATAAGAAATTTTTGAACGCAACTTTGAGTACGGGACAAGTGAATAAATTAGCAGCTAAAAATTTCATTTTCAATTTCGCATTCTCATTTCCACAAAAATTAAGTAAATGCATATTTGTTTTCAGAACCTACAAAAGCATATAGTTATCATAATTTTTTCACCGATAAGAAATTTTTGAAAGCAACTTTGAGATGTGAATAGATTAGCAGCTAAAAATTTCATTTTCAATTTCGCGTTCTCATTTCCACAAAATAGGGAAATGCATTTTTGTCTTCAGAACCTACAAAAGCATATAGTTATCATATTTTGTCACCCATAAGAATATTTCCAACCACCTTTGAGTACGGGAGATATTAATAAATCTGCAGCTAAAATTTTATATTCGATTTCGCGTTCTCATTTCCACAAAAATTAAGTAAATGCATATTTGATTTCAGAACCTACAAAAGCATATAGTTATCATAATTTTTTCACCCATAAGAAATTTTTGAACGCAACTTTGAGTACGGGAGAAGTGAATAAATTAGCAGCTAAAAATTTTATTTTCAATTTCGCGTTCTCATTTCCACAAAAATCAAGGAAATGCATTTTTGACTTCAGAACCTACAAAAGTATATAGTTACCATATTTGGTCACTCATAAGAATATTTTCAACCGACCTTTGAGTACGGGAGATATGAATAAATCTGCAGCTAAAAATTTAATTTTCAATTTCGCGCCTCAAAAATCAAGGAAATGCATATTTGTTTTCAGAACCTACAACTGCATATAGTTATCATAATTTTTTCTGCCATAAAAAAATTTCAACGGAACTTTGAGTACGGGAGAAGTGAGTAAATTAGCAGCTAAAAATTTCATTTTCAATTTCGCGTTCTCATTTCCACAAAAAGTAAGAAAATGCATTTTTGTGTTCAGAAACTACTGAAGCATATAGTTATCATTTTAGGTTACCCATAAAATTTTTTTTAAAGGAATACTAATGAGGACTAATCCCTATCAGGATTTTTCTAGAATTTGCATGGATTTCCTTCCAACTTTAATTTACATTCTTTTTCTGGCTGACCCTTCATAAAATAATTCCCTAATGTATTCAAAAAAACATCAATGACGTCACCAAACCTATACTAATGACGTAACTTCACGTAACGTTTCATCAAAGGTTGGAGAAGAAAATAATGAGCAGTTTAAAGATTTTCCTAGAAATTTATTTATATTCAACCTCATCGTTAATTCCATTTTTGGGCTCACTATGTAGAAAAAAACCTGTAAATGTAATTATCATGTAGTAGAACTGAAGAGCTTTTAAAGAAGGTATCACATGACAATTTTGTTTCGTATAAAAAAAAGGTGACCTACATCGATGTCGTGATCACTTACAATCATGCATCAATATTTGGTTACCACTATCAGGACTTTTCTCGAAATTCGATGGATTTCCAAGTTTCATTTACATTTTTTCTCCGACTCAGCCTGCATAAAATAATTTTTTTTCGGCAACCGTCCGGGAAGTGCCCACTTCCCGGACGCTTTTTCTTTCAGAAAGAAGCATTTCCCGGCCTAGTCCGGGAAGTACGTACTTCCCGGACTAGGCCGGAAGAATCACGTCGATTTGGTCATTGTAAATATGAAAATCTTGGTAGGTATATTTTTAATAAATGAAGTTACCATAGCACTGAGAAAACGGCTGACAGTTCATATAAAATTAGTTGTCAACAATTTGCACATGTGATATTTTCTGTTCTGTTTAATTTGAATAAGAATCAAAATATATAAAAAAGAAGTGTGTCGTCTCATTGATTTGTTATTCTACACGGTTGCCGAAAAAATATTGTACGCAACACGCCCGAAAAAGGTTTTTTTGGACTCATAGACTTCTAGGACTCGCTTACGCTCGTCCTAGAATTTTGTCTATTCGTCCAAAAAAACCCTATTTTCCGGACTCGTTACGTAAATTACTATTTTTTGCATGTTGGTTTGGTGAATACAGGAGTGAAATATCTTTCACATGAGGTATCATACGACATTATGATTGCATTTGAAAAAACATCGATGACGACATCAAACCTACAAGGATGAAGTCATCACTAAAATAATGTCATTAAAAGTTGGTGAAAAAAGGCCCCATCTGTAGAAAACAATTTCTCAATGTACTTTATCATGAATGCAGAATCGAAAAATCTGAAAACGTAATCACGATGAAAGTTGAATTAAAAGATTGGTTAATTTAAAATAACACTTGATTTTTCTCGAAATTCGATGGAATGCAAGGAAATAAATTTATTCGAACCTTTACGTGCTCACCTATATATCGATGTTCATCATATTTTTCTTATGGGTGACAAAATATGAGCACTATATGCTTTTGTAGATTCAGAAAACGAAAATGCATTTCCTTAATTTTTGTGGAAATGAGAACGCGAAATCGAAAATAAAAATTTTACCGGCACATTTATTCATATCTCCCGTACTCAAAGGTCGGTTAAAAATTTTCTTATGGGTGACAAAATATGATAACTATATGCTTTTGTAGGTTCTGAAGACAAATATGCATTTACTTAATTTTTGTGGAAATGAGAATGCGAAATTGAAAATGAAAATTTTAGCGGCTGATTTATTCATATTTCCGGTGCTCAAAGGTCGGTTGAAAATTTTCTTATGAGTGACTAAATATGATAACTATATGCTTTTGTTGGTTCTGAAAACAAAAATGCATTTCCTTAATTTTTGTGGAAATGAGAACGCGAAATCAAAAATGAAAATTTTAGCGGCAGATTCATTTATATCTCCCGTACTCAAAGGTCCGTTGAAAAATTTCTTATGGGTGACAAAATATGATAACTGTATGCTTTTGTAGGTTCTGAAGACAAAAATGCATTTCCTCGATTTTTGTGGAAATGAGAAAGCGAAATCGAAAATGAAAATTATAGCGGCAGATTTATTCATATCTCCCGTACTAAAAGATCCGTTGAAATGTTTTTTATGGGTGTGCAAATATGATAACTATATGCTCTTGTAGGTTCTGAAAACAAATATACATTTCATTAATTTTTGTGGAAATGAGAACGCGAAATCGAAAATGAAAATTTTAGCGGCACATTTATTCATATCTCCCGTACTCAAAGTTGCGTTCAAAAATTTCTTATGGGTGAAAAAATTATGATAACTATATGCTTTTGTAGGTTCCGAAAACAAATATGCATTTACTTAATTTTTGTGGAAATGAGAACGCGAAATCGAAAATAAAATTTTAGCTGCAGATTTATTCATATCTCCCGTACTCAAAGGTCGGTTGGAAATATTCTTATGGGTGACTAAATATGATAACTATATTTATTTATTTATTTATTAAGTTTTCCGCTTCGACAACTAGGTCATTAGCGGTTTTGGTACAGTAAATTTTACAAGCTATTTACAATAAGTATTTACTTATTTTATCATGAATGAGTAAAGGAAAATTGAATACAGTGTAATCTTATATCTTGATACCAATTGTTCTGAAGAATAGTATTGTGTTAAAACTCTCTGATGTGCTGATATTAAGGGCATCTTCCATGTTGGGGCTAACTGCGCAGCATTTTCTTTGGTTTTCATAAATCGAGCATTCCGTTAAAATATGCTTGACTGTTACTTGGACGTTACATGAATTGCACTCTGGTGGAGGTTCTTTCTTCAATAAGTATGAGTGGGTGACTCGTGTATGACCGATACGAAGTCTTCTCAGCGTAACAAGTTCATTTCTTTTCGTCATGATTGGATGTGATTTGGTGGCAGAGTGTTCAATGAGGGAGAGCTTCGATCTTCGTTGGCGAAATATAGTAGACCATTTCAGTTTCATTTTGTTCTTGAATTTGGTGCTTAGATCGTAAGTTGTCATGATGTCCATAGGTTGTCCTTCGGATATGGCTCTTTTTGCATACATGTCTACTAGCTCATTGCCTTCGATTCCTGAATGGGAGGGTATCCATATCAGGAATATTTCTGTTGTTGCCTGGTTTTGGTTGATTAAGTCTGAGATGCTGTTGACGATTGGATTTTTGGAGTACATATTCATAATAGCCTGGATTGAGCTCAAGGAATCGGAGCAAATGAGTGGGTTCCGAAAGCTTTGAGCAGCAGCATATTCGATAGCTTTTTGAATTGCTATAAGTTCGGCGGTGAAGATGGAACAATCTTCAGGCAGGCTATACATTTGTATCGCTGTGTTAGAAAAGTAGGCACATCCTACTCCTTCCGAAGATTTAGCTGCATCCGTGTATATTATTTGGCTGTTTTTATAATATGAAACCATTTCTCTGAAGTGTTGTTGTAGAATTTCTCTTGGGGTTTCACTTTTTCTGTATTTGGTGAGATGTAGGTTGACTCTGAGTTTCTTTTTACTCCAAGGTGGATGAGTTGGTTCTTTGTATATCATCGTTGAGGGAAAAGAAGTACTCAATGAGTTGTTTACCAGGTAATATAATGGCGGTTTCAAGTTTTCCTTGTTTTGATATATATGCTTGTATTTCTGGGTTATTATTTGATTTTGGCTTGGGTTGTGGGTATCTCCAGAAATTCTTGCTGAGTATGTTAGCTGTAGCAATTGTCGGCGTAATGACAAGGGTAGCTCATCTGCTTCTTTGCATAGACTATCTGAAGGGCTTGTAACATGTGCACCCAATGCTAATCTAAGTGCAGTGTTCTGTATAGCATTGAGCTTTTTCAGGGTGGTTTTGCTAGCCGTGGAGTACAAGATTGATCCATAATCAAGCTTAGATCGAATTAATGTTCTGTAAATTGTAAGGAGAGTTTTCTCATCTGCTCCCCAGTCGTTATTAGATAGAACTTTCATTATATTTAACCTTCGAATGCAACTTGCCTTGAGCTCTTTAATATGTTCTTGCCAGTTGAGTCTTGTATCAAAGGTGATTACGAGAAAGGTATGAGATTTGACATTTTCTAATGGGATGTTCGCGACTTCCAAAATGCATGGTTCAAAATGCTTTTTTGTGAACTTCATCACTTTAGTTTTGGTCTGTGAAATGCAGAAACCGGATGCATTTGACCATTCTTCTATTCTGTTGATACAGGCTTGTAATATATTTTTTGTTGTTTCGGAATTTCTACCACGACACATTATAATGAAATCGTCAGCGTATAGTGACGGTTTTATAGGTGGTGTTATTGAGGGAACTACATCATCTATGGCTATCAGGAATAGAGTTGGACTGATCACTGAACCCTGTGGTAGTCCGTTCTGCAAAATGTATGATCCAGATTTGTTGTTGCCTATTTTGACTCTGAAGGATCTTTCGCTAATGAAGTTTTGTATATAGTGTAAAATATTTCCGTCTATGTTCTTCTCCTTCAGTTTTTGCAGTAGGCGGTGTCTCCATGATAACTATATGCTTTTGTAGGTTCTGAAAACAAAAATGCATTTCCCTAATTTTTGTGGAAATGAGAACGCGAAATCGAAAATGAAAATTTTAGCGGCATATTTATTCATATCTCCCGTACTCAAAGGTCGGTTGAAAATTTTCTTATGGGTGACTAAATATGATAACTATATGCTATTGTAGGTTCTGAAAACAAAAATGCATTCCTTAATTTTTGTGGAAATGAAAACGTTGAATCGAAGATGACATTTTCAGCGGCAGATTCGTTCATATCTCCCCTATTCAAAGGTCCGTTGAAATGTTTCTCAAGGGTATAAAATACGATGTGACACATCTGGTATAGAATAAAAAATTCAATGGCTTCAAAAACTTGTTCTGTATGGTTATAAAATCTAAGAGGTATTCAGATTTTTATACTGTCCATTGCGAACGAATTCCGAAACATCAGGATGATTTGCCGCGATCTTTACCACAAACAATAATATATGATTAAACTGCTTGAATTTAATTCCCTCGTTATTGTTATGTGTGTTTGAAATATATATTCATCAGAATCGCATTTCGTTGTAGCCGAATGATAACACAGGCTAACACACATTTTGGTGCCTGCGATTTTTTAACTGTTCCTGAGTAATTTTTGGATGCAGAATGTAAAAAAGTTCTCATATTTTGTCTATCAGATCTAGTTTTTGAGATTTTTTAAAAAATTGTGTATATAATTTACGTTATAACTGTTATAATATATAATATTACTATTGACAGTTAAAAAAAACAAAGACACATGGATTTAAGTATATATTGCAAAAACTTAATTTACATAATTACATTAGTCACTAATCACATAAAAATTTTCTTTTATTGATTTTCTAGAATGGAGTTTACTAGGGCAGTCTCGCTGAAGGCTCCAGCAGTAGTCCGCCATCATATGGCTATCCCATCGTCCTTGATAACGATCTTCCATAGTTTTAATATCCTGGTGGAATCTTTCCCCCTGTTCTTCACTACAATCACCTAAGTTTTCTGGAAAACGATCTAGGTAGCTGTGGAGGTAGTGAACTTTTATACTCATGTTACAGCCGAGAATATTAAAATTTTAAAGCATAGTTTCCACTAATTCTACGTAATTCTCTGCTTTATGATTGCCAAGAAAATTTTGTACTACTTGAACAAATGAACTCCAAGCGTTAGATTCAGTCTCGTTCATTGATGTGGTGAATTGTGGATCTTCAACAAGTTGCCTTATTTGAAGACCATCAAATATACCAGCTTTTAGTTTTTCCGTGCTAATGGCAGGAAATTTACGTGACAAATACCCAAAACAATTTCCATCTCCATTTAAGGCCTTCACAAATTGCTTCATTAGGCCTAGCTTGATATGCAAGGGCGGAAGTAAGATTTTTTCTCTTGAAACCAAAGGTTCGTTGATCACGTTTTGTATTCCTTGAATCATGACATCTCTTGAAGGCCAATTTTTGTTAACCCAGTGCTCATTTTTAGCTCTGCTGTCCCAAAGGCACAAAAAACAAGGATATTTTGTATAACCACTCTGCTGTCCAAGGAGGAAGTTAATCATTTTTAAATCAACACAAATTGACCACTGATGTTCTTCGTATTTAATTTTTCTCAAAACTAATGCTATTGTTTCATATTCTTCCTTCATGGTGGTAGAATGACCAATAGGAATTGAGTCATATTTGTTACCGTTATGTAAAAGAACACATTTTAAACTACGTTTTGAACTGTCAATAAAAAGGCGCCAATCATCTGGAGTGTATTCAGGCAAACCCATTTTTTCTAAGAGCCCTTTCATATTGTTACAGAATACCAAGTCATTTTCCTGAGTGAAAAAAGGCAGCAGATCCTTATCTCTTTTACGATAAAATGTAATATTAGTACCTCGACAAAGTAGATTTTTTTCTTTTAATCTGGATGCAAGTAATTCAGCGGATTCCTTTGAGAGATTCAGGTCTCTTATAAGATCGTTTAGTTCTTCTTGATTGAAACACTGCGGAGTTGCTAAATCTGCTTCAAAATCGCTGTCGTTTTCTGATTGAATTCTTTTAACTTCGTCAGACGTTGATGTTTCTGTATCATCTTCTGTCAGTTTGGGTAGACTGCTGAATGATGGAACGGGTATTTCTTCCGAATGCACTACAGGCCTTCTTGCAGAATCTAGATCAGGATATGTCCATTTGTGTCTATTGTTTCTATTTATGCCTTTAATATTAACGAGACAAAAATAGCAGTCGTCATGATGGTACCGCGGTTCTCTCCAAACCATTGGTACACCAAACTTTAGGCACTTCCTCTTTCCAGTTGTCCACTGTCGCAAATGTTCAACACATGTTTTACATATGAAATGTGGGGCCCAAGATTTATCTTGATCTCCTAAATGAACGCCAAAATAGGCAAGATAAGCTCTTTTCACAAAGTCAGAAATCGATTTTCTGCTCTCTTTCAAAGTGTATTCACCACACACATAACAAAAAACATCGGGATGATTTACACAGGTACGTCTGCTTGTGGATGCCATTGTTTCAGTTTAGTGTCTTGATACTACAAAACGACCAAAATTTACACAAAATGATAGCACAACTTTACTTGGGAAAACTCAGTAATATACTAAATCAAGTACAGCCAAGCAGGTATAGAAGGATCGGGTCATAGGCAATTATAGGTATAAAAGTAATTAAGAGCATTGTATTGAGTAGTTCCTAGTATAGGAACATTGGGTCAGGGACAATTCCAGGTATCCATTTGGCTAATTAGATTCTGGGAAATTTCTATTTTGACGATTAAGTACATATTTATCTCTTTATTTGTTGTCCTTTATCAGAAAAAAATATATCATTTAACCTGTAACGTGTATCTCAAAAACTAGAGCTGATAGAAAAAATCTGGTGGCATTTTTGGAATCAGCACATTAAAAACATCTAAAATCAGATGTTAGATTTCTGGCACCAAATTTTTTTTTTCATTTTGTTGGCCTGTGATAATTTATAATTCCAAATAACGACGTAATAGAATGAATAGTATAATTCATCTCGGGGCGGATTACAAGTTTCCGCTCTCCGAAGAACGAGTGTGCGAGGGCAGCGGTACGCCAATGGAGGTGCACATCGTTCGCGCTCGGTGAAAGTGCTGCTAGAAAAACGCCGCGAAGTTCACACCGGTTGTGTCACCTGTGTCAATAAGACCTCTCTCTCTCTCTCTGTGGCTCTTGTCTTATAGGTGTATGAAGAAAGAAATGCCTTTTTATCCCAAGAATTTCCAATTTAGTTGGCTAATGACCTAGAGCTATAAGAGTGGTGGGCCACATCAATTAACATCATAACAAATAGGACCCATATGCTCTTAGGCACATATTGTACTATACATCGTTGGCGACACCGCAAAACCAAGTAACTGATGAAAATTCAAAAATGAGATTTTGGCGTTAATTATTTAATTGTATTTGTAAGGACAGGTGTGCAAATTCTTTTCAAAGAGTAAACAGACACTGAGATAATCAATATCAATGGTTTGTAACTATTTTGAATTTAAACTAGTTCATCAATCCAAAATTATGAAGTTTTTAGTGCCTTCTGAAAATGTTGGTTTTTGCAGTTACTTGGTTTTGCGGTGTCGCCGACGACATACTGAACATTTTAGCTTTGCTAAAATTATGAACATCAATGAATTACTAAAGAGTAAACAAGTAGGTCATAATGATAATTGTACTAACAAACAGTGGCACATTGACTTTTATAGATATTGAAGTAATGGAAAAAAATACCTATAATTTAGTGGCCGTTTAGATTCAGCTTGTTTGATTATATCAGGCTTCTGGTTATTGCTCAGCTGCTCCCAAAGTGCCTCCTTATCAAACAATGCTAAATTGCTCTCAAAATCAAAATCTTTAGTAATCTCTGCAGTAGTGGGCACACCAAAACATTCCTCATCTCTCCATCCCTTCATATATTTACCTTTGGGAATTTTATCTCTTTTATTATTAACGTTATTAACTCTTGTTTCACTTTGTTGTATTTTATACTCATCAATAGCTCTGGTTCGATTCTGGATAGAAAAATTTCCAACTCTGTTATTAGAATCTGTGGTATTCTGATTACGATGACCTGCCTTTTTAGCAACAGGTTTTCTTACAAGAACAGTGCTAGTCTGATGCGGTGATGGCATTTTTCTTTCAATCAGCTTCAGAGATTCAATAACGTTTGAACTAAAAAGAATTAACCAATTAATAAAGTTCAGAAAATCCTAACTAAATAACTTACTTAATTGCAACTGGTTCTTTGACATTCTGGGGAATTCCATTGTGAAACGCTCGGATTAATGAAATTGTTGAAGGTGTTACGGACACAATTTCCCCATTATAAGTACCTAAACCTTCTATTAGTTTGATAGACACCAGATATCCAATCCAATCTGCCATTTTTCGATACTTCGAGTAAAATTTCTACAATCACGAATGAGATGATTATTATTCGGGTCTTAATTCTGATTAGTGGTTACTGGTTAGTGTGGTCTGTGGCGGTTAGAGTAAAGCACAAAATAAAAATACAAATATATATTGTCTTAAATAATAAGTAAAGGTTCAATCACAGAACATATACCCTTGTAAACTGTGCGCAACAGTAGTGACATTTATACAATAGATTAGAGAGAGACAAAATAAGTGGAAGTTATTCCATTATGGTTCTAGGGGGTGTCCGCTTGTTGAAGTATATGTCATTTTACAAAAGAATTAGAATGGTGCTCTTTGGTTTGTTTTTTGAATTTTCGGAATTTATATTATTCTGTGTTCGAAAAGAAATATTCTTCAAAATGAAACAAAGCTTTATAAACAATAATTTCTTTATTAAAATAATTTTTACAATTGCATATGTATGAAATATTCCATTAAAGAATAAAACAAGTACATAAATGCCTTACACCTTTTCGAATGTGAATATAATTTAGGTAGCAGTTTTCTAGAACAAATTCAGTAGAAATCAGTTATAGCGACATCGAAAGTACTGCATGTTTAGGACGCTATATCCGATAGTCGTTATAAGCAATGTACTATGTAGGTGTAGGGATCTCACCAGGACCTTACCCTTTAGTCGTTATAACTGGTTTCTACTGTAAGTACAATTTGCTTATAGAGAAACTAAAATCCATGACACAATGCAATGAAACAAACAAAATTTTTGACCAACCACAAGTCTTAGATTATTCCAAAATTAGAATACAAATTGGAATTTGATTTACGTTATTTCAAGTTCTTGGAGATATAACTACCAAATTCCCTAACAATTATCTGAATCAAATGTCTATTACAGTTTGATGTTTATGAATTAAAGATAAAAAAATAATTGTGTGTCAACACTCATTCACAACGGTCTTTCAAATATCAATATGATCAGAATTGTCACTTCACTAAATCACAAAAACACTGATTCATTTAAGGAGGGGAAGAGGCATCCACGGTCACAATAGACAGTCAAAATCAGGTAGAATCCATCAATGCAGGATATGACCGTCAGTATCACACTTTACTGAAAAAAGAAACAAGTATCATTTTTACATATCAAGTAATAGAAGATGAGTTTTGAAATATAAATATTTCTGATCAATTTGGTCAGGAAGATCTTAATAGGTTGGTTCTATCAGAATTAAGTTAATGTATAATCCTGGTATATCCCTTATCGTTCCTAAAAAAATGCTCCTTAGTAAACTATTCACGTTATTTACAATAGTCGAATTTAAGCGAGTAACTGGAGCAGAGCGGTTAAGACATATCTCTTCCTAAACATAACCGATCGGTTATAATAGCAAGGGATTGGTCCTACACGCTCTGTTCCAATTGCTCGCTTAAATTCGACTATTGTGTGCTATAATTAATATCACAGTGAATTTTAGGCTGGAATCGCCAGAAATCGTCATTGTGTGAGTTCATCATCTGAGAATTATTGGATGGTGATGGTTGATTTTAAAGCTGGAATTTCCTGACATAGTCATGCTCATTGTATGAATGAATCACTTGAGATGATTGAGGCACTGCCTTTTTGTTCAGATGATCCTATAGACAGAGAGCGTTATATTTGAAATCCGATACTGAAAAATGATCAACACATAAGCGAAAATAGTAATATGTTGGCATATTTTACGAATATCATTCCAAGTTTTCTGGGGCCCTATTCTCGAAATCTCTCCTGCGACATTTATCGCGTGACATTAACTCTGCGCAGTCTCCGTATTCTTGACTATCGTCGAGCTCTCTTGTCGATTGAAAGTTTTTCTCATGAAGTAAATAGTAGTAGAGAAGACTGAGATAGCCATATCTGGCGCACTACTTTAGTTCCAAAACAGGCAAATGGCAACGCTGGCATTGCTGATTTTTCGTTTGTTTTGAAATTTTGCGAGGTTATGCAAAATTTCAAAACAAACGCATAAACAAGATATACTAATACTAAACCTCTTTCTAATTTCTATTCGTATTGAATGTTGATCCGGAGAACGAAGTGATCCACGTTTTTCGTTACAGATTAGTGTTTTAATCATTCTGTTTTATTTTCATATTGTGATGATTTGAAAATATGTTGAAAATATTTTAGGATCCAACAAATGCTGTGTTCCTAATTGTTAAGATAAATGTAGTTTTCCGAGAGCAGATACCCAGCTAACCATTTTCAAACTTGAACGGAAAAAGTGAACAATCCATTGTTGAGAAGCAAAATTAATGAACAAATACGCAAGAGTTGTTTTGTTGGTGATAGGCATTTCCCAGATGAAGTAAAATTAGATAGAGGTCTTTGGAAGACTGCTATCCCCGTTTTATAATTTTATATGTCTGGTAAGTTACATTTGTCGAATTTAAGCGAGTCACCGGAACAGAGTGGAACATAACCGATGTTGGTTATGATAGCAAGGGATTGGTCTTAACCACTCTGTTCCAGTTACTCGCTTCAATTCGTCTATTGTCAGTTATGTATTTTCAATAGTTTGGAAACAAAACCATATCGCTTTATTAAGTTCTCAGCACCAAATAAATATATACACAAGGAATTGTATATATATATATTTCATTGGTGCAATGGATTGAATGAACGAATTAGTACTGAGAACTTGTATTCATTTTCTATTTAACCGATTTCTTTAACTTGTTATTATATAATTATAATTTGCAGAATATTCAGATGGAAATGGAGAAGACATTGAAACTAAAATAGACACCAATGATGTTCACGAAGTCCAAGGATTCTCTGTCCTAACTCTCCCAGCTGATGGTGTTCAGAGACAAGCATCGAGGCTAGAAGATATACAGAAAATTCAAGAATGATATTACCAGGCAGTGTTTTTTATTACTTAGTTACTCAGTGCTTTTTACATTATATCATTATGCCACATGGAAAATATAGTGTGTGCTGAAACTAATTTTACAGGAAAAAGTAGATTTCAGGCCAGTTAACTGTGTGTTGTTTGTGGACTCAGTAACTACTGCCTGTGAATTATTTGTGAAGAAGTGCTATTTATATTTTTGGAGTAAGAGAGTATTCATGCAATTGTGAGGGGTACTGATTGTGAATTCAGAATTGTTTTGGATCAAAACTTTCAAAGTATGGACCCAATCAAAAACATCACGAAAACAAAATATATCAAACATTGTGAAAAACCCATGAGAAAATAAAATTATTTTACTGTCTACATTTGTGAATTTCCTGAAATTTAGGTCCAAATGAAAAAATATGACATGATATGAAACAACCCCTATTGGAATAATACGTTTTGTTTCATTTGCAGTGTCAGAATCCGAATGAAAGTATTCAATTTCAATATGAAGCATTTCAAATTTTCGCGCTTATTTGTTATAAATATCCGCCAGAAAACTTCCAAAACCTGCCGCGTGAGTTCGCTGAACCACATCAAAGCATAGGAGATTTCATATATATATATATGTGTTCTTTCTCTACTACTAATTACCTGTCGGAGGACAATGAAGAAACCGACATCTAACGAAGTGAAGATGTAACACTTCAACAACACATTCAAGAAGGAAATAAAAATAGAGACAACATGAGTAAAAGTATTGTATACTAACTCAAAACACCCATCGACGCCCTGATGGAGACAGGAGTTTTAGTGAGGTAAACATCTTCAGGAGAAGATGGACTCCCACACTGTTACTACTAATAGGCGGTAGAGATTGTTAATTTCGGGAGACTCCTCTTGACCATTAACATTATTAGTATTCTGTGTTCTTTACCTCGTCCATAGACAACTTTCGTTCTCGAGTTGTTTTTTGTTTTTATCATAGAGACATATTATTAGGGAATCCAACGACCTGTCAAAACTAAAGCAATATGGCGACTGTTGGCACACATTCAGACCTATTCTGTTTGCGTATTGCTATAAACATTGCTATTCAAGTCATATTGCTATCCTCCTAATTTTTAACAATATGACTATGGTATTACGTATTCTGTTCGGACTGTTATAGCAATGTTGGTTATCAATTTTCTTCCAGCAATATTGCTATCAAGTAGGTCAAAATTCATTGATTTTAGAGCTGACAACACTGTATTTCATGACTTTTATGTGAAATAGAAGAAGAATTTAACCTTAATTGATAAACATTTCGTCCGTTTTTCGGTGGTTATCCGTAATTCCTAACCAAATTAATAAAATGTCACGAAAGCGAAAAACGAACTATTTTATTTATGAAACTAACAAGATGTAGTTATTGATCAATTTTCAGGAAACACATCGAATATTGGTAACCGCTACCATGACCGAAAAATTGAAGACTTGCAAACACCTAAACAAATATTAAATTTTGATTTTTTCTGTCTTCATTCATACTTAGATTGCACGGAATGAACGGAACAGTATGTCTCCTAATTTTGTCCTGAACAAATTCCCTCAGTTCTTCAATTGAATCAAAAGAAGTCATCTTCGTATTAAGGCTGAATTAATAGTTTATTTAACTTTTTTCACCCAGTAAGTCAGTCTTCGAATGCATATCTAACAAAAGAAGCAGTACCTATATCTCATAGTGTGCTCATGAACAAGTAAATATATGAATAAAATACCCTCGGCTCTTCAATGAAATCAAAGAAAGGCAGTCATCTTTTTAATAAGACTGAATTATTAGTTTATTTAATTTGTTTCATCCAGTCGGTCAGTCTTCGAATGCATATCTCTAACTTAAAAGAAACAGTATATATCCTAGTTTGCTCATGAACTAATAAATATATGAATAAAATTCTCTCAGCCTCTTATTATTGAGGTTGAATAGTTTATGAACTCTTCTGTTCACAAATAGAAGGGATTGTTAGTGTCAGATCTAAGTCTTAGCAATTCCCTTGAAATTAAGTATTTTAAAGTACATTTAATAAATATATACGATTATTTATACCTATATTTATCAAAGTACCTACCTATTTTCAATATTTTCGGTTTCTTGGAAGAGAAAAGTGGTTCTTAGCCATATTCCAAATCTTGTTATGCTCTTAGCAAGTACTATTTTGAGGTTGCTGAGATAGCAATGTGGATAACAATATGTTTGTAAAAATGACAGATCATATTGCTCAAAATCGATGATCAGAATAGCAATATTTCGGATCTTGCTGTGGTAGCAATATCTTTTTCTTAGCAATATTGCTATGAGCGAACAGAATAGGTCTGATTGTATTGTTTACTTTGAATTTTATGATATATGTCCATAATTATAGTGGTATATTGTTCGTTTTTTGATTTCCTGTTCGTATTTGGGTTGTATTTTTAATTTTGAATAATAATACAAGTAAAAAAATGCCTCTTACATGCATTATGGTTGGCTGTGGATCTCATCACGACAAGGATATAGTATGTTTCCAAGTACTACACAGAAGTTTTTGACTAGTAAAAATGAGTTATTCAGAAAGCGAAGAACCCTATGGCTAGTTGAAATCAAGAGAAAAGTTTCAAAGCTCAAGTATCAGAGAGTTTGCAGCAGTCTGCTGCGTTCAGTACGATGAAGTGTCGTGGATCCCTCGAGGATTGTTATATCCAGATTCTACTATGTATTCATCAATAAATAAGAAGAAAAATCCAAGGGCTTTCATCTGTTTTTATATTATTTGTTTGTCATGCCATGCTATTAATGTGTGGACATGAAATAAAAAATCAAGAATTTTTTATGTAATCTATTCCATTTTTATAAAAATCCAGACCTTTTCATCACATTTATTACAATATCAGGTACCATTAGGAGTGTCAACTGGTCATACACAATCAAAATGAAATCTTCTATTTGACAGTCATTCCCATCACATTTTATCATCGCACATGCATCATCCGCTGTTGCAAATGCAATAGTGAATAAATTCAGCTGTACCCTCTTCAGATGTGGAATATTTTGCCATCAGTCCTGGCATAATAACTTCTGAATGAAATTTCTTAGCAGTTTCTAAGTTCTTTTCCCATATTTCCAGATCATTCGTACTAAACAAATATTTGGAGACCATATAACAAAATCACAAAAATGCGACTGTGAGATGAATAGTTGCACTTGTATTTGGTAGTAACAACTGTGTGTTTTTTAAAAGTAATCATTCCAGCTTGAGCTATTAGACAAGAACTCTTCATTCGCAAATATACATGTATGTCTTGTACGTTGTGGTATATAATAAATCAAATACGTTGCAATATCCATATATAAGATTGGAGGAACACCATCAATTGAATTATCCACTACCCAGATCAGAAACATTCAATGTGAAAGGATCTAAGCCATTAATTAATCCCAACTTTAATATATAACTGTAATAAAATGAAATGTAAACACATGATGATAAAACATATGTTTATTGTTTACTTATGATAGCCGTAAACATTACGTCAGAAACTGTGAAGTATTTGGATTTTGGCAACGTTTGGCAACAGCGGACAACATATCTCTTTCGGGTCTTCAGTCAAGAATACGGAATTAATATTATGTGTGAGATGGGATTTCTCGTATGAGTTCTCGCATGAGAATACTCATCTCTACGAAAGTCGAGAATACGTGGGGTCTATTCTCGACATCATTCGCAACTACACGCATACGCATGGCTGCGAATGGTCGATTTGCGCATACGTTCGAAAAATTGTATTCTTGACAACCCTTCGCAATCCCATGCGAACGGTATCATTCGCAGCTGCAAATATACCTGGCAACATTGCAAATAATGGGAATGATAGTTCAAAAGGGTCTTAAATTTAACAGTTGACAGTCCTAGCGCGAGTTTTGAATGTTCGGCTAGCTAGGTTTTTGTATTTGGTTCGTTGTTGTGTGCTATTAATTTGGTTTTGTGAGATTATAATTTGTTATTATGGCAAAATTTCCAAAGTCACCAAGAAAATCACTAATCAATATATAGCAGAGACAATTAGAATAACTTTACAGCAAAAAAACAGTTGAAGGCTGATTACTATCGGAACAAACTTGAAATGCTTAGTCGATCCTAAATAATAATAATGATAGTTAATAAAGTTATTCCAAGTGAACAAAGACAATTTCTATTATTAAATGGTTTCTTTCTGGGTTTTCTCTCCCAAACTCTGAAAAATATCTATGAAATAAAAAATGTATTATTTTGCTTCTGCATAAAAAACACAGATTTGTCAGAAACAATCAATCGAAAAAAGTTGCTCAACAAACAATAACGAAACAACATCAACGATGAAAGAATAATTATATCGTAATGTTTCAGAGTGTATATCAGACTTCTTCGTCAGACATTTAACGAAAATCTCCATTTAATAATGAATATACCTCTCATAGTATCCTTTAATGATTACAATTTCTATTATTAGCAGAACCACAAGAAAGTTTTTTCAAAAAAATTAATTCAATAGGTAATTTTACAAATGCTAATATCTATTTTCTTACATATGTCAGCTAATATAGCTCTGACCTTGAGTCATCATCATAATTATACTGATTACATTTTTTACTCTCAAAATCAAAACAATGGGCAGGGAAAGAAAGACATTTAATTATTTTGAGTTTTATTCATATTAAAATATTTAGATATGTGAATTTAAATGAGATCATAGCTCATAGCAATCCAGTCTAGGTATTCCTATAAATGGTATTAATTAAGTTAGTTCTAACACTTCTTCCTGCAGCAAGTCCGAGATTCACTCCAGCTACTGCATTTTGGACGTTATTATCATAAATTTTCGGTAAAAATTATTCCCAACTCAATACCGTCCTCCACCTCTGGCATTGGAGTATTATATTCGATGCACATATTATGAATAACAACACAGGCATTAATTATTCTACATGCTACAGCAGGTTATAATGTAATGATCGATGCTTAAGGAGACACCTAAATCTCATCTTAAGAATGCCATTGCATCTCTCAATTAAACCTCTAGTTTTCTTATGCGCCATATTGTAGTTAAATTCAGGGGTATTCCTGATAGGTTTAGCTTCCAGTGGTGTCAAAAGCCACGTTCTAAGAGGATATCCGGAATCACCTAATAGAAAAGAATGTATTAAATATATAAAAAATTTCAATCCGATGAATATATTTTTACCCAAAAGATAGTAATTTCTATGTCCTCTGTCATGTAAGTTTGTGAGTACATTTAAAATATTGGAATTGACCCAAATGAATGCATCATGTGTGCTCCCTGGGTATCGGGCATTCACATTTGTTATCCTCAACATACTATCACATATCTAAAACTAAAAATAATGAAAGTCAAAATGTAGAGTATTGAGTTTTTCAAGTATGTACTAACCAGTTGGACATTGATCGAATGATATCCTTTTCGATTTACTTAAACATACTCTGGGCTTTGGTCATCTTCGGTGGAAAAATGGCTACATGTGTAAAATCTACACAGCCAACAACTCCAGGAAAATTAAATTTTTCATAGAATCTGAAAGATTATTATCATTAGTTACTCAGACAAACAATCATGGTTATCACAAAAATATTTGGAATTTAAATGAAGGCTGCACTTTCGCACATGGCCAGTGACCGATTTTGATGTTGCGGGTTGCCTAACACACAGCTGTCAGGGGCTAATGAACACTGAAGTGGAGTCCGGTATTCATGCAAACATACCTAAGGTATCTGGATTATATTCAACGCTCAATGGTTTTGATGTATTTGAAATTATGAAATTTGAAATTGAGTTCATTTGAAGCTTCAATTTCTACGTAATTTCAGTTCTAGAAATATGAATTATTAAATGCATATATATTATATAAACTGTTTGTTTTAATTCCAGGAACCACCGCGTTTCGTAAATATAAAATTGTGAAAATTGAAAATTTCACTTACTGCGTCGAAAATTTAGTATCTGGCCAGTGACCGATTTTCTTCATACTTGTTTCTGAGATGCATTTCGATATAACAAAACGATCCCTGTCTGTTTTAATTTCAGGAACTTCCGCGTTTCGGAGATATAAAATTGTGAAAATTGAAAATTTCACTTACTGCGTCGAAAATTTAGTATCTGGCCAGTGACCTATTTTCTTCATACTTGTTTCTGAGATGCATTTCGGCATAACAAATCGATCCCTGTTTGTTTTAATTCCAGGAACTTCCGTGTTTCGGAGATATAAAATTGTGAAAATTGAAAATTCCACTTACTGCGTCGAAAATTTTGTATCTGGCCAGTGACCGATTTTCTTCATGCTTGTTTCAGAGATGCATTTTGGCATAACGAATCGATCCCTGTTTGTTTTAATTCCAGGAACTTCCGCGTTTCGGAGATATAAAATTGTGAAAATTGAGAATTACACTTATTGCGTCGAAAATATTTAGTATCTGGCCAGTAACCGATTTTGTTAATACTTGTTTCTGAGATGCATTTTGGCATAACGAATCGATCCCTGTTTGTTTTAATTCCAGGAACCACCGAGTTTCGGAGATATAAAATTTTGAAATTTAAAATTTCACCTAATGAGTCGAGAATTTAGTATGTGGCCAGTGACCGATTCTCTTCATACTTCTTTCTGAGATGCATTTCGGCATAACAAATCGATCCCTGTTTGTTTTAATTCCAGTAACTTCCGCGTTTCGGAGATATAAAATTGTGAAAATTGAAAAAAATGTGAAATTTCAAATTTCAAAATTTTATATCTCCGGAACGCGGTGGTTCCTGGAATTAAAACAAACAGGGATCGATTCGTTATGCCAAAATGCATCTCAGAAACAAGTATGAAGAAAATCGGTCACTGGCCACATACTAAATTCTCGACTCAGTAGGTGAAATTTTAAATTTCAAAATTTTATATCTCCGGAACGCGGTGGTTCCTGGAATTAAAACAAACAGAGATCGATTCGTTATGCCAAAATGCATCTCTGAAACAAGTATGAAGAAAATCGGTCACTGGCCAGATACTAAATCTTCGACGCAGTAAGTGGAATTTAATCATACCATAGTCATGTTTGCATGAATACCGGACTCCAACCTTGAGATTTCATTAGCCCCTTACAGCTGTGTGTTAGGCAACACACAACATCAAAATCGGTTCACTGGCCATGTGCGAAAGTTTTACCCTCACTTCTTCTATTGACCTCGATACGGAGGATTGCAACACCGACATAAATTAATTCCTCCCAATATCCATTTTCACTCGGTTGTTCAGCGATTTCCAGTGATTCCAAATTGGCTAAGTATTGCAAATCGTCCATTTATAAATTGTTCACCCTTCTTCTCACACATCAACACATCATTTACAAGTCAACAACTGTGAATCAAACTAGATTTCAAATTTAGAAATGGCCATAGAATTACCGAATTTTGATCAATTCTATGGTTGCAGCCGTCGCAAACCTTCTGCGAAGTGCGAGTACCCAACACCACTCGTTGTAATATACGAACGTTCGCACGCTGTGCGCACGGTCAAGAATACCAACAGACCCATATCACTCGCAAAGGTGGCAGATGCGAACGATTGTGCAAATTGCGAATGGTCGAGAATAGACCCCCGGGCCCTGGTATATTTGCAGCTGCGAATGATACCGTTTGTATGGGATTGCGAAGGGTTGTCAAGAATACCATTTTTCGAACGTATGCGCAAATCAACCATTCGCAGCCATGCGTATGCGTGTAGTTGCGAATGATGTCGAGAATAGACCCCCTGATCGCTACAAACAGTCCAGAATAGCAATTTCCCTGTAAGGCTATGAAAAGTTACAGATTGGCTTATAGATGAAAGCAGAATAGCACCATAAGTTGATTACTGTATGATTACTATTCTCTGTTTGTCAGATTTTAGTGTGCAATGGCTGTAAATAGTATTCTTTTTGGTAAATGATTCCACATCGGAATTGCTCAGGAATGCATCAATCAACGCTTGTGAATCCATTTCAAATACAACTAAATCGACACACTGACAAAACAAATATGTATCTGCGGATAAATCAAAATTCAAAAGTAGCGAAGTAAGGTTAGTTTGTTTGTTGTGACAAGAAGTTCAAGCAGGTTATACATAAATTGCAAGTATGCATGCGTGGGAGCGTGGGTTTGGTGCTCCCTATCGTGCTCTAACTCATCAGAAGGAGAAGCTTGGAGCCACTGTTGCCACCTCTACCGATTTTCCTCTCAATCTACCGATCTACCGAAAGAGCACATGAATCTACCGAAATTTGCTAGAATGAATATATGTTATAATATTCTAGGAAATCATGACTTACGATATTAATTTGAGGGTTTCCATATAAATTAAACATTGACATATCCATGGAGGTAGAAGGAAGTGGAGGGGGCATAAAGATCGAAACTTGTCACATACTCCGCCATATTGGTGTGTCCCAATTTTCTATAGGAATCCGGAATTCCAACCATAGAAAACTCACAATTTCATGTTTATAACAAAGGATTTGCCCATACCAATATGGCCGATTTTATGTGACACTCAGCAGTGGGACTCTGTAACTTGCATTCCAAAGCGAAAGCATAGCGCCGAAACCCTGACGCTTTTGCTTTGCTTCCGAATACATGTTCGGTGCTACCCACAGAACACACGGTGCTACCGATCTAATCCGAATCGTGATAGGGAGTACAAAACTGTATATAGCAATCGGCTACATCCGCTTATGCTTTTGCTTTGTTGTTACAGAGTCCCACTGCAGGGGGGTGAAACTTCGCCTTCTGTGGTCCTTTGCAACCCAAGATGGCGGCTTCCTTCGGCATAAACCGAAGATATCCGATTGAATCCGATTCAACTGTTATGTTATGAAGGTAAACAATGGTAAACATTCAGCGGTTCAGCCATTTTGCAAATAGAGAATATTTTTGGGAGATTTCGAGAAAGATATCTGGAATTATTGAAAATCTAAAGGTGGGTTTGTTGATATAAGTTGTATATTCTATTCATTTCATTCTTCTGTTATGCGCTGCCATTTTTTAAATACTTCTTTTTAATTAGTGATAAATTTATTTTCAATTAGAAAAATGATTTTCAGGTGCCATGAGAATCCACTAGATAAGGAGAAGCTATCATATTTCTGTTGTTTCGTGTAATTGGGTGAGTACAACCGATATTGCTCATTGTTTTTTCCTATTCCTTCTATTTTACATATAAAATGTCAAAAGATACAGTTGTATCTCCATGTTCTAGGATTGTCGCCTATTCTGGCAGGTCTTCCGTATGAGAAAATGCATAATCATTCCGATGTTTCTGTAGGTTTCAGAAGAAATCTTTTCGATTTCCAGTGGATACTTCCCGATCAGCTGCTTGGAAGCGAGTTTGCTCTATCAGTTCAACAAACAGCTCTAAAAGTTATTGTTTTAAATAATTTCACCTCTCCTATTTTAAAATAATAATGTGCAAACTATTTCTATCAAGATATAGGTAATTTTGGGTATTTTATTCAAAAATTTGCAATAACTAATGACAACATCGTAGCTGAAGATTTCACTTGTTTCCCTGATATCATTGATGATGGAGATGATATGACCGAGATGAATTATACCATTCCTAATATAGAATTGTTAACACATTCTAATGTTTTGCTTTTTATGAATTCTGACACTGCTTTTTTTTCAAGAACTCTTTGGATGAGACTAGGACTGGACAATGCCTGATTGCAACAAACACTGTGATATTATTTATTGTTGTATGTATATATACTCTATATATGAATGAAAATGATTATTGTTATTGAATTAGAAAATTAATAAATACATTCTTGAAATTTATTATTCCATTTTTGCACATCTAATTCAACTATTCAGTTTATGTGTATCATCAATGTAATTTTCTTACAATTATTCATGGATATACTGAGTTGATCAGATTTTATAAAACAGAGGTCTGAATTTACATTGAAGATGAATAAATACAATGCCCCAGAAAATGCAATTGTATGGTATAAGGTATCTTGAGGACATGCATATATTCAAAATTCCCGCCGTTTGAATTATCCTGCAACCCATAATGGCGGCGGCTTTGACGCCATCTTTGTTGCCTCGGATTAGTACTAAGCTTTCACTTCTTATATATTAGTGTTCTGTGGTGACACTTTCGTTACAAGGGAAATATAGCACATGCTCCCTCCACTTCCTCCTACCTCCATGGACATATCTATAACATTAAGAATACTACACGTTATACAGATTTATGTATTACAGGTTGCCGCTGCCTAAAATTAAACTGGGAACAGTTTGTGATTCCCCCAAATATATTGATATATCTATAACATCAAGAATACTACACGTTATACAGATTTATGTATTATAGGTTGCCGCTTCCTAAAATTAAACTGGGAACAGTTTGTGATTCCCCAAATATATTTAGGTGATTCCCCAAATATATTTAGGCGATTCCCCAAATATATTTAGGTAATTCCCCAAATATATTTAGGTGAATCCCCAATCTGGGCATATATAAAACGTGTCGATGTATTTGCGCTCACATTTATTTATCAGTTACGTTCTAGTTGTGTTCTAGTGGTTCTTTAGTGTTTAGAGTTTTTTTTAATCAGAAGAAGTGAAAACGTTAATTTGTAGAATATAATTTTTTATAAAAAGGTATGTATTAGCATTTATAATCCCGATAACAAGCTAATAGATTTATTAGTATTTATATCTATTTTTAAATTAATATTCATACTTATCTCTGTTTTCAAAATCGCCTAATTATTTTTATTTCCTTTCAAGGAATTTCTATAATGGATACAGATCATTATTTATCCGAGGAACCTTCAACTTCTTCTGGAAAAAAAAGGAAATATTCGCAAACGTATAAAGCTGAATGGGATCAATTACCGGAGTTCAAAGGGTGGCTCCTCAAAAGTCGTAAAGGGGATAGTTTTGCCAAATGTCAGAGCTGTGATAAGGAAATAAACATTTCTAGTGGCAAAGATGCTCTATTAAAGCATGCAGCTTCAAAATTACACATTAATAAAATTAAATTTCTATGCAGTCAACAATCAATCAGCAAATTTGTTGTTGATACATCAGCCAAAACTACATTAGATGAAAACATTAAAGAAGGTAATTTTCTTCTGCATAGATGCTATAAAATTTCTGGTACTGATGAAACTATATTTTTACAGCCGAAATCAGATTATGTGCCCTTGTTGCGGAACATAATTTGCCGATTATGTTAATGGATCACTTACCCCAGTTGTGTGCTTCTGCATTTCCTGATTCTAAAATTGCAAATGGTTTAGCTTGCGCAAGGACGAAGGCGACTGCAGTAGTGAACAACGTGATTGCCGATGAAAACTTCAAAGGTATTTGTGAAATACTTCGGAAACAAACATTTTCAATTATAATCGATGAATCTACTAATCTTTCAACTCAAAAGCACATTGTAGTTGTTGTTAGATATTTTGGGCTCGATGGTGTGAAAGACTGTTTTTACAAACTAATTAAGGTTGAGGATTCGAAAGCGCAATCGATTTATAATTTATTAATTGATAATTTCAATAAGTACGAAATACCGTATAGGCAAAATTTAATAGGATTTGCCTCTGACGGGGCGAATGTGATGTTTGGATCGCATCACTCTGTGATGAAACTTCTACAAAATGATATTCCGCATTTATTTGTTATGAAGTGTATATGTCATTCATTTCATTTGTGCGCATCTTATGCTTGCCATAAATTACCAATTCACTTGGAAGACTTGGCAAGAGGTATTCACAATTTCTTCAACAATAGCCCTAAACGAAAGTTGGAATTTGAACAGTTCCAGTCATTTTGCAACGTGAAAATTCATAAATTACTTCACCCATCTCAAACACGGTGGTTATCCCTTGAAAGTGTTGTGAAAAGAATTTTAGAACAATATGAAGCATTGAAATTATTTTTAATTGATATTGTCAGTAGCAGAAACGATGTTTTGATGGCTGAAAGAATTCTTGATAAATTACAAGATGTGCTAAATAAGATGTACTTTCAGTTTTTGGAATATATATTACCATTTTTCAATCAATTGAACCGAGAAATGCAGTCAGAATCACCAAAGATCCATGTTCTATTCAATAGGATAAAAGCAGTTCTGCAATCGCTCTTCGATTGTTTTCTCAGAAGAGAATATATTTTTGGAACTGCTATTGTGCTATTGCTGATATAGATTTTAAAAATCCAAGAAATTTCTTAACACTTGAAAACATGTATTTTGGAGCCAATGTAGCAGCTTCCTTGCGATGTGTAGACTTTTATATTGAGGCTTGCAGTCAAATAACATCAAGGTTTTCTATGAAAAGTAGTATATTCCAAAAACTAAATATAATAGAGCCACAAATAGTAAAAAAAGGAGATATTCCATCAATAGTTGATGTTGCTCTCTCGTTTCCGCAAATAATTTCCGAAAATGATTTGCAACAATTAGACTAGGAATGGAGGTTATTGAGAAACACCGATGAAATTCAGGACTTTAGTGACGATGTTGTAGCTTTTTGGGAATCTGTGGGAAAATTAAGTTCAGGAGATGGTACTCCACCATTTAAATCATTGGTTAATTTTGTGCAAAATCTCTTATGTTTACCACATTCTTCAGCAAATTGTGAGAGAGTATTTTCTACATATAATTTGTTGAAAACCAAACAAAGAAATCGTTTTTAAACGAAAACCATATCTGGCTTGTTGTATACAAAGCAATATTTATCCAAAAACGTATGCCATAATTTTCCCATACCAAAAAATCTTGTTTCTAAATTGACTGATGCCAATCTGAAAGGAAAATGTCCTTTGAAAATTAGAGAGCAGCATTTAGCATTGTAAAATTAGAAGACTGATAGGTACACCTGTGATTTTATATTTTTGAATAGGTATATTTTTTTTGCATATTTATTTTTCGTTAAAATGTTCATTTTTTATATTTCAAATCATGTATATTGTTCAAAATATATATTTTCAATCAATTCGATGTAAACGTGTGTATTATTTTGCATATTTGTTGTTTTTGTTATGTATTTATGATTTGAACACCTATTTATTTTGTTTGGATATCTGTTTCTTGTTCCAAAGTTTAGTTTTTCAATTATGAATTATAAATAAAATGAATTTTGTTTAATTCGAAATAGCCTTCATGTCAAATATTGAGGATAGAACGTATTTAAATTTGAATAACCCATAAAATAGGTGAAAAGATATGAATTTAAAAAATCTACCGAAATCTACCGATTTTTCCCGAACTTTCTACCGAATTTGTAGGTAAGGAGGGTGGCAACAGTGACCGATTCAATTGAATTGAACATCGCTGCTCGAGCGAAGTCACTCGAATTAATTTCGCGATTATCTTTCGTTACTCGAAAATATATTTGTATTCTGTGCTGGAAACATCGAATAAAGCTTCTACTTGTGTCATTATCACTACTCGATATTTTCGAGCGGTTTTTTCTTGATAATCGAGCAGTGTCGGTTATTTTGATAATCGAGTACTCGAGCGATTTTCCACTCGAGTGGTCCCAACACTAGCATAGACATTTAAGAATTTATTCTATTCATAGAATTTATTGAAACTTTATTTTAATCTTAGCACACTTAGGGTGGGTTTCACGAAGCTTTGACAGCTCTTAATTGCCGAATTAGTGCGATTCTATGTCGATTTTCAGTTCATTTTTGATACAACCATCGAATTAAATCCACAATTAAGCTAATCGAAGCTTCGTGAAACCCAATGATAAAAACTAAAACCTCAAAACACCGGTTAATCGTAAGATGATCAAATGTAAACAACTTGTGTATGCCTCCTGGACGCCATATTGGTTTTAGTTTGACAGCATCTCGGATATCTCAATAGTAGGTCCCTGTGATACTGAAAGGTTATTAGAGGTATTTAAAAAGCGGAATCAGTACACTCACAAGACGTGGGTCTCGGAAAGCTAGCCGCGGTCGAAAACAATGACGTATTCGACATGTGGAACGACTCTACGAACGTTTTGGACGTTGCGATCGCCTAGTGGAACACGGCCTTATTTGTTGTTTATGTCGTTTATGTACTGTCATAGACAAGATGTGTACTGTACACAGATAACTAATAACTAAGTATATAGATTCGACACTGGCCTTGTAACATGAAAAACACTGTTTTTAGTTCATTGGCATTCTCAAGAGGCGGGCACATCGCATGTGTCGGTATTACAGATTTCGGTTTTGGCGCGAAATTCAAATTAAGTCAGTATTTCGCTTTTGGCGCGAAATTCAAATTATGTCGGTATTTCGCTTTTGGCGCGAAATTCAAATTAATTTATTTAATGTGTATTCCGAAATGTGAGCGAAATGAGGAAAATTTCAGAAGCTTGTTCTGAAATTGTTTTCCCTCACCAATTTCTTAGAAGATTCTTGTCTTTCGTAAGAGAACTTATGTTCTGTACCGAAATATAAGAATCTTCGGGGAAATTGCTGAGATGAACAAATTTCAGAACAAACTTCTGTGAATTTTCTCACTTCGCAAACATTTCGGTATATACATTTAGTGGTCTGACAGATCTTGTTACAATAAAAGGAAGTATGAGATAGAATTACTTTTCCAATAAATCAACGTTTCCATAAAAATCACACTGAGCCAAGTTCATTGCGGTGCACAAAACCGACTTTAAAAACAAACAAGAGAGGAAAATCATGTCAATGTTACAATCACAGGAAAACTTGAATTTGTTAAAGATTGGAAAAAATTTGCATGTTCGTATAAAACTCGGTCACATTCCATTAATTGAAAGGGTAATTGTACCTCACAATCCAGTTTGTTTCGGCCTTGTACGCCTGGAAGACAGAATAACTTTTAAATTTGAAGGAAAATAAAAGGTACTATCACACATAAATTATATATATTGATATTTTCACCACAGTGAACATATGTGAAATTAATTGTGTATAAATTATAATAAATGCAAAGAATAAAACTTTAACACTAAAAAATCAGTTTTAAGAGGGCCATACTCATCGTCGGCCCTCAAGTATGAAAAACGAGTTCTTCGTACCTCATCTAGAGGGTCGACTATTAATGCAGCCCTAAGTTTTATTTGTTTACGTAAAATACTTTTAAGCAATTAAGTAAAACTCACAATATCATCGCCCACATTATATAGTGTGCGGTGTTGAGGTATTATAACAGTAACAAGAAAAAAATAGCTATTAACATAATTAAAACAATAGTTCTCTTGCATGTAACATGAAATACCATATGTTTATGTCTTTCTGAAATCTAATTCAATACCAGATCAACATGTATGCCCTCATCCACTTTCATAATTCATACAATTTGAATATTTCGGTATTGAAAATCGGTAAATCAAGAAGCAAATTCAAATGAGGTAAAAAAACGCTTCTGAATCATTGCTATAACGGCTGACGTAATCAAAATGTACCATCTGCTTGTTACAGCCAATATGCCGACTAGAAGCCCTCCATAGGGGGCCGTATTGCACTGGAAGAAAGTGTGAAATGGACACGAGAAGAGAATGAGAGTAGATATGACGGGCCATTATGTGCAACCAAATTTCAATGACCGTTTCCTCGTTGAATATTGAAAATTTTCACGGCAGTTTCACTTTTTCAGAATTCTTATGGATATAATACTCGATTCTAATAATAAAAAAAAATGCATGCAAGAGACCTATTACACCCAAATCCAATACATACACAAATAAAACAAACAAAAACAGAAATACAGAAAGTATACCCACAAAGCTCTAGCTGTCTATGGGAAAAATGGTTTTCCTCAGCTGACTTAGTAAAAACTCAAATATCTTGTTCGCTCACATTATATAGTGTATGGTGGTATTATAACATATCAGTTGCTTAAGAAGTTGCAATTACAACTTTACAACAGTTGTATATGTTGTGAAATCATTCCCACTTTTGTCGTAGTAACCGTGCTACTGACGTTATAATGTACTAATTTGATACTGATTTACGTAGGCCATCGGTTTTTTGGATTGTTATATAGATGTCCATACAACCGATATTCATAACACTTTTGCTACGTGGGAAAACAAAGAATTGATTCCTGTTTAAAACAATAAAATAAAGGAGAATGCAGTACTGCTCCAGACAAAAGATCACCTTCAAATATGCTAACCATTTGAGGCCAGGATTCTTTTTCAATCTGCTCTGCTCTGTGCTCCATCCCATCCTAGCGTATGTCCCACATGACTATCCTTAACTGGGGCATCTCCAGGACCAAACTGAGGAAATAATAATAAATAATAAATAAATAATAAAATTTTTGGTATAGGACATATATATTGTGGAAAATGTACAAGCATTTAAAATTTAAAAGAAGATCCTGTCATTACTATTGCTATTCAAAGCAATCATGTCATCACTCCAACATTAGTATTATACACTTACTTTTATGAGTTCTTGGCTCCATAATATTTTGCGTTCCTTTAGACAGTGACATTTGAAGTTGGTCAATATCGGTTTTTGAAGTTGATGGTTGGTTCCATACATCATCAAGAACTTTTGAGATACCTTCAAAAGAAAGATGAACTGTTTTATATTTCTTAGAATTTCACAAAAATTTTAAAAACAAATTAAAATTATTGTTGTCAATGTATAGCTTACCTGAAACACCAAGTGTAGGAACTGCATGCATAGCGAGCCTTCTTCTTCCTCCTTCTATCTTGTAACAGTCTTCAAAATGTGCATGGCATACATAATGCCTGTTATAAATCTGGTCAATCAACAGATAATATTTCCCAATCACTTGGCTTGATAATGTCGATCCACGTTTTAAAAAGACTTGGATTGTTTTTAGGAAATCGATGTCTCATGCTAACATTATCCTCACAACCATATACACAACATTTGATCCATTTTCCCATTTTTACGATAAATTTCCAAACACGAGCTCGTCACTTACTAATCGATATTTTGGCTGAACCTCTTCGGTCGAAGGTGCGAATTCAAAAGAATTATAAACACTTCAATTTCTACCTGAGTAAACAGTAATTTGGTTTACCTGCCATAGAAACGATCAGGTATCTGTGCAGGTATCTTATCGGTATTCTATGGATCCAAGTACACATATTTCATCGGAATAGTTATAATACTAGTAGCCAGCAGTCCATATTTTGGGATTCAGAGGAGCCAGCAGATCTTCCTAGCAATAGATCCACATTTTTCTGGTAGATCTACATTTTTTCGGTAGATTTACATTTTTTCGGTAGATTACATTTTTCCAGTAGATTTACATTTTTTCGGTAGATCTACATTTTTCCGGTAGATCTACATTTTTCCGGTAGATCTACATTTTTCCGGTAGATCTGCATTTTTCCAGTAGATCAAAGTTTTTTTGGTAGATCAATATAATCGGTAGATAAATTGAATCGGTAGATCGATTGAATCGGTAGATCAATTGAATCGGTAGATCAATTGAATCGGTAGTTCAATGCCATCTAACGGGACCTAATCTGTCGAGGCATTTCAGAGTTTCTACAGATCGTTAGCAGCGCCACCTACCGGGGTATATTGCGGACCTGGCACATACTCTGATACACACACAAAGTTTCATCGAAATTGGTTCAGCCGTTCTTGAGTTTATATAAACCGAATACAGCGCCACCTACCGGTTACCTATTGTGACCCTGAGACTCACTCAAACACGCACACAATGTTCTATCAAAATAGGTCGAGCCATTTCTGAGTTTCTATAGAGCATTATCAGCGCCACCTACCGGCTGCTATTGTGAAGCAAGGACACACCGAAACACACACACAAAGTTTCATCAAAATCGGTCAAGCCGTTTCGGAGTTGACATTTTTTTAAAAACACCCCGAATAGCAGCGGTTATCTTTTCGTAGCGGTTTTACAGTGTTGAGAATTCTCTTGACGATAGATCTCTTGGGGCGACATTTTACTTGAAACACCCTGTATAGCAGTGGTTTTTCATTTTCGACCGTTAATTTTCAGCTTAATGTTTGAATATTTAGAGTTATTTTAATGCAAAAATCCGTTCGATCGAACGGATATTCATTGAAGATTTCGTGACTTAACGAAAAGATCCAAATCCCAAAATACGTTCACTGGAGAATGCTCCTTTGAGTTTTCAATTGAGTAAAAATGAAATGCAACTCATTCAAAATTATACGTTCATTTTTGGATCAAAAATAATCAATGCTTTGTCCTTGGTTGCGTAAGGTACCTATTCATATACATACATTCACGGTTGGATAAAAAATAAACAATGCATTGAACGCGGTGGCGTAGGTTCATATTCAAATACATACATTCACAATTGGATCACAAATATTCAATGCTGTGTCTTTGGTTAAGTAAAGTCCCTGCTCAAATACATACTATCACAGTTGGATCAAAAATAAACAATTCGATGAACGCGGTGGCGTAGGTTCCTATTCAAATACATACAAAAATCCGTCTGACGGAACCATTGATTATAGATATCGTAACTTGACGAAAAGATCCAAATCCCAGAATACGTTTACTGGAGAACGCTCCTTTAAGTTTTCCATCGGGTAAAAATGAAAAAACTAATGGGTAAGCTATTTCGGACGCTCCGAGGATTCGAACCCGTCTCCCTGCGCGGCACTGGGCTATGAACCCAACGCCTTAGTTCGCTCGGCCACCGACGTCTACGTGAATCAACCCCGATTATGTACCACATAAAGATTTTAAGTACTCGGATGATTTCCGTCTTTCGATTTTCAGAATATCGTCAATCCTGTCGAGCGATCGATCGAAATCGGTTACTCGTTCATATTTCTCGCGGTTTTTCTAGACTATTCGAAGGTTTTCGACCGATTCGGTTCGAAATTCAAATTCGATTTGACATTTCTAATCGCTCGTTCGGACCGAAAACGTCGACCGTGAAGCAGCCGCGTTAAAATTCGCCACAGAAATACGTGAAACGTCAGAATTTCGTCGATTTTCGCCGAAAAGTCACATTTTCCTATCGTTCTTCCGGGAAAACGAAAGAGTGAATCGAAAAAAGGGCTCAGCTACGGACTAATTTCGAATCTCGTCTTCGCGTTCCCGCAAATACCGTCGTTCCGAACGCCACCCGTCCTCCGATCTCCTTTCCTTCATTTCGTACCTTTCGCCAAAATCGGCGTTTTTTCGCCTTTTCGCGATTTTTTTAAAAATACACCCCCTTCCTTTCGCTCCGAAAACGCGAAACCCTACGAAACTTCCGTCTTTTTCCTCGCGAAACCCCTCGGAAATTTCCCCCCTCCCCCCCTCCTAACGTCCGAAAAATCTTCACGTTCGTAGTAACATTTTCAAAAAAGTTTTTTTGTTCCTTTTCTATAGAACCCATCTTCATTTTAGTAATAGTGATGATAAAATTGTCCACTCAATAAAAATATATTTATTTGAATAATTTTCATAGTTGTAAACAAGGTTCGTTGACACTTTCAGAAATTAATGACAAATCCATCACATTCTGAATCACTGTAATTCTGAATACAGTGACTCTAACAAGAGTCACTGTAATTCTGAACGCACAACAGAGTCATCTATCGGATCTTATGGAATTTGCGCAGGCAGAGACATCTCTAGAATGCCAATGAACTAAAAACAGGGTTTGGGGTGGGGGAAAGAGAGTGTCACGACCCTGGTACTGTAAAAAGAACCACAGAATACAAATATATACACAACTCTAGGCAATCCAAACCACGTGACCCAATATGGCGATTGTTGGCACACAAACAATTAACGTGTTTTGGTCGTTGACTATTTTATAGTGTTTATTGACTTTTTCCGGAGCTTTTCTGCTGTGTAAACTATACTGAAATGAAGGATGAATATCACAGAACACAAATAATATATATATAATAGACCACATTAGTTAGGTTAGAATCATTCGCTTGGCGGGAGATCCATATTCAAATTTTTTAACAATGAATTTCAACTTTGAGATGAAACCACCCTATTTAAAAGAGACTGTTAGTACAGAGACAACAAGTATTGGGTACCTTCATCATTAGTGCATGTTTTCATGTTATTTCTACATTAAAATCTACTTCTAGTTATTCTTAAATCAAAATTGAAACCATTCTAGTTCGAAAGATTTCCGTATGTCGTAGATGACTTCTGTTGTGCGTCATTACAAGGCCGATTTAGGGTTATGTTATTATTTTTGACTGATTTCGAGTGAGCTAAGACATACGTCAATCGAATTTGGTGAACACTTTTATATTTATTAATAATTTTGGAAATATACAATTTTGTTATGAAAACTTGATTCTAGATGGTTGAGAAAGGTTCACAGAATCTATTTCAACCAAAATAAACCTTAAGAAATTAAAAAGTCAAGAGCGTTCCTGCTAATCGGGTCCTTCCTAAATGGCTTCGTATAATAAATATACTTATGTATATATAATATAATATGCATATGTTTCACAAATCACGAGCAGGAACGCTCTTGACTTGTTGATTTTTTAACAACGGTATCGCCATTTTTCATTATCATTATTACTTAACAAATTAGCCAAAGTATCTAAAAACAGGCGAGAAATTCGCATAAATTTTAGGTCCATACTAAATGCATGGGGAATTCAGTGCTCGGATCCACGGATGGATCGTAATTCAAATTTCCCGCCTAACCTAACTAATGTGGTCTATAAATATAATATATTATTTATTTATATAAAATAATAATAAATAATGAATATCTGAAAAGACTATTGTTGAACAACAGAGACTTTGCTGAACGGTAGGTTCAAAAAAAAGCACCTTTACAGGTATAGTATAATGAAGTTGGGATTAATTAACGGCTTAGATCCTATCACATTGAATGTTTCTGATCTGGGTAGTGGATATTCAATTGATGATGTTCCTCCAATCTTATATATGGATATTGCAACGTATTTGGTTTATTATATACCACAACGTACAAGACATACATGAATATTTGCGAATGAAGAGTTCTTCTCTAATAGCCCAAGCTGGAATGATTACTTTTAAAAATCACACAGTTGTTACTACCAAATACAAGTGCAACTATTCATCTCACAGTCGCATTTTTGTGATTTTGTTATATGTTCTCCAAATATTTGTTTAGTACAAATGATCTGGGAATATGGGAAAAGAACTTAGAAACCGCTAAGAAATTTCATTCATTATGCCAGGACCAGAGACATAGAGGGATAGAGAACGGCTGACAACCTGCGCGATGCGCGAAGTGGCTAAAAAGTGGGTCCGCCATATTCTACTCTTCGACGAGGGTTGAACAAAAAGATAATAGCTTAGTTACAGGGTCCAGCAGAAAAATAGGGAACTAAATCATAATGAAAACGATGCATTTCTACTGAAAAACAAACTATCAAGTAGGATTTAAACATGTTAATGTGAAGCTGATAGATATTACGATATTGTATGCAAATAATTAGGTTAATAATGATCAAAAAACCGAAGATAATACAATAAAAGTGCATTTTATCATTTACTTATTGATAGGATTGTCCATAAAACATTTGATGACTGATGAATAGTAAGTTGAATGAGTATAGGCATTCATATTATTTATCTTTATTCTTAAAGAGAATTAACGAAGAAAGAAAATTTACATTATCTAGGAATTAAGAAGAAAATTAATATACTAATACTAAATGATCTTATTTATCACTTCAAATAGAATAAATATATTGATTTTTGTATGGGTTTTGTTATATATCGCCCATATGCCATCTATCTACTACAAAGTAGCATCAAAGTGTATCAACCTATTTCTCACATGAAAACAGCTATTTCTGTATAAAAAATTATCTATTCAATGTGTGTACACTACTTCAATATGTATTTACTTCATGGGTGATTTTTGAAGGTAATTAAGCATTATGGAATTGAGCCTAGTCAAAAAAAACTCCAACATATACTTCTTGTCGAGCTGTCGATTTTACAGGAACATTTTGATAAATAAAACAAATTCATATTGATATTGATTATATTTTCAGGTATTCTACTCTTAAAAAAATTGGTTCAAGCCCTGTGGACAGGAGCTATTGGGCGCATGTTCATCTTCCTTGTGGCCCGTACTGACCAGTAAAGAAAAAAAGCAGTATCATGTTGAATACCTTAATATTATTGATTATTATATAATAATCGATGAAAATACTGAGAGAGACCCAGGAAATTTGACACATTTTGTCTTATATCTCCAGAACTTGAAATCGTATAGAGCCAAAATTTTGCACAATGTTGCAAAATACTACAATTGACGTTAGTACAAGTTTTTGTTGCAATCTGATGAATAGTTCACGAAAAAAAAATTTTTTTTTCGAAAAAATTACAAGAAATATTTTTTTAAAAATTACCAACATTTCGATCATAACAGAATTTTGCCAAAAGTTGCGCGTTTATATCCTCGAACTGACTACCAAGTTTTGATTCAACATCTTCTTTAGTTCCTGAAATATCAGGGAAATAACCTCAAAATTTTAAATGTCTATAACTCCTAAACCGTCCGGCCGATTTTGCCCGTTAACGAACTTAACCGTCGCATTTTGATCAGAAACCTACCCTGAAAGTTTGAAGTCGATAGGACCTTCGGTGCTCCTGTTATCGTGCTTACGGCCGGGAAACCGGCCGGCCGGCCGGCCGGCCGGACGGCACCCAAGAATCTGACACCGGATTCGTGATCAGGGAGTCCGAATTAGTCTATTAGCCAATTTTCAGCTCGAAATTCGAAAATTACAGACATTTGGACGAAATGATAGGACGATGTTCCCCTAGAACATGCGCCCAAAAACATGAAGTCAATCAGTATCCTTCAATCATTACCTACTCAGTAACATGTGTAATAGTGTTTTAGCTCAAAATGAAATGTTCAAGGAGAGTCATAACAAATATTTAGAGATAAATTGATAGTAGCTTTACAAATGAAAATCAATCAATTCTTCAAATGATTAAATCTTTGTTTCTAACTCACAGTGCACCTGGTTACTAGTGGCAATACAGCCTAAAATACTAAACGCAATAATTCTTTATAATTTGAGCATCGCAGGTCACCAATGTTATTTGGACATTTATTTCATGTAATCGTATGAGACTTTCTTCCACAATATTTGCTTTTTCTCTTGCAGTGAGGGATATAATGAAGAAGGAATTTTCCAGTGTTCATTATGACAAACAACCATAAGTATAAAAGCTTCAGAAGTAGGTTTCAATTGATCATTATCAATATTTATTCCTATATTTGCATAGCTCCACATTTGTTGTCCATCAAAATCTAGTTGCGTTTTTATAGAAACTTCATCAACGATAAGTGAACAAACTACTTCCCTATATTGAACATATAATATTCCTAAACGTTAGCTTGCAGTCCATTAAATGCTACTAAAATGAACCCTTGTTAACAATTAATATTCTGGTACCACTTTCGTATTGTGGCTTGGTGTGGTAATGACATGGCAAATTCTTTCCTTACTGTCTCATATGCTTTTGCAGAATAAAATTGCAAAGTGTCAGCAAATTGTTGATGTACAGGTGGATAAGCCTCATAAGATATGGTTTCTCTTTCAATATTTTTAAATATCGCCTCATTAGTATGTGAGGTACACTATCGTAAGTGCTTTGTAAATAGTCAACTGCATTATTAGAGTGCTGCTGGTTTTTATTCAACAAATTCATAACAACTTCCATATCACTGTTACTTTCTTTTTCAATGCAGCAATTTTTTTTTATTAGCCTTATACAATCTCTTTCGTCATGCAGCATATCTGGCTTTTAAGTTTTGATGGCGGGATACTGTAAATAATGTAATATTGTTTCATCAGAGGTCCTATTTTTCAAAGTAACACAACAAAGACATGGATTCTCATGGCACCTGAAAATCATTTTTCTAATTGAAAATAAATTTATCACTAATTAAAAAGAAGTATTTAAAAAATGGCAGCGCATAACAGAAGAATGAAATGAATAGAATATACAACTTATATCAACAAACCCACCTTTAGATTTTCAATAATTCCAGATATCTTTCTCGAAATCTCCCAAAAATATTCTCTATTTGCAAAATGGCTGAACCGCTGAATGTTTACCATTGTTTACCTTCATAACATAACAGTTGAATCGGATTCAATCGGATATCTTCGGTTTATGCCGAAGGAAGCCGCCATCTTGGGTTGCAAAGGACCACAGAAGGCGAAGTTTCACCCCCCGAGTGTCACATAAAATCGGCCATATTGGTATGGGCAAATCCTTTGTTATAAACATGAAATTGTGAGTTTTCTATGGTTGGAATTCCGGATTCCTATAGAAAATTGGGACACACCAATATGGCGGAGTATGTGACAAGTTTCGATCTTTATGCCCCCTCCACTTCCTTCTACCTCCATGGATATGTCAATGTTTAATTTATATGGAAACCCTCAAATTAATATCGTAAGTCATGATTTCCTAGAATATTATAACATATATTCATTCTAGCAAATTTCGGTAGATTCATGTGCTCTTTCGGTAGATCGGTAGATTGAGAGGAAAATCGGTAGAGGTGGCAACAGTGGCTCCAAGCTTCTCCTTCTGATGAGTTAGAGCACGATAGGGAGCACCAAACCCACGCTCCCACGCATGCATACTTGCAATTTATGTATAACCTGCTTGAACTTCTTGTCACAACAAACAAACTAACCTTACTTCGCTACTTTTGAATTTTGATTTATCCGCAGATACATATTTGTTTTGTCAGTGTGTCGATTTAGTTGTATTTGAAATGGATTCACAAGCGTTGATTGATGCATTCCTGAGCAATTCCGATGTGGAATCATTTACCAAAAAGAATACTATTTACAGCCATTGCACACTAAAATCTGACAAACAGAGAATAGTAATCATACAGTAATCAACTTATGGTGCTATTCTGCTTTCATCTATAAGCCAATCTGTAACTTTTCATAGCCTTACAGGGAAATTGCTATTCTGGACTGTTTGTAGCGATCAGGGGGTCTATTCTCGACATCATTCGCAACTACACGCATACGCATGGCTGCGAATGGTTGATTTGCGCATACGTTCGAAAAATGGTATTCTTGACAACCCTTCGCAATCCCATACAAACGGTATCATTCGCAGCTGCAAATATACCAGGGCCCGGGGGTCTATTCTCGACCATTCGCAATTTGCACAATCGTTCGCATCTGCCACCTTTGCGAGTGATATGGGTCTGTTGGTATTCTTGACCGTGCGCACAGCGTGCGAACGTTCGTATATTACAACGAGTGGTGTTGGGTACTCGCACTTCGCAGAAGGTTTGCGACGGCTGCAACCATAGAATTGATCAAAATTCGGTAATTCTATGGCCATTTCTAAATTTGAAATCTAGTTTGATTCACAGTTGTTGACTTGTAAATGATGTGTTGATGTGTGAGAAGAAGGGTGAACAATTTATAAATGGACGATTTGCAATACTTAGCCAATTTGGAATCACTGGAAATCGCTGAACAACCGAGTGAAAATGGATATTGGGAGGAATTAATTTATGTCGGTGTTGCAATCCTCCGTATCGAGGTCAATAGAAGAAGTGAGGGTAAAACTTTCGCACATGGCCAGTGAACCGATTTTGATGTTGTGTGTTGCCTAACACACAGCTGTAAGGGGCTAATGAAATCTCAAGGTTGGAGTCCGGTATTCATGCAAACATGACTATGGTATGATTAAATTCCACTTACTGCGTCGAAGATTTAGTATCTGGCCAGTGACCGATTTTCTTCATACTTGTTTCAGAGATGCATTTTGGCATAACGAATCGATCTCTGTTTGTTTTAATTCCAGGAACCACCGCGTTCCGGAGATATAAAATTTTGAAATTTAAAATTTCACCTACTGAGTCGAGAATTTAGTATGTGGCCAGTGACCGATTTTCTTCATACTTGTTTCTGAGATGCATTTTGGCATAACGAATCGATCCCTGTTTGTTTTAATTCCAGGAACCACCGCGTTCCGGAGATATAAAATTTTGAAATTTGAAATTTCACATTTTTTTCAATTTTCACAATTTTATATCTCCGAAACGCGGAAGTTACTGGAATTAAAACAAACAGGGATCGATTTGTTATGCCGAAATGCATCTCAGAAAGAAGTATGAAGAGAATCGGTCACTGGCCACATACTAAATTCTCGACTCATTAGGTGAAATTTTAAATTTCAAAATTTTATATCTCCGAAACTCGGTGGTTCCTGGAATTAAAACAAACAGGGATCGATTCGTTATGCCAAAATGCATCTCAGAAACAAGTATTAACAAAATCGGTTACTGGCCAGATACTAAATATTTTCGACGCAATAAGTGTAATTCTCAATTTTCACAATTTTATATCTCCGAAACGCGGAAGTTCCTGGAATTAAAACAAACAGGGATCGATTCGTTATGCCAAAATGCATCTCTGAAACAAGCATGAAGAAAATCGGTCACTGGCCAGATACAAAATTTTCGACGCAGTAAGTGGAATTTTCAATTTTCACAATTTTATATCTCCGAAACACGGAAGTTCCTGGAATTAAAACAAACAGGGATCGATTTGTTATGCCGAAATGCATCTCAGAAACAAGTATGAAGAAAATAGGTCACTGGCCAGATACTAAATTTTCGACGCAGTAAGTGAAATTTTCAATTTTCACAATTTTATATCTCCGAAACGCGGAAGTTCCTGAAATTAAAACAGACAGGGATCGTTTTGTTATATCGAAATGCATCTCAGAAACAAGTATGAAGAAAATCGGTCACTGGCCAGATACTAAATTTTCGACGCAGTAAGTGAAATTTTCAATTTTCACAATTTTATATTTACGAAACGCGGTGGTTCCTGGAATTAAAACAAACAGTTTATATAATATATATGCATTTAATAATTCATATTTCTAGAACTGAAATTACGTAGAAATTGAAGCTTCAAATGAACTCAATTTCAAATTTCATAATTTCAAATACATCAAAACCATTGAGCGTTGAATATAATCCAGATACCTTAGGTATGTTTGCATGAATACCGGACTCCACTTCAGTGTTCATTAGCCCCTGACAGCTGTGTGTTAGGCAACCCGCAACATCAAAATCGGTCACTGGCCATGTGCGAAAGTGCAGCCACATATTTTATTAACAGAAATAAGAAATTATTTTCACCTTGACGATAACTTAATTTTTTTTTCCTCTTTGATATTCTTCATATTAATGGATGATTCAGGAGGTGATAAGGTATTTAACTATCTTTACTTGTTGATTATTCTGGTGGAAAGTACGATTTTGATAATGTACCTTCGTTATTCATTGAATCATCCAACTTGTGAGATGGTAGGTATTGGCATCTTCTTTTAGAATGCGATTATTGAAATCGATCTGCAAAAAATGCTCAGAGCAAACTACTTTATTGGTAGACCAATTCCAAGTATTTTCATTAATTCCAAGCACATTCAACCATACTTTTTGTAGTTCTCCTTTAGGAAACTTTCAAGAACACATAACAATGAATAAAACTGAAATGTTTAAGTGAATGAAGTAACCATAACCTATGAAAACTAATTATTGATCGATTGATCCTGTTGGAAGTTGGATTGGAACCACAGAACACAAATAATTGGAACCACAGAATACAAATATATTGGAACGCTAGAAATATCTCAAATCAACATCAAAATTCATGAGACACAAGCAACTGAATTCGCAAACGCTGGAAATTTAAATCAAAACGACCATAGAATAGACGAAAATGACGTCACAAGGTAGAATATGGCGGACCCAGTAGTGTCCCCCAAAATTTGGATGCGCAGTGGTCGAAGCTCATTCTCTTTCCCTCTATTTCTCTGAAATATCTCAAATCAACATCAAAATTCATGAGACACAAGCATAGACAAGACACAAGCAACTGAATTCGCAAACGCTCGAAATTTAAATCAAAACGACCATAGAATAGACGAAAATGACGTCACAAGGTAGAATATGGCGGACCCAGTAGTGTCCCCCAAAATTTGGATGCGCAGTGGTCGAAGCTCATTCTCTTTACCTCTATTTCTCTGGCCAGGACTGATGGCAAAATATTCCACATCTGAAGAGGGTACAGCTGAATTTATTCACTATTGCATTTGCAACGGCGGATGATGGACGTGCGATGATAAAAATCGATTTTTAGCGACGTTACCGCTTAATACCGGTATCAAACGGTTATAATTTCTACATTTTAGCGAGAGTGGTTACAAGCGGTAACGGAAGTTCCCCTCCAAAGCTGTCATATTGACATTTGATACCGGTATCAAAATTTATAACCGGGTCCATGAGGTGGGTTACTAGCGGTTGACATTTGTTGAAAGTTTGAAATTGTCAAAAGTATTGAAAGTTTGAAACTGTTGAAAGCAATTAAAACGGCTGTGGCAAAGGAAAGCGTGAAATTTTTTTAATATACTCTAAATAACCAAGGAGTGGGGATTACTTCGTCATTACAGACCGCCAAATAGCGAATCTTTTATTAAACGGTTATAGAATGAAGGCAATCTGGCTTGGATATATACCACAAAAAGACTAGAAGACTACGTTCTTGTTGTACTGGTTAGTACCCACCTCTTTACTTTTTCTTAATTAGGTGGTGAGAATCATTTTCTATAATTTCATCAAACAAATTTAATTATGGAAGGTTTCTTTTTTCATTCGAAAAAATACAAATTCAGTATATATTTCAAGCCAGATATCTCCTAGGTCTAGCCTGAAGTGCATTATCCATAATTTGAATAGTGCTATCAGTACTGGGAAGTGGGACTATTATTTGGATGTAATACACTGTTGAGAAATTCCAATAAGACACAATAATTCTCGTTATAGTGAATAGCATTTCGTCAAATAAATTCAACATTTGCATGTAATTCATGTTAATTTTTTATCAAACGTTAGAATGAGTAAGGTTTGCATAATAAAAAGTAAACAAATATTACTACTAGGACTACGGTTAACCGTTGACGTTTTAGTCAGTGAAAACACATACAACCTTTCGCGGTCATGTGGTGGGGGAAAAAATTTTGACATTGATGACAAACCGTTGTTAATAACCGGGTTATAAGCGGTATCCTCGCTAAAAAATGATTAAAATGTGATGGGAATGACTGTCAAATAGAAGATTTCATTTTGATTGTGTATGACCAGTTGACACTCCTGGTATTGTAATAAATGTGATGAAAAGGTCTGGATTTTTATAAAAATGGAATAGATTACATAAAAAATTCTTGATTTTGTATTTCATGTCCGCACATTAATAGCATGACATGACAAACAAATAATATAAACACAGATGAAAGCCCTTGAATTTTTCTTCTTATTTATTGATGAATACACAGTAGAATCTGGATATAACAACCCTCGAGGGATCCAGGACACTTCATCGTACTGAGCGCAGCAGACTGCTGCAAACTCTCTGATACTTGAGCTTTGAATCATTTCTCTTGATTTCAGCTAGCCATAGGGCTGTTCGCTTTCTGAATAACTCATTTTTACTAGTCAAAAACTTCTGTGTAGTACTAGGAAACATACTATATCCTTGTCGTCATGAGATCCACAGCCAACCAGAATGCTTGTAAGAGGCATTTTTGCTTGTATTATTATTCAAAATTAAAAATACAACCCAAATACGCACAGGAAATCAAAAAGCGAACAATATACCACTATAATTATGGTCATATATCATACAATTAAAAGTAAACAATACAATGTGTGCCAACAGCCGCCATATTGCTTTAGTTTTGACAGGTTGTTGGATTCCCTAAAGGCTGGTTTATGCTGGCTGGTAACTTTAACTTAATCATATATATATAATAAAAATAGACATTTATTTTTAGTGTTACGCTTTATAATCAGACTCAATAATCCGTTAACTTATTAATCATTATTATTAATAATAAGTAAACGGATTATCTCGTCTCAGTATCAACCATAGCGTTAGAAATCTATGTTACAATTTTTAAGTTAGGGAATAAGTTAAAGTTACCAGCCAGCATAAACCAGCCTTAGGGCGGGTTGTAACTCAGTTGGTTAAACTCTGGTTTTCCTTAACCATCGGATACCGTTGGTTAACATGTTTGCATGAATACCGGACTCCAACCTTGAGATTTCATTAGCCCCTTACAGCTGTGTGTTAGGCAACACACAACATCAAAATAGGTCACTGGCCATGTGCGAAAGTTAAAACGCAAGGTAAAACTTTCGCACATGGCCAGTGACCGATTTTTATGTTGTGTGTTGCCTAACACACAGCTGTAAGGGGCTAATGAAATCTCAAGGTTGGAGTCCGGTATTCATGCAAACATGTTAACCAACGGTATCCGATGGTTAAGGAAAACCAGAGTTTAACCAACTAAGTTACAACCCGCCCTTAATGGTATGTTGTGTTCAGAGACATAGTTGTGTTGTGACCAGAGAAATATTTCTATTAACTATTTCTCTGGTTTTTCTATTTCTCTGGTTGTGACTTATGACGGAATACCAATATTACCAATGGGAAATTGGGAAATGTCAGTGGTGGCAAGTTAGTTAATAAACTGTGATATTTTGGATTTCTTTGAAGTCAAATCTATTTTCGAAAATTAATTTGTTTCAAATGGCTTCTGACAGAATATATGGATATTATCCTCAAGTAGGAGTAGATGGATATGTGAGTGTATTAATCATTTCACTTGACATTTGGTATTTACATTAACCAGTTTTGGAGGGTTGATGTATCAGAGATTGTTATATCAGTAACTTGATACTACAAAAGTGTTATAGCACATTCATACCCAAATTTTAAATCCCGCTAGTCATATATGTTTATACTTTATAATGCCATGAGAATGCTTTTAATCAAATTATTTTGATAAATTACAGACCGAGGAACCTACTAGTAAAGTTAGACTCAGAATTATAAGAGGTAAAGGACTAATGAAAAAAGATATTTTCGGAGCAAGGTGAGCTGAACGAGGTTCATATTTCGAGAGATATATAACATTAGTTTTGTTATAGTGATCCTTATGTGAGAATAGATTTGAACACAATAAGTGGAGACGAAACTATCGACGCAGTTCTTACAAAAACTAAAAAAAAGGTAAAGAATAAAATTTGAGACTATTCCAAATCTAAACACTACATTATTTCCAGACTCTAAATCCTGAATGGAATGAGGAATTTATATTCAGTGTAAGTGCAGAATACTTTTTTTCCGATTATTCCTGATTTTAATTCTGATTCAGGTTAAACCAACAGAGCATAAATTAATACTGCAAGTATTCGATGAGAATAGACTTACAAGGGATGATTTCCTTGGAATGGTTGAAATAAGTCTTATGTCATTGCCTAAAGAACAAGAGAATCGAGTAATTCCACCAATTAAATATTTACTCAAACCTAGAAGGTAATTGATACTTTTTCATAGTCTCAAGCATGCCGAAATGTGTTAAACCGTAGAAATGATGTGTTTCAGAATATGTTTATAACTATGTATATCATTAATTTGGGAAGGGTTACTACTATTGCTGTGTTTCGTAGAAAAATTATGACATTCTGTGAATTTTGGTTTGTGAATTTTGCTGCTTTGGTGTGAGTGAAAGATCATGAGTGAACTAGATTAGAATCTACCATAGTTTATATTGTGATTAATCTAATAGTTGTAAATTGAGATCATTCAGTCTACTACCGGTGTGAATCTAACAGCCATTTTCTAGCAGCCAAATGACCTGTGGCGTCGGTGATAATTCCAAATAAATAAACAATTCGTTTTCGTTAGGATATGCAATGAATTGATTGATGGGTACTTTTTATTCAACACAATGGACTACTCGCAGCAGATGGATTCCAAATTACACGACATTATACTGATATAATGTATGATGAAATGAAACATCATTCAAAGAAGTAAATATTCTCATAAATGGCCTTCAAAATTGTTTAGCCAGGCTGATATTTGGAAGAGACTCTTCTGATAGGAATGAGAAAAAAATATCAAGAGCTGGTTGATTTGCAGGCCGTCTTAGGGGTAGTTTACTCTTGGCGATTTCCCGAAAAATCCCAAAATGGACCCCTTGAAAATATTTAGCCAGGGTGATATTTGGCACAGGCACTTCCTATACGTAAGAGATAAACCTGTCGAGAGCTGGTTGATTCGCAAGCCGTCAAAGAGGTAGAACCCCTCAAAAATATTTAGCTAGGCTGATATTTGGGACAGGCACTTCCTATAGGTAATAGAATAACCTGTCAAGAGCTAGTTGATTTGCAAGCCGTCTAAGGGGTAGTTCTCCCTTGTCGATTTCCCGAAAAATACCAAAATGGATAATTAGCACGGCTGATATTTGACAGATACTTTTGATACGAAAGATAAAAACCTGTCAAGAGCTGGTTGATTTGCAAGCCATCTAAGGGGTAGTTCTCAGTTGTCATAATAATGAAAAATGGCGATACCGTTGTTAAAAAATCAACAAGTCCAGAGCGTTCCTGCTAATCGGGTCCTTCATGAATGGCTTCGTATAATAAATATATTTATGCATATATTTCACAAATCAAGCGTTCATGGCCATTGAGTAGATACTGTCTGAGCTCTGCGGGACTCGTTCTCGATTAAATGTCGAGTGAATGGTGGCATATGATTTCACGCTTCAAATATTCACTGGTGGGGAGAGGCTGATTTCCGTGTTTCGTCTCATAGGTGGCGTGGGCGATTAAAATGATCGACCAAGCCGGCTCTGAGAGGCTTAACCCGGGTCAGTTTAGTTGAATTTGTTGAGGAAGCTACAGAGTACTGATGAAGGCCAAGAAGCCAGAAACGCGTCTGCTGTTGCTTTCTCGGCAGATCAATGAACCCCATGGGGTCTATTTGATTTGTGAAATATATGCATAAGTATATTTATTATACGAAGCCATTCATGAAGGACCCGATTAGCAGGAACGCTCTGGACTTCTCAGTTGTCAATTTCCCGAAAAATCCCAAAATGAACCCCCCAAAAATATTTAGCCAGGCTGATATATGGCACAGGCACTTCCTATAGGTAAGAGACAAACATATAAAGAGCTGATTGATTTGCAAGCCGTCTAAGGGGTAGTTCCACCTTGTCAATTTCCAGAAATTTCCCAAAATGAATCCCTCAAATATATTTAGCCAGGCTGATATTTGGCAAAGGCACTTCCTATAGCTAAGAGAAAAACCTGTCAATAGGTGGCAAATTTGCATTACCAAAGTACTGAGCACCAACAAGCAACCTGGCCATTCGGATAAGACCGTTTACTCTACCATATGTACATGCACTGAAATCCGCATTTAACTGTGCCCTACCCCCCGAATGGCCTGAAAGTCAATCAACTCATATCGAAAGTTTCTGTGCCAAATATCAGCCTGGTTCATTTTGGGATTTTTCGATAAATCGGCAAGTGTTAACTACCCCTTAGACAGCCTGCCAATCAACCAACACTTGATATGTTTTTCTCTTACCTATAAGAAGTGCCTGTGCTAAATATCAGCCTGGCTAAATATTTTTAAGGGGTCCATTTTGGGATTTTTCGGGAAATCGACAAGGGAGAACTACCCGTAAGACGGCTTGCAAATCAACCAGCTCTTCACAGGTATATCTCATACCTATAGGAGGTTCCTGTGCTAAATATCAGCCTGGCTAAATATTTTTGAGCGGTTCATTTGTGTAGGTATTACATATGTATATTTCAATAACCTTTTGAATAAATTTGATTTGATTTTGGGATTTGTCGATAAGTCGGCAAGTGTGAACTACCCCTTAGACAGCCTGCGTATCAACCAACTCTTGATATATTTTTCTCTTACCTATAAGAAGCGCCTGGCCAAATATTTTTAAGGGGTCCATTTTGGGAAATTTCGGGAAATCGACAAGGGAGAACCACCCCTTAAACGGGCCGCAAATCAATCAGCTCTTGACAGGTTTTTCTCCTTCGTATAAAAGTATCTGTGCCAAATATCAGCCTGGCTAAATAATTTTGAGTGGTTCATTTTGGGATTTTTCGGGAAATCGCCTATGGTGAACTACTCCTCATTCCTGTCAGAAGTGTCTCTTCCAAATATCAGCCTGGCTAAACATTTTTGTATTCCATTCATGAGAGTATTTACTTATTTGTATGATGGTTTTATTATCATATGTATATATTGGCATAATGTCGTGTAATTTGGAGTACATTTGCTGTGAGTGGTCCATTGTGTTGAACCAAAAGTACCCATCAATCAATGCATTGCATATCCTAACAAAAACGAATTATTTATTTATTTGGAATTACCACCGACGCCACTAGTCATTTGGCAGCTAGAAAGAATTTGGCTGCTAGAAAATGGCTGCTAGATTCACACCGGTCAGTCTTCTAACAAATAATCTAGTTCTCTTGAATTTTTCTAGGACATTCTACTGAATAGATTGTGAACCATTTGAAAATACAAAGAAATCGAGGTCAACTGAAAATTTAAATTAGGGTTTCTGTAAAATGGGTATATAAAATTTATTGAGTATCAAATTCAAATGAGATATCAATCAAAATACTCTTTGGGATATGGTATCTCGTTAGAATTATACTATATAAACCAATGTCCTGGAAAGTATAATTTTAGTGTGGATATCTGTGTGTGCCTTCAGTTAAGGTACATGAAATGAATGTATTTGTTTTACCTTTGACAATAGTAAATCTTGTGAAAAAGTATTTCTAATCCCCTTGCTGCTCATGTTTTGAAATACATAAAATGGAATATCGGCATAGCAAAAAAACAGTCTGCGAACGGAGAGATCTAAAATCTATGCCTAATATCGGACATCCCCCAAGAATCGGCCATTACGGATTAAATATTGAAAATTAGTTATTCATCGTTTACTTAAGTCTTTCAGGAATGCATCCAATAGGTGGCCTATTTTCCCACGTAATTCGAAAATATTGCTCCCAATATAACGTGTTTTCACATTATTTTAGGACCGCCCGAATATAGGCTCGCAAAATTACAACTTTTCCATAAGTCGGCCGACTTAGAGACACTGCACTAAGAATTCATATGAAGCTTTTTCTAGTTCTCGTATAAATATCGAAATTTGGCTTATGTTTCTGGATACGCTATCCAAAAGTCGACTACAGGTTGCATTAATAATAGCGCCCTAAAATTCAAGCGGCCGATCTTTGGATTGCTTGGATGTCTCTTGAAAAATGAATGGAAAAAATAGTTCGCCAATAGCTTGGACAACCTGAAAATCGACATTCTCAAGTCACGAAAACTTCTTTCTGACCTTTGCTGAGAACTGTGCCTGATATGTCCAATTTGTTGTTTGATATTCAAAAGGGCTTCAAAAAATGGGTACTCTATCCATTCAACCCGGAAGCAGTTGAATATTCCAAATGCGTCCAGAATCATCTTCAAGAATAAAATAATAAAACGAAAGAAAATACTGTTACTGATGAAGAAGTACAAATCGCGAGAAGAGTCTTAACTCATTTTGAAGAAGCATTGCACGGAGGAGCTGTTATAAGAGGTCTTATACGCAGTCTTGAAAGCTTCAAAAGTACTTTCATTAAGGAGGATGAAATCTCCTATCGAAGATATGCCTATAGTATATTTAGATGAAGGTTTAGGTGTAGATATTCAACTAAGAAAGAAAGATTAAAAGAATCGAGAAGAAAATGAAATACATACTAAAGAGGATGATGACAACACCATGGAAAAATAGAAAAATCAGCTGAATCAGAAGAGTCATCAGTTTTTACCAAAGGAATTAATGAAAAAAAATAAGATAACTCCTGTGAAATTGAACAGACTGAAAATTACTGTGGTATTAATTTAACAGAAGAAGATATTAAACACAAAGATGGTATTATTAAAACTGAATCAAATTCCATAATGATGAAAATACGATAAAAACTGAAAAGCTGTCATTTAACTTTAAGAAAATAATGAGATTACTGAAAATAACAACTGCAATAAAGGAAGCGTCTTCAGAAGAACATCAAAATATATAACATAGCATGTGCAAGAATAATTCACCTGAAACTAAAGAACTTGAACCTGTAAAAAATAAAACTGGCCCATCTGGCAAAAGAAGAAAATGAGAACGGCCAAAGAATGTCAAAATGAAATATAAAACAGACAAGACAATTAATGATAACAAGCTCAAAGAATATTGTTGGTGCTGTTCAGAGGAGTTGGACAGCTATTGTGATGAAGGCGATTTGAAAAACATAGGGTGTGATAATCGTGCAAGGTGGTATCATCTAAAATGCTGCGAATTATCGAATAAAGAAAAATATTTCCATGGTGATTCTTTCTTGTTATTAAGATGGTTATTTTATTATTATATTCAGAATATTTACCTTTTTTGGCGCTCTTGTTCCTCGGAACAGAGTGCTTATCAATTTGCCCAAATGTCTGTAATTTTCGATTTTTTGGCTGAAAATGGTCTCAAACGATTTGGTTCGACTCACTGATCAAGAATTCGTGGTCGAAATCGATTCTGTCCGGGCGTCCGGCCGGCCGTTAACACGATAACTCTCGAACGAAAGGAGTTAGGGGATTGAAATTTGCAGGGTAGGTTCGTAAATATCTCGGACGAGTTCGTTAACGGGCGAAATCTACCAAGCGGTTTCGGAGTTATGGCCCTTTTTAGTAAAAACATTTTTCATGAATATTTCCGAAACCCATCACTCGATCTACACTGATCAACAATTGCTAGGGATCACTTATGAACTTCTCTTCATTTGTATTTTTTTCAAGTTATCTCGTGAATATCTGTACATTATATGTTCTCTAAGGAAAAATTAAGATGTTTTGAGTTGATTATATCAAATTTTTCCTCACTTCATCGGCTCTTGTTCACAAAATCGATTATTATCTGTAGGCTGTTACATGTGGAGTGAAAAGCAATGTGGTATTTGTTATTAAATCTGTTTTTTTCTCTCGTTCAAACACATAAGGTGACAATAATTGAAGAAATGAGAACAATATTAGCTTATCAGTCATGCCGAGAAGACGTTTGGCTCCTGTGCAACTGGACCAAATCATACGGTGGATACAGGAAGGTTTGTCCCAGCGAGAAGTGTCCCGGCGGTTGAATGTTTCGCAAAGTGTCGTGAGTCGGGCTTGGAATAGGTTCATCCAAAACGACTCAGTAGCTTATGTTCATGGGGAAGGTCGGCAGCGCAGTACAACAGCTGCCCAAGATCGTCTTTTGGTCCTCAATGCTAGGAGAAATCCCACTTACCCGGCGTCGCGGCTCAATAGATCACTGAGAGTTGCAACAGGAGTTCTAATTTCGAACCAGACTGTAAGACGACGACTACATGTTCGTGGTTTGAGAGCACGTAGGAGGGTACAACATCCCCGTTTGAATAGGGAACACCGGGTTCATCGACGGCAATGGGCTGAGGAGCACCGCAATTGGACAGTTGTAGATTGGAGCCGATGTTTATTTACGGATGAGTCTAGATTTCGTTTGGTCAACTCCGATGGACGTATTCTTGCTTGGAGGGAAAGATGTCGAAGGTATGCAGAACAGTTTATGGTACCCACCACAGCTTTTGGCGGAGGTTCTATATGTGTATGGGGAGGCATTTGTTTGAACCAACGCACAGAGTTGGTTGTTCTGCAGAACACCACAATGACCAGCCAGAGATATCACGATATGATTATTGAACCCATAATTGTTCCGTTTTCGGCTGCCTTGGGCGAGAATTTCATTTTAATTGACGATAATGCCCGTCCATACCGTAGTCGTCTGGTTAATGAAGCGCTAGAAACTCATGCTATTGATAGGATGGACTGGCCAGCTCGCTCTCCAGACATGAATTGCATCGAACATGTCTGGTCTGAGATGTCTAGACAATTGTCAACCTTAGAACAACCGATCAATAACCTGGAGGACCTTTCTAACGCTTTACGGGATATTTGGACGAATTTGCCCCAAAATTTTATAAATCGTTTGATTGAAAGTATGCCTCGTAGGGTAGAATGCTTGAGACGAGCTCGTGGGGGGCCAACTAGGTACTAGCTTAACCGAAACTTCAGCCTTCTTGTGGTGTCATCATAAAATTTTTATGTTATTCAAACACAGAATTTTGAGTGTTCCTAATAAAGTCTTTTTTTCTCTCCAACTTTCCATTTTTTCATTCTTTTCCCAAGTGAACCATATTATCAACTGAAAATACTCTGATATCTGACTAAATTTATAATCTTGGAGCGAATAATTCAGAAATAAATGTAGAAAAAGTAAGTGATCCCTATCAATTGTTGAGCAGTGTATCTCAAATTTAGCATCAAATTGTAGAATAATGACCTTTATACGCATGAGAAGTTTTGTATTGATCGGATTGCCGTAAAGTGTAAACATTTTTTTAAAAAAATTTTTTTTCTACAATAACTCTCGAACATAATCAGCCTGGCAGTTGTAATTTAGGAAAAATAGGCCAGATGATTTCGGAGTAACGAAAAAACATTTTTTTACAAATTTCAAGTTAATTTTTTTTAAGATGCTGTTTCTCCATAAAAATCTATTGATATCATTTTCAACTCTAACAAGCTTTCGGAGATATGATTTTTCGAAATTTCAATAATGAATCGTACTTCTATGTTTTCACAGAATGCTATAATTATTCTATCTATGAATTATTATATGATCTGTGTTCATACTCGTACATGTCATCCTGTTCTATAAGAGAGAGTCAAATTCTTTTCAGCTATTTTAATTTGATTTCTTCCATGGTGCCGTTCTCATTCTCAGATTGCTTAATTCATCTTGATAAATAACAACAAATCTTGTCAAAGTTTGAACAAGAGCGCCAAAGCTCCTGTCCACAGGGCTTGAACCAATTTTTATACCTTTTAATCGTTTTAAGCACAAAATGATTGCTCAATTTATTTTTCAACGAAATTTCGTCAACAATGTATACAAGGTGACTCTTTGAGTTGTGCATTAATTTTAACCAGATATTCCTCTCATCAAATAAAACACTTTTTTCATTTACAATTTTTCCAGATTCGGCTCAGGTAAAAGTAAAAAGGTAAAAGTAAAAGCATTAATTTTAACCAGATATTCCTCTCATCAAATAAAACACTTTTTTCATTTACCATTTTTCCAGATTCGGCTCAGGTAAAAAGTTATAAGCGTTTAAAGACTTTACAATGGGCTGATACTCCCCTGAATTATCTCCGTACGTAGAGCACATATTACTTTTAATGTAACTGGTATTGTATTTTGACCTAATCTGTATCATCTGATGCTTGAAATTCCTTGAATTTGTTTGAGAAAACTTATTTACACACTCAATTAATATGATTTGGCCCTTCATGCAACATTTCCAGCAAAAAATTTCTTCATTTCTTGAATATTAAAACAGTGAACCTTAACTTGATACCTATGCTATCCATTCGATACTTCATTGCCCAATTTATTTATTTATTTATTTATTTATTTATTTATTAGTTGCACCTATAATATACAATTATAAGAATATACATGTAGAGTTATAAAGATTGCATGCTCAGCTTTTTGTTCTGTACCTAAGTGTAGAACACTTGTATGCACAAAAATCTGTTTCCTGAAGAAATGGAGACTTAACCCAGGTATAAGTCGATACCAGATTTTGTATGTTCGCTCATATATTAACCACAACAGCATTCCAACATCGGAATGGGAATAGTAGACTCAATCCAAATAAATAAACCTATATCGGCAAATAGACAAAAACATACTTAAGTGAGTTTCATAACAATGTTCCAAACCTATCGTAATTTATACAAATATATTTTTTACATTTCCTGTAGAACAGTTTCAGAGTGCTTGACGATCTTACCTCATGAGGCAGTATATTAAATCTGTTGGCGCCAAATATGTAACAAATCTTTGGGATGAGTCTTTTTTAAATATTGGTATCACTACTTGTACATTATGCTTTGCCCTTGTGTTTTAAGAATGAGACATCTGCTGGAGATAATGACTATTTTTATAGTAGAATGTAGCAATGGTTAGGAAATAAAGACATCTGACATTTAAAATGTTCTCATCATACAATAAACTGGTTGAAAAGTACTTATTTCTATTCAACATAACTTTCACTATGTAATTTAGAACTACGTTTAGTTGATGTATCGTGTTCTCATATAAGCCACCCCATACCAATATGCCATACCTTATAAGCGACTCAAACAGGGCTCTATATACAATCAGCAGTTGTTCTCGATTTAGAATTTTACGGATGTGGTACATTTTGTAAATAAGCCTACGGATTTTTTTCACCAATTCAATTACATGTTGTTCCCTCTTAAGATGTTTATCAATAGTAACACCCAAATACTTGATCTTATCTCACTCCATTATAGGATAAGTAGAGCCCTCCAAGTTCAAATTGTTGCAATTAGGTCTTTTGTAGTTTGTGATTGAAAATGCTATGTATTTTGTTTTCTGTATATTAAGTGAGAGCTCGTTAAAGTCAAGCCACTCTTTAACCTCCCGAACACCATCTATAGCCTTTTCCCTAACTCCGCCCCAGGAGTCTTCCTCAAAGATCAAAACAGTGTCATCTGCATATGAGATTGTGGCTTTACTAGTATTTAGACATAGTAGCGAATTTATATAGACAATGAAGAGCAACGGGCCCAATACTGTGCCCTGGGGGATGCCTAGTTGAGTATTCAAGGGTTCACTTAATGAATCTCTAATTTTAACAACCTGTGTTCTATTATTAAGGTAGTTCTTAAAGATCTCTAACACGACTCCACGAATCCCACAATGTTCCAATACCTCGAGAAGTCTATTATGTGGAACCGTGTCAAAAGCTTTAGCTAAATCCAAGAAGACAGCAATACATTTGTTGTTTTTTTTTCAAGCTATCCTTTATTTAGTCAACCACTTCAAACATTGCATCGGAGGTACTTTTATTTCCCCTGAAGCCAAATTGATTTTTATGTAATATGTTATGCTTATTTAGATGATCATTAAGCCTAACCTTCATGCATTTTTCGAAAATTTTGGAAAAATTACTTATTATGGTAATGGGTCTGTAGTTAGAAATTTCTGTCGCATTGCCATTTTTAAAAATTGGGGTTATGATTGATGTTTTGAATTTATCAGGTACTATGCCTGTTTCAAATATTCGGTTGACTATATGCAGGAGTGGAGATATAATATATGGGTGTATTAGCTTTATCATCCTGGTTGTTATTCCATCCACACCTGGCGAAGAGTTATTTTTGAGAGAGTTAATATGTTGGATTATTTCATTTCCCGTTGCTGGATATAGGAACATAGATTCAGCAGAAAATGGATATCTATTCTTGTAGTTATTAGCAGTTCTTTTAATTTGACTAGCCATTGATACACCAATTTCGTTAAAATATCTGTTGCAATAGTTAGCCATGTCGCCATCATCATCAAATCTATTATCATCTCCATCATGAATATCTATTGTTTTACTATTTTTGCCGTTGTCAGTATTACTTAATTCCGAAACTACTCTAAACAATTTTCTGATATCATTTTTATTCTGATTGATTGATTGTTTGTAATAGAAATTTTTCGCCGCATGTATTATCTTGTTAAGTTGATTTCGATATGATTTATATTCATTCAATAAAATTTCATTTTTATTCTTAATTGCTCTAAACTTCAATTTGTCTCTGCGTTTTATAGAGTTGATAATGGCCTGTGATATCCATGGTTTTATTTTTTTAGAGCACTTCATAGTTATCTCCCTCCTGTCTAGACTCAGATCATATATTCCCAAAAATATACCCAAAAGACATTTGGACGAAATGATAGGACGATGTTCCCCTAGAACATGCGCCCAAAAAGTTGAAAAAGCAACATTTGGGTTATCACAGTTATTTGATACACTCCAGTCCTGCAGTTTTATCAGACCTAAAAATTTAGCATCATCCAGGACTTCGATAACTTTGGTTTTCTGTGTGTCCAGAATAGATAAATCGTCACAATGCAGTCCCAGAAATATAGGATAGTGATCAGTAACATCTGCATTGATAACGAATGACTTATATACTAGGCTGGCACACTGTCGGTTTTCTTTCATAAATGTGTAAGCGTTTATATATGACCTATAACCCAAAGATGACATCAGTGCAAAATAATTATTCGAAACAAGATCCTTTTTATCTAGTATATCAATATACATCCAACAAATATGTCCACTCGGTTTTGAGGAATGTTCTGCAAATAATTATCGAGTTCATTCACAAAAACATCCACATTTGTAGAAGGTGCTCTGTAGCAGGCATGGACGGATATATTGATGCTGTCCACCTTGCAGCAAATTTGAGCAATGGTGATTTTGCAATGAGGTAGAACTATGTTATCAAAAGAAAAACCCAGATTGGATTTCACGTAAATAAGGACTCCATCATTCTGGTTGTTTTTGCTGTTATTATAAAGTGTGGTGAAGCCTGGGATGCTGAAATCATCAACTGAGTCAACACTCCAGCATTCACTCAGTACAATTATGTCAGTACCCTTCAAGTGATATGTTTCTAAGAACAATTGCAGATCCTCATGATTTTTCCTAATACTTCTAATATTTACATGTATGATGGTAAATAGACTTTTTTTTGTTTTTATATCTTCCACTGATTTGGTTACAAAGTCAACACCTTTTATATCCCATGGATCACCCCCCTCACTTCCTAAACTGTCTAAGATGTTAACAATAGGATCAGTCGTCATTTAGGTAGTTTGTTTTACTTTTTAGTAACTCTATGAAATATTTTAAGGAAGGACAGTTCGAATTGTTCGACGAGTGTTCCATGTTGTAATTTTTCTTATGTTTATCGTTAGCATTTTTACAATTATGACAGCACTTTTGCTGATTGTTGCATTCATTTTCAGCGTGATTTCCACTACAATTAGGACACACCACTTCGTTCCGACAATCCTGTTGTCTGTGATGGAATGCTTGGCATCTAAAACAACGTGTTACATCCAACTCCTCAAATACTGGGTAGCGCTCCCATCCAATGTATACTTTTCCCTTCTCTATTAAATTCTTAAATGATGTGGATGAGCATTCACAATATATTGTTTTGTCTCCTCTTTTGTTGTTTCTGATATATGTGATCTTGACCTCTCCATTAATGTTGTTCTGCTCTCGTAGGGATTTACCAATTTCTTCCATTGTCATGTCTTCATTGAAATTTGTAATCTTTATTCTTGGTTTTCTCATTTTCGATATGGATACATCATACTTATTTCGTAGTTTTTCTTGTGCCGACTTCATCAATAAATCCACTTGCTGTCTTGATTGACATCTAATGAACATACCACCATTATTTGTAGTCTTTGTATTTTCAATACTTATTTTTAATTCGGCGGGATTAAGAGATTTGTTAATATCTTTTTTTGTGTCTGCGGATGTTTGTACATTTTTGGGTCGAATTATAATTTTTGGAACATTATTATGTATCATATTTATTTTCTCCAACGTATTTTTCTTCGTCATTTCTGCGTATGAAATATTATTTGCTCCTGCTATTTGAAGTTGTCTTTGCTTTTCTTCCATATCTTTAATTCGTTCACGTAGTATGTGAATAATTTCATCTTTATTGTTTATTATCTCTTCTTTATCCTTTATTGTGTTTTCAAAAAAATCATTTATATTCCATTTTCTGCAGTTTTCACAATGGTATTTCAATATGCGTCTCTGCAGAACTATACATTTTAATTCTGATGCTGATAATTCTGAGCACTCACCACATATATAAGTTCTGCATATATCACATGGGAAGATAGGGTTCTTTGGGTCATTAGGTAAATTTTTCATTTTACATCTTGCACATTCCAGTCTATCAATTTTTCAATGCCTGCACGCCACTGGTAGAACTCCCTAAGAAGTATTTGTTCACAGGTGTTTCTTGTTGCTGTGTTGATTATCCTTATCTCAATGAGTTTTTACTGGGCTGCTATGAGTATTGATGTTGATTTTTGATGTAATTAATGTAATTTACTACTTTTTGTAGGCACCTATTTTTCCATCATGTAGTTCAAAATTTTACCGACATTTTGGCACCAAAATGTTATTAATTTGAGCTCAATAAACAGCATAAATTCGCACCTGAAGTACGACACACACGACGTTCGATCCGACGGTCCGCAATTGTTTCCACTATAATAATATATACAATTTCATGATCTTCTATTAAGAAAAATCCTTAAATATCCTAACTATCTTCAATAATAGTTGGAAATTAATTCACTCATATTGTCCCAATCCAATTCCAACCTCAATATAAATCACAGCAGTAAATCAGTGTTCTGTGAATCACAGCACAGAACACTAATAATCGATGATCGAACTTCGAACTTCATAGCAATGATCTAATAATTAAGAAGAGCTTAGAGAGAGAGAGAGGCATTGACTCCAGCATAAGAGTGAGATGCCATGATAGAAATCAGCTGATGTAGGGCAAAACATTGTGTCTTACTAAATTATCATATTTATTCGTTTTTTCCATGTTCATTGAATTGTTTTTGACTTATTTAAAGTTTTATAAAGATTAATAGATTACACCTAACAATGGAGATGGCCTATTAGGCGTCCAGTTGTACGAATTATAAAAATAAATCATTAAATTTCAATGGTAAGCTATCTGAATCTCAGGAAATAATAATTTATACACATTCTAAAATATGAGAGACGAAAGTAGTAATCAGGGATTACTAAGAGTTGATATCAATTCTGCAGAATCGATCATATTTTTATTTGTGTAGATAGGTACATCCTGATTTGAATATAAATTTCACATAAATATTATTCTTAAGTAAAATATTTGACTGCTTTCAAAGGATTGTTCAAAACAGTAAGGCCACTCGTATACCAACACTACGAGACCGCAACGCGACCGCGACTTCGTGTCGTTTAGAAGTCGCGGTCCAAGGTTACTGATAGAAGCGCCCATACCAAATATAGGGCCACGCGACGCAAATTCTTCGTTAAAAAGTATCGTCGCGGTCGCGTTGCGGTCTCGTCGAGCTGGTATACGAGCGGCCTAAGTCTTTAGGCTTTGAATTATTTTTTTGTCCAAAAGAGAATCAAGAACACGCGAACAAACGCAAGTTATTACATACATTTTCATTAATAGAACTCAATCCTTTGACACATATTGAATATTTAATGACATTTTCAATCCAAATAATAATCTATGAACGATGGCATTGTGGCTTTCAGTTTTGATCAGAGATATGGAGGTATCATATCTCTGGTTTTGATTGAGGGTTCCTTATACAGGGGCGGATTTATAAATGTAGTGAAATTTCTGGATTTTTCATCAGACTTTATATCATTCAAAGAATAATATCTTGAGAACAGTACGTTTTAGGAGAAATGATGAAGAATACTTTATTTTTCTAAAATGATTGTAGATTCTTATAATATTGTATCTTAGGCTAAACTTAATCTGCTTTCTTTATGCTAATTTCTCATTGTTTTTTTAATTCGCGAGTCCATCACTAGGAAACGAGTGGAAGTAGGAAAAAACTGTTAATTGGAAATTATGTATCATAGTTATAGAAAAATTCACCCCAAACTTCATTCCATTCGGAATATCCATGTCAAAGATAGAAAAGAAAAACTGATTTTTTTCGAAATTTCAACAGCCTGTATTTCTTTACCAGAGCCGAATTTGGAAAAATGGTAAATGAAATAAGTGTTTTATTTGACGAGAGGAAACTTTGGTTAAAATTAATGCACAACTTAAAGACTCACCCTGTATATTAATATAAATACATACCTTTGTTAATATAATTTATTGTTGCCAAAAGCCTGGTCTAACGACTATTGGCATGAGGTCGGAAGACATTTGGATGTACCGGGTTTTTCACTATAATTTGACCCCCCTTTAACTTTGTTACTAAAGGGGATACAAAATGTTTCATACAAAAATTTCACGAAATCAACTGAGGTTTTTTCATATGACTTCACGAACTGAAATATATACAAGCTGGCCAACATATTGATGGCAACATCATTTTTTCAAATGGAACACCCTGTATATTTTCCCATATTTGGCTAGCTCTTTTTCCCCCCTGATTTCGAATATGTAACACATATTGATCTATCTCTTTTATTTTGAGTTGTTCAGAGTTTCATATTTTAAGAACCACCTGGCAAGCTCTGTAATCATTTTTCAAGTGGCAGACTGCGTTTACTTTGGAGTTATGTTAGCGTCAATTGGAATATATATAGGGTGAACAACATATTGAATGCAACTACATTTTTTCAAAACAGGGTGTCCTGTCCTGTATATTCTTCCATCTTTTGATAAACTATTTCCTCCTGATCTCGAATATAAATGCATATTTGGGCGTGTCTCTTCAATTTTCAGAGATTCAAAGTTTTGAAATGATGATACCGAATAAAAAAATATGTGAAATGCCTACGAAATTTTTTATATTCAAACAATTTACTTAAAAGTATTATTTTAAAATGAATACTTAACAATTACTGAACCAATAAAAAATAATAAATTATGGTATTATGGTATGAATAACATCAACTAAAGAAATTGCTCGAAATGACCACCTTCATTCAATACACATTTTTCATATCGTTGTCTCAAGTTGTGAAGACTATTTTTGATTGCATTGTTATGGCTCTGATTCAAATCAGAAATTAAAGCTTCAATTTTGTTTTTAATCATTACAATATTATCATTATTGCTGAAGTATATTTTTTCCTTCAAGAACGGCCATAAAAACGTGCCCAACAGTGTTAAATCGGGACTATTTGGTGGCCATGAAATGGGTGCGCCATTACCAATCCAAAGATCAAATTGGCCACTTAAATGTTCACGAACTTCCAAAACGCTATGCGGGGGCGCTCCGTCCTGTTGCCAAATTATTTGTTCTAATTCTTCAGCAGAAAGCAGTCGCTCCAAAAGCTCAGCTACCTCTAGCAATATATTTTCTAAATATGTTTCACGTGTTAATTTGTAGTCGAAAAATATAGGCCCCACAATTTTATCATAAACAATGCCACACCAAACGTTAACAGATTTTCTCCCGGATTTTCTGATTTCAATAATTTTTCGTTGTCTTCGATTTTTGTTTTCCCAAGAATGTCTATTTTTTCTGTTGAATACACCTGCTGTGGAAAACGATGATTCATCCGTCCACATTATGAACCTGAATAAATTAGGGTCTTCACCCAGTCTTTGCAGCATACTCTGACAGTATTCTAAGCGTTTCCGCTTTTGGTCTTCTGTAAGGAGTTGTACTGGTAATAATTTGTATGGCCTATATTGGTTCTTTTTCAGGACTCTATAAATTCTGGAATAACTGATTTCCAGGTCACGCGACGCTTCCTTCAAACCATTTTCCGGAAATTCTATAACAATTTTATAATTTGTGAGGTTGTTTCGAATAGAATGTCAGCATTGAACAACAAACAATTAGAGTAACACTACCTTCAAAATAAAGTAATATGTCCAGTTCTTAATTTTCATTACTCGGATGCAACGCCTCTTCCTTTTAAAACTTTTTAAGTCCCTTGCACGGTTGTGAATATTGACAAATGTGTTTGCACTTGGAATTGTATTATTTATATGCAACCTCATATATTCCCTCCTTGCTGCTTTCTTATTTTTATTATTCTTCACATACAGTGAAAATATTTGATGATTATTTTCATTTGATGTAAAACGTATGTCATATCGTTACTAAGGAGATAACTCCAAAAACGGGCATTTTTAATAATCGCAGCCTGCCACTTGAAAAGTTATTGTTGAGCTTGCCAGGTTGTTCTTGAAATTTGAAACTCTGTGGTGCTCAGAATAAGAGAGATAGACCAACATATCTTACATATTCGAAATAAGGGGAAAAAGAGCTAGCCAAATATGGGAAAATATACATATATATCATTGAAAAAATGAAGTTGCCATCAATATGCCACCTTGTATATATTTCAGTTCGTGAAGTCATATTAAAAAACCTCAGTTGATTTCGTGAAATTTTTGTATGAAACATTTTTTTCTTTCTCCTTTAGTAACAAAGTTAAAGGGGTGGGTCAAATTATAGTGAAAAACCCTGTACCTGACCGACCATTGGTATTTTTGAGAACAGAGAATTAAAAATTTTGGCAAGTATGCAACACACAACACTATCTGCTGTTAAAGGGGTTGTAGATTATGCGAGGGGTAAACCGCTAGGAATTCTTATAATTCCTATTGAATTCCGTGGAATTCCTATTGAATTCCGCAGAATTCCTATTAAATTCTGTATAATTACTATTGAATTCCGCAGAATTCCTATTGAATTATAAATAATTCACATTGATGTTACAGTGCGAAACCTATCGGACAATCATGTAAACAACTCTAAATAGTTGTTTTTAAACGGATTTTAGCGGTTAAAAGTGGATGCTTTTGCCTCTGCGTTTCCTAATCTAGAAAAATATACTTGGTAATAAACAGACAAACTTACGTATTATTGCATACGGTCAGTATTCTTACAATATTCTTCAATTCTTGGAGTTTTAAATATTTCATCTCTGATAAAGAGCCAGTAAAGAACTTTCAATAGATATTCTCGTGAATTTTTCATTCTTTTTGCGTCTGTCTCTATGTTGGATAGTAAAATTGATAATTGTCTCATTTGTATGATTTAATATATTTCAATACATGCATGCAGATTAAAATTGCTATTAATACTATTATACTGATCTTCCGAGGTCTTCCCAAGGAGAATCCTAAAGAGCTTGAGCGAGTTAGGAGAATCAGTTGTGTTTTGTGTAGGCTTCGTTACTGTGTCCTTGCGTTACCTTAGGTGCAGCACTGTTAATTTTCAACCACCCAACAGTGAATGGTGGTGATTGCCGTGACTAGAAAATTTGTAATCCAGCCCCGGGATTGAACTCAAGACCTCCGGCCCATGTGTCAAACGTTCTAACCACTGAGCCAATCAGGCTGTAATTGGTGAAATATTCTAGCCTATTTTAGGTTTCACACAAAGGTACACATAAAGACAACAATGCTTCGACCGAAAGCTATCTACGAAGCTTTATTGAATATCCTAAAGCGAAGTGTTTTAACTTAATAAAAATAATAATAATAATAACAATAACCCCTCAGGGTCTCAGAGTACGGGCTTAGCAAACCCGAGGTACCCTAGCTAAACCTGGTAGTAGGTATAAAATGCAAAACCGCACGGGGGCACTACTTAGTAGCATACGGGTGTGATAACCCGCGGACCCCGGTCACTCTCAAGCGTTGATGAATTATAATCTACGCAGCCTCGGAAAACAGCTGCTGCCTGGGGATCACCAGGGCACGCCTGGGGTTGGTGCTGGACGTGACAGCATGCGGACAACCAACGGCAGGATACTGAGGAGGCGGGTGCCTGTCATACAAGAAATTACAGCTTCCGACGAGGACATCGAGCAGGAGAGAGAACAAGTTGTAGATCGCATTGGGACTCAGCGCTCGCAAGAGCAACCCGTAGTCGGACCCGGCAACAGGAATAATGCCGCACAAAGGGGACGCCACAAGTGGACACCCGAGCAACATGAGCAGCTGTCTGTGTTATACCGAAGAACGAGACCAAAAAGAAGGGGATATATGGGTAGACTGCATGGTCTGTGGTGTGAGAATCACCCAGACCTAAACTTCAGGAAGCAGCACAACCTACGAGACCAGGTTAGCCATCTCAAGAAGAAAGGAATCTTACAGCAATTTCAAGTGTCAGAGGGGATAGGAGAACAAGCTGAAGAACAGGCGAGATATGCTCTAAACCTACAGCAACACTTGACGAATAGAAGGAGAGAAGAACAGGATGAGAGGCAAGTGAGAGATGCCGCAACCATCAACCTCCAATGCCTGTATTGCGATATGGAGAAGTCACAGCTCCGGACATGGAGCAGGCGAGAGCCACCCCACTCCGAGCAGAAAATGCTCCATACTGCAACGGGCGAAGAACGGAACAGGTGAGAGATGTTCCAGAGCTATTCGTCAATAGAAGGGAAGCATTTGAGGCTGCAGTAAGGAATCCTAACATAAAGACCAAAAGGCAGAAATCGAGACTACTGGCTGAAGACCTAGCCGTGATGAATAACATAATCGACGATCACCTAAAGGAGAACTGTTCGCTAGAAGATCCTACTGAAGCAGAAAGCTGTCGATAAGATAAGATCACTTGCGGCGGCAAGGAAGAAGCTGATCAAGAGGCTAAAATGGATAGAAGATTACAACACCTTCACCGCAGAACCTTCGAAGTTATTTCGACCCAAACAAGTAGAGGCAAAACCCACCATCACCGGAAGAAGTCGAATATTTCTGGAAAAATTTGTACGAGCGACCAGCGGAAACCAGGGATACTCCAGCACTTCACAGATTCCAGACGTTATGCGACCAAAATCTGCAACAGACTGAAGAGCTGACTGACATAACAACCGAAGAGATTACACATGCCTTGAAGAACAAGTATGATTTCACGGCACCTGGCCTGTATGGCGTTCAGAACAACTGGTGGAAGAACTTTCCAGCTACCCACCAACACCTAGCTAGATTATTCAGTGAGATAGTAATTCAACCGTGAGCCAACTCCTTCATGGTTGGTAGAGGGCAGAACTGTACTGATACCGAAATCAGGTGATCTAGGACAGCCAAACAACTACCGCCCAATCACGTGTCTGAACACGTTGTATAAAATTCTCACAAGTGTTCTTCAACATCGGATTCTGGAGTCCATTGGACCAGTGTGGAATCAAATCCACGAACAAAGAGGAGCGAGGAAAGGAGTATAGGGTTGCAAGGACAACTTCCCTATAGACAAGAGCATTTGTCAAGATGCGAAACACTATAAGCGCCACCTACATACATCATGGTTGGATTACGCGAAAGCATTTGACACATCGGCGCACAGCTTGATAGTACAGCTGCTAGAGATGCCCAAAGTCCACCCTAACATCGTCCATGCGATGGAAAACATCATGGCGTTATGGAAAACAAAGTTCGCCGTTCGATCTGAAGGTCGGACCACTTAAAATGAATGGGTGAGATACAGGCGAGGCGTATTTCAAGGAGACTCGCTAAGCCCGTTATTGTTCTGCATAACACTTCTACCCTTATCATCTGAGTTGAGGGCAAGCAGAATAGGGTACAAGTCCGGGCCACCAGGCAGAAGAGAACCTCTGATCTCACATCTACTCTACATGGACGACTTAAAAATGTACGCTTCTTCCAAGGCAGCACTACAACAACTGCTGAATATCGTTGCTGAATACACCTCAGCAATAGGAATGTCATTCGGTTTGGACAAATGTGCTGTATTTCATCTAAGCGGAGGATGAACTGAACAAACAGGAGAATACATCGACCTAGAAGGGGGAATAAGGATTCGACACCTCGAAGATGAAGAAACATACAAATTCCTTTGGATGAAACAACGGGGTGCAATGGAGACAACCTAAATCAAGGATGCCCTAACAGCTAGCTACAAAAAGAAGATCCGAGATATATGGAAATCACAGCTGTCCGGGAAAAAAAGTATCTTGGCAGTTCCGATAATCACCTACTCATTCGGGATAGTTAACTGGACAGTGAATGAAATTCTCGATCTAGACAGCACCACTCGGAAAGTCACCTAAAGAAAAACACCTATCACGCCAACAGACCAAAGAAGAGTTGGCAGAGAGATGAGACAGGCACAACTGAGGACACTACTCGAAGATCACATGAGTAAACTGCTGCACTCTATATTTTTCAGGAGTTTGAAAGATCAAGGCCTATCAGAAGAATTATCCTTCGCCTTTCTGAAGTCCGCTGGGCTCAAGTCGGAAACGGAGGGATTCGTTATGGCTTGTCAAGATGGGGTGATAAATACAAGATGGTATAAAAATAACATCATGAAAGTGGACACCCCAACAACGTGCAGAGCATGCCACAGTCAGCAGGAAACTGTAATGCACATTCTGTCTGCTTGCGGAGTCCATGCTCCAACAGGATATGTGGAAAGACACAATGCAGCACTTCGAATTCTCTACTTCCATCTGAGAGAGATTTATGGTATAGTCAACCAACCAGTGCTACCATATGTGCCTCTGGAGATTGAAGCAGTTGTTGAAAATGACAAAGCTCGCTTCTACTAGAACTATGGGATTCCAACAACTCGGCAGTCACCTTCAATATTTTCTAAAAGTTCTTGATTTTCCTGTAATACTTCCGCATCAAGACTTTGTGGAGTCAAAGGATATTCATCAAGATTGATGGTACAGTTATCAATCAGTTTCCAGTATACTCGTCTATACTCTCTCTTCTTAATTTCTTCCCTTCGGGATTTGATAACTTCAGATCTTGTGTCTTCAAATTGTGTAGAATTTTCCGATAGTACCTTGTTGAGGATTGTTGTTTTCTGGATTTTTTTTTTTTGGATTTTTGGGTGTTTGGGTCGTATTTGCGGGTTGGGTTATATATATATGTATGTATATATATATTTTCTTTTTTTATCGTTGGATTATTATAATGGACCAATATATTAGAGATTTTGATTTTGTGGAGTATAATACCGAAGTAGTAGATAATAACGAGGATATGAAAAACGTGTTGTAAAATGTTGGAACACAAATGTTATCGGTTTTTCACGCAAAAAGAAGTATCAATAAAAATTTTGAAGAAATGTCAGTGCTGCTGGAAGCGCTCGAGTACCGATTTGACATCTTTATTTTCACGGTTACATGGAATATTACTGACATGGATTTTTTCAGACTGTGCGGAAATGAAATACTGTACAATTTTGGTGAATACAATCAGAATGATGGCGTTGTGGTGTACGTTAGGAATACCCTGGTGTTTGAGAGTTTCATTGAAACAATAGGTGATCTAAAGTCATTACGTGTAATAATAGAAGGAAACGAGAATAATATTATCGTCGATGCTCTTTATCGCTCACCCTCGACATGTCCATATGAGTTCAATGAAAATCTTTCTCGATACCTAGAAAAGTGTTCCAGCGATGGAAGACATACATATTTTTTCGCCGGAGATATCAATATTGATTTGAAGTCTGATGTAGATTATTGCCAGGATTATTTAAATATTTTGGAAGGGTTTGGATATTGCTCACTAATAAATGAATATACCAGAGTGCAAAAGTCGTCAAAGTCTGTGGTGGATCATATTTTCATTAAAGACAGAAATAATTTGAATGTGCAATGTAGATCATATGTTCTTCATTATGAGCTCACTGACCACTACCCTACCATTGCTACTTATTCCAGCGGTACTGAACTAAAGGAAAATACAACACCAGAATTGAATACTCGAAATCTAAATGAAGAAAAATTTTTAGGAATAGTGGAGAATGAAGAATGGGACGAGCTGTATCAAATGATTGATGTAAATAGTATTTCCGGCTGCTTAATCGCGAAGATTCAAAATGCCTTGAATATGTCCACTATACGTGGAAGGATCAGATATTTAGAGAAGAAAAGGAAACCATGGATTACGAAAGGTTTAATTAAATCTGTGAATATTAAACAAAATATGTACAAGCGTGTCATGAGAAACCCTAACGATGATGAAATATTGAATGAGTATAAAAAATATAAAAATAGCTTAACTAAATTATTGAAAATAACAAGGGAGCAATACTTCAAGAATCAGATTGAGCGAAATAGAGACAATTTTAAAAATTTATGGGATAGTATCAGAAAGGTCACTGGCGGAAATAAGCGACATGTCAGAATAGATAAAATCATGGATGATGGTGTTGAGATCACGAACAGGAAACAAATTGCTAACATATTTAATGACCACTTCGCAAATATAGGTAAAAAAATGAGGGATCAAATTGATAGGAAAAACGACTTGATTTTAAAGAGGACGATACTGAACACCTCTATATTTATGACACCTGCCGATGAAGCTGAGGTGCTCGGCTTCATAAAGGAATTGAAGAACAGCAAGTGCCCCGGAGATGATGGCATTACTTCGGAAAATCTCAAGTTGATCAAAAAGTTTATTGCAAAACCATTGACGCATCTTATAAATATGATACTTGAAAATGGGGAATTTCCGGAACATTTCAAGATCTCTGTAATAAAACCATTGTTCAAAAAAGGTAATCCAAGAGAAGTCCTGAATTACAGACCTGTTTCACTGATTAGTACAGTTGCGAAAGTTGTGGAAAAAACGATTAAAAAACGTCTCATGAAGTTTCTTTCATGACTTTCGTCAAGACAGTTTGGATTTAAGTTCGGGGAAGTCAACTGAGGATGCTATAGTTGATCTCACGGGTAGCATTTACAGATCTCTGGATGAGGGACAATATCCGATAGTTGTCTTTCTGGATGTGGCCAAGGCCTTTGACACGGTGGACCACAAAAAACTCATTGATATTTTAGACGACTGTGGCATCAGAGGAATTGTTTCAAGGTTGTTCACATCATACTTGCATAATAGAGTACAGTATGTGCAGGTGGACGATGAGAGGAGTGAACCACAGAAAATTATAAATGGTGTGCCCCAGGGAACAGTTTTGGGACCACAGTTGTTTTTATTATATATGAATGGCCTTCTTTCTCTGGACATAAATGCGAATATTACATCTTTCGCAGATGATACGGTGATCCTTTTCACTGGCAATACTTGGGAAGACGTAAGGAGAAAAACTGAACATCATCTCGAAGAGGTTTTTGGCTGGTTTAGTGGGATGAATATGACGTTGAACCTGAATAAGACTAAATTCTTGACGTTCTCCTGTAATAGGTCAAGGTTGCCGGGTGTCGAGCGTTTGACATTGAAGGTTTTCAATACAGAGATCGAGAGCGCTGATTCGGTCACACCAGGGCCGTAGCGAAGAGCTATTCCGAGGGGGGGGAGAAACGTCTTTTGGCGCCCCTAATTTGGAAAAATAGACAAAAATCGAAAAACACACATATATGGATGAAGTGTACATATATTGATAAATACTACATAGTTTCTTAATAAAGAATGAATTATAAATTAATATAACTATCAATGAAAATTATTTTACAAAGAATACCGCGTTCTGAATTTGTGTTTTTGAGTGAAAAAAATTGTTTGCATCTCTCAACAGATCCAGGGCCAAAAAAGAATTATATTTGACAAAAATAAATATATATACCAAGCTTTCGAGATGATAAGAATAATCTGAAGATTTTATAGATATTAAAAAGAAAACTTTCGAAAAATGATATAACAATAATTTCACGTTACCCTGCTATCTAGAGTGGAATGTTCCAACAATTCTTCGAAAATATCTGCTATTTGGAATATTGAATGAGTTTTTTGTAATTCCTGAATTTAAGCAATATTTTTGTACTCATCACCCTGAAAATTTTTGTAGTTTGCATATAGAAAATTAAATCTTCGATGTCACTCAATCGAATATTTTACCGAAATATCACGAAAAAAAAATGTTATTTTATAGACACTGAAAATCAACCTGTAAGTGCAGTTGTTAAATGAAGGTTCACAAGGTGCTACTTCCCTTAAAAACTATGTGTCAGCAATGGCCAAAACTTTTCACTCTATTCGAAAATACAGTCCTCTTTTTAGAACGCATGTTCTAGGTAACATCACACGTTATCATTTTGCCCAAATGTCTGTAATTTTCGATTTTTTTGCCGAAAATTGTCGCAAATTATTTAGTTCAACTCTCTAATGAAGAATTCGAGGTCAAATTTGATTCTGTCCGACCGGCCGGCCGTTGCCACGATAACTAGAAAACGGAAAGATATAGCGCCTTGAAATTTTCAGGGTAGGTTGTGCATCTTAATGCTAGTTTGTTCATAGGTATACCTATCTGAAATTTGGATGTTATTTCCTCAATAACTCGAAAAATACAAAACCGATCCAATTCAAACGTGGTTATTAGTTGTAGAATACCAACGCGAAATCTTGCGAAATTTCATGAGGATCGTATCACTAGTAATTTTTAAAAAAATCATTTAAAAAAGTTCTATATGTCCTAAACTATTCGTTCGATATCGCTGAAATTTTGCCAGAGCCTTCAGAACTTAGCTGTACTGCCAAGTTCCAAGTTTGAACACGATCAGATAGATATTGTTGGATATTCGAGCAGCCTTGTTTGAGTTCAGTAGATGGATGGCTGACTGTTAACTGACTCGATAACTTTGGAAATAAAGGAGATAAGCACTTGCAATTTTCAGGGTAGGTCACGCATCCGAATGGGAGAGTTGAGTTCGTTTTTGGGCATAATCGGCCCAACGGTTTCGGAGTTATAACCACCTGGAATATTATTTCCTCGATAACTCAAAAAATTTAGACCTGATTGAATTGAAGCTTGTACTAGTTGCGGAATATCGACATAAAGACTTGTGTAAAATTCAGTGGGAACCGTAGAAATTAAAAAAAAATTGGTTCTTAATCGGTATATTCGATTAAGGAGAATGGACAATAGAACATGTGCCAAAAGCTCCTGACTTCGCGTCAGTGCTTGAACAACTCGACATGTATTCATGACATTTGCGCCTTTTCCCGTTTCAATTTTTCTTTTCTGGGCTGTCCTTCTGAATTCCGCTCCGGACGGTTTGAACTTATTTTGGCAAGGACCCATATCCATATTCGGTTTTCGATTTTAAATTTCAATCAATATTCATATTCACTATTCACGAATAATGTATATAAGAAGAAGAAGGTTAGTTTCTTTCTATTGAATGATTTTTATGTATAGCCGGGGAAGGCTGGGAATTTCCCACTCCTGCCATCTAGTCTCTAGCAGCAACAAAGCTTTCTACAATGCTGTCGGTCTTGTACAAATAAATTGAGTAAATGGTAGGGTAGGCAATCATTCGATACAGTCACTGCACTTATGTATAATAATAATCATCTTATGCAAGTAGTAGTTCAAAAAAATCTATTTTCATTATGTCATTTTGCTCTAGTTTTTCAAATATCCGCGGTCAATTTGGCGCCCTTTGAGATATGATCCGGGGGGGGAGGCTCCCCTCCCTCCCCCCCCGGTAGCGACGGCCCTGGGTCACACATTTAGGAATCGATATTGATAAACACCTCAGATGGGACGTTCATGTTGATAAACTTACGAAAAAGCTAAGATCAATGCTGTACACTTTCAAACGACTGAAGGAAATTTTTGAGATTGAGGAATTGAAAATATTGTATCATTCGCTTGTAGAATCCCACATACAATATGGTATCTCCGGATGGGGAGGAGTGTACAATTGCCATACAAGACACCTACAAGTGGTACAGAAATATTTTCTTAAAATAATTGTGACGCCCTTTCCCTCTAGGTCTCCCTCTGTTGCTAACCTTTCCTCCGAAATTAGAGACCTCGGGCGCCACCTCTAGTTTAAAGTGTTGAGGACACTCGGTACCTGTGGGCGGTATCCCACAGGGGTCCGGGAGCTACAATCAGAGAAGGTTATATCCAGGGCTCGGATGTTCGTGGAAGTCGGGGCAGTCCTCTATCTCTGGGAATGTTTACTTGTTATTCGGGAAAATAAAACACACAATAATAATGACACTTCTATTCGGTGAATTCTACTACATGGTGGTGGTATGTAGGATGGTAGGTTGATTAAGCGGTGCAGAAGTAGAGTCGGGATGTAACATGCTTATAAAACGGTACCTGGGCACGAGCCTTTATAAATCTACGGAATGAGTGAAAATGGTCAAGTGAGCAACGTTAAATGTGTAACCATGCGATGAAAGCTGGGATGAAGCGAAAGTGCGTGCGGAATATTAAGCAAACGGTAACACCAAGCGGTAAATTTAACATGGGCAAAGTATATATATACAATGAAAGAAATTGAAAATAAACTGGTCCTCCAATCTGCCGGCATAACAAAGGGGATCGGATAGGTAGAGTTACGGTAAGGGTTCTATAAGGATGCATGATGCGCCGTTTCAAGCTAGCATACACAACCTGTATATCCCGAACTCCAAAGGTGTCATGCAGGCCGTTTCAAGCTACTACACGACGCTGAGGAATTCGGGTAGTCGGTAGGAAGGAAGGATATAAGGATGCATAATGCGCCGTTTCAAGCTAGCATACACAACCTGTACATCCCGAAATCCAAAGGTGTCATGCAGGCCGTTTCAAGCTACTACACAACGCTGAGGAATTCGAGCGGTCGGTAGGAAGGAAGGATATAAGGATGCATAATGCGCCGTTTCAAGCTAGCATACACAACCTGTATATCTCGGAATCCCAAAGGTGTCATGCAGGCCGTTTCAAGCTACTACACAACGCTGAGGAATTCGAGCGGTCGGTAGGGAAGGAATGATATAAGGATGCATAATGCGCCGTTTCAAGCTAGCATACACAACCTGTATATCTCGGAATCCCAAAGGTGTCATGCAGGCCGTTTCAAGCTACTACACAACGCTGAGGAATTCGAGCGGTCGGTAGGAAGGAAGGATATAAGGATGCATAATGCGCCGTTTCAAGCTAGCATACACAACCTGTATATCTCGGAATCCCAAAGGTGTCATGCAGGCCGTTTCAAGCTACTACCCAACGCTGAGGAATTCGAGCGGTCGGTAGGAAGGAAGGATATAAGGATGCATAATGCGCCGTTTCAAGCTAGCATACACAACCTGTATATCTCGGAATCCCAAAGGTGTCATGCAGGCCGTTTCAAGCTACTACACAACGCTGAGGAATTCGAGCGGTCGGTAGGAAGGAATAGAGGCGAATAGTACAATAATACCAGCAGAGAGAGAAATAAATAGTCTTACCCTAATACCTTGCCCATGCGGAACCTCTGAAGCTACTTACTTCTTCGGCGGGGTCGGAGCGGTGGTGTTACTGGCGCAGTGTCGCTTCATTGACTGCCTTGACCTAATTACGCTCGCGAATTTATACTCGCAAGCACTACCGGGCCTGACCACGCCCACATGTTCAATATAGGTAATCGGACATGTACATGTGCCGGTATTCCTTCGATTCAGAGGAACGGAAATTAAAGACTGAAAATTGCTTCGTTACATCCCCCTCCTTCTTCGGATCGAAAAGAGGAAACGAGTTTTCTCTTTTCGACGACCTAAACATTACAACGCTAAATAATAAGACAATATATTATACCTCAAAAAAAAAAAAATAAATCTTTATTCGCAAAATATCCTATATAATATCTAATGAAAGTACGTCACTTTTCTACATTCCACCCTGGGCTACCAGACGCCATCACCCTTATCAATTCGCACTGGACTCCCTGGTTCCTGTACTGCCGCGGTCCTGGTCGAGCCTCCACTGCCTTCTTCCGTGGACACCCACATTGATCCGAACGGACGCCCACCTGTCCACACCTAGAACAGAACGTTACGGCGGGTCTCTGGCATGTCTTGCGGTCGTGGTTCGGATACCCACAGCGCCAGCACAGCGGGAACTGGCCGACCGGTAGGTATATCGGGTCCAACCTCTTCGGAACGGGTTTCTCTTCAACGGTACCTGGGTCTTGCGGTTGGCCGTCGTCGTCCGTAATGGTGCCTGGTTCGAGCACCACCTCCTCTTGCAGTACCAGCACACTGTCTGCCATGATCTCTTCGGTTCTGTAAGACATACACGGGAGGGTAAAGACATGGAAAAAGAAAACAAACAAAAAAAAAAAGACGGTTCTGTCACACTTTATATTACTAATATGACAAATATTAAGGTGCGGCAGGAATCTTGAGCCACTTAGTTTGTGACCCTACGGATATCTTCACCCTGAAATATTTTTCTGGCGGCCAGTCCTGCGGACGAATCATCCTTGTTAGAGCCCAGATTTCTGGGGTCCAATTTTTGGGTCCCGGGGGCAGTGGAGATAGCAGTTGTCCGAACCGCTCTATCAGTTCCTCCCTGGTCGGCGGCGGCGGGGGAGTTGGAGGTAACGGGCTTATTAGCCGTGGCACCACGAGGTCGGGGAACAGCGGTTTCTGCTCCCTTCGCTTCGGAGGTGCTCTCATTTTACTAGGTTTCGTCGATTTCGGCATTTCGTCTGTAACATAATTGTTCGGTTCACCGTAGGGTTTGAGATCTTTAACATGGATTCTCCGGACTACCTTTCCTGCTTCATCCCGCAGATCGTACACTACTGGCGATATAACCCGGCAAACGGTAAACGGTCCGGTATATTTGGGGGCTAATTTCGCTGCGAAATCATTAGTAGCACGTGAAAGAGGATGCTCCCGTTTCATTACTCTATCACCCAGGTGGCAGCTCCAAGCACGTCGACGGAGATCGTAGTACCTTTTTTGTTTATTGAAGGCTTGGGATAGTTGCCGACGCACCAGAATAAAGGTCTCTTGTAGTTTTTCCAAGCGGTCGGTGCGTTCCTGCAGTGAAGCTGGACCCGGTTCGACATCATTCGGTTCTGTGGGGTTCTTGGTGGCTTCCCTGTAGATCGTTCTTGGGGCCTCCAATTCTCTGCCGAAGTTCAGAAAAGCCGGAGTGAAACCCGTTGACTCGTGTCGAGAATTATTGAGGGCGAAGGTGAGTTCATGAAGGTGCTGGTCCCATCTTTTATGGTTGTTCCCACAGAACTGTGCGATCATGGTCTTCATGGTTCTGTTCGTCCTCTCGACAGGATTACATTGCGGTGTGTAGACCGGTGTAAAACGGTGTTGAATACCCATTTCCTCCATCATTCCCTTAAAAACCCTACTATCGTATTGAGATCCGTTGTCGGACAGGATAGTTCTGGGACACCCAAAACGTGTGATGATCTCTTCGTACAGTGCTTTGGTCACAGCGGCGGCGGTGGCTCGGCGGATCGGTCGGCATGCGGTCCACTTGGTGAATCGGTCATGGAACATCACCAGATAGCTGTTTCCCTTAGAGGATCGGGGGAGCGGCCCTATCAAGTCGGTGCTTACTGTTTCCCACGGTCTTGAGACCGGATTCGGTTGCATCTTTCCTGGTGGTTGTTGTTGCGATGGTTTGTAAGACTGACAGACCTTACAACTGCGGACGTACTTGCTGATTTCCCGGTACATGTTCGGCCAATAGTAGCACCGCGCTATACGAGCGGCGGTCTTAGCAATGCCTAAATGTCCGGCTGTGGGCACATCATGATTTTCTTGCAGTACAGTTTCACGCTGGTAGGTTGGTACACACAATTTCCAAGGGTCGGTGTCCCTTTCTTCTTTCAGGTCGCTGAAGTCCCAGAAATGTCGAAACAATTTTCCTTCCCGTATGGAATAATCCGGGAAGTTTGCAGGTATCTGTTGGATTTCTCTCATTTTCTTCTCATACCACGGACATCGGTTCGGAGCGCCTGTCTCCGCGGTTCCGTTGTTGGTACCTCCGGTCTGCACAGTAGCGGTTGGTTCGGGCAATGGATCTCGGGATAAAGCATCGGCAACTTTGTTCAAAACTCCCTTTCGGTACCTGATATCGAAATCGTACTGTTGTAGGAAAACACTCCAACGGGCAATCCGTCCGGTCGGGCTCTTGATGGAATGTAGCCATTTCAAACTTTGATGATCGGTGATGACGGTAAAGCGGTAACCCTCCAGGTAAGGTCTCATCTTCTCTATACCCCATACGATGGCTAAACATTCTTTTTCGGTGACAGAATAATTCCGTTCCGCAGGTTGTAGAGTGCGACTAGCGTAGGCAATAATACGGTCATGTCCATCCTGGTTTTGTAGTAGAGCCGCTCCTAGACCTTCTTCTGAAGCGTCTGTTTGCAACTGAAACGGCCGGCTGAAATCAGGACAGGCCAGCACCGGTGATTCCGTGAGACACTTCTTGAGTTTTTGGAAAGAACCTTGTTGATCATCGGACCATGACCATTTCTTTCCCTTCTTGAGTAAACTTGTCAGAGGGGCAGCGATCGTCGAGAAGTTGGGTATGAACCTACGGTACCAGGAACACACTCCCAGAAAGCGTCTCAAGGCACGTATGGTTGTTGGCGGTTTCATCTCCAAGATGGCCGCGACTTTATCCGGATCGGTACCGATTCCCTTGGAGGTGACTTCATGACCCAGGTATTTAAGAGAACGTTTCCCGAACTCACATTTCTCCGGGTTGAGTTGGAGATTGGCTGCTCGTAGACGGCGAAATACTTCTCTCAAGTTCCCTAAATGATCCTCAAAAGTCTCTCCTAACACGATGATGTCATCTAGATAGGCGAACGCCCGAGGATCCATGTCTGGTCCGATTATGCAGTCTAGCAACCGTTGGAAAGTTGCAGCGGCGGAATGTAACCCAAAAGGCATAACCTTGAACTGGAATAGTCCACGACCGGGTACGGTGAAGGCGGTGGTCGGTCGGCACTCTCTTGCCAGTGGAATCTGCCAATATCCTTGTTTCAAGTCTAGACTGGAGATATATTTTGCGGTGCGGAGCCGGTCCAGGATGGCGGAGATGTACGGTAGTGGGTATGCATCCTTACGGCTAACCTCATTAACTTGTCGGAAGTCGATGCAGAACCGGGGTTTCCCATCTTTCTTCTTCACAATGACTATCGGGCTGCTCCAAGGACTATTGGAAGGTTCAATGATTCCTTCGGCTAACATTCGGTCTACTTCTTCATTGATGATATTCTGCATCCTCGGGTTTTGGGGCCGGTATCGTTGTTTTATTGGTTCCTTCTTCAGGAGGTGAATCTTGTGTTCTACCAAAGGTGTCGTCCCCTTAATGTGTTCGAACTTGGCCAATTCCTCCGACAGAAATTCCTGCAGTCGTTTTTGTTCTTGCGGAGTCAGCTCCAAGTTGGGTTTTGTGCACTGGTCCGTTAACCTCTCTTCGGCAATCATATTTAAATCCTGGGTACGCGGTGGTTTCCCGTGAAGTAGGATTTCACCGGTGGCCGGGCGTAGCTGAACGTCGTTTCGAATCAGGAAATCCATTCCTAGTAGAATATCATGGTTTGCCCGGGGTAGATACATTAATGATACCTGGACTATTTCCTCCTGGATTCTAAGTGGTATATCTACAGCAAACGGTATTCTCACTATTCTCCCATCGGCCAAGATTGCGTTCGGCATCTTCTCCTTTGACGTGGGTAGCTTCTCAACCCTACATAGATCCAGTACGGCATCTCCACAGTAGGACTTAGACGCTCCAGTGTCTAACAGGGCTCGGAATTTTTCGCCAAATATCTCTACTTCCAGGTGGGGGCGGTGGTCTACATACATTTCAGCGGCGGTACACGAGGCAGAGGGTACAGGGGTCGGGTATGGCCTCGTAGCAAACCGTGCCCTCTTCAGTTTTCCTGCCGGAAACAGTCACAATCCTTGCTCATTACTCCTTTTCTGCCACATCTCGAACAAAATAACACCGATGGATTCTTACAGTCGCCCCTTACGTGGCCGGCTTGTCCGCATCTCCAGCAGACCAAGGACCTGGTCGGGAGGGTCGATCTGACTTGATGCGTTGGCCGTGGTCGGTTGGCTGTTGTTAACCCCACAGGGGGTTTGTGTGATGTAGATGCCTTACCCTGGTGTCGGATTTCTGCCTTCAGGGTCTCTATTTCACGGACCTTCCTCAGGAACGTGTATATGTCGCTGATCCCTTGACTCCAAAGCATTTGCCGGTAATCAGGTAACAGGTTCCTCTGGAGCATTAATAACTCTTGGGCTTCGTCGTATCCTCCGTGTCTTCTCATCATTGTCTGGAGGTCGGTTATGTATTTCGTGACGGCTTCCTCGGGCTGCTGGCGGCGTCGGCGGATTTCTTCCTCTAAGGTTACGTAGTAATCGGTCGGAAAATAGAACGTTTTGAAAGCCTCGGTGAAATCAGGCCAAGTTGCCAAACTACGTTTGTTGTTCCGGAACCAGAGGGATGCGTCTCCGGTCAGGATCTGAGGTATTCCGGCCAGGATTCTTTGCGGGTCCACTTGTAATTGGCTGCGGATCTCTTCCAATCCCTCCAGGAATGCGGCCGGATCTTGCGTGCCGTTGAAGTGGACGCCGTACTTGTGCAGGTCGATCGGTTCGGGGCGAGTTGTGCTGGCAGGACTCGACGTGTTCACGGTCAGAGACGGCACCACTGGGAATGCTGGTGGCCCTGCCTGGTTTGACGGGTTCGGGGTGGCCTGTCCACTCTTGATGAACCGGGTGAGCCTCTTCCTCATCTCTTCTACGGTCCCCTCTGGGTTGAGGTGAAATTTATCCAATTCGACCTCCAGTTCTTCCTTCTTCAGCTTGTAGATCCAACCGGTGCTGGGCTCTGCAGTAGCTGTCGGTAAGCTTCCTTCGGCGTTGCTGGTCATCTTCTAGGTTCTATTCCACTTGTAGGAGCCAAAAAATTAGAATCGGTTGCGTCTTCTTCTCTTGTGAATTTACTCCTGTCCTTCCGCTCTTCTGGAGGGCTCCTTATATACCGTTTTCCCCCTCTAAGATCGGTGGTGGGGACTCATGATCCTGCGCACTACAACTCCTAGGCTGGTGCGACATTTTTCCATGTCCTCCTGGTCCGTTGTTTTCGAGAAATCTTGGCCGGGTTGCGGTCGGGTTGCGGTCGGATTGCGGTCAGGTTGGAGTCGGATTGCGGTCGGGGTTCGGTCGGATTGCGGGCGGGTTGCGGTCAGGCGGTGGAACCGTATACGGTTCATCGGTCGGAATTTTGGCCTATCGGTATTCGGTACTCACTCATCTTCAAAGTGCCAGGCTGATGCCCGTCGGTTGATTCACAACTGGTATTTTTCCTCGGTTCCTCTGCACTTACTCTATCTCTTTTCCGTCTAGTTGTCTGGGGCATTTCGACGGATTTTAGCAACCATCTGCGAACAAGGGTCCCTGCTCGGGCGCCATTTGTGACGCCCTTTCCCTCTAGGTCTCCCTCTGTTGCTAACCTTTCCTCCGAAATTAGAGACCTCGGGCGCCACCTCTAGTTTAAAGTGTTGAGGACACTCGGTACCTGTGGGCGGTATCCCACAGGGGTCCGGGAGCTACAATCAGAGAAGGTTATATCCAGGGCTCGGATGTTCGTGGAAGTCGGGGCAGTCCTCTATCTCTGGGAATGTTTACTTGTTATTCGGGAAAATAAAACACACAATAATAATGACACTTCTATTCGGTGAATTCTACTACATGGTGGTGGTATGTAGGATGGTAGGTTGATTAAGCGGTGCAGAAGTAGAGTCGGGATGTAACATGCTTATAAAACGGTACCTGGGCACGAGCCTTTATAAATCTACGGAATGAGTGAAAATGGTCAAGTGAGCAACGTTAAATGTGTAACCATGCGATGAAAGCTGGGATGAAGCGAAAGTGCGTGCGGAATATTAAGCAAACGGTAACACCAAGCGGTAAATTTAACATGGGCAAAGTATATATATACAATGAAAGAAATTGAAAATAAACTGGTCCTCCAATCTGCCGGCATAACAAAGGGGATCGGATAGGTAGAGTTACGGTAAGGGTTCTATAAGGATGCATGATGCGCCGTTTCAAGCTAGCATACACAACCTGTATATCCCGAACTCCAAAGGTGTCATGCAGGCCGTTTCAAGCTACTACACGACGCTGAGGAATTCGGGTAGTCGGTAGGAAGGAAGGATATAAGGATGCATAATGCGCCGTTTCAAGCTAGCATACACAACCTGTACATCCCGAAATCCAAAGGTGTCATGCAGGCCGTTTCAAGCTACTACACAACGCTGAGGAATTCGAGCGGTCGGTAGGAAGGAAGGATATAAGGATGCATAATGCGCCGTTTCAAGCTAGCATACACAACCTGTATATCTCGGAATCCCAAAGGTGTCATGCAGGCCGTTTCAAGCTACTACACAACGCTGAGGAATTCGAGCGGTCGGTAGGGAAGGAATGATATAAGGATGCATAATGCGCCGTTTCAAGCTAGCATACACAACCTGTATATCTCGGAATCCCAAAGGTGTCATGCAGGCCGTTTCAAGCTACTACACAACGCTGAGGAATTCGAGCGGTCGGTAGGAAGGAAGGATATAAGGATGCATAATGCGCCGTTTCAAGCTAGCATACACAACCTGTATATCTCGGAATCCCAAAGGTGTCATGCAGGCCGTTTCAAGCTACTACACAACGCTGAGGAATTCGAGCGGTCGGTAGGAAGGAAGGATATAAGGATGCATAATGCGCCGTTTCAAGCTAGCATACACAACCTGTATATCTCGGAATCCCAAAGGTGTCATGCAGGCCGTTTCAAGCTACTACACAACGCTGAGGAATTCGAGCGGTCGGTAGGAAGGAATAGAGGCGAATAGTACAATAATACCAGCAGAGAGAGAAATAAATAGTCTTACCCTAATACCTTGCCCATGCGGAACCTCTGAAGCTACTTACTTCTTCGGCGGGGTCGGAGCGGTGGTGTTACTGGCGCAGTGTCGCTTCATTGACTGCCTTGACCTAATTACGCTCGCGAATTTATACTCGCAAGCACTACCGGGCCTGACCACGCCCACATGTTCAATATAGGTAATCGGACATGTACATGTGCCGGTATTCCTTCGATTCAGAGGAACGGAAATTAAAGACTGAAAATTGCTTCGTTACATAATATATAGTAGAGATCGCACCTACCCCACAGAAAAACTTTTCGAAGAGATACCAATTTATGATTTCAACAAACTGTATTATTACAGAGTACTGTGCTTGCAATATAAAATGAGAAATAAATTGATATCCATTGCACATTATTACAATACAAGGCACAGAAATCGAGCTGAGTACATTGTTGAAAGGACAGAAAAGATGGTGGGACAGAGATCATTCGGTTATGCGGGCCCCAGGTTGTTCGTACAGGTTCCGCGGTCTATAAGGGACATTCACAATGCTGCCTCCTATAGGAGAGGGTTGAAAGCCTGGCTTATGAGTCTAACAAGGGATGAAACTGAGAAAATGATGAGTATTTTGGAGTAATGATGTAGTTGAATTCTGGTCCATTGGTTGTTGTTATGAGAATTACAGTATATATATTTATTTTTGTCGAATTGTGGTATACATTGTGTTTTATTTTTATATTTTATAGAATTAGGTATTTTGATGAATTGTGGACGACTGTCACATGTGTAGAGCGGGTTAAGTACTCCCATAACAAGCTTGTCTTCATGGGATTCCTTAATTTGTTTCCGGTATGCTTGTCATTGTTGTCTATAGATACATGTGGATTTTGGAAATAAATTATTATTTTTATTATTATTATTATTATTATTATTATTATTATTATCATTCCGTTCTCAGCCTCTGCTGGTCCTTCTTCTTTGAAAGAGTGAAAAAACAATTCAGTTCCTCCCACTAATTCAGAAACTTCCTTACGATGTGAAAGGTTTGTAGGGCAACAGCCTGTTGTGCATATCCCGCGATTTTCTGGGATAGATGAAGTTATTATTATTATTATCTTTTTTTTTTTTTTTTTTTTTTTTTGTCACGTAAGAGGAAAAACCTTTTATAGGCGCCGCAAGCGGCAGTGTGAGACTCCAGATGTTATTTGGTTACTCACTAAAAAACCTCTCACTATTCTTGGACTGTTCTTCGTCCTGCCCTTACAGCGTCCCTTAACAAAAGAGATGAGCTGCAAGTGGCCTTCATAGTTGATGGGACCTCATCACTCGTAGTGACCCGAGCAACACTGCTTTTTGCATTCTGTTCGCCAAAACCTCGGCCTCTTTCATCACCACATTATTTTCAGCGGGGGAGGAAAATTCGACAACAAACAATTCCCTGAGATCTTTGTCCACCAGTACTATATCTGGCTTTATGGCATGGATCTGCCGAGTTGTTGGAAAAGCATAGTTCCAGTAGATTCGAGCTCTATCATTTTCGATGACTGATTCAATTTCCAGAGGCACAAATGGTAGCACTGGCTCCTTGTCCATATCATAAACTTCTCTCAGATGGAAGTAGAGAATCCGAAGCGCCGCATTGTGTCTTTCTGTGTATCCTGATGGAGCGTGGACTCTGCAAGCAGACAAGATGTGCATGACAGTTTCCTGCTGACTGTGGCATGCTCTGCAAGTTGTTGGGGTGTCCACTTTCATGATGTTCTTCTTATACCATCTTGTATTTATCACTCCATCTTGACAAGCCATAACGAATCCCTCCGTTTCCGACTTTAGACCAGCCGACTTCAAAAACGCAAAGGATAGTTCCTCTGATAGGCCCTGATCTTTCAAACTCCTGAAATATATAGAGTGCAGACTATTACTCATGTGGTCTTCGAGTAACGTCTTCAGTTGTGCCTGTCTGATCTCTCTGCCTACTCTTCTCTGGTCTGTTGGCGTGATAGGTGTTCCCACTAGCTCATAGTCGATGGATACTCCAGTTATGCTGAGTTTTTCCAAGGCTCTCCGTCCAGCTCTAAATAGGAAAGCTCCTTGGTTCCTGATTTCATGATGAGCTACCATTTTGAGAAGCGGGTCTTCACTTCTCAATATCCTTATTGCCATTTCCAACGTATGTTGATGGTGTTGGTATTCCAAACTCTGCAAACCTCTGCCACCCTGCGTTCGTGGGAGATATATTCTTTGAACCGAGCAGTTGGGATGCAGGCTCCGATTCATGTTCATCACTTTACGTGTGGCCCTGTCTAGTTCGAGAATCTCATTAACTGTCCAGTTGATTATTCCGAAAGAGTATGTGACTATCGGAACTGCCAAGATGTTCGTAGCTGACACCTTGTTTTTACCAGACAGCTGTGATTTCCATATATCTCGGATCTTCTTTTTGTAGCTGGCTGTTAAAGCATCCTTGATTCGAGTTGTCTCCAGTGCGCCTCTTTGTTGCATTCCAAGGAATTTGTAATTTTCCTCTTCATCGAGGTGCCGAATGATTATTCCTCCTTCCAGTTCGATGTCTTCTCCTACTTCTTCAGTTCTTCCTCTGTTCAGATGGAAAACAGCACATTTTTCCAAACCGAATGACATTCCTATTGCTGTGGTGTATTCCGCAACGATGTTAAGAAGTTGTTGTAGCGCTGCCTTGGAGGGAGCGTACAGTTTTAAGTCGTCCATGTACAGGAGATGTGAAACCAGATGTTCTCTTCTGCCTGGTGGCCCGGCCTTGTACCCTATTCTGCTTTCCCTCAACTCCGTTGTTAATGGTAGGAGTGTTATGCAGAACAGTAACGGGCTTAGCGAGTCTCCTTGAAATACGCCTCGCCTGTATTTCACCCATCCCGTATACGTGGTTCGACCTTCCGATCGAACGGCGAACTTAGTCTTCCATAGCGCCATGATGTTTTTCATCACATGGACGATATTTGTGTGGACTTTGAGCATCTCAAGCAGCTGTAATATCAAGCTGTGCGACGATGTGTCAAATGCTTTCGCGTAATCCAGCCAGGATGTATGTAGATCGCGCTTGTAGTGTTTTGCATCTTGACAAATGCTCTTGTCTATGAGTAGGTTGTCCTTGCACCCCTGTACTCCTTTCCGTGCTCCTCTTTGCTCGTAGATTTGGTTCCACACTGGTGCACTAGCCTCCAGAATCCGGTTTTGAAGGACACTTGTGAGTATTTTATACAGCGTATTGAGACACGTGATAGGGCGATAGTTCTTTGGCTGTCCTAGATCGCCTGATTTTGGTATCAGTACAGTTCTGCCCTCTACCAACCATGATGGAATTGCCTCACGGTGAATTATTATCCCACTGAATAATCTGGCTACGTGTTGATGAGTAGCTGGAAAGTTCTTCCACCAGTAGTTTTGGATCCCATCCAGTCCAGGTGCCGTGAAATCATTTTTGTTCTTTAGGGCTTGTCTAACTTCTTCGGTTGTTACTTCAGTCATTTCTTCTGTCGGTTGCAGACTTTGATCGCATAATGTCTGGAATCTGTGAAGTGCTGGAGTATCCCTGGTTTCCGCTGGTCGCTCGTACAGTTTCTTCCAGAACCGTTCGACTTCTTCTGGCGATGGCGAGTTTTCTGCCTCTATTTGTTTAGGCTGAAATAGCTTTGAGGGTTCTGCGGTGAATGTGTTGTTGTCCTCTATCCATTTCTGCTTCCTGATCAGCTTCTTCCTCGCTGCCGCTAGTGATCTTATCTTATCGACAGCTTTCTGCTTCAGTAGATTGATGATGGGCAAGCTAATCGTACGGTGCAACGCACGTAGCTCCCCCATCATGACCTCTATCTTCATGCTAGGCTTCAGTTGTCCTTTCATAACATCTATGATACATTGGTACCAAGATGCTTGCTGCCTCACGATCTTCATCTTCTTATCTAGCTTCTTCATTCTTGACCTATGTTTGTCATCCCTTGTTGTTGTTCTACCTGGAGAACATAGAAGTGAAGTAGCAGCTCTCACTGCAGCCACGACATCTTCTAGTGAGCAGTCCTCCTTTAGGTGATCGTTGATGATATTATTCATCATGGCTAGGTCTTCAGCCCGGAGTCTCGTTTTCAACCGTGCAGTCGTTTTGTTCGGATCCCCTACTGCAGCCTCGAATGCTTCCTTTCTGTTGATGACTGGTTTCGGAACATCTCTCACTTGTTCCGTTCTTCGCCTGTTGCACTGTGCAGGATGTTCCACTCGGAATGGGGCAGCTGTCACCTGCTCCATGTCCAGTGCTTCGACTTGCGATCCAGGCATTGGAGGTTGGATGTTTGCGGCATCTCTCACCTGCCTCCCACCCTGTTCTTCTCTCCTTTGAATCGTGGATTGCTGCTGTTGGTTCCGAGCATCTCTCACCTGCTCTTCAGCTTGTTCTTCTGTTCCTTCTGGCTCTTGAAGCTGCTGCAAGCTTCCTCTCTTCTTCAGATGGCTCACCTGGTCTCGCAGGTTTTGCTGAGTCATAAAGCTAAGATCTGGATTATTTTCACACCACAGACCATGCAGTCTACCCATATATCCCCTTCTTTCTGGTCTGGATCTTCGGTATAAAACAGTCAGTTTTTCATGTTGCTCGGGTGTCCACTTGTGGCGTCCCCTTTGCGTGGTCCTGTTCCTGTTGCCGGGTCCGACTACGGGTTGCTCTTGCGAGCGCAGATTCCCCATGCGACCGGCAACTTCTCTCTCCTCCTCGATGTCCTCGTTGGAAGCTGTAGTTTCTTGTATGACAGGCGCCCGCCTCCTCAGCATCCTGCCGTTGGTGGTTCGCATGCTGTCACGCCTAGCACCAACCCCAGACGTGCCCTGGTGATCCCCAGGCAGCAGCTGTTTTCCGAGGCCTCTTAGTTGGTTACTCATCATTGGTTGAGATAGAACCGGGGTTCGCGGGCTTGTCACACCCGTATGCTACTAAGTAGTACCCCCTGCGATTTTGCGTTTTATACCTACTGCCAGGTAGCTAAGATACCTCGGGTTTGCTAAGCCCGTACTCTGAGACACATCCCAGAGCCCCTGAGGGGTTGTTATTGTTAGTGTTATTATTATTATTATTATTATTATTATTATTATTATTATTATTATTATACTATTGGTTCGAAAATGAACAGTGCTGTGTTCGTGGTGGCGTATGGTCTCTATCCAAATACAGTCGGGTCCGTTTAAAACGAGTAGCACTTATAACGAGCGTTTGATTTTAACGAGCAAATTCTGAAGGTACGGACTGCCGCCTATCTGATGCAATGCAAACTCGTTTAATACGAGCGTTCGCTCATAACGAGCATTTTTTCTGGAACCGCTGAGCTCGTTATAACCGGACCCGACTGTACATAATTTAACTGGTGGATTGAAAACAAACAGTGCTTTGTTTGTGGAGGCATAAGGACCCATTCGAGTACATGCATTACATGACACAGTCAACATTGACGTTGACTGTGACACATAATAATAATAATAATAATAATAATAATAATATAACTTTATTTACCCAACAGGAATAATCCCAATTATAGGGTAACATATATAGGTACATTCTCAAACTATGCCAAAAATAAAAATACCAAAAATAATATCAGTTTTCTTAAATAATATACAACAATATCAGTGACTAAAAGAACATGTTCATTCTGAGTGCATTCGCACTCCTACACATACGATACACTGGTGCACGCACCAACAAGTTTGTACGAGGTGTTGGCAGACGAAAAACAGGAGCAGACCTAGAGACCATCCTTGGAATTGTGATGTTCATTCGCGACAACAAATCGGGCGAGTCGAGGTGACCCATCAGTAGCCTCCGGGCGAATTTAGCACATTGGTTTCCATGTCTTTCGGCCAACGATGATATTCGCATATCACTCATAATTGAGGAAAGATTAGCTCCACGTTCAGGGTATATACCCGTTTGCCGAAATGAGACGTACTTAAAAAATCTCCTATGGATTCGCTCGAGCACACTTAGATGACAGTCGTATATTGGAAACCAAATGAGGCTACCATACTCCAATTTGCTGATAACGAGTGTGAAGTAAAGATTTCTCAATACCTCCAGATCGCCGAACTCCCTAGAGCACCTGAAGACAAAGCCCAGCATTTTACAAGCGGAAGCACTGAGTTCTTCAATATGCGGTATGAAACTCAATTCAGCGTCGAACAAAATGCCGAGATCACGTATTTGATCCACACGGGTAAGGGAACGGTCACCAATGAAGTAATTGCCAACAAAAGGTTGCACTCTTCTCGTGAAAGTCATCTGAAAGCACTTTTCCAAGTTCAACGTTAGTCCATTCCTCAAACACCAATCCCAGACGAATTGCAAACTAGACTGAAGCAGCTCCAAATCTTCCACACAACGTATCCTCCAGAACAGCTTCAAATCATCAGCATACGCCAAGGCCATGCACCCCAGGAAATTCAACAGATCGTTTATAAACACCACGAACAGTAATGGACCAAGATTAGATCCTTGCGGAACTCCATATTCCAAAACATATTCATATGACTCAAAACCATTATAAAACACATAATTGACTCTATCGCTCAAGTAAGAACCAATTAACTTCAAGTATGCAGGGCTGAAACCGAACGAAGAAAGTTTGCGCAACAGAATCCCATGATCAACAGTATCGAACGCTCTTGAAAAATTAGTGTATATCACATCGATTTGACCACCATCATCCAGAGACTCCGTAATAAATTGTGATAAAGTAGCCAAGTTGGTGATTTTCGACCTACCCCGCACAAAGCCATGCTGACCTGTAGACAAGTGGGGGCGAACACCGTGAGATATACTTCTATACAGTACTTCTTCGTAGACTTTTGCGAAATTTGAGAGTATGGAGATGGGTCTATAGTTTTTGATTTCAGACTTATTACCTTTCTTGAAGACAGGGACAACCCGAGCTCTTTTCCACAAACTTGGAAATGTAGAGGTCTGTAAGCTTCTCACTATTATGAGATGAATAGGCTTTGCAAGAGCGGAACTGCACTCCCTAACAAAATAGGCAGGGAGTTGGTCATCTCCAGCTGTGATCTTATCAGGAAATTTTTCCATGCTAGATTTAATCTCCTCTACGGTGATCATAGGCACGACATAGGGTGAGGATTGAACGAAGCTTAGTAGATTATCATCAGATAAAGATACATTCATTCTTTCCTCACCAGAAAACTGCACAGCAAACGAATCAACTATAGCCTTGGGATCTTTATAAGTATTACTTTCATCCTGCATCACTCCAGGAATTCGAGTCACGCCTCTCTTCCGATTTATAAACCGCCAAAATGATGCAGGGTCCGATCTGATCTCATCCTGTACGCCAATCAAATAATCCTCGTAATCTGAAGAAACTTGGGACTTCACCAATGCTCTCAAACGCTTGAAATCCTCACAGTATTTGCTGCTCCCAGTCAGACGCCACTTAGTACGATAGAAATTCTTCAAACATACAGTGTGGAACAGCCAAATGGAATAAATTCGATAACGGATAAATGAGAGCGTGTTTGGAAAAACGCTTGGACACGTCGATTTGTATTTTTAACTTAGCATTTTTTTCAAAAAAAAAAAATTATATAGGGTGCGTCATGTGACAGTGGCCAATACCCACTTTCTTATTTTAAATGCAAGCCCCTGTATATTATTAATTTTTTGGATTCTTCAGAGAATTCTAGACATAAATCATGTACAATGTCCTATACCTATCTTCAACTGTTTCGGAAATATTAAGTGTTTTCAGACGTTCGCGGCGAGCATTTTGAACATTTACTACATTGACATTAATATTTTTTTGTTTTTTTTTTTAATTATTAAGAAATAATCAGTATTAATTATTAGGTTGTTAGTGTAATGTAGCGAATTTGTGAAATAAAAAAATTTTTTAATGTTAATTTTTGTAATAAATCTGAAAACACTTAATATTTCCGAAACAGTTGAAGATAGGTATAGGACATTATTTATGTCTAGAATTCTCTGAAGAATCCAAAAAATTAATAATATACAGGGGCTTGCATTTAAAATAAGAAAGTGGGTATTGGCCACTGTCACATGACGCACCCTATATAATTTTTTTTTTTTGAAAAAAATGCAAATCGACGTGTCCAAGCGTTTTTCCAAACACGCTCTCATTTATCCGTTATCGAATTTATTCCATTTGGCTGTTCCACACTGTATATTTCGTATAGCACCCGCACTGAACCACACCGGATATCTTCTCTTCATCGAATCAGCCCTCTTAAGGGGAACATGTTCACCAATGATAGAAAAAAGTTTTTCATAAAAGTACTCCAAGGCATAATTAACATCAGTGAATGTTTCCAAAACACTCCAATCATAAGAGCAGATAGAAGAATTCAGTTCAGAAAGGTTAGCCTTCCTAAAATGTAAATGCGAAGACTGTCGCAGATCAATGGTCAAAGCAGGGTGATAAGGATCCTCCATAACAAACGGCACCTCACAATGGGACACCGTCACATCGAGAGCACCACCTACCAACACCAGATCCAACAGTCGTTCATCCTGGTTCAGCACAGTATTAAGCTGCCGCATCCCTATCAAATCGCAGAAGTTTCTGAGCAACGTGGACTTCGAACAAGAAGAAGCACTAACAAATCCTGGAACGTTGAAATCTCCAACTACCAGAACAACCTCACCAAGAAGTTTAATCTCCAGAGCAGACGTAAAGGCCTCAAGCTGGGAGAGCGTTATGTCAGGAGGCAAATACACAATACAAATTATAAATATAATGGGTACAGTACAACGACATAAAACAATATCAACTAACGGAACAAGATTTCTTATATATTGAACGTCTATAATCTCATACTTTATATCATCAGAGAACGCAACAAGCACACCACCACCTCTAGATCTGTCAACAACATCAAACTGTCTGTTAGAACGCACAACACCATAACCAGGTGGCACGAGCTCTCCATCAAAAACCGATTCATTCAACCATGTTTCACTTACACAAATAATATCAAATGAGTAATCACAAACTGATTTCACAAATTTTGTCAACTTAGTATTGAGTCCTCTTGCATTCTGATAGTACACAGAAACACCAGCCACGAACGTACCATGTTCACCCGCCGAAGACGAAGCAATCCCATCGGGGCAACTCAGTTTTCCGAGATTGAATTCACTATAGTGGGAACTCCATTAATATGCCTTATTCTCAGTTGTGTTTCACCAGAAGCTGAACGATGGTCCAGTTCAGACTTGACGGCTCTGAATACCGCCATTTGATGAGGTGTCCTATCTGGAGAAATGGATACATTAGGAAATTTGGTTTTTACTCTCTTAAACTTCCTTAAAATGCGCTGAATCGAATCTGGAGATGGCAAACGTACCCTTATAGGGCGAGAGCGCAATTCTATGGTGTTATCGAATTTACCAAGCCTAATGGGTGTAACGGCCTGCTCAGGAATTTCACACTCCCTTAAAATATTGAGGACTAGATTTGTGTCCTCTCGGCCGGGCTTTAGCCGATGACTTGCAAACAAACAAGAGGGCCGCGGAATAACAATAAATGGAAAGGATGGGATACACCAGTGTGAAGACAAATATAATCTAGCAGCCTAATTGTTGGATGCACACCGTACATACGTAAACGCAATATCTACCAGAGGCGAATATCCACATGTGACGCTGAACAACATTTATCAGATAAGCGTACCGGATTTCAGAACAAAATAAACACTTCTCAAGCAAATGAATAATATAAAATATCTCAATGTCAACTATCAATATCAACTGAAAATTAAATAAGAGAAAGTAATCCACAGTTTACTTGCCACCTTCCTCAGATAATAATAATTATCAGGACAAATCCCATTCACGCAATCACGAAATCAAAGAAGCACTTCAGAACACAACCGTACCGTACGAAACAATCAATATCATTGCATAACATAATAATGCTATGTATATTTGCATGAAGCTAATTAATGCATTTGCCGAGGCAATTTCGTTTCATAAAGACCCAACTATTACTACATAGGAGAATTAATTATTTCATAGTAAAATGTGAGCCTTATAATGTACAAGAATATTTTGAATTTCGTAAAGCAGAAAGAACGTGTTTTCTTTAGTGTAACTATTGTTGACATTTCTTGCTGTACAGATCTCTGTACTTTGAATTGAATAAACTCTATGTATCTATCTATCTATTGTGGTGGGGGTAACATTGCAATGCGACCATCACCATCAACAGCTTGCCTTCCAGTTCTAGAATTCTGATGAACCCCAATGTGTTGGCCTCCTCATTTTCTTTAATTCCCGAGTGACTAGGAACCCAGACCAAGGAGACCCTGTTATTCTTGCCTACTTCATTGAGTTTTCTTCGGAACTCCCATATTAGCTTACACTGGATAACATGGGAGCTCAGAGCTTTAATAGCAGCTTGAATGTCAGAATGGATTGCCTTATCACACCTCTGATAGTTTCTTTCTAGACTCACTTCCACGCTTCTTTTGATTGCTAATATTTCTACTTGAAAGACGCTTGTATAGGAGCATGGCGATAGTGAGAATTCGGTGCCTGCCCCGTTTACTCCAGTGCCACATCCTATATTGGATTTTGAACCATCTGTGTACCATCAAATGGCATTTTTTTAAGAACTTGGGGTGGTGGATTCACTATCCCAGTCTTTCTTCCTACCTAGTACGTAGTGAAGTTCTTTTCGATGCTTATTTTCTTAATCATTTCGTCACTAGGAAGATTGGCTGATGAAATATGCCTGGTAAGAGAACCAGGCTTTCTGGTTTTTGGCGTTCTTGTTGCTCGGAACTGTGACGACCTTTTCTACCCTACGGACTTTTCCTCGGGCGCCAGTTGCAAATTTTGTTCCAAGGTTGCAACTCCTTGTCGTACACTTCCCTTTTCCCCAGGTAGCCTTTACACAGTTGGAGAAGGGTTCACTACAATCTATGGTGTAAGCGATTGAGTGGTACCAGTTTCTTTCGGATAATGCGGTCTTGATAAATAATGTAATAAAACTCACTATAACTATGTACAAATATATTACAATATCACTACCATTCACTGTCTGAAATATGAATATATACAGTATACACGGTCAAAGGCAGATGATAAATGTGATGTAAGGTATACTACAGCAGTGAATGTCAACGGTGATTGCGGAGGTGAGAATAGCGAGCAGAGCGGGTAATATAAGCAGTAAAAGCATCAACAGGACCACAGGACAGACAATGAGAGCATACAGTACCAAGTGAAAGTGCTGAAGGTAATAAAAATTTAGGGTCCCTTTGGCTATAATAGATATATGCTTGTGTTCCCAACTTATTAACGTCACAAAATAATCGGTCCCTATGTTTCGGGCGGTCAAATATCTTGTTCACGGTTCGGCAATTCAAACCCGAATACCAGACCGAGTAACCCACCTCGTGCTAGCACGATATGGACATTCACCTCAATCCAATTATTCGAGGATACCTCAGACGCAACACCGCTTCTAGTTCAACCCCTAAAATGCCAGGGCTCGGTCGCTGAAACACTAGGGTCTGAACAGGAAGTTGTCGGAGTGACGTCCTACAACGCTCACAAAGATAATGAAATAAAAATTAAATCCCGGACAATTCAACAAAACAATAAACTAGCGGGGTGTCTGAGGGTTGTTACCCTTGCTCACAGCTCGGCTTTCAAACTCGAATACCAGACAGAGTAACCCACCTCGTGCTAGCACGATATGGACATTCACCTCAATCCGATTATTCACGGATGCCTCAGACGCAACACCACTTCTAGTTCAACCCCTAAAATGCCAGGGCTCGGTCGCTGAAACACTAGGGTCTGAACAGGAAGTTTACCGGAGTTACGCCCTACAATGCTCACAAAGATAACAAATCAAAATATGATACCAGACAATTCAATCAAATAACATACAAGCGGGGTGTCGGAGGGTTGTTACCCTTGTTCACAGCTCGGCAATCAAACTCGAATACCAGACCGAGTAACCCACCTCGTGCTAGCACGATATGGACATTCACCTCAATCCGATTATTCACGGATGCCTCAGACGCAACACCACTTCTAGTTCAACCCCTAAAATGCCAGGGCTCGGTCGCTGAAACACTAGGGTCTGAACAGGAAGTTTACCGGAGTTACGCCCTACAATGCTCACAAAGATAACAAATCAAAATATGATACCGGAAAATTCAATAAAATAATATACAAGCGGGTGTCGGAGGGTTGTTACCCTTGCTCACAGCTCGGCAATCAAACTCAAATACCAGACCGAGTAACCCACCTCGTGCTAGCACGATATGGACGTTGACCTCAATCCAATTATTCAAGGATGCCTCAGACGCAACACCACTTCTAGTTCAACCCCTAAAATGCCAGGGCTCGGTCGCTGAAACACTAGGGTCTGAACAGGAAGTTTACCGGAGTTACGTCCTACGATGTTCGCAAAGACAACGATTAATTCAAAATAAAATACCAGGCACTTCAATAAAATAATACACCAATGGGGTGTCAAAGGGTTGTCACCCTTGCTCACAGTTCGGCAATTCAAACTCGAATACCAGACCGAGTAACCCACCTCGTGCTAGCACGATATGGACGTTGACCTCAATCCAATTATTCAAGGATGCCTCAGACGCAACACCACTTCTAGTTCAACCCCTAAAATGCCAGGGCTCGGTCGCTGAAACACTAGGGTCTGAACAGGAAGTTTACCGGAGTTACGTCCTACGATGTTCGCAAAGACAACAATCAATTCAAAATAAAATACCAGGCACTTCAATAAAATAATGCACCAACGGGTCGTCAAAGGGTTGTCACCCTCGCTCACAGTTCGGCAATTCAAACTCGAATACCAGACCGAGTAACCCACCTCGTGCTAGCACGATATGGACGTTGACCTCAATCCAATTATTCAAGGATGCCTCAGACGCAACACCACTTCTAGTTCAACCCCTAAAATGCCAGGGCTCGGTCGCTGAAACACCAGGGTCTGAACAGGAAGTTTACCGGAGTTACGTCCTACAATGTTCGCAAAGATAACAATCAATTCAAAATAAAATAACGGACACTTCAATAAAATAATACACCAATGGGGTGTCAAAGGGTTGTCACCCTCGCTCACAGTTCGGCAATTCAAACTCGAATACCAGACCGAGTAACCCACCTCGTGCTAGCACGATATGGACGTTGACCTCAATCCAATTATTCAAGGATGCCTCAGACGCAACACCACTTCTAGTTCAACCCCTAAAATGCCAGGGCTCGGTCGCTGAAACACTAGGGTCTGAACAGGAAGTTGTCGGAGTTACGTCCTACAATGTTCGCAAAGATAACAATCAATTCAAAATAAAATACCAATAATTCACTAATGGAGTCGGATCACCCTGTATACAACAAAGTCGGAAATAAATTCTTTAAGCTAATTTGTTAACCTGACTAATTATCAAGCATCTGACCTGACTCGGAACGAATGGAAATGAAGGAACACAAGCAATACGGAAAATAAACGGCAAGCCAAAGGGCCCACGGAATGCTTACCAAAATCAGAACTCACTTTCACTCACAAGTTACGGTTAAAATAGAGTCTCTTTCTCGTACAACGGTAATCAAAATCAAAACTACGGTTTATCGGTATTTTCGGAAAAATAATTCGGTTATGATATTCGGTGCAATTAATCTTCAAAAATCGGAAATCTATCAAAAGTTTATACGTCTTAACTCGGAAATCTAGCGAAAAGTCCTCGACGTGTCCTACTCGGAAATTTAGCAAAAGTTTTTAATTTTGACTCGGACAGCCCTTTTATAGACTCGGTCGGATGGCATGTCACATGATCTCAAATTCGTCTAATGTTGAAGGGAGGTGGATTTTGGACGTCTCTGATTGGTCCGACATTATGTCATTTATTCTAGAAGGAATTCGAACACTCGAGAGCATAAACAACGGACCTCCAGTTTTTGCGCCTTTTCATCGCAGAATTATCTTTCCGCATCTGGCAAAAAACGGCGATAAGCGATAAACTGGAGTTGACGGATTTTTCTACATAGGCTGTGATTTTAAAATGCATCCGAATAATCGGAATGATTTTAAATTCCCTACATGAATATTTTCTCGATATAATTAATTCTCTCATTTAAATTATATGGAAACGGACTGAACGGAAGTTTCGAATTTCCTTCATGAACGTATCTTACGGTATGACTCTACGGAATAAATGCAGGAATTATCTCGAAATGAAAAATCTTGGAAACAATATCCTGAATTTATTTAGTAACGAAAAAAACACTTCGTTACAGAACAGAGTGCTTATCAATTTGCCCAAATGTTTGTAATTTTCGAATTTTTTGATGAAAATGGTCTTAATCGATTTGGTTCGACTCACTAATCAAGAATCCGTAGTCAAAATCGATTATGTCCGGCCAGTGCGGCCGTAGACACGATAATACTCGAACGGAATGAGCTAGACAGTTGAAATTTACTAAATAGGTTTGGGAGATAAATATCTCGGTTAAGTTCGTTATTGGGCAAAATCGGACGGATGAATTTTTGAAATCAATTTTTTTAAGATGCAGTTTCATCATAAGAATCCATTGATATCACTCTCAACTCTAACAAGCTAATACTTTCGGAGATATAATTTTTCAAAATTTCAATAATACATCGTACTTCTATGTTTTCACAGAATGCGAATTGTATCTGTCTGTGTTCTATCTTTGTTCACTGTCAGACATGTTTGTTCTAAGAAACAAAGTATGATTGAATGCAAAATGACCAATTATAGGATATTATAATTACCCCTACCCTATATGCCCTTGAATAATCAATATGATGGAAATAAACAATTTGGTAAGTTCATCAAATTGGGTTCAGAATATTTTCAGTGAAAACAAAACTGGAATATTAGCTAAGTTTCAATTGATATAATATAAAGTAGATTTGAGGAATGAATATCTCGGATAAGTCCGTTATTTAATTTTAATTTAGTTTCTTTTATGATGCAGTTCTCTGTTCAAAAAGAGGGATCTTACAGCTGGAAGTCTCCTTCTCCGAGTAAACGGAATCCCTATGGTCTATCATTAAAGGATACTTTGGGAGGTTCAGTGGACCCTCGGTAATCCGGCCCCCGTCTTATCCGGGGCCCCTTGTAATCCGACATGCCTAAACTGTTGAATATGTACATTTGTAAGGGGGGGCATATATCTGTTCAAATTTTGACCACCGGTGAATTCGAATCTGACAATACTTATTGCATTCTATTCACAAAATTCAGTATATCATCTCCGTTGAACGAAATGAATCGATTTACGCTTGACCAACTTTGGGATTTATTGGAAATTAATTTCCAAAACAAAGACAATTGGGCGGAAATTGCACGAGAATGTCGTACAAAATTTGGTCGCAAAGACGGACCAAAATTGACGTATTCGGGGCTTAGAAAACCCACACGTGGTCTTAGAGAGGCCAATGCACCCATTACGAGTGAGTGTTTGGTGCGGCTTGTGGAGCGGAGGCATCATTGGCCCATATTTCTTTGAAGATGATGACGGCGCAACCATTACGGCCTATCGATGCATGATAATAGGTGCCCTATTAGTTCGCAACTGATGGAATTAAGTTTCCTAGAACTCCTCCGGTTGGGCATTCAGGGTGCTAAGTCACGCTGATGATTGGCAACAACCATGAAACCGCGGTTTGTGTCTGCCCTTGAATGACGCTTTCCTCTTTGGAGGAACACTGAGCGATGAGGTGACCTAGCTCGGCTCACGCGATATATTTGTTGACAGTTAAAATCATTGAATATTTCACCGTTTGTCTCCTTTAGTTATTGGCAGTCAGCCACAGTTCACCTCATTGTATGTTCCATGGAGATCACATGATGAATTGGAACAAAGATTTTGATGACAGAGTCTGATGTCATTAAAAGGAAACTAAAGTAGTCGACTTGTATTTTGTTAAACAGATAATGTAATTTTGCAAATTTCTGAATTGCAATTGACCATAATATGTGGTTGAATTTGTTGAAGAAGGAGTTGTTACTTGGAAACGTCTATGTAAAATTAAACCGTTGCTATGTTATTTTCTAAGACTGTCACTATGACAATTTTCGAAATTCGGAATAATGTCAACAAAATATTAATTTTGAAGATTTTCGCTTGGTGTCTGAAGGAGACTGATTTAGTCTCCGAAACGTTACTAAATGGTTGTTTTATCGTTTATATTGTTTCATTACTTTTTGCGAGGCAACATTGTTCTATATATTGCGTCTGACAAATATCTTGTGTTTTTAATACAGAAGCAATTTCAAAATAATACATTTTTTATTTTATAGATATTTTGGGAGTTTGGGAGGGAAAACCCAGAAAGGAACCGTTTAGTGATGTATACACCTCTCAAAGTATCCTTTAATGATTACTTAATCGCTGCGTATGTTTCATAATGGGAGTCAGAAATGGACTTTCGTATATACATTTAGAATAGTCATAGACACCAAATTGACATTGTGGTAAATTACGTGGGATATTGAATTACATAATATTTCAGTGCCAGATCGAGAGTCAAAGGATATCTGGAAATTTACCATGCTCTTTTTCCTGATAGTCCTGAATTAGCCCCCCAATCTGGAGAAAGTTCAATGGATTCAACCGAGAGGGAATGGGAGATCATACATGATGGAAGAGAAGAAAGTGTAGCTGTATGTAACTTTGACGTGTTATTGAAATTCCTTTCATTATTCATTATTTGCATGAATCAGTACCTACAATAAATATTATTTATCTGATGGCATATCATAATGGTCGCGTTCAGCAGAACCAACAGTTGCGGAACAGTTGTCTCATTTCGATGATTTTTCTGCCGAACGGTAAGCTCACTTTGGAACATGTTGAGTAGCGGTTGTCATTTTAAGGAGCGTAGATTTTTTCCGCTCAGTGTCGGTAACATGTCAATGAAAAATTATATACGATTTACACTTATTTATTCAATATTGTGACGCGTTTCGTCGACACAGCGACTTCATCAGACTACATCATACTAAATTCTTAACATGTTATTATCTCCCTATACCTAGATGACATGGACACAGAATCATTTAAAACTAATTACATGAGAAACTTTTTTAAAACAAATTACATAATAGACTTATTTAAAACCAATTACATGAGATTTCACTGCTGGTTTCTTTGTACACATTAACAATAATTCATTCCTAATGCTTTTATAAATTGATTCTCTATTTGAATAGATTGAGTAACGGTGAAAAATTTAGATCTAATTGTTCATTAACTAAATTACCCGTATGTTTTTCCCTATTTATTTCGACTATTTCCCAGTAATTGAGTTGCGCACCTTTATTCAAATTGTGTAGAATTTTGAAATCCGAGTTAAACTTATGTCCTTCTGCTAATAAATGATTCGAATAATTTGAATTAATTTGAATTAATTTTCGAATCATTTATTAGCAGAAGGACATAAGTTTAACTCGGATTTCAAAATTCTACACAATTTGAATAAAGGTGCGCAACTCAATTACTGGGAAATAGTCGAAATAAATAGGGAAAAACATACGGGTAATTTAGTTAATGAACAATTAGATCTAAATTTTTCACCGTTACTCAATCTATTCAAATAGAGAATCAATTTATAAAAGCATTAGGAATGAATTATTGTTAATGTGTACAAAGAAACCAGCAGTGAAATCTCATGTAATTGGTTTTAAATAAGTCTATTATGTAATTTGTTTTAAATAAGTTTCTCATGTAATTAGTTTTAAATGATTCTGTGTCCATGTCATCTAGGTATAGGGAGATAATAACTTGTTAAGAATTTAGTATGATGTAGTCTGATGAAGTCGCTGTGTCGACGAAACGCGTCACAATATTGAATTAATAAGTGTAAATCGTATATAATTTTTCATTGAGTTAATATGGATTTGCATCAAGTAAAAGCCACAAGCATAAAATTTTTTCGGTAACATGTTGTAAGTTTGACAGTTGTGACATTTATTTTAAAAATAAGGAGCGAAAAAATGGATACTGGACATATATTTTCGACGGAAAGAATTACCTACATTTCGGGACATTCTAAAATGGTCTTTGAATAAATCACCCATATATTGAGGAATAGTCTCTTCATAAAAATTCTGATTCCTGGGAACAATTTCTCTGTTTTCATCTTCTAATGAAGGCAGAGGTTGAGCCAATAATTCAACAAGTTCACTTCTTATGTTGTCCGTAATATTATCATCTTCGAAGAGTAATGAAATGATATTTGGATTCATGATTGAATATTTATTTTTGTGACAGGCAATCAAAGAAAATTCGAATCACCTAACCTGAACTTCAAACATCTGTGATTTCCTGACAAAAGGAGCTGTCCGTTCGGCAGAACACGATACCGCTACCTATCGGTAGCGTAGCGGTTCATGCTACCGATCTTTCTGCTGAACGCGACCAATGACAACGTTATGTCACTCAATTTTGATGACATAAGAAAGCTCATTAGATACTTAGTCCCTTTAATGAATTCATTATGGTACCATAATGAAATTCTATGGGAATACATGTGATGGCGAGATCAAAAAAGTTTATTCAAAATGCATTACTATGTACAAAATTATTTATTATGAATGGTTAAAGAGCAATTACTTCAATTTGCAATATTAATTCCAAATGGATTCTAGAGTTATAAATTCGCCATGTCGTTTCACGGTGCACAGATCAGCTCCAGGATCAGCCAAAAATGAAGCAGACGATCGCTCGAAAACAATCAGCCCTATTCTGTAACTTCAAATCGAATAGAGAAGGTAAGGATCGAATAGAAATACAACAGTCAAATCCAAATCGCTTCAAATTGGTATTCTGTAACTCTACTTGAATTCTATCATCGAGATCTGAAATAGAAATCGAATAGAAATGCTCTCTACGACCTAAACCATATCGAAATCGCTTTACGAGATCGGAACCATGAACTGAATCATGCGCATTGTGCCATCACCGTATTTTGACATTTCAAATCGACAAATGAACGGAAAACTTTAACAGGTTACTCGCTAGAAGAAGGTTATTTTTAAACAAGTGTCGATAAATCACAGTAAGAAGCATGGATATCATGTATGAATTACGTTCAGCGATAGAACAAGAACTCGAACAGTAACTGTTCAGAATGGAACGTCGGGAAGTGAGGGATACCAGTAATCCTTTTAGAGTCCCAGAAGAAATTTTTAGGAAGCTTTACTGTTTACCTAAAACACTTGCTCTCGATTTTATAAATGAAATCAGTTCTCACTTAGAACAACCAATTAGGACGACTTGTGTGCCGAATCATTTGAAGGTATTGGAGGATTGTAATATTCTTCTTTCTGTTTTTAAATTTCACTGTTTCAGGTTTTATGTGCTCTTCATTTTTATTCTCATGGAAGTTATCAAAAATTTATTGGCCAAGACCTTTTTTTGAGTATTAGTCAAACTATGGTTAGTCGGTGTATTGAAGAAGTGAGCAAAGCAATGACGCAGCATTTAAGTGAAAGATATATTCAGTTTCCACAAACTCCAAGGGATAAATTGAAAATAAGCCAGGGATTCATGGAAAAATTGAATATTCCTGGTGTGATTGGCTGTGAAGATTGCACACACATAGCGATTACGGCACCCCCGAATGATGACAGTGTGCACCCCGGTTTCGCATATCTGAATAGGAAAGGTTTCCATAGTATTAACTGTCAAATCATATGCGACTCGAACATGAAAATATTGCATTGTAATGCCTGCTATCCTGGCTCTATGCATGATTCTGCCATATGGACCATGTCGAATGTTTTCGATCATTTTCAAGACGCATATATCAATAACAACGAACGTGGTTTTTGGTTACTCGGAGATTCAGGATATCCCTTGCAGCCTTGGCTTTTAACACCAATAGAAGGCGCAGCAGCAGGAACACCTGAGGGGCGTTATACCAAGGCACACATAACATTGAGAAATGTTATTGAAAGGTGCAATGGAGTATTGAAAATGAGATTCCGGTGCTTGTCGAAACAACGGGTATTACATTACAACCCAATTAGTACCGCATACATTAAATATGCTTGTTGTATTTTACATAATATTCTGAGAACATACAATATAGATGATAACATTGAGAATATAGAAGCTGACGATGAAATAAATAATAACAATTTAGAGGAAATTGCTGCAAACATGAACTTTTTAGCTCAAGGTAGGAGAACGAGGGATCAATTGATAAGAAACTATTTTACCTGACATGTAAATGGCTGAATTGAAATCTTAATATTTTATTCGCTATTTTTAATTTACTCATGTAACCTGTCAGTATCGACTAATTTGAATAACAAAACTATATTTTTTCCGCCTTGTTGGTGTTTTAGTTTGAATATACATCTCCTTAAGCTATAAAGAAATAGGAATGCTAGATCTTTTTGAACACTGTGGGTCCTTGGGCTTTTCAGTTACGAGATCCACCTTTTGAATTGAATCGTCACAAGAATAAAAATCGCGCAATCCTACTTCCTAAAAAACTATATTTTGGAATTTCTGTGCATTGACTACTATATAAAAGTTGATGAAGCAAAATTTTTATCACTTAGAACAAGGAGTAATTTCTCATCAAGAAATCATTTGACATGATAACTGATGGGGTGATTGTAATAGGAGTAATACGATTTATTGGAAAACTTACAATAACTAAGTTGAACAAATTATGAATTCTATTCATTTTGGCATCCAGCCTGAAGCTTCTTCTCCTCTAATAATAATTTCCTTTCCTCCAATTGCAATTTTCTTTCCAGAATATCCAGCTCTCTAGTTTTATTCCTTGATTCTACGAGCCGCATTTTCAGCTCGTTTTCTTTCAATTCCAATTCTCTTTTTTTAGCGCTTTCATCTGTTCTGAGGAATTAATTAGTCTCTACTATTCTGTTTTTAGTATCGTATAGGTACTTATTCCCAGCTTCAAAGGCCTCAGCTGCATTTTGTAGATTACTTGCTTTCATAGAACAAATTGACACCATATAAATTCTTCACCACTTATCGATTATATCTGTAGGAATCTTGGGAATAGGTGACAAATAAAATCCAGCATTATATTCTTGAATTTCTATCTACATCAATGCGACGTTTCGGCCAAGGATTCTGGCTATTTTCAAGCCTACAATAAATTTTCAATGCAGTGTGGTTTTCCTTGTTTCAGTGTTTTATTTGATTTTAAAATGATGCATTGTAAATTTATTGTAGGCTTGAAAATGGCCAGAATCCTTGGCCGAAACGTCGCATTGATGTAGATGTAGATAGAAATTCAAGAATATAATGCTGGATTTTATTTGTCACCTATTCCCAAGATTCCTACAGATATAGAACAAATTGATTACATGTTTAAAGGATACAATCATGCTGGAATATATAAACACCAACCTGTTTTTCTTTCATATTTCCTTGATGTTTCACCATCTGCAACGTGTAATTTTTTTCTTTGGACAGCAATTGGACTGCCCGATCTTCTTGAAGACTGCGGTTCTGGGGGTACTTCTGTGATCATATACACAGTCTCATTTAAATCAATAAAATATTGACTTTCTATACCTACTTCTTCCACTTCAGCACCTTGTACGGTTACCCACGTTATTGGAGACATTAGTTTTTTTTCGTTCTCTGTCAACTCCTTTGCCTCAGAAGAACCTCCTCCGGTTTTCAATTGCCCCTTGTGGTAATCCCTGGCCTTTTTTTAGTATGACATTTCCAGTCAATAAATGTCTGAAAATGAACATAATTATATAGGCATACTTCTTCAAATAAATTCCCATCAGTACTAAGTTTACCTTTTTCCAGTGAGATGAGGTTTTCGAAGGTCCATTTCCGAATGCATTCAATTGGTTAGTTACCTCCATAAATTTTCAATTAGCTTTCTTTCAGCCTCCAATGGCTTGGTTTTACGATACACAATCACTCTTTTTTCGGCCATGAAATTCACCAACATTGCTAATTGTTCTGGAGACACCTTTTTCTTGGTTGAGGATTCTTCTTTTAAATACATCTTGCTATCTTGCTTGACTTTATCAACTATTTAAACTCTTCAGTATATGGACTGACCACGTTGCTTACAAAATTTGAAAAGGGGTTATTTCACAGCAGTACTACCATAAGCCGCTTTTTATTCACAAAAATCTTTTCCTTTCTTGTTTTTAACCAAATCATGTTAAAATTCATAAAGGTAAACAGATTCTTTATCTTCATGAAATTTGCTAGGTTAAGGTAACAAAAATATACAAACTGTCCGTGGTTATTAAGGGCGAGATTCGCATGCGCATGCAACGTTGCCGGTATCTTCCAAGAGCGTCGATTAGAAATAAGAATTCCGATTCTGTAGCGTCTTCTATGTTGGTTATAGAATACCAAAATTTGACGCGATAGAAGAGATACATTCCGATTTGTCAGATTACGATCCGATGCGTTCATTTCTATCCGAGTTACAGAATCGGGCTGATTGTCCGGTATATTCTTCAGGGTGAGGTAAACTAAAAAAAGTAGCAATAACTTTTGGCATTTTACCAAAGGTGTGAAATCCAACGGGTTATTTAATGCATTTATTATTTTTATAAGTGACAAAAAAACGTCGGTGGTTCGTCTTGCAAGGTCGTATTTTCACATAAGGTAAATGTCCCAATTATCGACAGTGTCCCAATTATCGACAACTTCCGTTTATTTTCCATAAAACAAGACGAAGAAAATTTCCTTACAAATTTTAATTCAACAATTATCTAGTTTATAGTTTCTTGAACGAATTTGTTCACACCATTTATTTCTCTTAAGCATCCTCAGCGAAAAATCATCTGTTAATTGGCCGAATGTCGGTCTTCATCGAGTGAGCAATGTTTTCCTTGCTATTCTGATAAGTCCACACTCTTCATCTATGTCTCCACAGATTCAACGGATGCAGGTGAAATTTAATTTTTTGAAGAATAATTAACTTGAGACGATTAACTGTATTCAGTTCTATTAAAAAAAATTTAATGTGTATCATATTTTATGAGAAATTTGTGTGTCGATAAATGGTACTTCTGAAACATATTGTGTCCCAGATATCGACATCTATGTCGATATTTGAGTCGCTGAGGATGATTTTTGATTAACTTTCAGAAACGTTAACTCCATTTTCCTGGATACGATTGTTTCGTTATCCTACCCAAAAGATCCACAATTTTCAGTATACCAATTATCGACACACTGTTTTCCATCGAATTACATGATAAAAGTACAACAAATTTTGATGTCGATACTACGTTCAACACTATGTCGATAAAAGGTGCAATATTCTGTCGACGGCTGAGACTCATACCATAAGTAAAAATAATCAATTATATGGAGAACTCATTAAACTATTTTTGTTATCTTTTGATAATCAGCGCATAGAATATTCAAAATTGCTCTCAGTACTGATCGACATTCGATTGTGGTCCATTTATATGATTTAATCATCCATTTTTTCATGACTGTCGATCATACGCACATTTATGTGGGGATAATTGGTCATATTTAGTTTCCAGTTATCTCATGATTACAAAATGTCTAGAAGACTGCAATGCACACAATGAAAAATACTGTGTCCCGTCGGAAGCAACTTCTGACGCAAATAATAATTTTGAATCGAGTAGAATAGAAATCGCTAACTTTTCCCTGAATTCGTCTCTCTTGGATGTAAGGGAAGAGAATTTGGGTGTAGATTTACTACTGGATTGTTATGACCGTGATTACTCCGACACTGATATAAATGTTTGTGGGCTACATCAAGATATGAATGGTAAGAATGGGGGGATTACAGATTATCTTTTTGAAGCCCAATTTCTTGGTGAAGCAAGCATACAAAATGCAAAAAATAGTGAATCAAATGAGAGAGCCCTTGAAAATGACACAAAAGAAAATTGAGTTAGGACAGAGGAGAAACACGTAGGATTACCGAGCCTAAATAGTTGAATGAACGTGGCTTATAGGAAGTATCTGAAGTGAAAACGTTAATTTCTAAGGATTAACCAAAGATCATCAAATATTTTTCATATTAAGCAGAGAATTTATATATCTCATGTTTTTTTAATTTTTGTGAACATTTTTAAACTGTTATTTTCACTAAATATATCAATATATCTTTAAATACAAACATATTATTGATGCCAAAATCTGGATTTCCCAAAGTGTCGATATTTGGTGCACATGTATGTCGATGATTGGTAATTCATATTTTTCCGGTGTCGATAATGGGTACATCTGCTTTGAGACACCATTAATTTTTTTTATAATATTTACCCCTTTCAATATGTTCGTTTTTTGTACTTTAATCAAAAAAGGGGGTTCAGAGAAGTAGAAGCAGAATATTTCATTCATATAAAATTATTCTTTGAAGTCGAAATGTATTAGACACTTTGAGGAACACGCTATTGTGTCGATAATTGGGACATTTACCTTATTGCCTGACAAGTTCTACCATATTCAATCCTGAGATATTCCCCGACGTCACGAAAAATTCTCGCATCAACTTCGTTTTTGTATTTGGTAAAGTAATTCTAACAACGGATCCTTCATCTATCACATTTTCAACAAGCATTTTCGTCAGTTCCTCTCTTCTGCATGCTCCACTTGGTCCAATTTAGGGAATCCAATCCCGCAAATGCTGGATCCCGCAAATGCGGGATCCCTCTGAAATTCTGCGGGATCAACATTGCGGAATTTTCCGTGCGGGATTTGCGGGACTCAATATTAAAATTCCGTATTCGACAATGAAAGCGCAAACGTCCCAGAAAAAGAAAAAGTACTTTTTCGTTCGCTGTGGTCACTATGAATAACGGCATGATACGATTCAATATAAACATAAGTGCCTATAAGAATATCTGTCAGTTTTAGAGTTATACCCACCTGAAATTGGGTTGTTATTTCCTTAGAAACTCGAAAAATACAAAACTGATTAAATTCAAACATGGTTATTTGTTGTACAATGCCAACGCAAAATTCTTGCAAAATTTCGTGAGGATCGTGTCAGTAGGAAAATTTTCAAGAAATCATTGCAAATTATGGAAAACAATTGTATATATCAGTAACTATTCCTCCGACATCGCTGGAATTTTGCGAGAGCCTTCAGAACCTAACTCTACTGCCAAGTTCCAAGTTTGAACACGATCGGATATATATTGTTGGAGATTCCAGCAGCCTTGTGTGAGATCAGTAGATGGAGATATGACTGTTGCCTCGGGAACTTGCGAACGAACGGAGATCGGGACTTGCAATTTTCAGGGTATGTTGCGTATCTGAATGGGAGAGTTGAAGTTCGTTTACGGGCATAATCGGTCCAACTGTTTCGGAGTTATATCCACCTGGAATATTATTTCCTCGATAACTCAAAAAATATTGACTCGATCGAATTGAAGCTTGGTAACTAGTTGTAGAAAACCTGTATTATACAGTTATTATACAGGGTGTTTCCTAAACATGCGGCAAAAATTCAGGGGGTTGTTCCTTGGACTATTTTAAGCATGTTTTGTCCTTGGATGATTTTTGAAAAACCTCTTTGTTTCGAAGATACAGGGCGAACAACATTTTTCATATTTTTAAAATTAATAATAGTTTAAATAAAAATGCGTACCGCACTGTGTTTACTAAGTAGGTACAATTTATTTTTAAATTTGTTTAACAACATTCCAATTACTAAAAACGGCCAGTTTTTTGACTAAAAATTGATAAGTGCAGATGGTAAAGGAATACAGATTAAACACGGTTTTCATTTGAATTCGTTTTGTGATGTATTAGCAATTAACATTTTATCTTTGACTATTATGAATCGCTATACAAACGCCGAGATGACTGACATGCATTTCATTTATGGACTTGCTGATGGAAATTCATTAAAAGCTAGGAGGTTGTACATTGAACGATTTCCTGGGCGTAATATTCCTGACAGAAAATTGTTTCAAAATATTCATCAACGTCTGCATGAAACAGGCGCATTGAAAAAAATGGGGGGACCAGGAAAACCAAACACAGTAAGAACGGTGGAACTGGAAGAGAATGTGCTGGACATGATCGAAGAAGACCCTAGTACTTCTACTCGAAAAATTTCCAATACTTTGAATGTGAGTAATAAGACTGTTTGGAAAATTCTTAAAGACAATTTGTTATACCCATACGATATGCAACGCGTTCAGGCACTTATTCCTACTGATTTTCCCCCACGTATTGCATTTTGTCAATGGCTTTTAACCACATTAGTTCAAATTCCTCAATTACTGACGCTGATTCTTTTTACCGATGAAGCGAATTTCTCAAGAAATGCAATAAGAAATTTTCATAACAACCATGTATGGGCCGACGGAAATCCACATGAGGTAATTGAAGATCGTTTTCAACATCAGTTCTCATTGAATGTTTGGGTTGGTATTGTGGGTGACTGCCTAATAGGGCCGATATTTTTACCAGAAAGACTTACCGGGGACGTGTATCGCAACTTTTTAGAACAAACGTAACCTCTGTTTTTGGAGGATGTACCATTGGCAATAAGACATGCAATGTGGTTTATGCACGATGGTGCACCAGCGCATTTTAGTTTGGTTGCTCGTGAGTTTTTAACATTAACATACGGAGATCGCTGGATTGGAAGAGGTGGACCTCATTTATGGCCTGCTCGTTCCCCGGACTTAAACCCCTTAGATTATTTCCTATGGGGCCATCTAAAATCATTAGTTTATACCACTCCAGTAGAAAATGTGGAAGACTTGCGAAATCGGATCATTGCTGGGTGTAACTTAATAAGAAATGATCCTGGTGTTTTTGAAAGGGTTCGGCAGTCAATGAGGAGAAGATTGGATGCTTGTATGCTGGGTAGAGGTGGTCATTTTCAACAGTTTTTGTAGGTTGAGTTGAATTTTCATGTAATTTTTCATAATAAAATGTTATTATCCAAAATTTTGTTTCCCCTATATCTTCGAAACAAATAGGTTTTTCAAAAATCAACAAAGGACAAAATATTCTTAGAATAGTCCAAGGAACAACCCCCTGAATTTTTGCCGCATGTTTAGGAAACACCCTGTATAATACAGGATAATGGACAATAGAACATACGCGCAAAAGCTCCAGACTTCACGTCAGTGCTTGCACCAATTTTCATTAGCATGTTTAATAGTTTGAGTATAAAGAGTAACACATCACTCAATAAGTCCGTAGGATAACTAAGAAAAACACATTTTCTTGGCATTATTCGATCTTATTCATCAACACACATTCCTTCAAAAGTTATACAATCAGTCCAAAGCCGCTCTAGCATTTCGACACCTTTTTGCGCGTATGTTCTGGGGAACATCGCGTTATAGTTTTGCCCAAATGTGAAATTTGATTCTGTGGTGCCGTCCGGCCGTCCGGCCGTTGCCACCATAACTTGAGAACGGAAAGAGCTAGCGACTTTAAGAGTAGATGGCGCATCCCAATACGACGGACAAGTTCGTTAATGGGTATAGTCGGCCCAATGGTTTCCGAGTAATAATTTTGTTTTCAACCAAAATAAATCCGATCGGATTTAAACTTGCTGAATAGTTGTAGAATATAAACCTAAGCACGTTTGTGAAATTTTGTGAGAATCGTGTCACTAGAAAATTAAAAAAAAAACTATAAAAAAATATTATTTATGACACGATAACCTGAGAACGGAAAGAGATAGCGGCTTGAAATTTTCAGGTTAGGTTGTGCATCTAAATGCGACATTTGAGTTCGTTTATAAGCATAATCGGCCAAACAGTTTTAGAGTTATAGCCATCTGAAATATTCTGAAATTTGGTTGTTTTTTGTTCCTCATTAACTCGAAGAATACAAAACCGATTGAATTCAAACAAGGTTACTAGTTGTAGAATGCCAACGCAAGAATTCTTGCTGAATTTCGTGAGGATTGTATAACTAGAAAATTGAAAAAAAAATAATAAAAAAAAATTGAAAAAAAATGTTATATATCATAAACTATTCGTCCGGCATGGCTGAAATATTGGAAGAGCCTTCAGAACCTACTTCTACTGCAGAGTTCCAAGTTTGAACACGATCGGATCTATATTTTTGGAGAACCGAGTAGCTTTGTGAGTTCGGTAGCTGGATGCGAATCGTCGTATGATATGTTGTCTATGGTCGTATTTCTGCGAGAACCTTCAAAATATGAATGTCATGATGACATATTTTTGCGCGTATGTTATGGGAAAATCGTGTTATTTCATCACAAATCTATGGGATATGATAGCCCTACATTAGCGGTCAAACCTGGTTTTGAAAGAGATCCTCCTTAGGAGGGGGCAACTAAATATTGAAGGGATTTCTATGAATAAGAGTGAATATCTTTGAGAAATAGAGAAGGCGATTCTTCTTCAAGAGATCCATGTGCCTTCAGAGGAGTATATTTGCGAGAGGGGGCTTTTGAAAGGTTATGTATTATTTTTAATATGATATCGCTGAAATTTTGCTGAAGGCTTCTGATCTTGTAAGGTGAGAGGCTCATTTGTGGATATTAAATCTCGTGATGGGTAGAGAGGAATTTTAGGCCAGTTTTTCTATCACTAATGAGAATATATCTTTATGTTTCACCTCATCACCTTTAGATCTATCAATGGACATTTATTGGTTAAGAATAAGTAATTGAATATTACTGGAATTTAATTGAATTTCATTCAATATGTTAGTAACTAAACTTATAATTTACTTTACTTTGATTATTTAAATATGACATTAATTCCAGTAATATTTTTCAAGAATAATTATGTATTCTTCTCCTAAAGAAGAATTGAAGGTAGACAATAATGTGTTAATTTTTTCATCATTGCTTTCTATCCTGACTTCACGAAAAAAAAATTGGTTCAAGCACTGACGTTAAGTCAGGAGCTTTTGCGCGTATGTTCTATGGTCCATTCTCCTGTATTGGACACTTTTAATCGAATTTACCATGGTGAATTCTATTGTCTGTTCTCCTGTATTAGACACTCTTAATCGAATTCACCAAGGTGAATTCGATAAAGGCTGTCCAATACAGGAGAATAGACAATAGAATTCACCATGGTAAATTCGATTAAAACTGTCCAATACAGGAGAATGGACAATAGAACATACGCGCAAAAGCTCCTGACTTCACGTCAGTGCTTGAACCAATTTTTGTAAAACGATTTGTCTTTGGCCTCAAAATAAGCTTCAGTTTCAACGATCACCTCTTCATTCGAGCCAAATTTTCTTTCCGGCGAGCATTTTTTTCAGGTCTGCGAACAGGTAGCAGTCGCTGGGGGCCAAATCTGGAGAATACGGTGGGTGCGGAAGCAATTCAAAGCCCAATTCGTGCAATTTGGCCATCGCTGCGATCGACTTGTGACACGGTGCATTAACTTGGTGAAAGATAATTTTTTCTTCTTCATGTGTGGCCGTTTTTTGGCAATATCTTCCTTTAAACGCACTAATAATGCCATGTAGTATTCGCTGTTGATTCTTCTTCCTTTCTCAAGATAGTCGATGAACAAAATTCCGTGCGCATCCCAAAATACAGACGCCATAACCTTACCAGCCGACTTTTGCGCTTTTGGCCGCTTTGGACGTGGTTCTCCGACTGCAGTCCACTCAGCTGACTGCCGATTTGACTCTGGAGTGTGGTGGTTGATCCATGTTTCATCCATTGTCACATACCGACGCAAAAAGTCCTTTTTATTCCAGTTAAACAGCTCCAAACAGCTCTCAGAATCATAGACACGTTGTTGTTTTTGGCCCACTGTGAGCAAACGCGGCACCCACTTTGAGAACAGCTTTCTCATGGACCAATGTTCATGCAAAATAGTGTGCACACTGCCTTCTGATATCTTCAAGGTGTCGGCTATCTGACGCAATTTCACTTTTCGGTTTTCCAAAACGATTCGGTGGACTTTTTTGATGTTTTCCGGTGTAACCACCTCAATTGGCCCAGAGCGTTCAGCATCGTCAGTGTCTGTGCGGCCACGTTTAAAATCAGCAAACCACTTCTCTACCGTTTGCCTCGATGGGACAGAGTACGGATAACACTTCTTAAGCCATGCTTTGGCTGTGATGATATTTTTACCCAGCAAAAAGCATGATAAATCAACAAACGAAATTGCTTTGAATTCATTTTTTTGAAAAACTCAAAAGTAGCGTCACTTGAACTTCTGTAAGTTAAACTAATCGTCGGAATGTCATGAAATTTTGACAGATATATTTTTAGGGTTAGTACTTTGTACAAATCATATGGATTATCACATAGCAACGCCATCTATGTGTCATCCTACGGACTTATTGAGTGTTGTGGTATTGTTAACTATCCTCCGAGGGATTGATAACTTAAATCCCGCGCGTTTGCTGGATTGAGATTCTGGTGCGGGATTGGATTCCCTAGTCCAATTATCATAGCAACTTTTTGGCGCTCTTGTTCCTCGGAACAGAGTGCTTAGGGGGCGTCCATACATTACGTGAAGTGTTTTTTAAAATTTTCTTAATCGTATTGCGACATACGCTTAAGATTAAATCTTAAGCATGTATAATCTGGATTAAATGGACCAAAATAGTATAATTTTTTTTTGTTTCAATCAGAAAAAAAAATTGCGTAATATTTGCCGAGACCCCTCCTCTCTCCAACGTAAGATTAATTCCATTTTTTAATTTTTCGAAAATGTATTAATATAATACCATCAGATAAAATTTTTTATGTAATACGAATCATAAACAATCATTATGGCACACGTCGCGATAACATTCACGACTTGTACCATAATGGTCGTCTTTATGATCCTTTTTACATAAATAACTATTCTCATCAATTTGTTGCTTTGAAGTATACTTACAAATATCTAAACGCAAAATTACTCAATGGAAAATCTCCATTCATGCTGATGGTTAATTTTTGTCGGATTCAGGACATTCTGAAATGTATGTTTTCGATATGAAAGAAAAAAATCCATTCCTTTTTTGCTCGCATGTTCTGGGGAACATCGCGTTATCATTTTGCCCAAATGTCTGTAATTTCTGAATTTTTTGCCGAAAATGATCCCAAACGATTGGGTTCGACTTATCGTTGAAGATTCGAGGTCAAATTTGATTCTGTCCGGCCGTTCCCACGATAACTTGAGAATGTAAAGAGATAGCGACTTGAAATTTTCAGGCTAGGTGGCGCGTCCACAAATACAACGGACAAGTTCGTTAATGGGCATAATCGGCCCAACGGTTTAAGAGTAATCATTTTGTTTTCAACCGAAACAGATCTGATCGAATTGAAAGTTGGTGAGTAGTTGTAGAATACAGACTTAGGGCCGGTTTCTGACGCATTTGAATGGAGTTTATCTTCAAATGTATTATTCCAAGTGTAACTGGATTTTTTAATCTCTTCAGAAGTGTTATTAAGAAGTTTGTAATGATTCGATTCAAACTTACCCCAAGCCTGGTCTAAGTTATCTAATCTAGTTTTGCAATTGCTGAGTGTCATTTTTGCAACACCATCCTTTTTGAAGTTACTAAAAGATCGTAATATTCTTCCTTGCAGCGAATATTGTTCAGCCAGAAGCTCAGTCATTATAAATGATAACAAATTTCCTTCAAGCAAAAAATTTATCAGAAATATATTCCAAACTTATTCTAAAAGAATGATTTCGGTAACAAATTAATTCAAAAAATCAATCAAATATAGGTATGAAATTAAATTAGAATCAAAAACGATAATCTGTAACCAGCAAAAGATATATGAAATAATAATATTTAGTTGAACCTTCAATGAAGTAAAAACGAACTTGCAGTTCAAATTAACAATAAAGCAGATTTCAGCAGTTTTTTAGATTAATAATTTATTCGTTCTCTCACAAACTAATCCAGAGATTCTTCACCAATCACCAGTTCGGATGTCGACAATCCCTCGAAGCCAACAATTGAAAATCAGCATTAATTCCATGTAGTATTTTCCAGCGAATGCGAAGTATAGAAACGTAAACAATCGAAGTAGGTGCTTATCTCAATCTCGCCTGTTTTTATGCGTTGTATCGGATTCCAGAGTACCTCCAGCAGCAACGTAATTATTCGTGAAATACACACATTTTTCTTCAGGAATATAAGAATCCTTCCAGCATCCGGTTCGATAGGACCACAATGTTTAATTTGGCAGGATAGCAATAATTTGTGAACTCCACAATTACCTTTACTTATTTATTTTCGTCAAAAACCCAGCAATCTGTAATACCTAACATATTATGTACTCTCTCATATACAAGATCTGAATGCCTTTCATATGCAAGGATAAAATACAAAAACGAAACCAATATGCGCACATATTAAGAAGCGGGGAGACAGAGACGTATGTGCAATTTTGTGAGAATCACTAGAAAATTGAAAAAAAAATATACAAAATATTATTCATCTCACGATAACTTGACAACGGACTGAGATAGTGACTTGTAATTTTCAGGCTAGGACACTCTCTTAATCGAATTTATCATGGTAAATTCGATTAAGAGTGTCCAATAAAGGAGAATGGACAAGAGAACATACGCGCAAAAGCTTCCGACTCCACGTCAGTGTTTGAACTAATTTTTTTTCAATGATTTTTCAAACATTTTCTAGTGCTACGATCCTCACGAAATTTTGCAAGAATTTTCGCGTTGGCATTCTACAACTAATAACCATATTTGAATTGTATCGGATTTCTATTCTTTGAGTTATTGAGGAAATAACAACCAAATTTCAGATTGATATAACTCCAAAACCATTTGGCCGATTATACTAGTTAACGAACCTAAATGTCGTAATCAGATGCGCAATCTACCCTGAAAACTGCAAGTCGCTATTTCTTTCCGTTTTCAAGGAATCATGAGATACATAATATTTTTTCGTAGTTTTTTAAAAATTTTCTAGTGATACAATCCTCACAAAATTTTACACACGTCTTCATGTCGATATTCTACAACTAGTTACCAAGCTTCAATACGATCGAGTCTATATCTTTTGAGTTATCGAGGAAATAATATTCGAGATTGGTATAACTAGATTTACGTTTCAGCTTAAGTGCCTCTTCAGCAAGATTGGTTTATGAAGTATAGGATAAGACATGATTGAAATGGGGAAAGAGAGGAGGGCACGAGGGCAGTTAGTTTCGGGAGACGAATGAAGCGTGATCTACGGATACGTCGGCCAAAGTTACGAATCATTAGTTATTGAGAGTAATTCTTGAAGTTTTCCTGATAAATAATCATGAATAAAAACGCGCGATTCGACATACTGATCCTCCTAAGTCTTCCACAAGGAGACCCCTCATAAGCTCTCGAAGAGCTTTCTGTGATAAATATATTATGAGTGGTTGTCAAATGATTTTCATAATTTGTATAACTGTAGAACCGGTACCCATTCCGAGCAGGACAAAGGCAACACATTATATGTTGATTTTTGTTCATCGGATAGTCCTGATTATGGATTTCCCGAAGATGCCTATTGATCACCGACACACTGCTGAATTACTTTTAGCATAGTTAGCAAATCATAGAATTCTTTCTGCAAGAAATTCAGCATTGACCACAATTTGGTACTAATAGATAATATGAAATCACTTCTATTGAAGACTTCGCTCAAGGATTCCATAATTGAATGATAATTCACTGAAATTTGAATAAACAGTGTAACGTTACGTTTTACCCTAGGGGTATTTGAGCATGAGATTCTAATACTGATTTCTCAAGGGAGGTTTGATTACCCCAGCAACAAGATTCCTAGTCAGGTTTTTAACAATATATTATAGAAAGAATTAGGTGTACAAATCTTAATTTACAGTTTCAAGGACAATCTCTCAAATTACACAGACTTATAACTACTTAATTTAAAAGAAACTGTTCAAATCGTGGCTCCACTTTCAATGCAATATGTCTCTGCGTCCATCAAATGTTCTCGGTAAGAGAATATGCCCCCAAGTCAGCTTCGTATTGTACCGCAGGTATGCTTCCAGCTCCTCCACCATAAATTAATCTCCAGGCAAATGTGGGTGCAGGCACACGTAACAGCCAAAAATTACTACAGCTTTCAGCTCCTGATTGTACTCCAGTTCAACTCAAGCTTCCGCTAATGATTGTGTCTCGGTGCAGGCCAAGCTTCAGCAAATGATTCTATTTCGAGTGCAAACAACGTGGACCCAACCAAGGATTTGTAGCAAATGTGGTCCCAACCAAGAATTGTCGTGAATATGGTCCCAACCAAGGAGCTATATGAAATTAAAGTAAATGAAAATGTGCACAAAAATTCAACAGAACTCCTTCTCGCTTCTAAAGAAAAAATATTAGGCATTTACATTATGTCGATAATCATTAGTGAACCTGAGAAGGAATTCTGCCCTGGGGAAATGAAAAGTGAAAAACAGTGCATGTGCTGTAAAACAAAATGAAGGAAGGCAATGCAATAACTCAGAAGCCAGCAAAATATTCCCCTAAAATCCAAATCTCTACTTAAACTAAAGGAACCATGAGACTTACCGAGAATAAATATTATTTATCTCGCAAACTAAAACTTAGAAAATTCACTGGGATACTCGATGACTTCAGATCAAAATTCTCAACGATATACGAAAGATGGTTTCTCGTTCAGAGAAAGACCGGAAAAGGGAACGTCAATCTGCTTCCCACATTACGCAGACACGAAGATCATAGAAGAGAAGTAACCTGACATAAGGTGACAGTCCGTCAACGTGCATTCTATGAAACCAGTGGCGTTTCAAAAGGAGAGGAATAGCATAGGCGTGCAATACGTTGCAACAGGTATATTAAAATTGCTTTTAACAAAGATATAAGCAATGAAAATTGCTTTTTAGAATTCTCAGATATATCAAAAATAGAAGTGGAGTGAGGATTATCGCTCCAATATCCAGTTGACGTTCGAACAAACGGCTTCCGTCGGTTTCACACGAGAGAGACCGCTTTTGATTGGTCCCGCACCAGTGAGAATTAATGAATGCTGGTTTAATCGGCCAAACAGCCAAATAAGTAATATTTACTAAATTGCGTTCGAAAACCGAAAGGTTGGGTATATTTTACTCCATGACTCTCGTTCGAAATGTCAGAGTATTCGACTCCTAGTTCATTTTACTCCTGTCAAAACTGACATAACTCATGAGACGGAAAACCTCGTATCTTTGTCTCATTGTTTTATGAATGTTCTGTGAGCTAATTTAATAGTTTTAATACTGCTCACTTGTTGTAGAATATTGACAAAAAGACGTGTTTAAAATACTGTAAGAACCGTACCCCAAGAAAATTTCAAAACATTGACGAAAAAAAAAATGGTTCAAGCACTGACGCGAAGTCGGAAGCTTTTGCGTGTATGTTCTATTGTCCATTCTCCTGTATTGGACACTCTTAATCGAATTTACTACCATGGTAAATTCAATTAAGAGAATGGACAATAGAACATACGCGCTCCTGACTTCCAACTTCATACCAAGTTTATCGATTATGAACCTATTTCATGATATGTCAGCTTCAAAAAGTCAGTTTATGTTAACATTTTTCTTTTGTGGAAAATCACGAATGAGCAATGTCCAGAAATTTAAAATAAACTTTGGTGCAATTGTTCAAATTAATAGCCAGAACGGTCACTCATCCAGGTACGAACTCGCCCAAGGTTTGCTTGGCTTGCAGGAAAAATAATACTATTTCTACAACATTTCCAACAATACAGATCCGATCGCGTTTAAATGTTTCGAAGGCTTAGCTTCAGTGATATCTGAACTGTGACGTAATTAAAAAAATAACAAGAAAGTTCAATGAAATCATTGAAATCGTGAATCTTTTATGAATGGTGCAAGTTATTATTTAGTTCAACATACTAGTGAGCCAGCAGATCTACCTAGCCAGCAGATCAATTATCCGGTAGATCTACATAACCGACACATCTACATAACTGGTAGATCTACATAGCCAGATAATCTACGTAACTGGTAGATCCACCTATCCTACAGATCAATTAACCGGTAGATCTACATATCCACCAGATCAATGAACCGGTAGATCTACATAACCGGCACATCTACGTAACTGGTAGATCTACATAGCCAGCATATCAATGAACTGGTAACCTTAGCCAGCAGATCCACATTGCTAGCAGATCTACGTAAAAGGTAGATCTGCATAGCAGATAAATTTATAGAGCCTGTAGATCCACCTACCCGATAAAGGTAAATATACCTAGCCAGGCCTAATGACCATTCAAATCATCAATTTTATTTTCAATATTCTATATCAACACTAAAATCGTTAATTCAGTTATCATCAACTTTCCTTGCATTAAAAATATTTGGATATTATAGCGCAATTTCAACTGAGTGAGTCCTGAGCCATCCACAAATGACCATTCAAATTATCAATTTTATTTTTAATGTTCAATATCAACACTAAAATCGTAAATCCACCACCCCAAAACCCCAATCTTCTCAGAAGAAGACTCGAGCAGTTAAACTATTCCTCGTCTGCTTATGCGAATAACAAAAAATACCCAAAAGAGGCAGTTACACACCCAGTCGTACACCGTTCAGACAAATTTTGAAAACCAATTCAAAATTCCACACATCGTTTACGCATTAATTCATTTGCCATGCTAGTAAGTAGTCCATATTTTAATCAGTTGCCCTCGTACATATCGACTTGATTCAGATAAACCCGCAAAAAACACGTTGAACGAAATCTGATCACCAGATGTTACAGATATTCCATGTAGGAATTCGAAATGAACTAATTTCTCAAGTTTGGGAGTTCAAAATTATTAATTTTTTTTTAGGCTCCTAGTGGTCTGTTCGCAGTGAAATTTTGCACACCCCAAGAGGTCATAATTCGTCACCGAAGTGCCAAAACTGAACTCAATCCGATATTTTGTTTCGGAATTTCAAGCAAAATATTCATGCTACATATCCCCACGAAATTTTGCACAAGTGTTTTCATTGGTACTTCGTATCTAACTACCGAGCTTCAATTCAATCGGATAGGTATTTTTCGAGTTAAAGTGAAAACAAAATTTAAATTTAATTTTCCAATATTTACTTTTTTTTTCTAGTTTACAGCCATTCGATCAACACAAAACTTCGCAGGCATATAAAGGTCATGATTCTACAATTGGATGCTGATCACCGATCGAGTGATCGGTTTGGGAAATATTATTGAAAAACGTTTCAACAAAAAATGGCCGTAACTCCGAAACGACTTGATGGATTTTGCCCATTAAAGAACTTGTCCGAGATATTTACGCTCCAATCATGCCCTGCAAATTTCAACGCTCTAACTCGTTCCGTTCAAGAGTTATCGTGCTAACGCCGGACCGGCCGGACGGACAGAATTGAATTTGACCTCGGATTCTTCATCAGGGAGTCGAACCCAATCGTTTCAGACCATTTTCGTAAAAAAAAACGAAAAATACAGATATTGTGACGAAATGATAAAACGCTGTTCCTTGCGAAACACGCGCGCAAAAACAGAATAAAGAGCTAATATATAATAAACATAACATAACATTTCCAGACAGAGTTCTATATTAGACTTAGACTAGTAGCCAGCAGTCCATATTTTGGGATTCAGATGAGCCAGCAGATCTACCTAGCAATAGATCCACATTTTTCTGATAGATCTACATTTTTACGGTAGATCTACCTTTTTCCGGTAGATCAACATTTTTCCGGTAGATCTACATTTTTTTCGGTAGATCTACATTTTTCCGGTAGATCTACATTTTTCCGGTAGATCTGCATTTTTCCAGTAGATCAACATTTTTTTGGTAAATCAATATAATCGGTAGGTCAATTGAACCCGTAGTTCAATGCAATCTAACGGGTCCTGTTGTGATTCTGAGAATCATTCACACACGAAAGTCCCATCGAAATATATCAGGAGTTTTTGAGTTGCTGAAAACCGAATATAGCGCTTCCTACCGAATCGTATTGTGAATCTAAGGCCTTCCGAAACACAATCACAAAGATTCATCAAAATCGGTATAACCATTTTTGAGTTCCTGTAAACCGATTATAGTGCCACCTACCGGGGAATATTGTGGATCTGGAACTTAGTCGGATACACACACAAAGTTTCATCGAAATCGGTCCAGTCGTTCTTGAGTTGTTATAAACCGAATGCAGCGCCACCTTACGGGTTTCTATTGTGACACTGAGAGCCACTCCAACACGTACACAATGTTTCATCAAAATCGGTCGAGGCATTTCTGAGTTTCTACAGACCGATAGCAGCGCCACCTACCGGGGTATATTGCGGACCTGACTCATACTCAGATACACACACAAAGTTTCATCGAAATCGGTTCAGCCGTTCTTGAGTTTCTATAAACTGAATACAGCGCCACCTACCGGCTACCTATTGTGACCCTGAGACACACTCAAACACGCACACAATGTTCTATCAAAATCGGTCGACCCATTTCTAAGTTCCTATAGAGCATTATCAGCGCCACCTACCGGATGCTATTGTGAAGCAAGGACACACCAAAACACACACACAAAGTTTCATCAAAATCGGTCAAGGCGTTTCGGAGTTGACATTTTTTTTAAACACCCCGTATAGCAGCGGTTATCTTTTCGTAGCAGTTTTACAGTGTTGAGAATTCTCTTTACGATAAATCTCTAGGGATGATATTTTACTTGAAACACCCTGTATAGTTAATTTTCTGCTTAATATTTGAATATTTTGAGTAATTTTAATGCAAAAATCCGTCCGATCGAACGGATATTCATTATAGATTTCGTAACTTAACGAAAAGATCCAAATCCCAAGATACGTTTACTGGAGTATGCTCCTTTAAGTTTTTCAATGGGTAAAAATGAAAAAAATACCATGAAAAAGCTATTTCGGACGCTCGGAGATTCGATCCCGCCTAACCGCGAGGCTCGGGAGGTATAAATCCAAGCCTTCATAGTCCGCTCGGCCATGCCAGCTTCGCGAATCGGTTCTGATTATCTGGCATATAAAGATTTGATAGTACTGGGACGATTTCCGTATTTTGAATTTCACAATTCGTCAATCCTGTCAAGCGATCGATCGAAATCGGTTACTCGTTCATATTTCTCACGGTTACTCGTTCATATTTCTCACGGTTTTTCTATTCGATTCCAAGATTTTCGAGTAATTCCGTTCGAAATTTAAATTCGATTTGACATTTGTCGTGCCTCGTTCGGACCGAAATCGTCAACTTCGAAGGAGCCGCGTTAAAATTCGCCAAATAAATACGTGAAACCTCAGAATTTCTTCGATTTTTGCGAAAAGTCCCATTTTCCTATCGTTCTTCCGGGAAAACGAAAGAGAGGATCAAAAAAAAGGGCTCAGTTACGGACTAATTTCGAATCTCGTCTTCGCGTTCCCGCAAATACCGTCGTTCCGAACGCCACCCGTCCTCCGAATTATTTTCCTTCATTTTGCACCTTTTGCCAAAATCGGCGTTTTTTCGCCTTTTCGCGATTTTTTTTTAAATACACCCCCGTCTTTTCGCTCCGAAAACGCGAAACTCTACGAAACTTCCGTATTTTTCCTCGCGAAACTCCTCGGAAATTTCCCCCCTACCCCCCTCCTAACGTCCGAAAAATCGTCACGTTTATAGTAACATTTAAAAAATTTTTTTTTGATCCCATTCTATGAATTGCATCTTCACTTTAGTATTGGGACTGGTAGCCAGCAGCCATATTTGGGATTCAGATGAGCCAGCAGATCTACCTAGCAATATATCCACATTTTTCCGTTACATCTGCATTTTTCCAGTAGATCTACATTTTTTTGGTAGATCAATATAATCGGTAGATAAATTGAATCGGTAGGTCAATTGAACCCGTAGTTCAATGCCATCTAACGGGTCCTGTTGTGATTCTGAGAATCAATCACACACGAAAGTCCCATCGAAATATGTCAGGAGTTTTTGAGATGCTGAAAACCAAATATAGCGCTTCCTACCGAATCGTATTGTGAACCTAAGGCCTTCCGAAACACAATCACAAAGATTCATCAAAATCGGTATAGCCATTTTTGAGTTTCTGTAAACCGATTATAGTGCCACCTACCGGGGAATATTGTGGATCTGAAACCTACTCTCAGATACACACACAAAGTTTCATCGAAATTGTTCCAGTCGTTTTTGAGTTGTTATAAACCGAATTCAGCGCCACCTCACGGGTGCACACAAAGTTTAATCGAAATGGGTAAAGCCGTTTCGGAGTTGACATTCATATAAAAACACCCTGTATAACAGCGGTTATCTTTTCGTAACGGTTTTACAATGATGAGAATTCTCTTCACGATAAATCTCTTGCGGTGATATCTCACTTAAGACCCTGTGTAGCAATGGTATTTCATTTTCGACCGCTTATTTTCTACTTAAATGGTTGAATATTTTGTGTAATTTCAATGCAACTCATTCAAAATTATACGTTCATTTTTGGATCAAAGATAATCAATGCTGTGTCTGTGATTGCGTAAGGTACCTATTCATATACATACATTCACGGTTGGATAACAAATAAACAATGCATTGAATGCGGTGGCGTAGGTTCATATTCAAATACATACATTCACAATTGGATCAAAAATATTCAATGCTGTGTCTTTGGTTAAGTAAGGTCCTTGTTCAAATACACTGCTCAACAATTGATAGGGATCACTTACTTTTTCTACATTTGTTTCTGAATTATTCGCTCCAAGATTATAAATTTAGTCAGATATCAGAGTATTTTCAGTTGATAATATGGTTCACTTGAGAAAAGAATGAAAAAATGGAAAGTTGGAGAGAAAAATAGTTATTTATTATACAAGGGAAAAAAGTATTAGATTTCAGCTCGAGGTTATGTTGTCTCCCGACGCGAAGCGGAGGGAGACAAAAAACCGAGAGCTGAAATCTAATATTTTTCCCGTGTATAATACACTATTTTTTTCTGTGACAGGAAAAACGACGATTTAATAGTGAAAGAACATATTATTACAATATATTAAAGTCAGAATGTTATCGATATGAAATTTGAATTTTTAAACTAGTAAGCTATTAGACCTGCGTTGCTAAGGAAAACTTCAGTGTAATCAAATATCTGTCAATTTAATTTTGTGATTTGATTCAAAAATTGCGAACTCAGTAATTGTTTAGTAGTTATTTTGAATACCATAAAGTTAAAAATGCTTGATTCTGAGTTTTCTCTGACTCCACCGGAGTTGATAGAAGCAGCGCAAGTAGCAAATATCTTCCATTATCTATATGTATATATATCCGGGAAAAAAGTATTCACTTTTTTCCCGGGGAAAAAAGTAATTTCGTGAAAAGTTATATTTTGTTACCTGTCAACAGAGATGAAATGTCAAATTTTTTTCCCGTCACAGAAAAAAAGACTTTATTAGGAACACTCAAAATTCTGTGTTTGAATAACATAAAAATTTTATGATTACACCACAAGAAGGCTGAAGTTTCGGTTAAGCTAGTACCTAGTTGGCCCCCCACGAGCTCGTCTCAAGCATTCTACCCTACGAGGCATACTTTCAATCAAACGATTTATAAAATTTTGGGGCAAATTCGTCCAAATATCCCGTAAAGCGTTAGAAAGGTCCTCCAGGTTATTGATCGGTTGTTCTAAGGTTGACAATTGTCTAGACATCTCAGACCAGACATGTTCGATGCAATTCATGTCTGGAGAGCGAGCTGGCCAGTCCATCCTATCAATAGCATGAGTTTCTAGCGCTTCATTAACCAGACGACTACGGTGTGGACGGGCATTATCGTCAATTAAAATGAAATTCTCGCCCAAGGCAGCCGCAAACGGAACAATTATGGGTTCAATAATCATATCGTGATATCTCTGGCTGGTCATTGTGGTGTTCTGCAGAACAACCAACTCTGTGCGTTGGTTCAAACAAATGCCTCCCCATACACATATAGAACCTCCGCCAAAAGCTGTTGTGGGTACCATAAACTGTTCTGCATACCTTCGACCTCTTTCCCTCCAAGCAAGAATACGTCCATCGGAGTTGACCAAACGAAATCTAGACTCATCCGTAAATAAACATCGGCTCCAATCTTCAACTGTCCAATTGCGGTGCTCCTCAGCCCATTGCCGTCGATGAACCCGGTGTTCCCTATTCAAACGGGGATGTTGTACCCTCCTACGTGCTCTCAAACCACGAACATGTAGTCGTCGTCTTACAGTCTGGTTCGAAATTAGAACTCCTGTTGCAACTCTCAGGGCCGGTTTCTCAATTGCGAGTTAACCCGAGGTTGCGGGTAACCCGAGTGTTACGCATTCATGAATATCGCTAAATACATGCGTCAACTCGCAACCTCGAGTTAACTCGCAATTGAGAAACCGGCCCTTAGTGATCTATTGAGCCGCGACGCCGGGTAAGTGGGATTTCTCCTAGCATTGAGGACCAAAAGACGATCTTGGGCAGCTGTTGTACTGCGCTGCCGACCTCCCCCATGAACATCAGCTACTGAGTCGTTTTGGATGAACCTATTCCAAGCCCGACTCACGACACTTTGCGAAACATTCAACCGCCGGGACACTTCTCGCTGGGACAAACCTTCCTGTATCCACCGTATGATTTGGTCCAGTTGCACAGGAGCCAAACGTCTTCTCGGCATGACTGATAAGCTAATATTGTTCTCATTTCTTCAATTATTGTCACCTTATGTGTTTGAACGAGAATAAAAAACAGATTTAATAACAAATACCACATTGCTTTTCACTCCACATGTAACAGCCTACAGATAATAATCGATTTTGTGAACAAGAGCCGATGAAGTGAGGAAAAATTTGATATAATCAACTCAAAACATCTTAATTTTTCCTTAGAGAACATATAATGTACAGATATTCACGAGATAACTTGAAAAAAATACAAATGAAGAGAAGTTCATAAGTGATCCCTAGCAATTGTTGATCAGTGTACATACACTCACAGTTGGATCAAAAATAAACAATGCAATGAACGAACGCGAGTAGGTAGAGAATGTATGTGCAAGGGTACAAAACCGGTTTTGGTGACCTTGACCATATATGGACATTCTCTATAATCCCCACTCCCAATAATTTGCATTACTTTCATTGCCCCCGCCCAAATTACCCCCCTTCACCCCCCACTCAAACTGGTGACCAAGGACGTTACCCCCTTCCTTTCATAGTTCAAGGTCAAGGATACTCCCCCACTCCTACCCGCATTATCATCCAAGGTCAAGGACACCCCCCCCACTACTATCCCCACTAGCAGTTCAAGGACATTCCCCTCATGCCTATCAATTTTTAGTTCATGGTAAAGGACGTATCCACGCATATATAAATCAGAAAAGAAAGGTACACATCGTGAATTCGAACACGTAAATATATTTCAGTTATACTTGAGATATAGTTAAGTTGTAGGTAGTTAAGATAAAATTAGATAGTTTTAGTGTGACTTAATAGTTTCAGTCCAGTGCAATTTTTAAGTGGTGCAAGAAAAAATGGCGTTCATTGCAGATTTCCAAGGCTTTCAGTATAAATACGGTCCATATTACATCCGGGAAATCTGCATAATGAATATTGCAACTGAAGAGGTTCATCATAAACGAGTTAAGTTACCGTTCGACCTTGAAATCGTTTCTTCAGATTTTCGGCACCATTTGTCGTACGCAATGTTGAATGTTCATGGGCTGGATTACGATTCATACTATCCGGATGAAGACATTCATTTTACGTGTTTAGCGGACTTTTTAAGAAACATTTTGTGCAGGCAAAACTCTATTGTATATGTAATGGATAGTGTAAAAGGACGTTTCTTCCAAGATCAAATGAGGCATGTGAATAGTGAATATTTTTGTAAGGTGGTTGGACTAAAACAGTACCCAAAAATGGAACAATTCAAGTGTCGATTCACTCCAGAAGGAATTGATTCCTTCCATTGTAATTTACATATGAGAAATGGACTACGGTGTGCGCGAGAGAACGCTTTTTTAATTCATATGTGGTTTAAGTTTAGGTTTAATTAGTTTTTTAGTCATTTATATATAGATTTAAGTTTTTTCGCATCAATAGTGTAAGAAACGTAAATAATTTTGTAAGTATTTTTTTAATAGAAATATTATATGAAAATTCACAAACTAATCAGTTTCTATATCCAAACTATCATTTGATTGCTAATTCAAGGACAAAATACCCCCACTATTAATTCGAGGGTATTGGAGGGGATTGGTTTTGTATAAATGATGTAGCATAACAGTTTGAAAATAAGTAAGCATCGTGAGTTCCAATATGTTTTATCGATTCAAATGTAGTGGTGGAATAATAGTGACAGAAATTCAATATCAAAATCAGTTAGGTCATTGGAACTTTGAAAAAGAAGAATTCGATAGAATTATTGATAAAACCGTAGTGTGCTCTGAGTGTTTTTCTAAAATTCCAACTAAAATTCAAGAAACAAGTTTCAATATCAACACTCTGTGTGATGAATCCGAGTTGGATTTTCTATTGAAAAAATATGGTAAAAACTGCCAGGACTGTGGTAAAACTGTTACAAGTGTGATGAGTGTGGAGCCTAAAGGATGTCAAGGTTATAGTTTGGAATATATATATATATTCTTTTGACTGAGAGTTTTATGTGTTAGCAGAGGTTGGTGTAACGGGGTACCATACAATTCTGCGTATGATACAAGAGCTTAGGGAAAAACCTCAGCAAAAAACCCTGTCTCCCCGTGAGTGTTGTGATTTGTAACTATTGTTCACAAAATTTGCTGCAATTTAGAAATATTGATAGGCATTTATTTCTTCAATATGGACTTCTTCGTCCAAAAACGGAGAGGTTTCTCCAAGGTACCCAAAAATCAACCTGAAAAATGAAAAGACAAGAGGAGAAGAACGAACAAACTAAAAATAATACATAACCTTTCAAAAGTCTCCTCTTACAAATATACTCTTCTGTTGACGCATGGAATCTCTTGGAGAAGAATCGCCTCCGCTAGTTCTCAAAGATATTGATCTTAGAAATCCCTTCAATATTGAATTCAAAAAGGAAATTATTGCTCGTAAGGCCAGGAGGGTCTCTTTCAAAACCAGATCTGGCCAGTCAAAGTGATGATTATTCAGAACTTCAGATGTTCGAAGACCGCTACAGGGCCCATATGTAGGAATTCAAATAAAATGGAGTCGCAGGAATTGATTTGGGAAATTAAAGCTTTGAAAAGAGTTTTGGAGTACGAAATTGGAAAAAAAAAGAAGGAAATTATACTAATTTGTTTTGGGTAACTGGTTTGACACTTCCAAGCACAGTTGAAAAGAATGCTAAGGATCTATGTGGTAAATTTCTTGCTTCCCATATAGGAATTGATGAATTATGTCAACAACTAATACGTCTGAGTGTTATTTTGGAGCAATGGATGATTCTTAATCACTTATGTTTATCTGAGAAGCTGATGCTGAAACTTTTTCCAAAATCAAAGACAGTTGTAATAGAACATAGTCGTCTTGGTAAGAGATTTGAAGAATTTACTGAAGAGGAATTGAAATACTTTCCTGTTGACTACATGGTACAAAACATGTCAAGTATTAACTTTTTACAAATCTTCCATAAGTTATCGAAACCTATGACCGAATGTTTTAAGTAAAACACACATCTACCATGTTTCATACATTACAATCGACCTGACTCCAATACACACCGGGATGGTCCTCCTGTAAGTCAAAGAAAATGTGGAGCATGTAAATCGGCAATATAATCCGGTTGATGTTTAATCCCCCACCATCTTACATCCCCACCACTATATGCCCCACCATAAAAATATTTCAAGGACAAATATTCTTTATATAAAAGACTACAATTTCTTACTTCATCAAACGTGCTTCAATATCATCGACATCAATATCTTCGATAAAATGCATAGTAGCGGATACAGTGTAATGAACCCAAACGAGCCAATGTGTGAACAACAGTTATTGTGTCCAAAAATAATTTATCTTAATAAATCCAAGGGCAAGTATGTGGCGTCGGGTTTATGCTCGGATTTTCGAATCATTATAAGATTTGGGGGAATGAAGCAGAACCAGTCTATCGATTTTGATTTGGATGGATTTCAATCGTTGTTACAACTTCGGGGTTTCATGGAAGAAGGAATCGAAAATAAGAATTATGTGGATACTAAATATTTAAAGCAGTGTAAACTATTTATAAAAGAACTGAATAACGTACCAATTGTGGGATTAAAAAATGATTATAGTGAAGTGTATTTTGCAAAGGAAACATTATTGGAATTATTTGCATCAGCAAGTCTCATAACTGTATATTGTGAATTCTTAAATTGTCATGATTTTCCTGAATTTTATAGGCTAATTCTATGTTCTGCATCCAAAATGAATGGTGATTTAATGAAGAACATACACTTTCTGTTAGATGAGTCGTACAAAAATATGTTCAACACCTTAATATTGAAGGAATATATTAAATATTTTTCCCCCATTATTTTTAAAGACATGTTTTGTTATTAAATTAATATAATGGTTAAAAAAGTATGTTTTCGTAATAATATTGAAGTTCGATACACTTATGTATGGAATTTTGCTTATAGAGAAGCTCGTAAGCGTTATTGGGAATTTATAGCTATCGATAGTTTTAGGTTTAAGCATAGAATTATGAAACTAGAATCAATATTGTTTAAAATATTAGAACCTAGGCATAGACATAGAATTTTTATATCTAGATTTGCTAAATAATGGTTATAATGTGTTTTATTTTCGATTGATAACAAAGATTTTTGGTTGATAAACTTTATTGAAAAAATGTTATAACAATAGGTATGTTGTTCGAAATCAATAAAAATTCATACAGTTTTGTGGGTTTTCTTTAATTGTAAGTCACTTTTATTTATCCATGAATTGTGTCGCTTATCCATTCCAAGCCATGATACATAAAGTTTAGAGCCTTTCCGACGTAATACTTTTTCTACTAAGTAGACGTTAGGATACTTGACGTTTTGTAGTTCATATCCATAGAATCCACCCTTGATATCTTGACCGCTTGAATCTTGTAATAGATAGGTCCTAGGTTAGTAGCTTTAATTCTGCTTATGATGAAAATTTCATTTGACCAATTTGGAGTGTAAGATTTTTTGAAAACTTGTCTAGTCTTGCTAACTCGAACAGATTCGCCAATTTCAAATTTACTACGCCTAGGATCTATAGTTTTTATATTGTTGTAAACTGTATTCCGCAACAATTTTTCATTTTTTTCATTTACATCTTTGGGCTTGAAACCAGTCGTAGAATGTTTTTTGGAAATATATGCTGATACAATATCTTGCAAAATATCAATCCATTTATAGTTTCCACGAACGCTAAACTCTTTCCACATCATGATTTTCAAAGTCCGGTTTACTCTTTCCACGACACTACTCTTCAAATTAGAATATGAACTATAATGATTCATATTATATTTCAGCATAAGATTTTTGAAATCCTTATTATAAAATTCCTTTCCCAGATCAGTTTGCAGATTCTTAGGAGAATGATTTATTTTTTTCAAAATCTCATCCATTGCTTTAGTTACTTCTATACCACTTTTGTTTTTAACGGGTTTCACCCAAACATATTTCGAAAAAACATTTATAACGACTAATAGGTACTTGAATCCTTTATTGAATTTTGCATAAGGAATTACTTCAACTAAATCAGCTTGGTACAGATCATTTATTCCTTTCACTATAACTCTTCTTCGAGAAAAATTGATTCTCACCGGTTTATGAAGTTCATTGACCACTTCTCTTTTAATATTAGAATTCATGGTGAAGTGGTAACTTCAATAATAATTGAATAAAAGTTTTTTCTGGAAAATCCGGATTCTTTATGACTTGTATACGATCTTGTTTCTTCAAGCGCATTCTTACTTGTACTGGCACTGCATTGATTAATAGAGTACAGTTATTATCAGTTACCGCGTCAATAATTTCAGCAGCATCATATGGAAATGTATAAGAATGTGACCCTGTGGTAAGTATGTAATATTGCTTTTCAGATGGTGAGGAATAACCTGATAGTTGAAGTGTTGTAAAATAAAAGAGTTTTTTGTCTACATACGTTTTTAATGCTTCATTCAATGCTTCATTAAAAAATTGACCATATTTGTGTTGATCTATATGTTTGTAAAATTTATCGATCGTCATGATGCTCTGTTAGTGCTGTCGATATCTACTAATGAAAACAATTCATCCTTTGATGTGCATTTATATCATTATTTTTGCTCTACGTAATGCCTCGATGATATGATATATCTCATTTGAATGTGAATTATTACCTGCCATTTGAGAAGAAATAAGAATTTTCAATCTATTTACAACGGTTTTTGGGTTTTTCCAGGGCACAAATTCCAAACCTTTAGAGTTCTTAGAAAATGGTTCTTGAAATTATCATCTTTTACGAGTGTTGATGATCCTCCACCTTTATGTGTAGGGATTGCTGATTTAGGTGTAGTGGTCGTAGAGGGATCTATGTCTTGTCTCTGAAGCTGTTGTGTTCGTTGTCTTGTTAGAATTCGTGGTGTTGTATAAGAAATATTACCAATTGGTAAAGGTTTTTGAATTCTCTTTATAATTTTAATATACTTATGACCTTGATTGTAGTTAAGAGGCATGTTGGGATTATATTCCTTATGTAATAGATTAGTTTTCCTAGCAATATCCTGATATTCACGAAGATCATTCGAATTAAAAGTTTGAGGTTTTGCTTTAAAAATTAGTTCAAATAGACCAACTGTACCTTTATAAAAAATTGGTTCTGGTGAATGTTCAAGGTCGAGATAAAAATCATCACCATCAAAAATTATTTTAGAGTCCCCAATTCGAAAAGTTTAATCATCTGTATTAAATCGTACACCAAATACATGTTCAAATTCGTTTTTAGTATCGGTTATACACGCTTCAATATATTCTCGTGATAATCCTGAGTATTGTGTCATATAATTCTGGAAAACTTCCGAGTGTTTGAATACTTCTATATGATCTTTCATTTCTTCCGATGGTGGTAGGTTCTCAATTTCTCTTGCTGTATCATCATCATCATCTTCATCAGATATTCTTTCAGGTTCAGAGGAGGCTATTTCTTGACTACTTAAAAATTGTACAGACCTTTCAGGAATTGATGATTCCTTCAATATCTGAAAGACGTAATCTCGTTGGTTTCAATGTTTGTGGAAAATCTCTAGATCGCCTAGATTTTTTTGGTTCAAACTGTGGAATATGTTTGTCGAATTTCTTAGACTCAGGAGTAGAAGTTACAAATTCTCTCTTTCGAATAAATGATTTGTCTTCTTTTTTAATTGGAGCTTCTAATTTTATTTCAGATAACAGTTTTCTTATGGGCGTTGCTATTGGTTCAAATTTTCTCTCAAACTCCAGTTTCGAAGATCGAATGTCCTCTTTTAATCCTTGTAATTTGCGTTTAACGTGTTTTCTAGCGTTAACTAGTTTTAAAGCTAAGCGTTTATCCATAGTGAAATACTAAGACTGTCATTTAATATACAGAAAGCATATATTTATATTGATATGAACTGATCCAACCCTTTTCTATACCTCCCCCTAATGACGTCACTATCTTTATCAATAACTAAAAATCCAAAAGGGGTTTCCCAAGATTTCGAACATAACTTTAAAAATTGATCAAATGACATATCAACATTGACATGATCATTATAAATATGTTTGAGGTTTGTCACATCTTGGGGGAATAATAATATAAAGTTACTGTTATCACGAATAAGTTGTTTAGGAATAGATGAATATGTCTGACATAAATAGAAACAATCTATATCATAGTGTCTACCAAAGCAATAATAGTCTCTGATGATGCCTTGATTGGCATGATCGAATAGGGTTGTGCTTGACTAGGGGGTAGAATATTTTCGCCATCTTCAAATTCATAATATCCAACTTCTTTTATAGGATATAAAACTTTCTTCAAAAATTGATATTTAGGTTGTTGTAATGATTTTGAATATAAATATATATTTATGAATCGTAAACCATTGGGATGAACTAACAGGCTTATCAAGGTGTTTGTTTTACCTTTGCCAGAACCACCTACTCTTAGTCCACGTTTACTTTCAGAACCCAAAAGTTTTCTATGACGTATAAATTTTGCAGACGGTTGACAATAATCGTGGTTTTCAACTTGGAATCTGCCTTTCTGTTTGATCAACTTCATGCTGAAATACCGAACTATACTGAAAATATATGATTCGAACTTTAGAGTTTATATGTAATGCTTTGTCAGGAGGGAAAGCATAAATAAAATATTCACATCATACTAATTCATACTCTCTATTGTATTTATTTTCCAAAATCAAATACTATATTTACATAATTCATTGAGAAGATTATTCAACTCTACATTAGCCTCTAAGTTGGTATGACCCCATGCTAAAGTTCTACTTGATTCTCTTAAAACTATTCGCTTATCATCAAATGAAGATGAGAGAAATGAGATTATTCCTCCTTTCTGTATACATTTCATGTAAACATGATCTAAATATTGACATCATACAAAATATTGAACAGTTATTTTGTATAACATTTTTATAATCACTCAAACTATTTTTTTTTTCTACAATACGTTTACTGATACCTTTAGCTTTCTTATCAACTTTATCTAGCAATTCAACACAATATGCCTTAGCACCAGTCCCATAAATAGATTTAATTATATTTCCCGAATATTCATCTTTGAATTTACCAACTTTTGAATCATTAGGCTCGATAGAATGGATATTATATTTAGAATAATTTGAAAAATCAAAACGTTCGCTACTTTCTTTCATGTCCTGATATACGTTTTCTGTATGAATCTCCAGAATTTTGGAATCTGTATCAGTATAAAGGAGAGACACTCTTTCCCCATATTTTGGTTTTAGAACATTGTAAAAAAAGTCATACATTACGATCTTAGCTATTTCCAAAATACAAAAACCGATATAAATTGGTTTATCGTAGACAACACGCACCTTATTCATTTCGATTGCTACTAAATTATCAGTAAAAATTTCTCTATTTTTAAAGTGTGGTTTGGCAATCCGAGTTGCAGCACCAAATTTTTTACCAATTTTTTCCCAATGACTAACTAATTTGATGTCTCGTCGCTTCTCAACGTCCTCCATTGTTTTCCCAAAAACACTATTTGTTAACAATTTAAAATGATCTTTTTCAAATTTTGTTTTAGCGTTATTTCTTAATTTGGTGTTGAAATCAATATAGCATTTAAGCCATGGTGATTGATTGAATTTTAGCATGCGATGAATTTTTATTAGAAATAAGCCATGTTCTAAGCATTGTTTCAGAGTTAAATAGTGGACAATATAGTTTTTTTATGATTTAAGTTTGGAATCAATTTTGAATATTTTCCACCAGGAGGAATGAAGTTTTCTGGTAAGAAAGGCATGTCATTATGACTATTATGTAGGTGATATGGATAATCTATATCAACCTCAAATATATATCCTATTGGCGAAGTATCGTGTAACTCTAAAATTTGCAAGTTTTCAATTTCTTCAGCAGATAACCAAACAAACCCTGATTCGGGTAAGAACTGACTCATTGCATATCCGTATAAGTTGGTCGCATCTAGATATAAAATATATGATGTATCTTTATTTGGATCATAGTTAGGTAAAAATGGATTATTTGCTTGTGCTGAACAATTAACACATGTACTAACACCTCCACGTATACCCTTTTTGATAAAGTGAATCATGTCTATATCAGTAAGTAATTCTAGTGATACATCCGTTTTTTTGAGCATCGCATCCCAACTTAAAGATGGCGCAGTCAAATAATGTGCAGGATCTAGTTTGTAATATGCTAATGACGTATCACGAAAATTTTCAAATATGTCAGCTAATAATAATATGTCAGATTTCAGATATAAATCAGAATAATCACCCAAAGTTACACATTCAAATGTCGTCCAGACTAATTTGGCTCTTGAATTTTTTTCCTCAGTTATGTGCTCATCATGTAAATTATCGTAAAAGTCTTGCTGTTCAGGCAATGCGGAATAGTCAAGTTTGGACCAACTATCTATAAAAGAATAAGGAAAAACTCCGTTTTGACGAATTAATTCGAATTTTTTAGGATCTGGAAAATGCTCACGAACAATTCGACAATGTGAATCTTCTAATGTAGCAGCAAGTTCATCTGATGAAGAAGTTAAAAATTTAAAAGAATCCACAAATCTTAATTCCATATAAAGTTGTTTGAAAGTATTTTGTTTGGTTATTTTCGCACCTACGTGAACAAATTTTGAAAACGAAATATATTTTTCCTTAGTTTGACCTAAAACTTTTATCTCCTCATTTCGAAGAGCAAGTCTCTTTATAAATAGATGTGCATCATAATGCGCTAAATTATGAATTAATACTGGAATAAATTTTGGCGTGATGTAGTTTACATTACAACTTTGGTGACTAGGACCGCGATAAGAAGAGGTTATATGATCATGATCTTTAACTTTTAAACTTCCATCAAGAAATGGCTTTTCGCAAATATGACAAGCTGTTGAAAGTTGGAATTCATTTTCTTGAATATCAGAAAGGGGTTCCATCTTCGCTATACGTGATAAATATTTAGAATAAATAAATTTTGTGTCATTTTCCAAAGAATGTAAAAATTTGTCACAGCAGTCTGAACCTCTAAACGACACACATTTCGATAGTGAATTATCGAAAGAACACGCCATGTAGTAACCACATGAATAAGGCTCATGTTGAAACGTCTTCATAATAAAAGATTTTTGGGGGTCTAGTTGTGAAGTATCTAAAGGTTTCAGTAAACTTTCAAAATCAGCATAAAATACGAAAGGAACTTTGATCTGCTTATGATAATTACAAAAACTTAACATGTTTGCAGGTAAAAACTGTTGCAGCTTATTTTGAATAATATTTGTAGAAGGAAGTTTTGCATATAGCTGATCACAGTCTCTTTCAAAATGTATATTTAATTTTTCCTCAGTTGGAAAATATTGTAAACATCCATCACATATAAACTTTTTTGTTGTGTGTTTCGAAATTTGAGATGACACCAAGGCCGATAAATTTTTTATAGTACAATAATGTAAATTTCCATTATCATCATCTAAAAGTAGCATATTAACATGAATTTCTTTCTTGTTGCCAATAAAATAAAGGGGTCCTACGATCTCATATTTTCTCTTCCCATTTTCTCGATTAAATTGTAAACCATAAACATTTATCGAAATACCAGGATTCAACATTTCAAGCTTGGAAATATTATCTAATTTTACTGGAAATTCAATATTTGTAAAATTGAAGCATTCTGAGAAATGTGGATATGATGTGGTAAGATAATCAGGACCTTCCGGTTCGAAAATACCTGCTACTAAAGCCCATCCGAAGCAATGTGCGTCAGAGTTCCTAACGTTAATGATTGCACGTTTCCTTTTAAGAGGATAGGGAAGATCTATGAAGGACGATGCTCTTAGTGGGTTATACTCGTTGACATTAATTTCAAGACTGAGAATTCGAACCAATGCCCAACCTGTAACAAAATGCAATATAATTCCCCATAATTTTTGGTAGATTATTAACTTACCTGAATCCCGTTCTGCAAATTCAGCCATCTTACGTAGAAGAACTTCAATAACATCATTGATGATTTCGGAAATATTTGAACCAAAATTTATGATGATGTTCTTAGTATTAAATGTCTTTATGTCATAAGTATCTTTTACTTCAATTGTGAATAAAGCATTCAATTCAAAGTTCACACTCATGGTTATCAAATTACGCAAATTAATTTGGATCAGGTGCCTTAATTTTGAATCTATTGAATTAAAAAAATTATTCAGATCGATGAAATGTTTTTCAGCATCTATCCTATATGATTTGATCCTATTTTTAAAGGCTGATGCGATAATCTTGATACCATCGCCTATTGAAGTTGTAGTATTTTCCTTAGGTGTTCTTGTTTTCGAATGTGAGTTAAGTTTGGTAACACTTCGACATCACATGCTTCACATTTGACATGGGTAGGCTCTTCATTACGTCTTCTTTTCGGTTGATCGTTGTGAGATTTCATATGTCTCTTCAATCCCTTAGCTGATGTAAATGCAGAAACGCAGTTTGGGCATTCGATACACTTCTCTTTCTTAATTTGAAAAGAAAAAGGAAAAATAAGTATTATGGTCGTCATTAGTTATCATAAACGATTTTTTGAGTTAAACACTTTGAAATGTATATTATTAAATTTTGTACTAGTAATCGTTCATGAATATCCTGCAAGACCAACGAGGAGGAACGACCTGCTTGCCATAGTTTGTTGTGATTTTTAAATTTGTCTACAAATAATTTTGAAAAAACAACCAAATAATTACCCGCAAATCTGAAATACTCTCAAGTCTCACATAAAATGTACGTTCATAAAAATAATTATACCAAATTGTAGACTCTCGAAAATTATGCTTTAGAACCCTTTTCTATGTTTTCCTTATATAGCATATAGAGTCTGTGAAATTCTTTTCCTCCTCTGATAACAGGATCCACTCGACAGGTGGAAGTTGAAGGGCTCTCAAGTGAGTCCTCGATTGAATTAATTTTTTTGTCTTTTACAACATCTGGTTGGACATGGGGTAAGACCATTTCAACCGATGTTGCAATACCCCCTTTTCTAAAAATATCCGCTTTTCGATCATAAAAGGATTTAGGTGGATCGTCTTGCGAAAAGAAAGATTGATTTTTCCAAAATTTTACCATTTTTCCTCCTACAAATATAAACCTTTTCTTCATTTATATCATTACTGCTATCATAAACTTGAGAGGGACAAATTGGTGTAGCAGTAATGGGAAGATTCACGGAGGTACGTGAAGTGAATTTAGAAAATGGCCGATCTGAGTACCCAACCAAGTCTGGCACTTGTGGGGTCATTATTACCAAGTCAGGTTTCACTTCAGTGTCTAAGGTATTTAATTTAGTATTTGAAAATATAGTAAAATTTTGGATGTGATCAGATGTTTTGGGGGAAGAAACTTTTATGTCATCAGAAGAGGATAATTTAGAATTTAGAATTTTGTTTTTAGACAAAATTTTCGCTTCCCTAAATTTACGCTTCAGACTGAATGGACGTGTATCTAATGTGGTACTTAAAGATCGACAGTCAAATTCATCTTGCTCATCAGCAGTTAATTTTTCTATGGGAAGTTCAGAAAATGGAACAATATCAACAAATTGTTCAACTGCATCTAACTGTGATGGATAAGATTAATTGGATATTGCACAAATGTCCACACCATCTAAATCGTTATTATCCAACTCCTTATTTATCAATTCTGTAGACAGTTGAATTGAGAAATTAGCAGAGGATAATAATTGCGATGGGTGTAATGAACATTCTAACAATGCATCAAAATCCAAATTTGATAAATCATCATTATCCAACTGTATATGTATTGATTCCTTAGACAGAGGATTTTCAAGCAATGTTTCAATATCGAAATTTGAAAAATCATTATTAAAAATTTAATGCTTGTGGCTTTTACTTGATGCAAATCCATATTAACTCAATGAAAAATTATATACGATTTACACTTATTTATTCAATATTGTGACGCGTTTCGTCGACACAGCGACTTCATCAGACTACATCATACAGTATGATGTAGTCTGATGAAGTCGCTGTGTCGACGAAACGCGTCACAATATTGAATAAATAAGTGTAAATCGTATATAATTTTTCAAATCATTATTATTCAACTCATCATTTATTGAGGTAACAGTCTGTAACTGCAAATTCGATGGTGGTAAAGATTTTAACAATGGTTCAATATCCACATTTAATAAATCATCATTATCCAACATCATACGTATAGATTCTTTATACTGTATATTCGATATATCGATAGAGGATAATTTTAATTCGTCCAATGAATTTTGAATCAATGGTTCACTATAAAAATTTACAGTTTGTGACTGTGTACTTGTTAAATCAATGGTTGGTAATAATGAGGGCGTGTCGATAGTTTCTATCAAATTAATTGGTAAGGAAGACCGTATCAACACATTTGATAAAATACGAGGCCTTAAAAGAGCATTTCTCAAAAGACTTACGGGTGCATTATTTGGTTTCTCACTAACACGTTCACAATTTGAGCTACATGACTGCGACACACAAAATTCACTAAAATAATTCGCTGCCATTTCTTTAATTTTTCAAACGAATTCACCGTACAAAAGCACAACAAACAATGACCAAATATCAGGATCGTTTCATTTTATAATATACTCCCCTCCATCAACAATGAGCAATCTCCACATAGGGCGTCTACGCAAAGTCATCAACCCTATATGTCTCAATGTCAACCATGATAAAGGTCAACCACAATTGCACACATGGCATCTATACAACGTCAACAACCTTGCCTATTTCAAGGTCCCTCCAGTACGGATTCTGGCAAAGTTTCAGTGATTTGGACATGTTTATTCCCATAAGGATTTATGAGGTCGATTTAAGCGAAAATGGTTCTTTTCTTGAATTTTAAAATAAAACAGAAACGGGGTTTTAATAGTATTTAATTTTCATAAAAATTATACAATATATTCTGTGTATAATTCAACTAGAAATTTCCATTGGTTCGAAGTAATAACTATAATCATATTTATAATCAATGCTTTCATTTTTTTTATTGAGTTTTGTAAAATTCTCTTTAATGAAATCTGTAAAATTTTCTCTTATAAAATGAACATTTCTCAAAGTACAGTAACAATTATTACATTCATGAAAGACACACATTGGTAAATCTGGTGCTAATGCCGGACTTTCTGGAAGTTCAATAACGCATTTTGATGGTATATAATTCCTTATAATTTAGTTTTTTCATGGCCTTTTACGTAAACGTCACGGACATCATCAGTAAGATTTTGGAGAATGTCACGAATTTTCCATGGTTGTATAAACCCAGACTTCCATTTAATACAGTGGTGGTTGTTGGAGAGCCATACTACTTGTTTCTTATATACGTCAGGTAATTTGTCAAAATCATATGGTTCTTTGAATACAAAATGTGCAATTTGGCCATTTTTCAACAAAGTGAGCTCTTTTGGTGTAAATTTTTTATTTTCTATGAAAAACCCTTGAACATCAATAATTGCGAGTCCCATGATGTATTCACTTGACAGTTTTTGTGAGAGGGTTATATGAGAACATTCGATCGCAGATTATTAGTGCATGAGCACTAGTGTTATTAGGAATTGCAGAATTAGATTCAAACTCAATTCTAAGTGCGACAGATTGAGTTTGAAATCCTATTTTTTGCTTAGAATAATCTATAACTATAAGTGGGAAGGACTTCGTGAACTGTGTGGGAGATATATCTGTTTCTGACTTATATTCATAATAATATGCGGGTCGAAACTGTGAAAACATTTCATATAATGCGGCAGTGTGATTGTTTTTGAAAGATATATTTAGGTTTTCGTAAGGATAACGTTCGTTATTTAGATACAGTCGAATATTACTGAAATCGCAATTGTCGAATTGACTACTGTCTTTCTTCAAATCTTCTCGTCCAGTTTGAAAACCAATAATAACATATCGTGGAGATTCTAATCTTGTAGAAGTCTTAACGTTCCAGCTATGTTTCATAGTGCTTGGAAGAGATGGATAACTATGTAATTCCCAACTTCTATATGGAACAATTATATCTTTCCCTTTTTCAATAAATTTTGTCAACGCTACTTCCTCTCTGAGACCTGGCATTATATGTGGCACTTTCCACATAATTTTATTCATGACTACTTTAGCATTCTCATTCGTAGAACACATCAATGCACTTTGGTCATTGTTACTGCGTATCAAAATCAACTCTTGTGCTATATTCAGCATAACTTTCTTGTAGTCCTCAGCAAATCCTAGTAAATTTTGTAGCGGAATGCAAACACTAAATCGACCATCTTTAACAATATTGTTGTCGTTATTTGGAAACCATCCGGCATTTTCATTCTTTAATGCTTCGCTTTTATTGAATGATACCAATCCTTTCATAGTACTTGTGAGTCCTGGTTTTGTATTAACGTCTACAACATAACCATTTACCTCATATCTTGTTTCACTGAATAAAAATGCAAAGCCATTATTCACAAAATGTGTATCCTTTGCTGGAGTATTATCGGGTTTTACTAATTGTCCTTCTATGTATAAATAACTTTCACTTGGTCTGGTGCATAAGTCTTCTTGAAGAGGAATTCGAATTTCATCATTATTTTCATATCGTGATGTGAATGATTCGAGAATATATTTGTAAGAAACAACACTTTCTTCTAGAGACACTGCCTGGTTGACATCAAACATTGTTAATTCAACAATTTAAATACTAAAGATTTGAGGCACTTTTTGTTAGTAACAGTTAGTTGCTGCACGTATTTTCTTCTACTGAACATCTTCGAACATGTAGATTCTTTTTTATAAGGTGATGGTGAATGCACTTTTTTAAAATCGATGGCCATTTTAAGTCTCTTTTCGTAGATGTAGACCTACTGTTATGGTCTCTTGTTGAAAATTGATAAGTTTGCCTGTCTGGTCCACTATTTTAACTATGATATTTCTTATTGTATTCACACTGATTGGTAAATAAATTACATGATCCGGGGATTCCACTATTTTAAAGCCCGGTGGAACATTTGGAAAAAATTGATGAATAATGTGCTGTGGTTGTCCATTTGCATAACTATTTACTGTGATATTACATTCTATTTAAATGGAATTAACAGTCATCACATCTGCAATACGGTCAGATTGGTGTTTATCAACTTTAGGTAAGAATTTACGTTCGAATCCGATCAAGGGAGCTATGCTGTTTGATTTTCTCAAATCCACATCCTCTGTACATTTAATATGAGTATGAAGTGTGTTATTATTCGGTGTCAATTCGAATGTTATACCCTTAGTCTTCGGATCCAATTGTAATTCACGTTCCATATCATTATTAATATCTACGACTTGATAACACCCTGTTGGAATTATTATTTCTTTTGATCCCACTTGTATACTATTACAATTTTCATCGATATTAGGAATAGAATTAAACGTTTCAAAGTTCGTTAGACCCAAAACATAATGGCCATCTTTTAAGTCTATAGGGGGGTTGAAATCTGAAGTGAGAATTGATGATTTTCCACTCAACATAAACAACATTATAGTTCAAGTAGATCTATCTAAATAATTTTTTCATGATGAGTCGACATATATAAGAACTTTAGAGTCAGCTGCCCGCAATTATTAGCATTTAATTTTTGATACCTTTGAATATTATACTTTATTATGTTTTTTTTACTATCGCTTCTAAAATATCTTATTACTTCCTTCGGGGGTCTTAAGTGTCCGATGCTGTCGAAGTATAATATTTTTATTCCAGTTTTCACATAACCTGTCCAGTGTGTTCCTGGACCATCGCGATCGTCATGATTTATGATTCCTGTTTCATATTTCTTAATTTTTGTGGGTAAATCATTTCTCATAAATATTCCCCTAAAAAACGGTATTTGTAACGAATGAGCAAATTTGTTGAGGTCGAGGTAATTTCACTGGAATTTTTTCTGGGACCATTGATACGGACCAATATATAAACCTTTTCCTTTTGACTTCTTTCCGGTAACTAATGCTCTTCTTCCAGAAACCTTTCTTCTAAATAAACCTTTTCCCTGAGATAAACTTTTTTCTCTAACAAGTTCCATTGCTTTGTTATGTCGCTGTACCTCATCAATCATTTTTCTATCAGATTTTGCTTTATTTACAGCAGTTGCTATCGATGCAGCTCCGGATCCCAATGCACCTAAAGCTCCTAAGAGAGGCAAGAGTATTGGTAAAAAACCACCACGCTTCGGAGCTACTAATATTCTTGATTTTCTTTTTCTCATAGATTTCTTTCCCCCCTTAGTACCCATTCCGATTTTAGTTTTCGCTTTCATCAAAATGGAGACAATGACGGGCTCTAATTTCTCTTTTAGACTTGCTTGCTTTGAATTAATTCGTTCGAAAGCTTTATTAATAAGGAGACTGTCTGCCTCGTTTCTTTTTTCAAAATCCGAATACTTAGAATATATAATGTCGTGTTCTCTACAGGCTTTATCTAACTCATTCATTCCCAAGTCTCCTCGTTCAATCTTTCCTCTAAATGAGTACCTGGCCCACAGAATTGATAACCAGGTAAATGTAATTCAACAGGTAACTTATCAATTAATTTATTTATTAAAGAACCTCCTATCACGTTAGAGTTTGAATACTTTCTACGTTGTTTATCAGCGTAGTTCTTCATATATAGTGTCATTTGATAACCATAAGATTATTAAACAACAAACCTTACAATTAGGGTTGTTTTATCATACTACAACAATAACCCTCAACTGATAGAATTTTGATATATCCTAACATTATATATTATTTGTAGTTTAATAATAGTGGAGGTAATTTGGTCTTGAAATGATGAATCAAATGATAATTTATATCGAAACTAATGAAATTCGTACTAGAGATATGTATCCGGCGCCAGTACAAGTAGGAATGCGCTTGAAGGAACAAGATCCCATGCAAGTCATAAAGAATCCGGATTGTCTAGATATTCAATTATTATTGAAGGTACCAGTTGAGAAGTGGTCAATGAACTTCATAAACCGGTGCGAATCAATTTTCCTCGTAGAAAGGAATAAATGATCTGTAGCAAGCTGATTTAGTTGAAGTAATTCCTTATGTGAATTTCAATAGAGGATTCAAGTACCTATTAGTAGGGATACATCCTCTACCTAGAACTAAAAGTGAGGACGGGTATCGACGTAATGTCCTTGTCCTCGACAAAGAGTGGAAATAGTTGTGGAGGAGTATCCTTAACCTGGGATAATAGTGGGGATAGGAGTGGGATAGTGTCCTTGACCTTGAACTATGAAAGGGAGGCTGTAACCTCCTTGGTCGCCAGTTAGAGTGGGGGGTGAAGGGGGGGTAATTTGGGTGGGTGCAATGAAAGTAATGCAAATTATTGGAAGTGGGGATTATAGAGAATGTATGTGCAAGGGTACAAAACCGGTTTTGGTGACCTTGACCATAGGTAAACTCCATATATGGTCAAGGTCACCAAAACCGGTTTTGTACCCTTGCACATACATTATCTACCTACTAACGCGGTGGCGTAGGTTCCTATTCAAATACATACAAAAATCCGTCTGATGGAACCATTGATTATAGATATCGTAACTTGACGAAAAGATCCAAATCCCATTTTCGACAGTTAATTATCTGCTTAAAGTTTGAATATTTCGATTAATTTAAAAGAAAAATTTTCAAAAAAACGGAAATTCAATGTAGATTTCGTAATTTGACGAAAAGATTAATAGCCCATGATGAGTTTACACGGGAATAACACACTCTGAAGTTTTCATTCCGTAAAAATGAAAAAAACTATAACGTCAACGATTGCCGGCCACTCCGAGATTCGATCCGGCTGCCCCGCGATGCTGACCGTTGATCCTAGGACGCTTCCCTACCGGCCACTTTCGCTATAGAAAAAGGTAGGAATTATGCTCTATACAGGGTGTTTCCTAAACATGCGGCAAAAATTCAGGGGGTTGTTCCTTGGACTATTTTAAGCATGTTTTGTCCTTGGATGCTTTTTGAAAATCCTCTTTGTTTCGAAGATACAGGGCGAACAACATTTTTCATATTTTTAAAATTAATAATAGTTTAAATAAAAATGCGTACCGCACTGTGTTTACTAAGTAGGTACAATTTATTTTTAAATTTGTTTAACAACATTCCAATTACTAAAAACGGCCAGTTTTTTGACTAAAAATTGATAAGTGCAGATGGTAAAGGAATACAGATTAAACACGGTTTTCATTTGAATTCGTTTTGTGATGTATTAGCAATTAACATTTTATCTTTGACTATTATGAATCGCTATACAAACGCCGAGATGACTGACATGCATTTCATTTATGGACTTGCTGATGGAAATTCATTAAAAGCTAGGAGGTTGTACATTGAACGATTTCCTGGGCGTAATATTCCTGACAGAAAATTGTTTCAAAATATTCATCAACGTCTGCATGAAACAGGCGCATTGAAAAAAATGGGGGGACCAGGAAAACCAAACACAGTAAGAACGGTGGAACTGGAAGAGAATGTGCTGGACATGATCGAAGAAGACCCTAGTACTTCTACTCGAAAAATTTCCAATACTTTGAATGTGAGTAATAAGACTGTTTGGAAAATTCTTAAAGACAATTTGTTATACCCATACCATATGCAACGCGTTCAGGCACTTATTCCTACTGATTTTCCCCCACGTATTGCATTTTGTCAATGGCTTTTAACCACATTAGTTCAAATTCCTCAATTACTGACGCTGATTCTTTTTACCGATGAAGCGAATTTCTCAAGAAATGCAATAAGAAATTTTCATAACAACCATGTATGGGCCGACGAAAATCCACATGAGGTAATTGAAGATCATTTTCAACATCAGTTCTCATTGAATGTTTGGGTTGGTATTGTGGGTGACTGCCTAATAGGGCCGATATTTTTACCAGAAAGACTTACCGGGGACGTGTATCGCAACTTTTTAGAACAAACGTTACCTCTGTTTTTGGAGGATGTACCATTGGCAATAAGACATGCAATGTGGTTTATGCACGATGGTGCACCAGCGCATTTTAGTTTGGTTGCTCGTGAGTTTTTAACATTAACATACGGAGATCGCTGGATTGGAAGAGGTGGACCTCATTCATGGCCTGCTCGTTCCCCGGACTTAAACCCCTTAGATTATTTCCTATGGGGCCATCTAAAATCATTAGTTTATACCACTCCAGTAGAAAATGTGGAAGACTTGCGAAATCGGATCATTGCTGGGTGTAACTTAATAAGAAATGATCCTGGTGTTTTTGAAAGGGTTCGGCAGTCAATGAGGAGAAGATTGGATGCTTGTATGCTGGGTAGAGGTGGTCTTTTTCAACAGTTTTTGTAGGTTGAGTTGAATTTTCATGTAATTTTTCATAATAAAATGTTATTATCCAAAATTGTGTTTCCCCTATATCTTCGAAACAAATAGGTTTTTCAAAAATCATCAAAGGACAAAATATTCTTAGAATAGTCCAAGGAACAACCCCCTGAATTTTTGCCGCATGTTTAGGAGACACCCTGTATAAAGGTTTTATAGCACTGGGATGCTTTCCGTCCTTCGATTTCCAGAATATCGTCAATTCTGTCAAGCGATCGCTCGAAATTGGCGACTTGTTCATATTTCTCGCAATTTTACTTGACGATTTCGAGATTTTCGACTAATTCCGTTCGAAATTCAAATTCGATTTGACATTTCGCGCCGCTCGTTCGGACCGAAAGAGTCGACCTTGCAGGAGCCGCGCTAAAATTCAGCACGGAAATACGTGAAACGTCAGAATGTTTTCGATTTTCGCAAAAAGTCACATTTTCTTATCGTTCTTCCGGGAAAACGAAAGAAAAGATCGAAAGCAGATATAGCCTATCCGGTAATTATGATTCTCTTCTTCGCTTTCCCGCGGACTCGTCGTTTCTAACGTCGCCGTTCGTTCGATCTCGTTTCTCTCATTTTGCACCTTTTGTCAAAATTGGCGTTTTTTCGCATTTTCGCGATTTTTTTTTAAATACACCCCCATCTTTTCGGTCCAAAAACGTGAAACTCTACGAAACTTCCGTGTTTTCTCTCGCTAAACCCCCTCAAGATTCCTCCCCAATCCCCCTCCTAAGCACCAAAAAAACACCACGTTTACAACGACCTTCTCAAAAAGTTTCCCTTGATCTACTTCGAAGGTCCAAGTATTCACTTTAGTATAAGTATAGACGAGATTTTCAAAATATGTCAACGTTTGCGATCTTTTTACGGAAAAAGAGAAGGTTTTATCAAAAATCGGGCTCCATTACAAACTACCTACGAATCTCGTCTTCCGGTCCCCGACGAAATACCTTTCCGAGCGTAGCATCCTCGGCAGATTTCTATCGTTACCGATTTGCACCTTTAGACGAAAAGGGCGTTTTCAGCCGATTTCACGATTTTTTTTTTAAATACTTCCCACGTTATCTCTCGTCAAAGACGGATACCCGGAGAAAATTCCGTCTTTTCTCGTACTCGATTCCACCTCGAATCCCTCCTCACCCCTCGAAGAACCGACGAAAATATCGACCTCCTCGAGGAAAAATCTTTTTTGACATCTCTCTGTGATTCCGAGATCTTTACATTAGAAGAATAAACTAGTAGCCAGCAGTCCATATTTTGGGATTCAGATGAGCCAGCAGATCTACCTAGCAATAGATCCACATTTTTCTGGTAGATCTACCTTTTTCCGATAGATCTACATTTTTCCGGTAGATCTACATTTTTCCGGTAGATCTACATTTTTCCGATAGATCTACATTTTTTCGGTAGATCTACAGGGTGTTTCATCATAAAGTGGACAAACCTATATGGCGTATAGGAGATATCGAGAGAATCATTTTTGGCTTATGACATACCCCGTTTTCGAACCATAAGCGAGATACAGGGTGTTAAACCTCAGGATTGAGCCATTTTCAATCCAATATTGTCAGTTTTCTATAACATATCAAGTTATGATTTTACGTCACAGTGGAGTATTTCGGGGTACTTTATCTAGAAAAGTTCAAAATCAGTCAAAAAAAAATTTCAAAATGGCGGAAAACCTAAAATGCTCTTCAATTTTTTTCTCGGTTCCAAATTTGAATTTAATTTTTCGAACGTGCTCATTTTTATAAGAATTTCTGTACAAGAAATTTCTGATAAATCGATAACAAATTTTTTTTTACATGTCTACAGCAAAAAAAAAATTTCACCCAAAATTGTTGATTTTTCACACGGTGGTACTCTATCTCCTACCAAATACGAATCTGAAAACAGAATCGAAAAATATCAAACGGTTTCTTCGCTAGAGCCATCCGAATATGGCATTTTGACTTCTTGCTCAACTAAAAATAATTAAATTAATAATTAAACTGATTTGACTATGGGGGTTTGTTGTGTGAATTTTGGCTATCAAATTATTCCAAATCCTGGAAAAGAATTAATCACAAAATAGTTTTTTATGTTACTCTGATGGAATTCTTAAGTTCATCTCTAGACTCTAGACTGAGAAATGTTAATTGGAACTTATCTAAGAATGCTCAGAATCGTTACCTAGCAACGGCGATTCACCGAACTGCTAGATATTCAATTTTCACTTAGTAGAATATTACATTTCGATTGAAATGAATAGAAATGGGAAAATATTAGGAAGCAATGTCCTTTTGTAACTTAAATAATTTCGAAATTTCAATGATATTTTGAGGAATAATTCAACATTTATCTAACTCGGAAATAAAGAACAAGAAATAGAATGGAAAAAATAATTTAATAACTCTGAAAAAAATTTAAATTCATAATTCATTCTCAAAAATATTTCCATTTTTCTGTAAACACCTTCTCGCTCTTATCGCCATTGTATTCACCGATGCTGCAATCATTTCCGGGTTTCGGCGAATTTCGTCAGCAGCTGATTCAATTCGCTCAATAAGTTCTTCTCTCGAGTTTACTGGAGCTCGCTTGTCATAGACAAGGCTTTTCATGTGACCCCAGAAATAATAGTCAAGAGGTGTCAAATCTGGTGAAAGAGGAGGCCATGCAACCGGTTCTAATCGACCAATCCATCGGTAGGGGTATTTAGTGTCTAAATACTCCCGTACAGTTCTCACTGTGTGAGCAGGACAACCGTCATGTTGGTACCAAATTCCTTGAAAATGGCTCAGAGGAATATCTTCCATTAGATTCGGCAAAGTCTCCCGCAAGAATTGATAATACGTATTTCCAGTCAACGTTTGAGGGAGAATGTAAGGTCCGATGATAAATCGATCCTTGATACCCGCCCAAACATTAACTGAAAACCTCTTTTGTCTATTCCTTTGTATTGTTGCATGCGGATTCTCCCTTTGCCATATAACAGTATTTTTACTATTAAAGAATCCGTCTCTATGAAACGTAGCTTCATCAGTGAAAAGAATTTTACCCAAGAAATTTCTATCAGCACGTTTTCTTCTAAGAACAAAGCGACAAAATTCTTTCCTTCTATCACAATCACCCTCTTCTAAGGTTTGAGTTTTTTGGTAATGATATGGACGGTAATTGTTTCGTTTCAAAATTCTCCATACAGTTGATCTGCTTCTCGTACTTAGATGATTCGCTAAAGTTTTCGTAGATATCTCCGGATTTCTATCAACCATATCCAGTATGCGTTCATCATACGTTCGGATAGATTCCTTCTTTTTGCGGGAGAGAGTACCTTTCTCTCGTAATTTCCGTACTGTCGCCAGAAACGTCTTGAAATTTGGTAGTGCTCTACCTGGAAGTCTACGGGAGTAGATTTCTCTCGCTTTCCTCGCCGAGGAATTTCCTTCATAATACGCCTGAATCATATCATTTTTTTCCAAAACTGAATATTTCATTTTCATTCAAAACTAGATTGCGCTTCGAATAAAACGTCAAATTCGGTGAATCGCCGTTGCTAGGTAACGATTCTGAGCATTCTTAGATAAGTTCCAATTAACATTTCTCAGTCTAGAGTCTAGAGAAGAACTTAAGAATTCCATCAGAGTAACATAAAAAACTATTTTGTGATTAATTCTTTTCCAGGATTTGGAATAATTTGATAGCCAAAATTCACACAACAAACCCCCATAGTCAAATCAGTTTAATTATTAATTTAATTATTTTTAGTTGAGCAAGAAGTCAAAATGCCATATTCGGATGGCTCTAGCGAAGAAACCGTTTGATATTTTTCGATTCTGTTTTCAGATTCGTATTTGGTAGGAGATAGAGTACCACCGTGTGAAAAATCAACAATTTTGGGTGAAATTTTTTTTTTGCTGTAGACATGTAAAAAAAAATTTGTTGTCGATTTATCAGAAATTTCTTGTACAGAAATACTTATAAAAATGAGCACGTTCGAAAAATTAAATTCAAATTTGGAACCGAGAAAAAAATTGAAGAGCATTTTAGGTTTTCCGCCATTTTGAATTTTTTTTTGACTGATTTTGAACTTTTCTAGATAAAGTACCCCGAAATACTCCACTGTGACGTAAAATCATAACTTGATATGTTATAGAAAACTGACAATATTGGATTGAAAATGGCTCAATCCTGAGGTTTAACACCCTGTATCTCGCTTATGGTTCGAAAACGGGGTATATGTCATGAGCCAAAAATGATTCTCTCGATATCTCCTATACGCCATATAGGTTTGTCCACTTTATGATGAAACACCCTGTATATCCGGTAGATCAATATATAGATCAATACCGATAATATATATATCGGTAGATAAATTGAATCGGTAGATCAATTGAACCGGTAGTTCAATGCCATCTAACGGATCCTGTTGCGATTCTGAGAATCATTTACACACGAAAGTCCCATCGGAATATGTTAGGAGTTTTTGTGTTACTAAAAACCGAATATAGCGCCACCTACCGAATCGTATTGTGAACCTAAGGCCTTCCTAAACACAATCACAAAGATTCATCAATATCGGTATAGCCATTTTTGGGTTCCTGTTAACCGATTGTAGTGCCACCTACCGGAGAATATTGTGGATCCGAAACCTACTCAGATACACACACACAAAGTTCCATGGATCCGAAACCTACTCAGATACACACACACACAAAGTTCCATCGAAATCGGTCCAATCATTCTTGAGTTGATATAAACCGAATGCAGCGCCACCTAACGGGTTCCTATTGTGACCCTTAGAGCCACTCAAACACGCACACAATGTTTCATCAAAATCGTTAGAGCCAGTTCTAAGTTTCTATAGACCGATTGCAGCGCCACCTTCCGGGACATATTGCGGACCTGACATATACTCAGATACACACACAAAGCTTTATCGAAATCGGTTCAGCCGTTCTTGAGTTTCTATAAACCGAATATGCGCCACCTACCGGTTATCTATTGTGACCCTGAGACACACTCAAACACGCATACAATGTTTTGTCGAAATCGGTCGAGCCATTTCTGAGTTCCTATAGAGCATCATCAGCGCCACCTACCGGATGCTATTGTGAAGCAATGACCCACGGAAACATACAAACATAATTTCATCAAAATCGGTCAAGCCGTTTCGGAGTTGACATTTTTTTTAAAAACACCTTGTATAGTAGCGGTTATCCTTATCCTTATCCATTCGCAATGGTTTAACGATGTTGAGAATTCTCTTCACGATAGACATCTCGAGGTGACATTTAACTTAAAACGCTTACAGTCGAAAATAATCGATGTCGTGAGAAAAGAAACACCATGTATAGTAATGGTTTATTTTCATCGATGTATGCCTCGAAAGTATATTTTCTAACACAAACGAATGAAGAATAAAGTTTCATCAAAATCGGTAGGTACTGCCATCTTTGAGATTCTGTGAACCGATTGTTCCGCCACCAACTGGGTCCAATTGTGAATGTGAATCACTTTGAGATCGGCCGAAATACCCACACAAAAAGTTTCATAATAATCGGTCAAGCCGTTTCGGAGTTGACATTTTTCGAAAAACACCCTGTAGAGAAGCGGTGATCCTTTCGCAACGGTTTTACTATGTTGAGAATATCTTGGGGTGTAATTTTACTTGAAACACCCTATACAGCAGTGGTTTTTCATTTTCGACCGTTAATTTTCTGCTTAATGTGTGAATATTTTGAGTAATTTTAATGCAAAAATTCATTATAGATTTCGTGACTTAACGAAAAGATCCAAATACCAAAATACGTTCACTGGAGAATGCTCCTTTAAGTTTTTCATTGGGTAAAAATGAAAAAATCTTAAGAGAAATCTATTTCGGACGCTCCGAGATTCGATCCCGCCGCCCTGCGAGGCTCGGGAGCTATAAATTCGGTGCCTTAGTCCGCTCGGCCACGATGTGTACGTGAGTCGACCCCGATTATGTACGATAAAAAGATTTTAATTACTCGGATGGTTTCTGTCAATCGATTTTCAGAATATCGTCAATCCTGTCAAGCGATCGATCGAAATCGGTTACTCGTTCATATTTCTCGCGGTTTTTCTAGACTATTCGAAGGTTTTCGACTAATTCGGTTCGAAATTCAAATTCGATTTGACATTTCTAATCGCTCGTTCTGACCGAAATCGTCGACTTCGAAGGAGCCGCGTTAAAATTCGCTACAGAAATACGTGAAACGTCAGAATTTCGACGATTTTCGCGAAAAGTAACATTTTCCTATCGTTCTTCCGGGAAAACGAAAGAGAGGATCGAAAAAGGGCTCAGCTACGGACTAATTTCGAATCTCCTGTACGCGTTCCCGCAAATACCGTCGTTCCGAACGCCACCTGTCCTCCGATCTCGTTTCCTTCATTTTGCACCTTTTGCCAAAATCGGCGTTTTTTCGCCTTTTCGCGATTTTTTTTAAATACACCCCCGTCTTTTCGCTCCGAAAATGCGAAACTCTACGAAACTTCCGTCTTTTTCCTCGCGATACCCCTCGGAAATTTCCCCCCTCCCCCCCTCCTAACATTAAAAAAATCGTCACGTTTATAGTAACATTTTCGAAATTTTTTTTTTGATCCCATTCTATGAATTGCATCTTCACTTTAGTATTGGGACTAGTAGCCAGCAGTCCATATTTTGGGATTCAGATGAGCCAGCAGATCTACCTAGCAATAGATCCACATTTTTCTGGTAGATCTACATTTTTACGGTAGATTTACATTTTTCCGGTAGATCTACATTTTTCCGGTAGATCTACATTTTTCTGGTAGATCTACATTTTTTTCGGTAGATCTACATTTTTCCGATAGATCTTCATTTTGCCAGTAGATCTACATTTTTTTGGTAGATCAGTATAATCGGTAGATCAATTGAACCGGTAGTTCAATGCCATCTAAGGGGACCTAATCTGTCGAGGCATTTCTGAGTTTCTTCAGATCGATAGCAGCGCCACCTACCAGGGTATATTGCGGACCTGACACATACTCAGATACACATATTAAGTTTCATCGAAATCAGTTCAGCCGTTCTTGAGTTTCTATAAACCGAATACAGCGCCACCTACCGGTAACTTATTGTGACCCTGAGACACACTCAAACACGCACACAATGTTCTATCAAAATCGGTCGAGCCATTTCTGAGTTCCTATAGAGCATTATCAGCGCCACCTACCGGATGCTATTGTGAAGCAAGGACACACCGAAACACACAAACAAAGTTTCATCAAAATCGGTCAAGTCGTTTCGGAGTTACGAAAACACATAAAAAATAAACAATGCATTGAACGCGGTGGCGTAGGTTCATATTCGAATACATACATTCACAATTGGATCAAAAATATTCAATGCTGTGTCTTTGGTTAAGTAAGGTCCTTGTTCAAATACATACACTCACAGTTGGATCAAAAATAAACAATGCAATGAACGCGGTGCCGTAGGTTCCTATTCAAATACATACAAAAATCCGTCTGATGGAACCATTGATTATAGATATCGTAACTTGACTAAAAAATCCAAATCCCATCTTCAGCAGTTAATTATCTGCTTAAAGTTTGAATATTTCGATTAATTTAAAAGAAAAATTTTCAAACAAACGTAAATTCAATATAGATTTCGTAATTTGACGAAAAGATCAATAGCCCATGATGAGTTTACACGGGAATAACACACTCTTAAGTTTTCATTCCGTAAAAATGAAAAATATTATAACTTCTACGATTGCCGGCCAACTCCGAGATTCGATCCCGCCGCCCCGCGATGTTGACCCTTTTTCCCGCGACGCTTCCGTCCCGGCCACTTTCGCTATAGGTATAAGTAGGAATTATGCTCTATATGAAGGTTTTGTAGCACTGGGACGATTTCCGTCTTTCGATTTTCACAATATCGTCAATCCTGTCAAGCGATCGATCGAAATCGGTTACTTGTTCATATTTCTCGCGGTTTTTCTAGACGATTCCAAGATTTTCGAGTGATTCCGTTCGAAATTCAGATTCGATTTGACATTTGTCGTGCCTCGTTCGGACCGAAAACGTCGACCGTGAAGCAGCCGCGTTAAAATTCGCCACAGAAATACGTGAAACGTCAGAATTTCGTCGATTCTCGCAAAAAGTCACATTTTCCTATCGTTCTTCCGGGAAAACGAAAGAGTGAATCGAAAAAAGGGCTCAGCTACGGACTAATTTCGAATCTCGTCTTCGCGTTCCCGCAAATACCGTCGTTCCGAACGCCACCCGTCCTCCGATCTCCTTTCCTTCATTTCGTACCTTTCGCCAAAATCGGCGTTTTTTCGCCTTTTCGCGATTTTTTTAAAAATACACCCCCGTCTTTTCGCTCCGAAAACGCGAAACCCTACGAAACTTCCGTCTTTTTCCTCGCGAAACACCTCGGAAATTTCCCCCCTCCCCCCCTCCTAACGTCCGAAAAATCTTCACGTTTACGGTAACATTTTCAAAAAAGTTTTTTTGTTCCTTTTCTATAGAACCCATCTTCATTTTAGTAATAGTGACTAGTAGCCAGCAGTCCATATTTTGGGATTCAGATGAGCCAGCAGATCTACCTAGCAATAGATCCACATTTCTCTGGTAGATCTACCTTTTTCCGATAGATCTACATTTTTCCGGTAGATCTACATTTTTCCGGTAGATCTACATTTTTCCGGTAGATCTACATTTTTCCGATAGATCTACATTTTTCCGATAGATCTACATTTTTTCGGTAGATCTATATCCGGTAGACATAGATCAATATATTATCGGTAGATAAATTGAATCGGTAGATCAATTGAACCGGTAGTTCAATGCCATCTAACGGACCCTGTTGTGATTCTGAGAATCATTCACACACGAAAGTCCCATCGGAATATGTTAGGAGTTTTTGTGTTACTAAAGACCGAATATAGCGCCACCTACCGAATCGTATTGTGAACCTAAGGCCTTCCTAAACACAATCACAAAGATTCATCGAAATCGGTATAGCCAATTTTGGGTTCCTGTTAACCAATTGTAGCGCCACCTACCGGGGAATATTGTGGATCCGAAACCTACTCAGATACACACACACACACAAATTTTCATGGATCCGAAACCTACTCAGATACACACACACACAAAGTTCTATCGAAATCCGTCCAATCGTTCTTGAGTTGTTATAAACCGAATGCAGCGCCACCTAACGGGTTCCTATTGTGACCCTTACTGTACTCAAACACGCACACAATGTTTCATCAAAATCGTTAGAGCCATTTCTAAGTTTCTATAGACCGATTGCAGCGCCACCTTCCGGGATATATTGCGGACCTGACACATACTCAGATACACACACAAAGCTTAATCGAAATCGGTTCAGCCGTTCTTGAGTTTCTATAAACCGAATACAGCGCCACCTACCGGTTATCTATTTTAACCATGAGACACACTCAAACACGCATACAATGTTTTGTCAAAATCGGTCGAGCCATTTCTGAGTTCCTATAGAGCATTATCAGCGCCACCTACCGGATATTATTGTGAAGCAATGACCCACGGAAGCATACAAACAAAATTTCATCAAAATCGCTCAAGCCGTTTCGTAGTTGACATTTTTTTAAAAACACCCTGCATAGCAGCGGTTATCCTTATCCTTATCCATTCGCAATGGTTTAACGATGTTGAGAATTCTCTTCACGATAGACATCTCGAGGTGACAGTTAACTTAAAACGCTTACATTCGAAAATAATCGATGCCGTGAGAAAAGGAACACCATGTATAGTAATGGTTTATTTTCAACGACGTATGCCTCGAAAGTATATTTTCTAACACAAACGAATGAAGAATAAAGTTACATCAAAATCGGTATTGCCATTTTTGAGTTCCTGTGAACCGATTGTTCCGCCACCAACCGGGTCCATTTGTGAATGTGAATCACTTTGAAATCGGCCGAAATACCCACACACAAAGTTTCATCATAATCGGTCAAGCCGTTTCGGAGTTGACATTTTTCGAAAAACACCCTGTAGAGAAGTGGTGATCCTTTCGCAACGGTTTTACTATGTTGAGAATATCTTGAGGTGACATTTTACTTAAAACACCCTGTATAGCAGCGGTTTTTCATTTTGACCGTTAATTTTCAGCTCAATGTTTGAATATTTTGAGTAATTTTAATGCAAAAATTCGTTATTTATAATAGATTTCGTGACTTAACGAAAAGATCCAAATCCCAAAATACGTTCACTGGAGAATGCTCCCTTAAGATTTTCATTGGGTAAAAATGAAAAAATCTAATGAGAAATCTATTTCGGACGCTCCGAGATTCGATCCCGCCGCCCTGCGAGGCTCGGGAGCTATAAATGCGGTGCCTTAGTCCGCTCGGCCACGATCTGTACGTGAGTCGACCCCGATTATGTACGATATAAAGATTTTAATTACTCGGATGGTTTCTGTCAATCGATTTTCAGAATATCGTCAATCCTGTCAAGCGATCGATCGAAATCGGTTACTCGTTCATATTTCTCGCGGTTTTTCTAGACTATTCGAAGGTTCTCAGCTAATTCGGTTCTAATTCAAATTCGATTTGACATTTCTAATCGCTCGTTCTGACCGAAATCGTCGACTTGGAAGGAGCTGCGTTAAAATTCGCCACAGAAATACGTGAAACGTCAGAATTTTGTCGATTTTCGCGAAAAGTCACATTTTCCTATCGTTCTTCCGGGAAAACGAAAGAGAGGATCGAAAAAAGGGCTCAGCTACGGACTAATTTCGAATCTCGTCTTCGCGTTCCCGCAAATACCGTCGTTCCGAACGCCACCTGTCCTCCGATCTCGTTTCCTTCATTTTGCACCTTTTGCCAAAATCGGCGTTTTTTCGCTTTTTCGCGATTTTTTTTTAAATACACTCCCGTCTTTTCGCTCCGAAAATGCGAAACTCTAGGAAACTTCCGTCTTTTTCCTCGCAAAACCCCTCGGAAATTTCTCCCCTCCCCCCTCCTAACATTAAAAAAATCGTCACGTTTATAGTAACATTTTCAAAAAGTTTTTTTTGATCCAATTCTATGAATTGCATCTTCACTTTAGTATTGGGACTAGTAGCCAGAAGTCCATATTTTGGGATTCAGATGAGCCAGTAGATCAATATAATTGGCAGATGAATTTAATCGGTAGTTTAGTTTTCGTTAATCGAAAGGAATCAGTATGTCATCCTGGTACACGAAATCGAATGTATACATTCAGTTTTGGATCGAATATAATTAATGCTGTGTCTGCGGTTGCGTAAGGTGCCTATTGAAATAGATACATTCACAGTGGAATTGAAAATAGTCAATGATGTATCTGTGTTTGTGTAAGGTTCCTGTTGAAATACATACATTCACAGTTGGATCTAAAATTATTATTGCTGTGAACGCGATCGCGTAAGATCCCAATGGAATACGTACATTTACTATTGAGCCAAACATATTTAGGTAATGCTTTGTTTGGACGCAAATCCCTTCAGTCGTACAATTGTGGCATGAGACAAAGAACATCCTGTATAGTTTTCAATAATGCATCCCGAAAGAAATTTCTATAACACAAATCAGTCAACTCGGACGGTTGTGCCTTGGAAAACTTTGAGTTGGATTTGACGTTTAAAAAAAAATACCCTGTATGAAGATTTCTGATAAAAACATCGAATAATATGCCCTACAATAAACAGGTTAATCTACATAGGAATTAAGTTTTATAGCCAGCAGATCTACATAACTGGTAGATCTGTGTAGTGGGCAGATCTACATAATCGGTCAACAAAGTCATTAACCAATTGAATCGATATATGTGTATTTATAGCACACAAATTGAAATAAATACATTCACTGTTGGAATGGAAATTAAACAATTAGTTAGCAGATCCTCGTAGCTAGCAAGTCCATATCACAATAATATATAACCTACCCAGTATCAATGAATGAATAGTTCATATTGGTCAGTAGAATGGTTATATCTACATACCTAACTCACGAATTCAAATATATGAGGGGTCTCCTTGGAGAAGACCTAGGAGGATCAGTATAATAATAATATACAATATACTGTTGGATCGAAATTGAACAGATCTATACTATAGGTGGCATATATCCATCTAACTAACAGTATACAAACAAATTAAAGAAGTGCGTTGATGGAGACCTAGCGCATAAAAAAGGAGAAATATTCTTACCTAATGTAATTAATATTATCAATTCTTAAGATGACAAAAATAATGGGATAGATTTCGGATTGTGGGGGATGAGTAGAAAAATAAGGAACCATCCTCTTTATAATATATTGTTACAATGTCATGATTTTTATACTTTCATCGGGTTGTAGGCATATCATATCTAATAATTTCTCGTTTATTCTCCACTCTGGAAATATGTGTTGTCTAATTCCTGCTCTGAAAAAATTATAAACAATTAAATTTCTTTAGGTTACATTAATTGTACTGTTAATATTAAATTGCCACTAAATTTTCCAAATCATGATCAGATCCATATTGGCTTTAGCTACACGGCAAGAAATTCAGATATTCTGTTGGATGTAGATATGTAATAAAAATCATGTAATTGATTTAATGGGAAGTGAACACCACTTTAATGAAATGAAGAGGTATACGGCAAAAATTTAATCAACAACCATTCTGCCAGGCGTTTTCATTCAAAGAATCAATAGTGTTTGACACAGAAACAATTCACAAAATAATAATGTTTTTATTATATAGATATTTTTCAGAGTTTGGGAGGGAAAACCCATAAAGGAACCATTTAACACATTGACTGCCAAGCTAGTATTGTGGAAATATCACCAACGGCCAACTATATGTTTCTCTTACTTATGTTTGTTTCTCAAGATATTGTTCTGCTTTTATTTTTTCCTCAGCATGTCAGTAATGTCATTCATATATGATGCGGCCTCCTAGAGATGATTACTGTAATATTAATCTGTAGGGCCATGTCATTTATTTTGTTACTGCAAAATGCAAAACCAATTGAGTTGTGAAGAAGCCAGGAAGAAAGCTAATATCACATACTTTTTGTGAAAAATGCCCAGAGCAACCACAGATTTGCATGTTATATTTCAATACGAAACATACAGGAATATGAGGATATTATCTAAGAATAAATGCTTCCGCTTGCTCTATAAAATTCTCTTATACCTAGTACCAAAACTTCTGCACTTTTTTTTTCAGGCCAATTATACCCAAACATTTGTCGGAAGCCAATGTTCGAATGCCCCATTGAAAAGTCATAGGCTGTCATACATACGTGAGCAACGCAGCCTGCAGTAATATATCGACCGTCATACATATATGAATGAAGTGACAGTCAATGTGTTAATAATACCTAACCTAAACCTGAACTCACAGGAACATTATTATTGATTAAATTCCATTCGTTTATGAGATACCCACTGAATATCAACAATAATACACAGTTATGAACTTGTTCGCAACAGAAGATTCTATATTTAAATGTGAAGCCTGGCTGAAGCTGAGAACTGCTAAGTAATACTTAGGTACTTTCTGAATAGTTAAATAAAAAAAATCTAAAGCACCTGTACTACTTGTAGACAGATTTAACTCCCTTCACAGGTGAAGCAAAAGAATAACATCTAATAGATAAGTACTTACAGTGTGAACTCCATTTTTCTCTGTCTGACAGATGAAAAAATATTGGTTTTGTTAACTTTAAACTAAAATCCATCTTAGTTGTTTATAACCATAATCAATCTGTTAGTGTTCCTCACAATTCTACATACTTGTTTAAGCCACCGATCTTCCACTTGTCGGAACATAAGATTTATCACATATGTTCCGATTCAGATTCATTAAGCGACAGTATAAATCAAAATTACCTTCGCGCTAGACGTGTCATTCACATATTATAATAATATTATTATTATCGCACAAATCGAGTTGTTCGCAGGGTGACAACCTATCCTTCACTTTCCTTATTCCCAATAGGTCACAAACCCTTTGGTAGAACGAATACGAGAGCGAGGTGAGTGATCCAATATATTATTTTTATTAATCAAAACGCACACATTTTGGTCCGTACGAAGCCGTATACAAGAACACAGCAGCACCTTTACCTCATCTCGCCGCGTTTTTTATGTTATTATTTATCTCATTTCATTCGAGTTTTCACGTTATTTCATATCAATTCAGATCGATATCTCATCAGGAATAACAGTTTTGAATATTTGTTTGAAGATCTTACATATTTGCCAATCTATACAGTTTATATTATTCGCAATTTGCATTATCCTCTATCGCCTTTACGGTTGCTTCATTGCTCACGTTCATTGCTTGTAGGTACTTTCTTATCGCATTATTAAATTACCTTATTGATTTAACGCATATTAGATTGAAATGCCAGATTCAAAGGATACTTTGAGAATATTAATAAGCAAAAAAGAAATGTATTTTAAACGCATTCAGAATCTTTACGACCTTACAAAAACTATTAATGATAAACAAGTCCTGTCAAATTTCAAAACTAGATATGAAACCTTTGAGGAAACAAAATCAGCCTTTTTGGAGATTGTTGATAGAATCAACATGGTGTCAATGGAAATAGATAAAAAATTTGAACCTGATTTTAATGTACTTGAGGCTTTTGATCAACTCTGTGGACACATATCACGTACAGCAAAACACGTTTTTGAAGAAACCATACAGGCAAATGTTTCATCGAATACGCATAAATCCGCAAATGTTAGATTGCCTAAAATACAATTGCCGACATTTTCAGGTGAAATCGCCAGTTGGCCTGTATTTTATGAAACATTCAAAGGTTTGATTCACGACAACAAGGAGTTGGACGATGTTAATAAATTACATTACTTATTGGGTAGCTTATCAGGAAGAGCTTTGGCATCATGCTCGGGAGTAACCCCAGTAGGGGAAAATTATTCCCTAATTTGGCAGAACCTTGTTAATAAATTCGAAGATAAACGTTTGATAGCAAACAGTTATATGGAGACTATTTTTAAGTTTAAACCATGTAGCGACAGCGCAAATAGCTTGAATGAATTCTTGGACAGATTCGATATAGCGGTTCAAGCTTTAAAAAACATGTCTCTTCCCAACTTGTCGGATTTCATTTTAACTTTTCTTGCGTTAAATAAATTAGACAGAGAAACAGTTGAGCAATTTGAAATGTCACGCAGAGATCAAAATTTACCCACTTATAATGAGGTTATTAAATTTATCAAAGAAAAGTGTACTATATGTAGTCACTCCAAGTTAAAAGATCCCAAACGAACGCAAACCTTTGTGGTAAAAAATAACAATCAAAATAGAAATGCTTGCAAATTTTGTAAAATTGCTTTACACTCACTATATAAATGCGATAAATTTATTAAATTATCTCCAATGGATAGATATAAGTTTGTCAAAGCAAATCAAATTTGCATAAATTGTTTAAGTAACTATCATTCAACAGGTGAGTGTAATTCTGCTAGTACTTGCAAGATTTGCTCGAAACGTCATAATTCCTTACTTCATTTTAAAACAACTATAACACCTCAAAAGGAAGCTTACGAAAACAAAGCCAGCTCGCAAGGTTCTGAAATATCCAAAGATTCCAAACTAGACTTTTTTTCAAATGCAAACGTCAGCAGCTTTTGCTCGCAAACTAAATCAATACAGTCCACACCGCTTAACCAAATTGGGTTGTTACCCACCGCTATCATTCAAATAATGACACCTTCAATTAAAACCACGATCAGAGTATTAATCGACTGTGCAAGCATGTCCAATTTTATTACTTTAGATTGCTGCAAAAAATTCGGTTTACGCTTAAGAAAAACCTTTTCATCAGTTTCCGGTATAGGAACAAATTCGCAAAGTATCAAATTTAAAACAGAACTGGTTGTTGGTTCCACGCATGACAAAAATTGCAAATTGGCATTAGACGCATACGTTATTAACAAAATAACAGATAATCTTCCTGTTACTTCGGTACAAACTTCTTTAATAAAACAATTAGAAAATTTACCGCTCGCAGATCCTAATTTTCATTTACCTGGAGAAATTCACGGGATCTTAGGAGTGAATATTTTTGCGCAAATCATTGGTTCAAGTAAGATTACATTTTCGAATAATAATCTCACTGCAATCGAAAGCTCCTTAGGCTACTTAATTTTGGGTTCTATTCCTGCAAATATTAATGATCATTTATCTAAAACTTTTTGTACTTTCGAAGAGCCTTTAGAGAATGCACTGAAACAATTCTTTGAATTAGAAGAGGTTCCGAACTCAAACTTCAAAACTATCGAGGATTAATCATGTGAGGATAATTTTATATCAAATGTTCAAACAGATAATCTCGGGAGGTACACAGTTGCTTTACCATTTAAAGATAGCCCCACATTATTAGGTGAATCTTATAACACCGCATTTCAGAGATTCAGAACTCTCGAAAAAAGGTTTCAATCATTTCCAGATTTTAAAAATTTATATGTTAAAGTCATGGAAGATCATTTGGAAAAAGGTTATATGTCAGAGGTTTCAAACGCAGTATTAAATAAAACGCATTACGTAGTACCCCATCATGGAGTGTTCAAGCCTGAGAAAAAATCTACACCATTGAGAGTTGTTATGGATTGTAGCGCTTGTACAACGTCAGGGAAATCTTTGAACGATTTATTATACGCAGGTCCGAAATTACAAACCGATATTGTTTTTATGTTGCTCAATTTTAGATTATTCCAAGTAGCAATGACCGCAGATTTAAAGAAAATGTTTTTGCAAATTTTAATCAAGCCCGAGCACAGAAACTTCCAATTATTATTATGGCGCTCATCTCAGAGAGATCCTATAAAATTATATCAATTTAATCGCGTCATATTTGGAGCTAAATCGTCCCCATTTTTAGCTATTCGTACTATTCATCAACTGATTAACGATAATCGCGATAATTTCCCTTTAGCTTCTGATTATGTTTTAAGATACATTTATATGGACGATTTTGTATGCAGTGTACCAGATTTATCATATGCCAATGATTTATATCATCAATTGGTACCGATGTTCAGAGCCGGGGGTTTTGAAATCGTAAAATGGTGCAGTAATTCTCGAGATTTTATAGAAAATGTGCCCATTGAACAACGATTGATAGATCCATTAACTTTTCATGACGAAAAACAAAAAATCTTAGGCTTGCAGTGGGAGCCGCAGTTAGATAAATTTTCATTTTTTGTTAATATTATTAATGATACATGTTCCAAACGAAATATTTTATCCACAGTTGCACGCATTTTCGACCCTTTAGGTTTAGTAGCACCGTTAATTCTTTACGCAAAACTTTTAATTAAAGAACTTTGGTTACACAAGATTGATTGGGACGATGAACCACCACTAGTAATAAAAAATCATTGGTCGTGCTTTACTTCCCAGTTGGAATCTCTAAAATCGGTGAAAATTCCGCGACATGTATTTGTTTTTGAAAATTCCAAAGAAGTGGTACTTGTTGGATTCTCAGATAGCAGTGAGAAAGGTTTTGGGGGTGCCGTGTATATTCGAACGAGGTCCGTAACAAACGAAATTAAAACTATTTTAATTTGTGCGAAATCTAAGGTAACTCCTGTGAAAATAACTTCAATACCACGACTAGAACTTTGCGCTGCGCTCCTTCTAGCACAATTGATGAAGTTTGTCATAAATTCATTTTGTTCGCGAACTGTTTTCAATAGTATCTACGCCTTTACTGATTCGATGGTAACGTTATCCTGGATACATAGTTCTCCGTCTCGTTGGGGAACATTTGTCGCCAATAGAGTAGCTAAAATTCAGGATTACATTCCCGAGAAATCGTGGTTTCACGTAAATGGGACAGAAAATCCAGCCGATTGCTTGTCACGGGGCTTAACTCCTAACCAATTCATACACCATAAGACGTGGTTAGACGGTCCCAACTGGCTAAATCAGGATATTGAACTGTGGCCCATCGAACCATTTAAAGATTATGAAGGAACAAATTTAGAAGAAAAAATACGCATCCACGCATCGATAAATGAGAGTGATCATTTAAGAAATAACTGCCTCTACCAATTAACTTCAAGATTTTCCTCGTATTCAAAATTGTTAAATTCGGTAATTTATGTGCTCAAATTTTCAAAAATATTACCGCGAGGCAACACAATAGGTACGAGTGATTTGAACGTAGCCGAAATATTTATTATTAAAATTATTCAAAATATTCATTTCAAAGAAGAACTTTCAATATTAAGAAAGGGTAAAATCCCCTCATCTTTAAAAGGACTTCATCCCTTTATCCACGATGATTTAATTCGAGTAGGTGGTAGGTTAAGTAGCGCAGATCTATCTTTTGATCAGAAACACCCCATTTTATTACCAAAGAAATGTCACTTCACTAATTTAATTATAAATTTCATACATCAGAGAAATATGCATACTGGTTCACATTTGGTTTTATGTTTACTCCGACAAAAATACTGGATTTTATCCGCCAGAAACTTAGTCAGAAAATTGATTCAAAACTGTAATTTTTGTTTTAAACATAGACCTAAACCTACCTACCCTTTAATGTCTGACTTACCAGTTTTTCGCGTTAGTCAAGCGAAACCATTCATTAATACTGGTGTCGATTATTCAGGTCCTTTCCGAATAACCTTAACTAGACATCGAGGTGTAAAAACTCAAAAGGCATATATCTGCTTGTTTGTTTGTCTGTCGACTCGCGCCGTACATTTAGAACTGGTATCAAATTTGACAACAGAGCTTTTTTTAGCCTGTTTCAAAAGATTTTTAGCACGTAGGGGTCCATGTTCTACCATGTATTCTGATTGCGGAACGAACTTCATTGGGGCCAAGGCTTGTCTTGATGAAATATACGGATTTACTAATTCTCCAGACTATACGCATGCTTTGCATGACTATTTTACGCAAAATCGCATTTCGTGGAAGTTTCTCCCTCCCAGAACTCCACACATGGGCGGAATTTGGGAGATACAAAATAAAAGCTTAAAAACTCATTTATACAAGGTGATTGGTGATCAAATACTCAGTTATGAAGAATTCGCAACTGTTTTGGCTCAGGTTGAGAGTTTATTGAATTCTAGACCCCCAACTTGGTTGAGTGATGATCCTAAAGATACACAACCTCTAACTCCGTCGCATTTTTTAACTTTAACACCGTTGAAATTCCTTCCAGCCTTGGACGTGAGTGAGGAAGCACTGAGCCCATTAAATCGCAAACATTTGCTCGATCAAATAGTTCAGCGGTTTTGGAAAAGATGGCATTTAGAATATTTGAATACTTTACAAGTACGCTTAAAGTGGAATACTCCTTCAAACCCTGTAGAGGTTGGCAAATTAGTATTAATACGTCAAGATAACGAACCACCTCTTTGTTGGCCATTAGGGGTTATTGAGACAGTATTTCCTGGTCGGGATGGTATCATACGGGTCGCTACTGTACGCACGGCAAATTCAACATACAAACGACCTGTAGTACGACTTTGTCCCTTACCTAATCAGTAAGCAACATTAATAACTTTCTCGTTAGCATTATTGTTAATTTTATTCATTTTTCATTTTATTGTTTTCAAAATTTTGGATTTTATTTTTTTACCTTTCGGAAATTATGTTAATTTCGGCCGGGGGTATGTTTAAGCCACCGTACTTCCACTTGTCGGAACATAAGATTTATCACATATGTTCCGATTCAGATTCATTAAGCGACAGTATAAATCAAAATTACCTTCGCGCTAGACGTGTCATTCACATATTATAATAATATTATTATTATCGCACAAATCGAGTTGTTCGCAGGGTGACAACCTATCCTTCACTTTCCTTATTCCCAATAGGTCACAAACCCTTTGGTAGAACGAATACGAGAGCGAGGTGAGTGATCCAATATATTATTTTTATTAATCAAAACGCACACAATACTTATTTGAAACATCAGCATTCATCTTACTGGAACTGAATATATTAATATATAATACCTATCAACATGAAAAAAAATTTAAATCTGTCATAATACCAAAGTGAATACTTTTAATAATCATTGCTTGAACCCCAAATTAGATAGAACAATAAAAGCGTTTTAGCAGAATAAGGAACTATAAATTATAGACAAAATTTAAGGAATAAATTGCAATACAAACTATCCCTTCTGTGCATTTATGTTTAATATTTGTTGCAAATTAGATATAATTATGAATGATATGATAAGAGGGCTTTTCGGAAAGTGTGATCGGGTTAACTCAATCAGTCAGTTCACCAATCAGCACGTTCCACTCTAATCTATGGAATGCGCTGATTGGTGAACGGACTGATCGAGTTGACCCGATCACACTTTCCGAAAAGCCCTATTGTGTGCGAACAAAGTTGGTGTAGACTGTAACCATGTAGATGGTAATAGTATACCCCACAAAAAGAAAGGAATGATTTTGATGAATGAGATAATGCTTAAAACCTGTAACCCAATTGGACTCTTTTTCATTCATAACTGTACTCACTTAAGATATATCTACATGTAATTCTAGACCGAGTCCCATATTATAGATGCAGACAAAATCTCTTTTCATCTAGAATTCGATCACTACTTTCATGTAAACTATTTTTCACAATATTTAAACTTAGATGGTTCTTCAATCGACCAAATGAAGAATTTTCCAATAATAATTACATTTTCAACATACTTAATGGCATACAATTTTTAGATGATTTCTCATAGTCCTTGTAAGAAACTGCAAAAATGTCAGAGAATAGTCAGGTAGTAACTTAGATTCAAGGTTTTTCTTCTTAGTTTAAAATAAATACTATTTTAAATGATAATTGTGGCTTTATTCGCCTTTGCAAGGTCAAATTGGAAAAAAATCATTCTAACTAAATAGGGAACTATAACATGTTGAAAAGATTTGCAATACAAAGTATCCCTTCTCAACTAACTGGTCACAAATGCAGTTTTAATGAAATAAGTCTCAAGTCGAGACCACCGGAAGGATTATGTTTTCAACAACATTGTTGAACAATTGTTAAAATTACTCACGTTTACAAATAGATGATGAGAATTATTAAGGAAATAAACAACTTTCTAGTTGTACCTCCACTACAGAGGAAGGTTTCGTAGTAAACATTATCACTTTCTCAGTTCCTCAGACATTGTAAAAATACACCCTGCAAAAAAAACAACTTGTAATGGATATAAAACCCACATTAATCCATATTTCAACAGAAATATCCAGATATGAGCAAGGATACTTACATTCTATCGTGATAGGTACTTCGTTCATTGTACATATTATTTATTTACGTTCATTCACTGGAGTACTGCAGACCAACTTCACGTAAATTCCATTTTTAGGTTATTTATTTCAGTCGGCGTGGAAAATATGAGTTTCCGTTGAAAGTATCAAATCGAAACCAAGGGTTTTACCGATTCTGAATAATTCTCGGCACATTTCCGATCCATAATTAATCGATCGATTCTCGTTAATTGTTAATTCCTCCTCTAAATTGAAGCCGCCGTTCTGAGTCTGACATTACTCACCTTGGAATGCTTCTAGCTTATTCCTTTCAAAAAATTATCATCACTGGGATGATTTCCTTCCTTCGATTTCCAGAATATCGTCAATTCTGTCAAGCGATCGCTCGAAATTGGCGACTTGTTCATATTTCTCGCAATTTTTCCTGACGATTTCGAGTTTTTCGACTAATTCCGTTCGAAATTCAAATTCGATTTGACATTTCGCGCGGCTCGTTCGGACCGAAAGAGTCGACCTTGCACCAGCCGCGCTAAAATTCAGCACAGAAATACGTGAAACGTCAGAATGTTTTCAATTTTCGCAAAAAGTCACATTTTCTTATCGTTCTTCCGGGAAAACGAAAGAAAAGATCGAAAGCAGATATAGCCTATCCGGTAATTTCGAATCTCTTCTTCGCTTTCCCGCGGACTCGTCGTTTCTAACGTCGCCGTTCGTTCGATCTCGTTTCCTTCATTTTGCACCTTTTGTCAAAATTGGCGTTTTTTCGCATTTTCGAGAATTTTTTTAAAATACACCCCCATCTTTTCGATCCAAAAACGCGAAACTCTACGAAACTTCCGTGTTTTCTCTCGCTAAACCCCCTCAAGATTCCCCCCCAATCCCCCTCCTAAAGTCCAAAAAAACACCACGTTTACAACGACCTTCTCGAAAAGTTTCCCTTGATCTACTTCGATGGTTCAAGTCTTCACTTTAGTATAAGTATAGACTAGTTGGCCCGCAGATCTACCTAGCCAGTAGATCTATATTTTTCCAGTAGATCTGCATTTTTCCGATAGATCTACATTTTTCCGGCAGATCTACATTTTCGGGTAGATCTACATTTTTAAAGTAGATCAATATAATCGGTTGATCAATCGAAGCAGTAGTTCAACGCCATCTAACGGGTCCCGTTGTGTGAAAGTTGAGGCGTTTTTGAGTTCCTATAATCCGAGTATAGCGCCACCTACCGGATCGTATCGTGAATCTAAGGCCTTCCGAAAGACGATCGCAAAGTTTCATGAAAATCGGTACAGCCATTTTCGAGTTCCTGTGAACCGATCGTAGAGCCACCTACGTGGGATATATCTTGGATCTGAGACCTCCTTAGACACACACACACAGAAGATTTAATAGAAATCGGTCCGGTAGTTCTTGAGTTTCTATAAACCGAACACAGCGCCATCTACCGGGTTCCTATTGTGACTCTGAGACTCACTCAAGTACGCACACAATGTTTCATCGAAATCGGTCGAGCCGTTTTTGAGTTACTATAAATCGATCGGGGTGCCCCCTGAAGTATGCTAGTAATGCCACCTACCGGATCGTATTGTGAACCTCAGGCCACTGAAACACTTCATCAAAATCGGTATAGCCGTTTCTGAGTTCCTGTAAATCGATTGTAGCGCCACCTACCGAGTCCAATTGTGAATATTAACCTCTTCGATATATACCGAAACACACACACAAAGTTCCATCACAATCGTTCATGCCGTTTCAGTGTAGACATTTTTCGAAAAACACTCCTCAAGATTCCCGCCAAATCCCCCTCCTAAGATCCAAAAAAACTCACGTTTATAAGGACATTTTCAAAATCAGATCAGATCAAAGCAGATCTACCTAGCTATATGCAGATCAATATTTTTGCAGTGTAGATCAATCGAAAAAAATTGAAAAATAAGGTATGACCGTTCCGGGATTCGACCCTGGGTATTTGACTCAGAAAGCTGGCCTCTTCACCTATACGCCAGCGGGGCTAAACGTAAACTCTCGGACTTTACGGATCAAGAGTATTAACCTCTGATACTTTTCACCTTTCTGAAGAATATCGCCATATAGCATATTATATTATATAAATTGGTGATATCATGGAAAATATAGATCGATAATTACCTTATTTTACGTTCTTCACTTCTTCCGGCCCGTTTCATCAAAAAATCTTTCCTCGAGGATAGGTACCTACCAGTCAGTTCAACTTAGAATTTGATAGAACACATTATTTCTCGAATATCACAATTTCGGTCATGCGATCGCTCGAAATCGGCGACTCTATCATATTTCTTCTTATTTCTAGCAATGTATCTTCACGATTCAAGATTTTCGACAAATTCCGTTCGAAATTCTAATTCTATTTGACATTTATCGTAACTCATTCGCGATAAATTCAAACTGACAGAAGTTTCTTTCATCTGTGATCGAAGTAAATCATCCACGTTTTATCTTCTATAGCAGGACCCGAAGTCGGTCGAGCGAAGCCGAACCGTTCTTAATGTCACATTTCGCCGAGATTTTCAAAATATGTCAACGTTTGCGATCTTTTTACGGAAAAAGAGAAGGTTTCATCAAAAATCGGGCTCCATTACAAACTACCTACGAATCTCGTCTTCCGGTCCCCGACGAAATACCTTTCCGAGCGTCGCATCCTCGTCAGATTTCTATCGTTACCGATTTGCACCTTTAGACGAAAAGGGCGTTTTCAGCCGATTTCACGATTTTTTTTTAAATACTTCCCACGTCATCTCTCGTCAAAGACGGATACCCGGAGAAAATTCCGTCTTTTCTCGTACTCGATTCCACCTCGAATCCCTCCTCACCCCTCGAATAACCGACGAAACAATCGACCTCCTCGAGGAAAAATCTTTTTTGACATCTCTCTGTGATCCCGAGATCTTTACATTAGAAGAATAAACAAAATCTCTTTTCATCTAGAATCCGATCAGTACTTCTATATAAACAATTTTTCTACGATATTTGAACTAAGATGGTCCATCATTGTTGAAATGAAGAATTTTCCAATAATAATTCCATTTTCATCAAAATGAACTCCAAACGGCATACAATTTAAATGATTTTTGATAATCTCTGTGAGGAATTGTAAAAATGTCAAAGATAAGTCAGGTAGGTTATTTATATTCAAGGTTTTTGTTCATAATTTAAACTAAATACTATTTTGAATCATAATTGTGGCTTTGTTTCTTTGCAAGCTCAAATTGGAAGAAAATCATTTGAACCAAATAGGGAACTATAACATATTGAAAAGATTTGCAATACAAAAGTCGAATTTAAGCGGGTAACCGGAACAGAACGGTTAAGGCCAATTCCTTGTTATTATTAGCGATGGGAACCTCTCGAGTGAAAATAATCGAACCTTTCGATTATTGAATTATCTCGAGATATCTCGACTCGAGTAAGAATTGAATGAAATGGGATGAGATACGAGATATCTCGTACTCGTAATTCCTTCGTTTACGTTCTGAATGTTTTGATATTTCGAATTTCTTTGGCGGTACTTTAGATCCGAGTGATCCCACTGGAGGGCGAGATAGGAGTATGATATATGAAGGGTTTCTTTAACAAACGATAGAATTTATGGCTGCCATTTGGATTCTGGCCAGGAGCTTTTACTGCTAGTGAATGATTTTATTATCTTTTCCATTGCAAATTGAGATATTCATTATTCTTATCTTAATCAGTAGCGGTTCGTTCAGAATATTCAGATTTCAGTTATATTCCGTTTGTTAATTCGTTATCAATTAAGAACTGAGACTCGGAAGTCCGTTCAAAAATAGATCTATTTTATTATTATTTTTTTAAATAATAGTATATATATATATATTATTATTTTTTTATTTGAACATTAGTATAAGTGGCATTTGATGCTTGTGGATAGCTTCAATTTTTTCACTCACAATTGGTTTTATGTTTTATGCCTCTATTGAAATGACTCAAATTTTATTTTCAATCATTCAGGAACTAATTGAAGGGATGAAAATGAAGAAAAATAAATTCAATCTGGAAGTATCGTCTAACGTGTACTATATGATTAAAAATATGTTTCTATGAAAAATAGAAATAATAAAGTAAAAAATATAAAAATGGAAAATTTCATTGAAATTATATTTCGCCATTCAGAAAAATGATTTGGTTCACTATTTTTGGCGCTAATCTATTACGGCGGAGGTTCGTTAATTGTCCACATTTCGAAAATACCCTTTCCGACGGAACTGATGTTGGCGGGATACACAAATATTTCATGGTGGGTTTATAAAGTTCCGGGAAGAATTGTTGGTGTGATTTCCAAAATTCCAATGGATCTTTTTTTCGGTCCAAAAGAGGCATTTCTACATATTAACGCACTGTGAGATTCACTGTTGTGGCTGGTGTCACAACTGATTGTTGTTGTGTCGCCTTCGAATCAAATTCAGCCCAAAGAGAACTTCCTCTCGCACTATCACCTCCATTTATTTTGAAAACTGACATGTGAGTATCGTGCATATTTTTGTCATTCTGTTCATATGCTACAGCTACATTCCCTTTCGAACTGCTGGAAATAAATATTCCATTCAAATATTCTACCAAAACAAAATTTAAATTATCAAGGGACCAACGGCAACGTAATAAAATAGAAGCCATACAATGTGAAACTTAATACTGTTTGTAGCGAGCCGACGCAATTATATTGAAGATAAGGGATAACCGAAACGTCCGAAACCGAAGCCGCTGGCGCTGACGCGACGAGAAGTGAGAACTGAGAGGAATAACGATCGATTATAATCAGCCCTATTCTGTACCTCGGATAGAAATGAACTCATCGGATCGTAATCTGACAAATCGGAATGTTTCTCTTCTATCGCATCCAATTTCGGTATTCTATAACCAATGTAGAAGACGCTACAGAATCGGAATTCTTAATTCTATTCGACGATCTTGGAAGTAGCCAACAACGTTGCATGTGCACGCAAATCTCGCCCTTAATAACCACTGACATTTATCAGTTTGTTTATTTTGGGTAACTTAACCTAGCAAATTTCATAAATATATGCAGTTTACTTTCATGAATTTTAGTAGAAAACTATAACACGCTGTTTCTGGCGGAACAAGTGCGTAAAAAGAAGAGAAAGGGAGGTTTTTTTTTTTAATAAAAAGCGAAGTGAATAAATTTTCAATGTATCCCCTGGAATTTAAAAACAGAGAGAAATTACAATTCTCCAATAGTTTCAAATGATTCGGCAGTCGTCAGAATCAGTTGTTCAAAGACCGGCGTGAAGATAGCCTGAAAAGTTATCCTGTGAAATCGCCGAGTTCGCCCGAAGGCTCATTGGCGTGCATCATCACATTGCTGTATGTCGGAAATTTCTTGGAAGTGGAAGGGAATATTGAACATTTATATTTAAGGTGATTTTCATTTCGATACTCTTCGTTCTTTCGAATATACTGCATAATGCCACCCAAACTCGATCTTGCCACAGAATAAAATTGCCAGAAAAAATCATATATACTTTGTTGTGATGATCTCTTAAAATAGGGCCTAGGGGGTGAAAATCACCCTTATATGTGTTTTTTGCGCTTTTTCACCTGGAGTCGGTTTTGTATCAGAATGAAATTTTCAGGAAAGTTCTGCTATCGTATATCCATTCCTTTGAAATAACTCAAAATTTCTTAAAATGGGGACTAGGGGGTGAAAATCACCCTTATATGTGTTTTTTGCGCTATTTCACCTGAAGTCGGTCTTGTATCAGAATGAAATTTTCAGGAAAGTTCTGCAATCGTATATCCATTCCTTTGATATGAATAAAAATTTCTTAAAATGGGGACTAGGGGGTGAAAATCACTCTTATATGTGTTTTTTGCGCTTTTTCACCTGAAGTCGGTCTAGTATCAGAATTAAATTTTCAGGAAAGTTCTGCTATCGTATATCCATTCCTTTGATATTACTTAAATTTTTTTTAAATGGGGACTAAGGGGTGAAAATCACCCTTAAATGTGATTTTTGCGCTTCTGCTATCGAACATCTTCCCCTTTGATATCACTGAAAATTTCTTAAAATGGGGACTAGGGGGTCAAAATCACCCTTATATGTGTTTTTTGCACTTATTCACCTGAAGTCGGTTTTGTATCAGAATGAAATTTCCAGAAAAGTTCTGCTATCGTATATTCATTGCTTTGATATGCCTCAAAATTTCTTAAAATGGGGACTAGGGGGTGAAAATCACCCTTATATGTGTTTTTTGCGCTTTTTCACCTGAAGTCGGTCTTGTATCAGAATGAAATTTTCAGGAAAGTTCTGCAAACGTATATCCATTCCTTTGATATAAATAAAAATTTCTTAAAATGGGGACTAGGGGGTGAAAATCACTCTTATATGTGTTTTTTGCGCTTTTTCACCTGAAGTCGGTGTAGTATCAGAATTAAATTTTCAGGAAAGTTCTGCTATCGTATATCCATTCCTTTGATATTACTTAAATTTATTTACAAGGGGGACTAAGGGGTGAAAATCACCCTTAAATGTGATTTTTGCGCTTTTTCTCCTGAAGTCGGTCTTGTATCGGAATTAAATTTTCAGGAAAGTTCTGCTATCGTATATCCATTCCTTTGAAATGACTCAAAATTTCTTAAAATGGGGACTAGGGGGTGAAAATCACCCTTATATGTGTTTTTTGCGCTATTTCACCTGAAGTCGGACTTGTATCAGAATGAAATGTTCATGAAAGTTCTGCAATCGTATATCCATTGCTTTGATATGCCTCAAAATTTCTTAAAATGGGTACTAGGGGGTGAAAATCACCCTTATATGTGTTTTTTGCGCTTTTTCACCTGAAGTCGGTCTTGTATCAGAATGAAATTTCAGGAAAGTTCTGCTATCGAATATCCATTCCTTTGATATCATTGAAAATTTCTTAAAATGGGGACTAGGGGGTCAAAATCACCCTTAAATGTGTGTCGGTCTTGTATCAGAATGAAATTTTCAGGAAGGTTCTGCTATCGTATTCCAGTCCTTCGATATCTCTCAAAATCTGTTAAATTCCAAATTGGGAGTTGTTAATTCACCCTTATATCTCTAATTTTCAACATTCCATCTGAAGTTGATTTCGTATCATAACAATAATAGATAGTTTTCTGTTGAAAAGGCGCAATAAACACATATAAGGGTCATTTTCACCCCCTAGTCCCCTTTTTAAGAAATTTTCAGTGATATCAAAGGAAAGGATATACGATAGCAGAACTTTCCTGAAAATTTAAATTTTCAGGAAGGAATTCATTCTGATACTAGACCGACTTCAGGTGAAAAAGCGCAAAAACACATATAAGGGTGATTTTCAGCCCCTAGTCCCCATTTTAAGAAATTTTAAGTCATATCAAAGCAATGGATATACGATAGCAGAACTTTCCTGAAAATTTCATTCTGATACAATAACGACTTTAGGTGAAAATGCGGAAAAAAAACATATAAGGGATATTTTCACCCCAAGTCCCCATTTTAAGAAATTTTCAGTGATGTCAAAGGAAAGGATATACGATAGTAGAACTTTCCTGAAAATTTCATTCTGATACAAGACCGACTTCAGGTGAAAAAGTGCAAAAAACACATATAAGGGTGATTATCACCCCCAAGTCCCCATTTTAAGAAAGTTTGAGTAAAATCAAAGAAATGGATATACAATAGCAGAACTTTCCTGAAAATATTATTCTGATACAAGACCGACTTCAGGTGAAAATGCGCAAAAAACACATATAAGGGAGATTTGCACCCCCAATTCCCCATTTTAAGAAATTTTGAATCATGTCAAAGGAATGGATATACGATAGCAGAACTTTCCTGAAAATTTCATTCTGATACAAGACCGACTTCAGGTGAAAATGCGCAAAAAACACATTTAAGGGATATTTTCACCCCAAAGTTCCCATTTTAAGAAATTTTGAGTCTAGTCAAAGGAATGGATATACGATAGCAGAACTTTCCTGAAAATTTCATTCTGATACAAGACCGACTTCAGGTTAAAATGCGCAAAAAACACATATAAGGGAGATTTTCACCCCCTCGTCCCCATTTTAAGAAATTTTAGGTTATATCAAAGGAATGGATATACGATAGCAGAACTTTCCTGAAAATTTTATTCTGATACAAGACCGATTTCAGGTGAAAATGCGCAAAAAACACATATAAGGAAGATTTGCAGCCCCAAGTCCCCATTTTAAGACATTTTGAGGCAAGTCAAAGGAATGGATATACGAAAGCAGAACTTTCCTGAAAACTTCATTCTGATACAGGACCGACTCCAGGTGAAAATGCGCAAAAAACACATATAAGGGAGATTTTCACCCCCTAGTCCCCTTTTTAAGAAATTTTCAGTGATATCAAAGGAAAGGATATACGATAGCAGAACTTTCCTGAAAATTTAAATTTTCAGGAAGGAATTCATTCTGATACTAGACCGACTTCAGGTGAAAAAGCGCAAAAACACATATAAGGGTGATTTTCAGCCCCTAGTCCCCATTTTAAGAAATTTTAAGTCATATCAAAGCAATGGATATACGATAGCAAAACTTTCCTGAAAATTTCATTCTGATACAATAACGACTTTAGGTGAAAATGCGGAAAAAAAACATATAAGGGATATTTTCACCCCAAGTCCCCATTTTAAGAAATTTTCAGTGATGTCAAAGGAAAGGATATACGATAGTAGAACTTTCCTGAAAATTTCATTCTGATACAAGACCGACTTCAGGTGAAAAAGTGCAAAAAACACATATAAGGGTGATTATCACCCCCAAGTCCCCATTTTAAGAAAGTTTGAGTAAAATCAAAGAAATGGACATACAATAGCAGAACTTTCCTGAAAATCTTATTCTGATACAAGACCGACTTCAGGTGAAAATGCGCAAAAAACACATTTTAAGAAATTTTGAATCATGTCAAAGGAATGGATATACGATAGCAGAACTTTCCTGAAAATTTCATTCTGATACAAGACCGACTTCAGGTGAAAATGCGCAAAAAACACATTTAAGGGATATTTTCACCCCAAAGTCCCCATTTTAAGAAAATTTGAGTCTAGTCAAAGGAATGGATATACGATAGCAGAACTTTCCTGAAAATTTCATTCTGATACAAGACCGACTTCAGGTTAAAATGCGCAAAAAACACATATAAGGGAGACTTTCACCCCCTCGTCCCCATTTTAAGAAATTTTAGGTTATATCAAAGGAATGGATATACGATAGCAGAACTTTCCTGAAAATTTTATTCTGATACAAGACCGATTTCAGGTGAAAATGCGCAAAAAACACATATAAGGAAGATTTGCAGCCCCAAGTCCCCATTTTAAGACATTTTGAGGCAAGTCAAAGGAATGGATATACGAAAGCAGAACTTTCCTGAAAACTTCATTCTGATACAGGACCGACTCCAGGTGAAAATGCGCAAAAAACACATATAAGGGAGATTTTCACCCCCAAGTCCCCATTTTAAGAAATTTTGAGTAATATCAAAGGAATGGATATACGATAGCAGAACTTTCCTGAAAATTTTATTCTGATTCAAGACCGACTTCAGGTGAAAATGCGCAAAAAACACATATAAGGGAGATTTTCACCCTCAAGTCCCCATTTTAAGAAATTTTGAGTAATATCAAAGGAATGCATATACGATAGCAGAATTTTCCTGAAAATTATATTCTGATACAAGACCGACTTCAGGTGAAAATGCGCAAAAAACACATATAATCGAGATTTTCACCCCCAAGTCCCCATTTTGAGAAATTTTGAGTCATTTCAAAAGAATGTATATACGATAGCAGAACTTTCCTGGAATTTTCATTCTGATACAAGACCGACTTCAGGAGAAATTGCGCAAAAGACACATATAAGGGAGATTTTCACCCCCAAGTCCCCATTATAAGAAATTTTGAGTAATATCAAAGGAATGGATATACGATAGCAGAACTTTCCTGAAAATTTTATTCTGATACAAGACCGACCTCAGGTGAAAATGCGCAAAAAACACATTTAAGGTAGATTTTCACCCCCATGTCCCCACTTTAAGAAATTTTGAGTGATATCAAAGGAATGGATATACGATAGCAGAACTTTCCTGAAAATTTCATTCTGATACAAGACCGACTTCAGGTGAAAAAGCGCAAAAAACACATTTAAGGGAGATTTTCACCCCCAAGTACCCATTTTAAGAAATTTTGAGTAATATCAAAGGAATGGATATACGATGGCAGAACTTTCCTGAAAATTTCATTCTGATACAAGACCGACTTCAGGTGAAAAAGCGCAAAAAACACATTCAAGGGAGATTTTCACCCCCAAGTCCCCATTTTAAGACATTTTGATAAATATCAAAGGAATGGATATACGATACCAGAACTTTCCCTAAAATTTTATTCTGATACAAGACCGACTTCAGGTGAAAAAGCGCAAAAAACACATTTAAGGGAGATTTTCACCCCCAAGTCCCCATTTTAAGAAAGTTTGAGTAATATCAAAGGAATGGATGTACGATAGCAGAACTTTCCTGAAAATTTTATTCTGATACAAGACCGATTTCAGGTGAAAATGCGCAAAAAACACATATAAGGAAGATTTGCACCCCCAAGTCCCCATTTTAAGAAATTTTTAATCATGTCAAAGGAATGGATATACGATAGCAGAACTTTCCTGAACATTTCATTCTGATACAAGACCGACTTCAGGTGAAAATGCGCAAAAAACACATTTAAGGGATATTTTCACCCCCAAGTCCCCATTTCAAGACATTTTGAGGCAAGTCAAAGGAATGGATATACGAAAGCAGAACTTTCCTGAAATTTTCATTCTGATACAAGACCGACTCCAGGTGAAAATGCGCAAAAAACACATATAAGGGAGATTTTCACCCCCAAGTCCCCATTTTAAGAAATTTTGAGTAATATCAAAGGAATGGATATACGATAGCAGAACTTTCCTGAAAATTTTATTCTGATACAAGACCGACTTCAGGTGAAAATGCGCAAAAAACACATTTAAGGGAGATTTTCACCCTCAAGTCCCCATTTTAGGAAATTTTGAGTAATATCAAAGGAATGCATATACGATAGCAGAATTTTCCTGAAAATTTTATTCTGATACAAGACCGACTTCAGGTGAAAATGCGCAAAAAATACATATAATCGAGATTTTCACCCCCAAGTCCCCATTTTAAGAAATATAAAGTCATGTCAAAAGAATGGATATACGATAGCAGAACTTTCCTGGAAATTTCATTCTGATACAAGACCGACTTCAGGAGAAATTGCGCAAAAAACACATATAAGGGAGATTTTCACCCCCAAGTCCCCATTTTAAGAAATTTTGAGTAATATCAAAGGAATGGATATACGATAGCAGAACTTTCCTGAAAAGTTTATTCTGATACAAGACCGAATTCAGGTGAAAATGCGCAAAAAACACATATAAGGGAGATTTGCACCCCCAAGTCCCCAATTGAAGCAATTTTTAATTATGTCAAAGGAATGGATATACGATAGCAGAACTTTCCTGAAAATTTCATTCTGATACAAGACTGACTTCAGGTGAAAATGCGCAAAAAACACATTTTAAGAAATTTTGAATCATGTCAAAGGAATGGATATACGATAGCAGAACTTTCCTGAAAATTTCATTCTGATACAAGACCGACTTCAGGAGAAAATGCGCAAAAAACACATTTAAGGGATATTTTCACCCCAAAGTCCCCATTTTAAGAAAATTTGAGTCTAGTCAAAGGAATGGATATACGATAGCAGAACTTTCCTGAAAATTTCATTCTGATACAAGACCGACTTCAGGTTAAAATGCGCAAAAAACACATATAAGGGAGACTTTCACCCCCTCGTCCCCATTTTAAGAAATTTTAGGTTATATCAAAGGAATGGATATACGATAGCAGAACTTTCCTGAAAATTTTATTCTGATACAAGACCGATTTCAGGTGAAAATGCGCAAAAAACACATATAAGGAAGATTTGCAGCCCCAAGTCCCCATTTTAAGACATTTTGAGGCAAGTCAAAGGAATGGATATACGAAAGCAGAACTTTCCTGAAAACTTCATTCTGATACAGGACCGACTCCAGGTGAAAATGCGCAAAAAACACATATAAGGGAGATTTTCACCCCCAAGTCCCCATTTTAAGAAATTTTGAGTAATATCAAAGGAATGGATATACGATAGCAGAACTTTCCTGAAAATTTTATTCTGATTCAAGACCGACTTCAGGTGAAAATGCGCAAAAAACACATATAAGGGAGATTTTCACCCTCAAGTCCCCATTTTAAGAAATTTTGAGTAATATCAAAGGAATGCATATACGATAGCAGAATTTTCCTGAAAATTATATTCTGATACAAGACCGACTTCAGGTGAAAATGCGCAAAAAACACATATAATCGAGATTTTTACCCCCAAGTCCCCATTTTAAGAAATTTTGAGTCATTTCAAAAGAATGTATATACGATAGCAGAACTTTCCTGGAATTTTCATTCTGATACAAGACCGACTTCAGGAGAAATTGCGCAAAAGACACATATAAGGGAGATGTTCACCCCCAAGTCCCCATTATAAGAAATTTTGAGTAATATCAAAGGAATGGATATACGATAGCAGAACTTTCCTGAAAATTTTATTCTGATACAAGACCGACCTCAGGTGAAAATGCGCAAAAAACACATTTAAGGTAGATTTTCACCCCCATGTCCCCACTTTAAGAAATTTTGAGTGATATCAAAGGAATGGATATACGATAGCAGAACTTTCCTGAAAATTTCATTCTGATACAAGACCGACTTCAGGTGAAAAAGCGCAAAAAACACATTTAAGGGAGATTTTCACCCCCAAGTACCCATTTTAAGAAATTTTGAGTAATATCAAAGGAATGGATATACGATGGCAGAACTTTCCTGAAAATTTCATTCTGATACAAGACCGACTTCAGGTGAAAAAGCGCAAAAAACACATTCAAGGGAGATTTTCACCCCCAAGTCCCCATTTTAAGACATTTTGATAAATATCAAAGGAATGGATATACGATACCAGAACTTTCCCTAAAATTTTATTCTGATACAAGACCGACTTCAGGTGAAAAAGCGCAAAAAACACATTCAAGGGAGATTTTCACCCCCAAGTCCCCATTTTAAGAAAGTTTGAGTAATATCAAAGGAATGGATATACGATAGCAGAACTTTCCTGAAAATTTTATTCTGATACAAGACCGATTTCAGGTGAAAATGCGCAAAAAACACATATAAGGAAGATTTGCACCCCCAAGTCCCCATTTTAAGAAATTTTTAATCATGTCAAAGGAATGGATATACGATAGCAGAACTTTCCTGAACATTTCATTCTGATACAAGACCGACTTCAGGTGAAAATGCGCAAAAAACACATTTAAGGGATATTTTCACCCCCAAGTCCCCATTTTAAGACATTTTGAGGCAAGTCAAAGGAATGGATATACGAAAGCAGAACTTTCCTGAAATTTTCATTCTGATACAAGACCGACTCCAGGTGAAAATGCGCAAAAAACACATATAAGGGAGATTTTCACCCCCAAGTCCCCATTTTAAGAAATTTTGAGTAATATCAAAGGAATGGATATACGATAGCAGAACTTTCCTGAAAATTTTATTCTGATACAAGACCGACTTCAGGTGAAAATGCGCAAAAAACACATTTAAGGGAGATTTTCACCCTCAAGTCCCCATTTTAGGAAATTTTGAGTAATATCAAAGGAATGCATATACGATAGCAGAATTTTCCTGAAAATTTTATTCTGATACAAGACCGACTTCAGGTGAAAATGCGCAAAAAATACATATAATCGAGATTTTCACCCCCAAGTCCCCATTTTAAGAAATTTAAAGTCATGTCAAAAGAATGGGTATACGATAGCAGAACTTTCCTGGAAATTTCATTCTGATACAAGACCGACTTCAGGAGAAATTGCGCAAAAAACACATATAAGGGAGATTTTCACCCCCAAGTCCCCATTTTAAGAAATTTTGAGTAATATCAAAGGAATGGATATACGATAGCAGAACTTTCCTGAAAATTTCATTCTGATACAAGACTGACTTCAGGTGAAAATGCGCAAAAAACACATTTAAGGGAGATTTTCACCCCCATGTCCCCACTTTAAGAAATTTTGAATAATATCAAAGGAATGGATATACGATAGCAGAACTGTCCTGAAAATTTCATTCTGATACAAGACCGACTCCAGGTGAAAAAGCGCAAAGAACACATATTAGGGAGATTTTCACCCCCAAGTCCCCATTTTGAGAAATTTTGAGTCACGTCAAAGGAATGGATATACGATAGCAGAACTTTCCTGGAAATTTCATTCTGATACAAGACCGACTTCAGGCGAAAAAGCGCAAAAAACACATTTAAGGGAGATTTTCACCCCCAAGTACCCATTTTAAGAAATTTTGAGTAATATCAAAGGAATGGATATACGATGGCAGAACTTTCCTGAAAATTTCATTCTGATACAAGACCGACTTCAGTTGAAAAAGCGCAAAAAACACATTCAAGGGTGATTTTCACCCCCAAGTCCCCATTTTAAGACATTTTGAGTTATATCAAAGGAATGGATATACGATACCAGAACTTTCCTGAAAATTTTATTCTGATACAAGACCAACTTCAGGTGAAAAAGCGCGAAAAACACATTTAAGGGAGATTTTCACCCCCAAGTCCCCATTTTAAGAAATTTTGAGTAATATCAAAGGAATGGATATACGATAGCAGAACTTTCCTGAAAATTTTATTCTGATACAAGACGACTTCAGGTGAAAATGCGCAAAAAACACATATAAGGGAGATTTTCACCCCCAAGTCCCCATTTTAAGAAATTTTGAATCATGTCAAAGGAATGGATATAGGATAGCAGAACTTTCCTGAAAATTTCATTCTGATACAAGACCGACTTCAGGTGAAAAAGCGCAAAAAACATATATAAGGGAGATTTTCAACCCCGAGTCCCCATTTTAAGTAATTTTGAATCAAGTCAAAGGAATGGATATACGATAGCAGAACTTTCCTGCAAATTTCATTCTGATACAAGACCGACTTCAGGTGAAAAAGCGCAAAAAACACATATCAGGGAGATTTTCACCCCCAAGTCCCCATTTTAAGTAATTTCGAATCATTTCAATGGAATGGATATACGATAGCAGAACTTTCCTGAAAATTTCATTCTGATTCAAGACCGACTTCAGGTGAAAAAGCGCAAAAAATACATTTAAGGGAGAGTTTCACCCCCAAGTACCCATTTTAAGAAATTTTGAGTAATATCAAAGGAATGGATATACGATGGCAGAACTTTCCTGAAAATTTCATTCTGATACAAGACCGACTTCAGTTGAAAAAACGCAAAAAACACATTCAAGGGAGATTTTCACCCCCAAGTCCCCATTTTAAGACATTTTGAGTAATATCAAAGGAATGGATATACGATACTAGAACTTTCCTGAAAATTTCATTCTGATACAAGACCAACTTCAGGTGAAAAAGCGCAAAAAACACATTTAAGGGAGATTTTCACCCCCAAGTCCCATTTTAAGAAATTTTGAGTAATATCACAGGAATGGATATACGATACCAGAACTTTCCTGAAAATTTTATTCTGATACAAGACCAACTTCAGGTGAAAAAGCGCAAAAAACACATTTAAGGGAGATTTTCACCCCCAAGTCCCCATTTTAAGAAATTTTGAGTAATATCAAAGGAATGGATATACGATAGCAGAACTTTCCTGAAAATTTTATTCTGATACAAGACGACTTCAGGTGAAAATGAGCAAAAAACACATATAAGGGAGATTTTCACCCCCAAGTCCCCATTTTAAGAAATTTTGAATCATGTCAAAGGAATGGATATAGGATAGCAGAACTTTCCTGAAAATTTCATTCTGATACAAGACCGACTTCAGGTGAAAAAGCACAAAAAACACATATAAGGGTGATTTTCACCCCCTAGGTCCCATTTTAAGAGATTATCACAACAAAGTATATATGATTTTTTCTGGAAATTTTATTTTGTTGCAAGATCGAGTTTGGATGGCCTTATGCAGTATATTCGAAAGAACGAAGTTTAATAGCTCCGTTATGATCATGATTGTAATTCTCTTGAAGTGAAGGATTTTCACCCCCAAGTCCCCATTTTAAGAATTTTTGAGTAATATCAAAGGAATGGATATACGATACCAGAACTTTCCTGAAAATTTTATTCTGATACAAGACCAACTTCAGGTGAAAAAGCGCAAAAAACACATTTAAGGGAGATTTTCACCCCCAAGTCCCCATTTTAAGAAATTTTGAGTAATATCAAAGGAATGGATATACGATAGCAGAACTTTCCTGAAAATTTTATTCTGATACAAGACGACTTCAGGTGAAAATGCGCAAAAAACACATATAAGGGAGATTTTCACCCCCAAGTCCCCATTTTAAGAAATTTTGAATCATGTCAAAGGAATGGATATAGGATAGCAGAACTTTCCTGAAAATTTCATTCTGATACAAGACCGACTTCAGGTGAAAAAGCGCAAAAAACACATATAAGGGAGATTTTCACCCCCGAGTCCCCATTTTAAGTAATTTTGAATCAAGTCAAAGGAATGGATATACGATAGCAGAACTTTCCTGAAAATTTCATTCTGATACAAGACCGACTTCGGTGAAAAAGCGCAAAAAACACATATAAGGGAGATTTTCACCCCCAAGTCCCCATTTTAAGTAATTTTGAATCATTTCAAAGGAATGGATATACGATAGCAGAACTTTCCTGAAAATTTCGTTCTGATACAAGACCGACTTCAGGTGAAAAAGCGCAAAAAATATATTTAAGGGAGAGTTTCACCCCCAAGTACCCATTTTAAGAAATTTTGAGTAATATCAAAGGAATGGATATACGATAGCAGAACTTTCCTGAAAATTTTATTGTGATACAAGACTGACTTCAGGTGAAAATGCGCAAAAAACACATATAAGGGAGATTTTCACCCCCAAGCCCCCATTTTAAGTAATTTTGAATCATGTCAAAGGAATGGATATACGATAGCAGAACTTTCCTGAAAATTTCATTCTGATACAAGACCGACTTCAGGTGAAAAAGCACAAAAAACACATATAAGGGTGATTTTCACCCCCTAGGCCCCATTTTAAGAGATTATCACAACAAAGTATATATGATTTTTTCTGGAAATTTTATTTTGTTGCAAGATCGAGTTTGGATGGCCTTATGCAGTATATTCGAAAGAACGAAGTTTAATAGCTCCTTTATGATCATGATTGTAATTCTCTTGAAGTGTTGACCAGTGGACCACGAATGAAAATCTTAAAAACCTTAAATATAAATATTCAATATTCCCTTCCACTTCCAATAAATTTCCGACATACAGCAATGTGATGGTGCACGCCAATGAGCCTTCGGGCGAATTCGGCGATTTCACAGGATAACTTTTCAGGCTAACTTCACGCCGGTTGTTCAAAGTGAGAACTGACTTCATTTATTAAATCGACAGCAATTGTTTAAGGTAAACGGTAAAGCTTCCTAAATATTTCTTCTGGGATTTTCAAAACGATTACTAACTGGTATCCCTAAGTTCACGACGTTCCATTCTGAACATTTTCTGTTCGATTTTTTCTTCAATCACCGAACGTAATTCATAGATGATATCCATGTTTCTCACTCTGATTAATCGACACTTGTTTTAAAATAGTTCCTTCTTCTGGCAAAACACCTATTAAACTTTTCCGTATTTACAAACGCTATATTGAATTCGTCGATTTCACATGTCAAAATACGGCGACGGCGCATGCTCCCGCTCATGGTTCCGATCTCGTAAAGCGATTCCGATATGGTTTAGGCGATAGAGAGCAATTATTCTATTCGATTTCTATTTCAGATCTCGATAATAGAATTCGAGTTGAGTTACAGAATACCAATTTGAAGCGATTCCGATTTGACCGGTGTATTTCTATTCGATGCATACCATCTCTATTCGATTTGAAGTTACAGAATAGGGCTGAATATCTCGAATGATCATTCGATTATTGAAATATCTCGAGAACCTATATATCGATTATTGAAATCATTCGATTATGCCCAACACTAGTTATTATAACCGATCGGTTATGTTTAGCAAGAGATTGGTCTTGACCGCTCTGCTCCGGTTACTCGCTTAAATTCGACTATAGTATCCGTTCTCTCTTAACTGGTCACAAATGCAGTTTTAATGAAATACATTTCAATTCGAGACCACAGGAAGGGTTATATTTTCAACAAAATTGTTAAACAATTGTTACTTACTTTCACAAATAGATGATGAGAATTATTAACGGAATAAACAACTTCCTAGTTGTACCTTCACTACGGAGAACTTTCCTGAAAATTTTATTCTGATACAAGACCAACTTCAGGTGAAAAAGCGCAAAAAACACATTTAAGGGAGATTTTCACCCCCAAGTACCCATTTTAAGAAATTTTGAGTAATATCAAAGGAATGGATATACGATGGCAGAACTTTCCTGAAAATTTCATTCTGATACAAGACCGACTTCAGGTGAAAAAGCGCAAAAAACACATTCAAGGGAGATTTTCACCCCCAAGTCCCCATTTTAAGACATTTTGATAAATATCAAAGGAATGGATATACGATACCAGAACTTTCCCTAAAATTATATTCTGGTACAAGACCGACTTCAGGTGAAAAAGCGCAAAAAACACATTTAAGGGAGATTTTCACCCCCAAGTCCCCATTTTAAGAAAGTTTGAGTAATATCAAAGGAATGGATATACGATAGCAGAACTTTCCTGAAAATTTTATTCTGATACAAGACCGATTTCAGGTGAAAATGCGCAAAAAACACATATAAGGAAGATTTGCACCCCCAAGTCCCCATTTTAAGAAATTTTTAATCATGTCAAAGGAATGGATATACGATAGCACAACTTTCCTGAACATTTCATTCTGATACAAGACCGACTTCAGGTGAAAATGCGCAAAAAACACATTTAAGGGATATTTTCACCCCCAAGTCCCCATTTTAAGACATTTTGAGTAATATCAAAGGAATGGATATACGATAGCAGAACTTTCCTGAAAATTTTATTCTGATACAAGACCGACTTCAGGTGAAAATGCGCAAAAAACACATTTAAGGGAGATTTTCACCCTCAAGTCCCCATTTTGGGAAATTTTGAGTAATATCAAAGGAATGCATATACGATAGCAGAATTTTCCTGAAAATTTTATTCTGATAGAAGACCGACTTCAGGTGAAAATGCGCAAAAAATACATATAATCGAGATTTTCACCCCCAAGTCCCCATTTTAAGAAATTTAAAGTCATGTCAAAAGAATGGATATACGATAGCAGAACTTTCCTGGAAATTTCATTCTGATACAAGACCGACTTCAGGAGAAATTGCGCAAAAAACACATATAAGGGAGATTTTCACCCCCAAGTCCCCATTTTAAGAAATTTTGAGTAATATCAAAGGAATGGATATACGATAGCAGAACTTTCCTGAAAAGTTTATTCTGATACAAGACCGACTTCAGGTGAAAATGCGCAAAAAACACATATAAGGGAGATTTGCACCCCCAAGTCCCCATTTTGAGAAATTTTTAATTATGTCAAAGGAATGGATATACGATAGCAGAACTTTCCTGAAAATTTCATTCTGATACAAGACTGACTTCATGTGAAAATGCGCAAAAAACACTTTTAAGGTAGATTTTCACCCCCATGTCCCCACTTTAAGAAATTTTGAATGATATCAAAGGAATGGATATACGATAGCAGAACTTTCCTGAAAATTTCATTCTGATACAAGACCGACTCCAGGTGAAAAAGCGCAAAAAACACATATTAGGGAGATTTTCACCCCCAAGTCCCCATTTTGAGAAATTTTGAGTCACGTCAAAGGAATGGATATACGATAGCAGAACTTTCCTGGAAATTTCATTCTGATACAAGACCGACTTCAGGCGAAAAAGCGCAAAAAACACATTTAAGGGAGATTTTCACCCCCAAGTACCCATTTTAAGAAATTTTGAGTAATATCAAAGGAATGGATATACGATGGCAGAACTTTCCTGAAAATTTCATTCTGATACAAGACCGACTTCAGTTGAAAAAGCGCAAAAAACACATTCAAGGGAGATTTTCACCCCCAAGTCCCCATTTTAAGACATTTTGAGTAATATCAAAGGAATGGATATACGACACCAGAACTTTCCTGAAAATTTTATTCTGATACAAGACCAACGTCAGGTGAAAAAGCGCGAAAAACACATTTAAGGGAGATTTTCACCCCCAAGTCCCCATTTTAAGAAATTTTGAGTAATATCAAAGGAATGGATATACGATAGCAGAACTTTCCTGAAAATTTTATTCTGATACAAGACGACTTCAGGTGAAAATGCGCAAAAAACACATATAAGGGAGATTTTCACCCCCAAGTCCCCATTTTAAGAAATTTTGAATCATGTCAAAGGAATGGATATAGGATAGCAGAACTTTCCTGAAAATTTCATTCTGATACAAGACCGACTTCAGGTGAAAAAGCGCAAAAAACACATATAAGGGAGATTTTCACCCCCGAGTCCCCATTTTAAGTAATTTTGAATCAAGTCAAAGGAATGGATATACGATAGCAGAACTTTCCTGCAAATTTCATTCTGATACAAGACCGACTTCAGGTGAAAAAGCGCAAAAAACACATATCAGGGAGATTTTCACCCCCAAGTCCCCATTTTAAGTAATTTCGAACCATTTCATTGGAATGGATATACGATAGCAGAACTTTCCTGAAAATTTCATTCTGATACAAGACCGACTTCAGGCGAAAAAGCGCAAAAAATACATTTATGGGAGAGTTTCACCCCCAAGTACCCATTTTAAGAAATTTTGAGTAATATCAAAGGAATGGATATACGATGGCAGAACTTTCCTGAAAATTTCATTCTGATACAAGACCGACTTCAGTTGAAAAAGCGTAAAAAACACATTCAAGGGAGATTTTCACCCCCAAGTCCCCATTTTAAGACATTTTGAGTAATATCAAAGGAATGGATATACGATACTAGAACTTTCCTGAAAATTTCATTCTGATACAAGACCAACTTCAGGTGAAAATGCGCAAAAAACACATATAAGGGAGATTTTCTCCCCCAAGTCCCCATTTTAAGAAATTTTGAATCATGTCAAAGGAATGGATATAGGATAGCAGAACTTTCCTGAAAATTTCATTCTGATACAAGACCGACTTCAGGTGAAAAAGCGCAAAAAACACATATAAGGGAGATTTTCACCCCCAAGTCCCATTTTAAGAAATTTTGAGTAATATCAAAGGAATGGATATACGATACCAGAACTTTCCTGAAAATTTTATTCTGATACAAGACCAACTTCAGGTGAAAAAGCGCAAAAAACACATTTAAGGGAGATTTTCACCCCCAAGTCCCCATTTTAAGAAATTTTGAGTAATATCAAAGGAATGGATATACGATAGCAGAACTTTCCTGAAAATTTTATTCTGATACAAGACGACTTCAGGTGAAAATGCGCAAAAAACACATATAAGGGAGATTTTCACCCCCAAGTCCCCATTTTAAGAAATTTTGAATCATGTCAAAGGAATGGATATAGGATAGCAGAACTTTCCTGAAAATTTCATTCTGATACAAGACCGACTTCAGGTGAAAAAGCACAAAAAACACATATAAGGGTGATTCTCACCCCCTAGGCCCCATTTTAAGAGATTATCACAACAAAGTATATATGATTTTTTCTGGAAATTTTATTTTGTTGCAAGATCGAGTTTGGATGGCCTTATGCAGTATATTCGAAAGAACGAAGTTTAATAGCTCCTTTATGATCATGATTGTAATTCTCTTGAAGTGAAGGATTTTCACCCCCAAGTCCCCATTTTAAGAATTTTTGAGTAATATCAAAGGAATGGATATACGATACCAGAACTTTCCTGAAAATTTTATTCTGATACAAGACCAACTTCAGGTGAAAAAGCGCAAAAAACACATTTAAGGGAGATTTTCACCCCCAAGTCCCCATTTTAAGAAATTTTGAGTAATATCAAAGGAATGGATATACGATAGCAGAACTTTCCTGAAAATTTTATTCTGATACAAGACGACTTCAGGTGAAAATGCGCAAAAAACACATATAAGGGAGATTTTCACCCCCAAGTCCCCATTTTAAGAAATTTTGAATCATGTCAAAGGAATGGATATAGGATAGCAGAACTTTCCTGAAAATTTCATTCTGATACAAGACCGACTTCAGGTGAAAAAGCGCAAAAAACACATATAAGGGAGATTTTCACCCCCGAGTCCCCATTTTAAGTAATTTTGAATCAAGTCAAAGGAATGGATATACGATAGCAGAACTTTCCTGAAAATTTCATTCTGATACAAGACCGACTTCGGTGAAAAAGCGCAAAAAACACATATAAGGGAGATTTTCACCCCCAAGTCCCCATTTTAAGTAATTTTGAATCATTTCAAAGGAATGGATATACGATAGCAGAACTTTCCTGAAAATTTCATTCTGATACAAGACCGACTTCAGGTGAAAATGCGCAAAAAACACATATAAGGGAGATTTGCACCCCCAAGTCCCCATTTTGAGAAATTTTTAATTATGTCAAAGGAATGGATATACGATAGCAGAACTTTCCTGAAAATTTCATTCTGATACAAGACTGACTTCAGGTGAAAATGCGCAAAAAACACATTTAAGGTAGATTTTCACCCCCATGTCCCCACTTTAAGAAATTTTGAATGATATCAAAGGAATGGATATACGATAGCAGAACTTTCCTGAAAATTTCATTCTGATACAAGACCGACTCCAGGTGAAAAAGCGCAAAAAACACATATTAGGGAGATTTTCACCCCCAAGTCCCCATTTTGAGAAATTTTGAGTCACGTCAAAGGAATGGATATACGATAGCAGAACTTTCCTGGAAATTTCATTCTGATACAAGACCGACTTCAGGCGAAAAAGCGCAAAAAACACATTTAAGGGAGATTTTCACCCCCAAGTACCCATTTTAAGAAATTTTGAGTAATATCAAAGGAATGGATATACGATGGCAGAACTTTCCTGAAAATTTCATTCTGATACAAGACCGACTTCAGTTGAAAAAGCGCAAAAAACACATTCAAGGGAGATTTTCACCCCCAAGTCCCCATTTTAAGACATTTTGAGTAATATCAAAGGAATGGATATACGACACCAGAACTTTCCTGAAAATTTTATTCTGATACAAGACCAACGTCAGGTGAAAAAGCGCGAAAAACACATTTAAGGGAGATTTTCACCCCCAAGTCCCCATTTTAAGAAATTTTGAGTAATATCAAAGGAATGGATATACGATAGCAGAACTTTCCTGAAAATTTTATTCTGATACAAGACGACTTCAGGTGAAAATGCGCAAAAAACACATATAAGGGAGATTTTCACCCCCAAGTCCCCATTTTAAGAAATTTTGAATCATGTCAAAGGAATGGATATAGGATAGCAGAACTTTCCTGAAAATCTCATTCTGATACAAGACCGACTTCAGGTGAAAAAGCGCAAAAAACACATATAAGGGAGATTTTCACCCCCGAGTCCCCATTTTAAGTAATTTTGAATCAAGTCAAAGGAATGGATATACGATAGCAGAACTTTCCTGCAAATTTCATTCTGATACAAGACCGACTTCAGGTGAAAAAGCGCAAAAAACACATATCAGGGAGATTTTCACCCCCAAGTCCCCATTTTAAGTAATTTCGAACCATTTCAATGGAATGGATATACGATAGCAGAACTTTCCTGAAAATTTCATTCTGATACAAGACCGACTTCAGGCGAAAAAGCGCAAAAAATACATTTATGGGAGAGTTTCACCCCCAAGTACCCATTTTAAGAAATTTTGAGTAATATCAAAGGAATGGATATACGATGGCAGAACTTTCCTGAAAATTTCATTCTGATACAAGACCGACTTCAGTTGAAAAAGCGTAAAAAACACATTCAAGGGAGATTTTCACCCCCAAGTCCCCATTTTAAGACATTTTGAGTAATATCAAAGGAATGGATATACGATACTAGAACTTTCCTGAAAATTTCATTCTGATACAAGACCAACTTCAGGTGAAAATGCGCAAAAAACACATATAAGGGAGATTTTCTCCCCCAAGTCCCCATTTTAAGAAATTTTGAATCATGTCAAAGGAATGGATATAGGATAGCAGAACTTTCCTGAAAATTTCATTCTGATACAAGACCGACTTCAGGTGAAAAAGCGCAAAAAACACATATAAGGGAGATTTTCACCCCCAAGTCCCATTTTAAGAAATTTTGAGTAATATCAAAGGAATGGATATACGATACCAGAACTTTCCTGAAAATTTTATTCTGATACAAGACCAACTTCAGGTGAAAAAGCGCAAAAAACACATTTAAGGGAGATTTTCACCCCCAAGTCCCCATTTTAAGAAATTTTGAGTAATATCAAAGGAATGGATATACGATAGCAGAACTTTCCTGAAAATTTTATTCTGATACAAGACGACTTCAGGTGAAAATGCGCAAAAAACACATATAAGGGAGATTTTCACCCCCAAGTCCCCATTTTAAGAAATTTTGAATCATGTCAAAGGAATGGATATATGATAGCAGAACTTTCCTGAAAATTTCATTCTGATACAAGACCGACTTCAGGTGAAAAAGCACAAAAAACACATATAAGGGTGATTCTCACCCCCTAGGCCCCATTTTAAGAGATTATCACAACAAAGTATATATGATTTTTTCTGGAAATTTTATTTTGTTGCAAGATCGAGTTTGGATGGCCTTATGCAGTATATTCGAAAGAACGAAGTTTAATAGCTCCTTTATGATCATGATTGTAATTCTCTTGAAGTGAAGGATTTTCACCCCCAAGTCCCCATTTTAAGAATTTTTGAGTAATATCAAAGGAATGGATATACGATACCAGAACTTTCCTGAAAATTTTATTCTGATACAAGACCAACTTCAGGTGAAAAAGCGCAAAAAACACATTTAAGGGAGATTTTCACCCCCAAGTCCCCATTTTAAGAAATTTTGAGTAATATCAAAGGAATGGATATACGATAGCAGAACTTTCCTGAAAATTTTATTCTGATACAAGACGACTTCAGGTGAAAATGCGCAAAAAACACATATAAGGGAGATTTTCACCCCCAAGTCCCCATTTTAAGAAATTTTGAATCATGTCAAAGGAATGGATATAGGATAGCAGAACTTTCCTGAAAATTTCATTCTGATACAAGACCGACTTCAGGTGAAAAAGCGCAAAAAACACATATAAGGGAGATTTTCACCCCCGAGTCCCCATTTTAAGTAATTTTGAATCAAGTCAAAGGAATGGATATACGATAGCAGAACTTTCCTGAAAATTTCATTCTGATACAAGACCGACTTCGGTGAAAAAGCGCAAAAAACACATATAAGGGAGATTTTCACCCCCAAGTCCCCATTTTAAGTAATTTTGAATCATTTCAAAGGAATGGATATACGATAGCAGAACTTTCCTGAAAATTTCATTCTGATACAAGACCGACTTCAGGTGAAAAAGCGCAAAAAATACATTTAAGGGAGAGTTTCACCCCCAAGTACCCATTTTAAGAAATTTTGAGTAATATCAAAGGAATGGATATACGATAGCAGAACTTTCCTGAAAATTTTATTCTGATACAAGACTGACTTCAGGTGAAAATGCGCAAAAAACACATATAAGGGAGATTTTCACCCCCAAGCCCCCATTTTAAGTAATTTTGAATCGTGTCAAAGGAATGGATATACGATAGCAGAACTTTCCTGAAAATTTCATTCTGATACAAGACCGACTTCAGGTGAAAAAGCACAAAAAACACATATAAGGGTGATTTTCACCCCCTAGGCCCCATTTTAAGAGATTATCACAACAAAGTATATATGATTTTTTCTGGAAATTTTATTTTGTTGCAAGATCGAGTTTGGATGGCCTTATGCAGTATATTCGAAAGAACGAAGTTTAATAGCTCCTTTATGATCATGATTGTAATTCTCTTGAAGTGTTGACCACTGGACCACGAATGAAAATCTTAAAAACCTTAAATATAAATATTCAATATTCCCTTCCACTTCCAATAAATTTCCGACATACAGCAATGTGATGGTGCACGCCAATGAGCCTTCGGGCGAATTCGGCGATTTCACAGGATAACTTTTCAGGCTAACTTCACGCCGGTTGTTCAAAGTGAGAACTGACTTCATTTATTAAATCGACAGCAATTGTTTAAGGTAAACGGTAAAGCTTCCTAAATATTTCTTCTGGGATTTTCAAAACGATTACTAACTGGTATCCCTAAGTTCACGACGTTCCATTCTGAACATTTTCTGTTCGATTTGTTCTTCAATCACCGAACGTAATTCATAGATGATATCCATGTTTCTCACTCTGATTAATCGACACTTGTTTTAAAATAGTTCCTTCTTCTGGCAAAACACCTATTAAACTTTTCCGTATTTACAAACGCTATATTGAATTCGTCGATTTCATATGTCAAAATACGGCGACGGCGCATGCTCCCGCTCATGGTACCGATCTCGTAAAGCGATTCCGATATGGTTTAGGCGAGAGAGAGCAATTATTCTATTCGATTTCTATTTCAGATCTCGATAATAGAATTCGAGTTGAGTTACAGAATACCAATTTGAAGCGATTCCGATTTGACCGGTGTATTTCTATTCGATGCATACCATCTCTATTCGATTTGAAGTTACAGAATAGGGCTGAATATCTCGAATGATCATTCGATTATTGAAATATCTCGAGAACCTATATATCGATTATTGAAATCATTCGATTATGCCCAACACTAGTTATTATAACCGATCGGTTATGTTTAGCAAGAGATTGGTCTTGACCGCTCTGCTCCGGTTACTCGCTTAAATTCGACTATAGTATCCGTTCTCTCTTAACTGGTCACAAATGCAGTTTTAATGAAATACATTTCAATTCGAGACCACAGGAAGGGTTATATTTTCAACAAAATTGTTAAACAATTGTTACTTACGTTCACAAATAGATGATGAGAATTATTAACGGAATAAACAACTTCCTAGTTGTACCTTCACTACGGAGGAAGGTTTTGTAGTTAACATTATCACATAAAGTTCCTAAGACATTGAAAAAATATATCCTGCTAAATAGAATTTGTAACGGATATAAAACACACATAAATGCATGTTTCAAAAGAATTTAGTGTCGAACTGCATGATTCGAAGCAAGAATCCTTCAAATACCTACGTCGTTTTCAGGTTGGAACGACCTAAGGAAAAGGTGATCTTTTTACGATAGTTCGAACGAAATCCCTTGAATGTGAAAAATATACAGATATGAGCATGGATACTTACATTCTATCGTGATATTTCCTCTTTTGTAGTACATATTATTTAATTATTTACGTTCATTCACTGCAGACCAACTGATTTGAAACTTCACGTAAGTTCCATTTTTAGGTTAATTAGTTCAGCCGGCGTGGAAAATATGAATTTCCGTTGAAAGTACCATTATCCCAATTCGAGTCCAAGGGTTTTCATCGATTGTGAATAATCCCCGTCACATTTCTGATCTAAAATCGATCGATTTTCATTAATTCCTCCTTAATTAACGCCCCCTTCTGACATTTCTGACCTTGGAATGCTGCTGGCTAATTCCTTTAAAAAAATAAGAGATTTGCCTTTTTATCCATTAATTACTTCGAGAATTCGCAAATCCTCTCGTAAGATTAGGGCGCACGCCACCTTCAATCTAGATTCTTGGGGTCTCCCTTCGCAGAAGAAGCAAATGAATACTATCTAATAATAATAATAATAATAAGTACTTATGAAAGATCAGGGCCTGTCGGAGGAATTATACTTCGCCTTTTTGAAGTCCGCTGGACTCAAGTCAGAAACGGAGGGATTTGTTATAGCTTTGCAAAATGGGGTTATAAATACCAGATGGTATAAAAAGAACATAATGAGAGTGGACACCCCCACAAAGTGCAGAGCATGCCACAACCAGCATGAAACTATTATGCACATTCTGTCTGCTTGCAGAGTCCATGCTCCATCCGGATATGTGGAAAGACACAATGCGGCACTCTTAATTCTCTACTTCCATCTGAGAGAGGTTTATGGTGTAGACAAGGAACCAGTGCTACCATATGTGCCTCTAGAGATTGAAGCAGTTGTTGAAAATAGCAGGGCTCGCATCTACTGGAACTATGCGATTTCAACAACTCGGCAGATCGACGCCATAAAGCCAGATATACATCTGCTGGACAAAGAACTCAAGGAATTGTTTGTCGTCGAATTTTCCTCCCCCGCAGAAAATAATGTGGTGATGAAAGAAGAACAGAAGAGGGAGAAATACAAGGACTTAATGTTTGAACTTGGGATCCTGTATCCAAGGTATAAGGTTAGGATGGTCATACTAATAATAGGATGCCCAGGCGGAATGAGAGCGAACTACGTGACCGAATTGAAGATTATTCCGGCCTGCAAATCTTTGGCCGAGGATTTAGCTCACAGAATGCAGAAAGTGGTGTTGCTCGGATCACTTCGAGTCTAGAGGTCCCATCAACTATGAAGGCCGCTTGCAGCTCATCTCTTTTGTTAAGAGACGCTGTAAGGGCAAGACGAAGAACTACTCCAAGGAACGTACGAGAGGCTTTTTAGTGAGTAACCATCAACATCTGGAGTCTCACACTCCTGAGAGAAGCGGACCCTCTCAGGGCGGGCCTATAAAAGGTTTTTCCTCTCGAGCGAAAAAAAAAGTACTTACAACATCGGATTCTGGAGTCAATTGGACCAGTGTGGAATCAAATCCACGAACAAAGAGGAGCGAGGAAAGGAGTACAGGGGTGCAAGGACAACCTCCTTATAGACAAAAGCATTTGTCAAGATGTGAAATCTACAAGCGCGACCTACATACATCATGGTTAGATTACGCGAAAGCATTTGACACATCAGCGCACAGCTTGATAATACGGCTGCTAGAGATGCTCAAAGTCCACCCTAACATCGTCCATGCGATGGGAAACATCATGGCGTCATGGAAAACTAAGTTCGCCGTCCGATCCGAAGGTCGGAGCGCTTATACTGGATGGGTGAGATACAGGCGAGGCGTATTTCAAGGAGACTCGCTAAGCCCGTTATTGTTCTGCATAACACTTCTACCATTAACAACTGAGTTGAGGGCAAGCAGAATAGGGTACAAGGCCGGGCCGCGTATTGGCATTGTTTACTATACTGCAACGCATACATGCTGTTGCAACGCGGTAAAGAATGGCTGCACCAAAGCTCTCTCTACCCAGACATATCTTACCACGATTCAGCACAGGCAAGTGTTCAGACGTAGTAACTATTGTATTATTGATATGCTGCCATTCTCGAAACAATGTTTACCGCGTTGCAGTCCCAACCACGTTCAAATTTGCTCTCTTCGGAGACCAATAATAATTTGTTTTATAATGCATAGGTAACTAGATATTGCATTCTGCGACTGTAGTTTCGGACAGGGTGGGAGGTATTGTAAGGGTCTTTACGCCATACAAAATAAGTTTGGAATAACGTGTAGGACCTGTATGCAAATAAACACCGCCAATACAGAAAAGTATTGGCAAAATTAGCTCTAGGAGAAAACACATCGCCAGAATTTTATGAAGACATGTCAAGTGATGTGGGTATAGAAAATGACTTGCCAACTAGTACAGAGCAACAAAGCAATGTTTTTATGCAACAGGATAATTTTTCTATCGAAACAATAAACACTGTCGAGAATGCACAAAAACCAATTTTGATGAAGAACATTCCCCAGCTGTAACAGAAAATTTGGAGCGAATTAGTAAAGTAGCAACGAACAATAAAACGGATGATAATATGGTTAAGGCCATGAAAAAATTTCATAAAACTTTAAATAAAATTATAACACCCTCTGACCTATTTAATTTTATTCATATATCAAAAAATATCCCACTAAAAAACTTTTCTGTTCAGCCAAAATCAGTGAGCTGAAGAAAATTTAGACGTGGTTTGTCATGCGGCGCAAAACGTATTCAAGCTGGTAGGCCGTCCAAGAAAGAAATGCCAAACAATCCTAAAAGGCAAAGATCTTTAAAGGAAAATATTGACCGTAATAGACCAAATGCAAAATCACATGGAAATGACACTAGGATTATACTTCAGTGGATTTTGCATTTGATGTAGTTTTTTTATTTTAGTGTGGTTTAATAATTTTTTTAGCGATACTTATTATATTATAGGTACAGCTACTACTGTTATTTTTATGAGTATTATATTATTTACTATAAATAATTTTTTTGTATTTAAGTGTGGTTTAGACTATTTTAGCGATAGTATATTATTGTTATTTTTATGAACGCGAACTGCAAAATTGTAGAAGAAAGCAAATTCGAACGTGGTTGGGACTGCAAAGCGGTAAACAATGTCTCGGGAATAGCAGCGTATCAATAATACAATAGTTACTACGTCTGAACACCTGCCTGTGCTGAGTCGTGGTAAGATATGTCTGGGTAGAGAGAGCTTTGGTTCAGTCATTCTTTACCGCATTGCAACAGCATGTATGCGTTGCAGCATAGTAAACAATGCCAATACGCGGCCGGGCCACCAGGCAGAAGAGAACATCTGATCTCACATCTACTCTACATGGACGACTTAAAACTGTACGCTTCTTCCAAGGCAGCACTACAACAACTACTGAATAGCGTTGCCGAATACATCTCAGCAATAGGAATGTCATTCGGTTTGGGCGAATGTGCTGTTTTTCATCTAAGCAGAGGAAGAACTGAAGAAACAGGAGAAGACATCGACCTAGAAGGGGGAATAAGCATTCGACACCTCGAAGAGGAAGAAACATACAAATTCCTTGGGATGAAACAACGAGGTGCACTGGAGGCAACCCAAATCAAGGATGCCTCAACAGCTACCTACAAAAAGAAGATCCGAGATATATGGAAATCACAGCTGTCCGGGAAAAATAAAGTGTCTGCTACGAACAGCTTGGCAGTACCGATAATCACCTACTCATTCGGGATATTTAACTGGACAGTGAATGAAATTCTCGAGCTAAACAGAAACACTCGTAAAGTGATGAACATGAATCGTAGCCTGCATCCCAACTGCTCGATTCAAAGGATATACCTTCCACGAACGCAGGGAGGCAGAGGTTTGCAAAGTTTGGAATACTTACACCATCAACAAACGTTGGAAATGGCAATAAGAATATTGAGAAGCGAAGACCCGCTTCTGAAAATGGTGGCTCAGCATGAAATCAGGAACCAAGGAGCTCTCCTATTTAGGGCTGGTCAGAAAGCTTTGGAGAAGCTCTGTATAACCGGCATATCAATCGATCATGAGCTAGCGGGAACACCTATCTCGCCAACAGACCAAAGAAGAGTTGGCAGAGAGATAAGGCAGGCACAACTGAAGAAACTACTCGAAGATCACATGAGTAAACACCTGCACTCCATATACTTCAGGAGTTTGAAAGATCAGGGCCTGTCGGAAGAATTATCCTTCGCCGGTCCGCTGGACTCAAGTCGGAAACGGAGGGATATGTTATAGCTTGTCAAGATGGGGTTATAAATACCAGATGGTATAAAAAGAACATTATGAAAGTGGACACCCCCACAACGTGCAGAGCATGCCACAGCCAGCAAGAAACCATTATGCACATTCTGTCTGCTTGCAGAGTCCGTGCTCCATCAGGATATGTGGAAAGACACAATGCGGCCCTCCGAATTCTCTACTTCCATCTGAGAGAGGTTTATGGTATAGACAAGGAACCAGTGCTATCATATGTGCCTCCGGAGATTGAAGCAGTTGTTGAAAATAGCAGGGCTCGTATCTACTGGAACTATGCGATTCCAACAACTCGGCAGATCCACGTCATGAAGCCAGATATACTTCTGCTGGACAAAGAACTCAAGGAATTGTTTGTCGTCGAATTTTCCTCCCCCGCAGAAAATAATATGGTGACGAAAGAAGAACAGAAGAGGGAGAAATACAAGAATTTAATGTTTGAACGTGGGATCCTTCGAGTCATCAGGTCCCATAAACTATGAAGGCCGCTTGCAGCTTATCTCTTTTGTTAAGAGACGCTGTAAGGGCAGGACGAAGAACTACTCCAAGGAACGTGCGAGAGGTTTTTTAGTGAGTAACCATAACATCTGGAGTCTCCCACTACTGAGAGAAGCAGACCCTCTCAGGGCGGGCCTATAAAAGGTTTTTCCTCTCGAGCGAAAAAAAAAATAAGTACTTACAGTGTAACATACATTTTTTTCGTCCAATGAAATATTATCAAAACTACTTGTATAAGCATGATAGGATTCTTGAGTTATACGAATCAACATTCAATCTAAATCTGTGAGTTTAACTCACAATACTCCATTTTGCATAAATGCAGATATTTTGAAACAGTCATGTTTACAAGTTCACTCTTAGGCATTCCTCACATTTTACCGTTCAATAAAACAATTCTGTCGCAAATAGATTACAGTACCTGTTTCCTAAATTGATTTACCTCTATTGGAGATCTTCAGTTATCGTTCATTTGAAAGTCAAAATCCTATCCTCGATCTAGAAGAAAGACTGACATTTATAAAGGGTTTTCCAATAAGAGGTGTTATTTTGATATTCAAAGAGAATGCCATTTTTCCATATAAATGATCGGATGTTTATTTCATTATAAAGAAGAAGCTTTGCCGTTAATAGTGGAAAATAGCATCAGGCAAATGACCACCACGGCCACGCTCATAGGACCATATCCTTTTAATGAAATTTTCCATAACCAAATCGCAAAGTGGCTGCCCTATGTCCTCGATAGCCTCACGAATTCCATCTTTGAGGTCTTGAATCGACGCTGGGCTATTGGCGTAGACCTTCTCTTTCACGTAGCCCCAAAGGAAGAAGTGGCCAATTGTGATCACCTCTTCGATAGATAACACGGTCCGGAAACTTCTCCCGCAAAAGATCAAAGGTTTCGTTGCTTCTGTGGCACGTAGCGCCGTCTTGTTGAAAGTAAACGTTGTCCAGATCAATACCATCCAATTCCGGTCATAAAAAATCATTAATCATCTCTCGATAGCGCAATCCATTCACCGTAACTGTTGCTCCAGCCTCATTTTCGAAAAAGTAAAGTCCAATGACTCCGCCGGACCATAAACCGCACCAAACAGTCACACGTTGAGGATAGAGAGGCTTTTCAACAATAACTCTTGGGTTTTCCGAGCCTCAGATGCGACAATTTTGCTTGTTGACGAAGCCACCGAGGTGGAATTCCGGATCATTTTCATGCATTTCAACGACCCAATCAGCGAAGACACGACGTTGTTGAAGATCGGCCGGCTTGAGTTCTTGTGTTAACTGAACTTTATATGCCTTAAGACCCAAAACTTTATGCAAAATACGGTGTAATGGCGTTTGTGGAATGCCTAATTCCAAAAGAACGACGAGGAATGGACAAACCTGGATTTTCTTCAACACTTTCGGCTACAGCAGCAATATTATCGGCTGTTCTTGAGCGACGTGTACGGGTTTTATTCTTCACATAACTAACTTGTCCTAACAGTTCGAATTTATCCACCAATTTCTTTATTGCGGTCCGACAAGGTGCTTCACGACGACCCAAAAACGTTCGAGTTTTACGAACCGTCTCTGCCAAATTTTCACCATTTTTGCGCGTATGTTCTGGGGAACATCGCGTTATAGTTTTGCCCAAATGTCTGTAACTTTCGAATTTTTTGACGAAAATGGTCTCAAACGATTTAGTTCGACTCCCCAATGAAGAATTCGACGTCAAATTTGATTCTGTCCGTCCGGCCGTTGCCACGATAACTTGAGAACGAAAAGAGCTAGCGACTTGAAATTTTCAGGGTGGGTGGCGCATCCAAATACGACGGACAAGTTCGTTAATGGGCATAATCGGCGCAGTGGTTTCCGAGTAATAATTTTGTTTTCAACCAATATGAATTCGATCGAATTGAAACTTGGTGAGTAGTTGTAGTATATGAACCTAAGCACGTTTGTGAAATTTTGTGCGAATCGTATGGCTAGAAAATTTTAAAAAAATTATTGAAAAATATTTTTGTTGTCCCGATAACTTGAGAACGGAACGAGATAGCGGCTAGAAGTTTTCAGGTTAGGATATGCACCAAAACGCGACATTTCAGTTTGTTTATGAGCATAATCGGCCAAACGGTTTTAGAGTTATAGCCATCTGAAAGTTGGTTGTTTTTTGTTCCTCATTAACTCGAAAAATACTAAAGCGATTGAATTCAAACATGGTAATTAGTTGTAGAATGCCATCGCGAAAATTCTTGCAAAATTTCGTGAGGTTGGTATTTGTAAAAATTTTTTAAAAAATCATTGAAAATTAAAAAAAAATTCTTAATATCAGTAACTATTCGTTTGAAATTGCTGAAATTTTGCAAGAGCCTTCATAACCTAACTCTACTGCCAAGCTTCAAGTTTTAACGCGATCGGTTGAATATTGGTGGAGATTCGAGCATTCTTGTGTGAGTTCAGTAGATGGGTGACCGTTGCCTCGATAACTTTCGAACGAAAGGAGATAGGGACTTGCAATTTCCAGGGTAGGTTGCGTATCCGAAAGGGAGAGTTGAGTTCGTTTTTGGGCATAATCGGTCAAACGGTTTCCGAGTTATACCCACCTGGAATATTATTTCCTTGATAACTCAAAAAATAAATATTCGATCGAATTGAAGCTTGGTAACTAGTGGTAGAAAATCAACATAAAGACGTGTTTAAAATTTTGTAAGAACCGTACCCCTAGAAAATTTGAAAAATATGACGAAAAAAAATTTTTAACCACCGCACCCCTAGAAAATTTCTACACACAGAAGGATCTATCGGATAAACTTAGCAATTGCCTGAGAAGTGTCGAAGCCCACGACAGAATTTTGAAACAGCATGTTTCATCATTGCAGGAGTGCAGTGGTGCACTGCGTGGTATGAGAGTGTCGCATGCGACTCTGGAGAGGGAAGTTTCTGATCTTAAAAATCAACTGGGATCAGTAGATGTAACTGAGTTGGAGAAGAATAGTCTCGCGTTGAAAACTGAATCGACGAATTTGACAGATATCGTGAAAACCTCCAATTTTCCAACAACTGTTGAGGCCAATTACTGTGATACTTCATCCCACGTGAGTCCGGATGAACTATTAGAGCGTGTTAGGAGGGTAAATAACATAATTATACGCAACGTTCCTGAAGGTCAGGATGAATCTTGTGATAGGTCCGTGATATTTGATATCATCTCTTATATTAGGGACGATTCTGCCAGAGCTGTCATATCAACAAAGCGACTTGGAAACGTAAGGCAGCAGATGCCCAGAGCAGTAAAGGTGGAGTTTTCGAATTCGGTTATACCTAGGAATATTTTACGTCATAAAAGTGTGCTCTCTACGATTGATAAGTACAGGACAATTTCCATTACTGATGACAAAACTCCGGTTCAGATCAAGCAATTGCAGGACCTGCGTAAGGAACTCAACACGAGACGCTCTGCTGGGGAATCGGGCCTCACTATCAAATACAGGAGAGGAATTCCTTCCATCACTTCAGATCCCGTCTCAAAAAACTGAGATCCAAACTTATTGAATGGCCACTTATTTATACGAATCTTGCTTCTCTTAACTCCAAATTTGATGATTTGAGCCTGATCACTTCTGACCTGAAACCTGTGTTCGTTTTCATTGCGGAAACGTGGCTTCATCCTGGAATGTCTGACCAACAATTTGCTTTGCCGAGTTATTCAATGTATCGTTGCGACAGTGTTACAACTCCCGGTTATGCCGGCGTTTGCGTTTATATTCGCGATGATATTGTCCATTCTTGCTCTATATCCCACTATTCGATTGCTACCCCTGGTATCGATAACTTGTTTTTCGACTTAAAATCAGATGATTTAGAACTTTCTCTGGGATGTATATATCGTCCCAGAAGCTGCAGTCATGACAAGGATGTTTTTGATCATTTGGACCACCTTTCGAACTCAAGAAAGAACTTGTTTATTGTGGGCGATTTCAACTTTGGTGATATTCGTGTGTGGCCTTTGAAGCAGTTACCGCCAAGTGGTTCTTCCTCGTTTACCTTCGTCGAAATGATGCAGAGATCTAGTTTAACCCAAATCGTAAGTCAACCAACGCGATTCAGGATCAATCAGGAGCCTACAACACCAGATCTTCTTCTTCTCAATGATGTGGATCTTATTTCGGACGTCGAGTATCTTCCTCCGCTGGGAAAATCGGATCATGTGGTCTTGGCAACAGGTATACAGGTTTACTCATCCATTCCTTCTAAACATATAACCAAGGAGATAAAGACGGTCGATTATGAAAAAGTTAATCGGGAACTTCTTGCTGTTGATTGGAGTTCAATGCTTGATGTACCTGATATTGAGGATGTTTGGATGCGTTTTTCTGCCACTCTGAAGCGTGTAATTGAGGCTAAATCGAGGACCAGGAGCATCAAACAGAACCCTGCAAAACCTTGGATTACTGATTCCTTGTTAAGAGAAATCCGCGTCAAAAGGAGCCTCTGGCAGAGATTTCGTAGGAGTGGTGCAAGACAGGACTTCCTGCGACATAGAGAGTTTTCCGACCGACTCTCGGCCTCAATAAAACGTTCGAAAACTAGTTATGAACATACTCTCACCAGGCCTGAGAGCAGGAGGCGGTTTTTCAAGTATGTGCGCACTATGTTAAACAGTAAGGTTTCAATACCTATGGTTATGGACGAACACGGTGCCAAGGCTGACGGTGAGACTGAGTCGGCTGGTATTCTTGCAGACTCTTTCTATTCCTCATTTGTTGCGGAACCAGGTGGTCCAATGCCCATTATCAACTGTCCCAGAAACATTGATTCACTGGATACTGTATATATTACTAGCTCCATAGTGGAGGAACATCTTCTTGGGTTGGATGCCGCTTCTGCTCCTGGTCCTGATGGATTTTCTCCTGCCCTGCTTAAAGCATGTTCGTTATCTATGTGTGTTTCATTGTCTTATATAATGAATCGTGTTATGGACACCGGCTCTCTTCCTGCGGCTTGGCGACAGTCTACGGTTACACCTGTTTTCAAGAAGGGCAACAAATTGAAGGCTGAAAACTATAGACCTATAAGCCTCACTTCTGTCATCGTCAAGGTACTCGAGAGGATTATATCAACACAAGTGCTCCAGTTTGCTTTGTCGAAATCCATTATCCCACCGCAGCAGCATGGATTCGTCCCTGGAAGATCTATTCTTACCAATCTTCTGAGTTGCCTCGATGACTGGACTAGTTGTTTGGATAGCAAAGTTCCTCTGGATGTGTTATATCTTGATTTTGCCCGTGCATTTGACCAGGTGCCCAAGCGAAGGCTTCTTCACAAGATTGAGCATTTAGGAATTCGGGGATCACTCCTGAAATTCATCGATGCATTTTTGTCGGGTCGATCTTTCGCCGTCAAGGTTGGGGATGCGATGTCTCCTTTGATGCCTGTACTGAGTGGTGTGCCGCAGGGATCTGTCACTGGTCCTTTGCTGTTCATCCTTTATATATCTGATCTTCCTACAATGTTAACTTCTCAATCAGCATCCTATGCCTATGACACAAAATTATATAATAGGTCAGCCTACCACCATGTTCTTCAGAACGATCTGAATTTGTTGGTTGGGTGGTGCTTCGACTGGCTGCTTCCACTGAATTAATCCAAATGTCGGGTGTTATACCTAGGCAACAATAATCCGAGACATTCTTATAACATAGATGGTGTTGCTGTGGAAAGTTGTTTGAGCCATGTAGATTTGGGTGTCGTCATCAGCAGCGATCTTTCATGGAGCTCGCATATTCTAAATGTTTGTAACAAAGCTAAACAACGCCTTTACTTGCTCCAGCGGTGTTTCAGAGGTAGCCATCCAGATACAGTCGCTGCACTATACAAGACGTACATCCGTCCAGTTTTAGAATTTGCCGGACCCATTTGGCATCCATGGCTCAGGCAGGATGCGCAGATGCTGGAGTCACTTCAACGACGAGTTACACGTTTAGCTTTCGGAGTCCAGAGACCCAGTTATCAGGAACGTTTGAGGATGATGTCCTTGGATACATTTGCAGATCGTAAACTTCGTGGAGATATGATAGTCACGTTCCGGGCGTTGGGTGGATTGTTTGGCACCGATCTGTCAAATTTGTTCAGCCTAAATACGAACCATCTTAGAGGTCATAGTCGTAAGCTTGCTCGTGAGAGAAGTCGAGAACATTTTTTGCCTAATCGGGTTTTTGGCTATTGGAATAGATTGTCACCTGATGTTGTTGGAGCTCCGTCAGTGAACACCTTCAAAAACCGGCTGGACACTTGGAGAGCTAGTGCGTTGCTGTGACGTGTTTGTGTCTGTGCTTTGATTTTAAAAGTAGTACTGTTTCATTAAGGTTTTTTTTGTAGTTTTCAAAGAGTTTATAGTTTTACTTTACTCTGTAATCTTTATAATAATGATTTTAATAATCACAGTAAGACTAATCTTTTTCTATCATAACCGATCGGTTATGTTTCGAAGGCTAACCACTGTGTTGTAGTTATTCGCTTAAATTCCAATAATGTCTAAAAAATACTAACGTATAGAAATAGATAATGTAAATTAACAGTAACACCAAACACAGTAAGACCAATCCCTTTCTATCATAACCGATCGGTTATGTTTGGTAGGGGAACCACTGTGTTTTGGTTATTCGCTTAAATTCCACCAATGTTTAAAAAATACTTACGTATAGAAATAGATAATGTAAATTAACGGAAGTATTCGATATATGTCAGTATAAACCACTTCCCAGATGTATGTATAGCCTTTAATACAGCGGATGGTTGTTGATTATCTTAATCATCATCTAAGATCTTGATTGTAGTACCTATTATTTATGTTCATACCAGAGCTGTGCCGAGCACCGGAGGAAAGTGCTTCAAGCCCTAAGCATTAAGCACTCAATAAAAATACTCCCAAGCCTCGAGCACTAAGCACAGCGTTTTCACAAAAGGTTGCGATTACTAAGCACTTTATAAAAGTAATTCGATTTTTCGAGCACTAAGCAGTAAGCACTTTTAGAAAACTGTTGAAAATGAGGTTATTTACTCCGAATTGCTTTATGAAATTGTATTCAATTTGAAAAACATGTAAACATGCAAACTTACGTACCTCATATGCGTCATTGACGGAAAGGGAATGGAGTGCAGCGAAACAAATTTCTATAAAACTAACGAACTCAAAATTCGTTATATTCCCACACAGTTTGAAAAGTTCTTTATTAATTTTCGAAATGATGATACAGTTAATGGATACATGAATTCCATAAGCGTCCCAGTTTTTTCTGCACAGGCAAAATGTATTTCCCAATTTCAAAGTGGGATATTACCCGAAACATACACCTATGACAACAACATAGTATTATATTATGATACTTATGCCAAGTGTTTCATTTCCCTTAATATTTAAAAATTGGTTCAAGCACTGACGTGAAGTCAGGAGCTTTTGCGCGTATGTTCTATTGTCCATTCTCCTGTATTGGATACTCTTAATCAAATTTACCTTGGTGAATTCTATTGTCCGTTTTCCTGTATTGGACACTCTCTTAATCGAATTTACCATGGTAAATTCCCTATCTCCTTTCGTTCGGGAGTTATCGAGGCAACGGTCTCCTATCCAGCTACTGAACTCACACAAGGCTGCTCAGATCTCCAACGATATAGATCCGTAATCATTAAAGGATACTGTGGGAGGTATACTCATTATTGAAAGGTTTTTTTCTGGGTTTTCTCTCCCAAACTCTGAAAAATATCTATAAAATAAAAATTAATTATTTTGTGATTTGCTTCTGCGCAAGAAACACACGATATTTTTCAGAAGCAATCAATTGAACAATGTTGCCTAACAAACAACATCAACGAAGAAACAACTATATCGTAACGTTTCGGAGTCTATATCAGACTCCTTCGTCAGACGCCCTATGAAAATCGTTAGAACTATTTTGTTGATTTTCATCAGGCGTCTGACGAAGGAGCCTGATATAGCCTGATATAGACTCCGAAACGTTACTATATAGTTGTTTCTTCGTTGATGTTGTTTCGTTATTGTTTGTTAGGCAACATTGTTCAATTGATTGCTTCTGAAAAATATCGTGTGTTTCTTGTGCAGAAGCAAATCACAAAATAATTAATATTTATTTTATAGATATTTTTCAGAGTTTGGGAGAGAAAACCCAGAAAAAAAACCTTTCAATAATATAGATCCGATCGTGTTCAAACTTGGAACTTGGTAGTAGAGATAGGTTCTGAAGGCTCTCGCAATTTTAGCGATGTCAGACGAATAGTTCCTGATATATAGAATTTTTTTCAATGATTTAAAAAAAAATTTCTAGTGATACGATCCTCACAAAATTTTGCAAGAATTTTCGTGTTGGCTTTCTTCAACTAATAACCATATTTAAATTGGATTGGTATTTTTCGAGTTATTAAGGAAATAACAACCTAATTTCAGATGCGGATAACTCCAACACCGTTTGGCCGATTATGCTTATAAACGAACACAAATGTCACATTCAGATGCACAACCTAACCTGAAAATTTCAAGTCGCTATCTCTTTCCGTTCTCAGGTTATCGAGACAAAAATATTTTGATTTTTTTCAAATTTTCTAGTTATACGATTCTCACAAAATTTCCCAAACGTGCTTAGGTTTATATTCTACAACTATTCACCAAGTTTCAATTCGATCGGATTTATATTTGTTGTAAACAAAATTATTACTCGGAAACCATTGGGCCGATTATGCCCATTAACGAACTTGTCTGTTGTATTGGGATGCGCCACCTACTCTGAAAATTTCAAGTCGCTAGCTCTTTCCGTTCTCAAGTTATCGTGGCAACGGCCGGCCGGCCGGCTGGACGGACAGAATCAAATTTGACCTCGAATTCTTCATCAGGGAGTCGAACCCAATCGTTTGAGAGCATTTTCGGCGGAAAATTCGAAAATTACAGACATTTGGGCAAAATGATAACGCGATGTTCCCCAGAACATACGCGCAAAAATAAAAGAATTAATATGGTAATAAAAATATCGGTCGAATTCTTCATCAGGGAGTCGAACCCAATCGTTTGAGACCATTTTCATTACAGACATTTGGACAAAATGATAACGCGATGTCCCCCAGAACATACGCGCAAAAAGCACTAACGTGAATTCAGTGGTCTTTGGGACAGCTTTCCATTAATACATAATTCAATTCGAGTTGATCAATATGACGTAAATGCTTTTTTGGCGCTCTAGTTCCTCGGAACTGAGTGCTTATCAATTTGCCCAAATGTCTGTAATTTTCGAATTTTTCGATGAAAATGGTCTTAAACGATTTGGTTCGACTCACTGATCAAGAATCCGTGGTCGAAATTAAATCTGTCCGGCCGGTCCGGCCGTCCGGCCGGCCGTAGGCACGATAACTCTCGAACGGAATGAGCTAGACAGTTGATATTTTCAGAGTAGGTTTGGGGGATAAATATCTCGGCTAAGTTCGTTATTGGGCAAAATCGGACAGATGGTTTCGGAGCAACAAAAAAAAATTTTTTTTTTACAAAACAAATTCCAAATTAAATTTTTTTCAATAAGCAGTTTTACCATAAGAATCCATCCATATTATTTTTAACTCTAACAAGCTAATACTTTCGGAGATATGATTTTTCAAAATTTCAATGTAAATCGTATTTCTACGTTTTCACACATTGATAGAATTATTCTGTGGGTATTCTATGAATTGATATAATGTCAAATTATTTTCCTGAGCCATGACGTTGTCTTATTGTCATTCATTCCAGCAATCCTATAAATATGAGAATTCTAATTTAATATCATACTTTTTGTTGGTTGATATTTTCATGCCGATTGTCAATCCATATGATGATGGGAATGGTAATGGTAAGTTAATAATATTGAGTTAAGAATATCTCGACTAAAAACAAAACTGGAATATTGGTGTATTGGAGTAGATTTGAGGAAAGATATATATTATCGTTCATCATAGAATTGAGGAATGAATATCTCGGATGGGTTGGTTGTTGGGTAGAATTCGTCTATTGGTTTTGGATTGATAATTTTTGGCACTCTTGTTGAATTTAAATTCTTCTATGATGTTTGAATTCAATTTCTGCTAAGATGAAGTTCTAAATTTCAATAATGAATCGTACTTCTATGTTTTCACAGAATGCTATAAATATTCTATCTAAGCTTTATTATATGATCTGTGTTCATACTCGTACATGCCATCTTGTTCTATAAGAGAAAGTCAAATTCATTTCAGCAAGTTTAATTTGGTTTCTTCCATGGTGCAGTTCTCATTCTCAGATTGCTCATTTAATCTTGATAAATAAACTATTATTTGAATTGAATTTCCTTTATGATGCAGTTCTATCATATGAATACATTGATATAATTCCCAACTCTGAGAAACCAATACTTTCGGAGTTATAATTTGTCTGTTTGAACTAGAGCGCCAGAAAGCTCCTGTCCACAGGGCTTGAACCCATTTTTAAATTGTTCAAAATGTCAAAAATATAATCTGCACAAATCGGATAGTATTATTTTCTATTGTGATTGTAGTCATAAGCAATTTAGCGTCGTAAATCAGATGGAAATTTAATTGAAAATATCGAATAAATCTGTGAAATCACATGAACATTTTCGAAAAAATACACTTATTTCTTCTTGATAGACGATCCACTTAATAATGCTTTGATACAGAATAATTTCAGGAGATGGTAATAGTAACATATCCACTTCCCATTACATGAATCAATAACCAACAACTGATAATTACAAGTTCTGTTCATGCCTCAATTGATCACGCCGGTATACATTAAATGCTCCGAAAACGTTAGCGTCCATTCGTGTTACGACATGATTTCGGAAAGACTCAGTGCTTAATAATCCTCGGAAGTGCTCGGGAGCACTTAAGGACTTACTAAGCACTAAGCCTTTTCCTGAAGTGCTTGAATTACTAAGCACTAAGCTCTCGTTTTAAAAAGTGCTCGCGAGCACAGTGCTCGGGAGCACAAAAAGGCTTCAAGCACTTTCACAAGCCCAATGCTTTGGCTCCGCATTGGTTCATACACTGGGAGATCATCTGACCTGAAAATCGTCGAATTCTTTATAAATTTAAGTAAAGTAGTAATTACCTTGTAGTACTTTTACTTATAGAGTGATATTCCACGTAATTTCTAACAGATAATCGTAGATTTCACGAAAACCGATCCGTTCAGTCCATTTTGAGGTTATTGATTTCAACCGGCGAATACGTACCAATCGAGGTTAATACAAATTTCCGTCGAAAGTAACAAATCGAAACCTACGGTTTTTATCGATTCTGAATTATTCTCGGCACATTTCCGATCCATAATCGATCGATTTTAGTTAATTCCTCTTCTAAATTGTCGCCGCCGTTCTGACATTACTGACCTTGGAATGCTTCTAGCTTACGCCTTTCAAAAAATTAGAGATGCGTTTGCTCTTTTCTCCATTAATTACTTCGAGTTTTCGTAAGTTTTCGCCGCACTGAATCTTTACACCAGACCAAGAGGATCGTTCGATTTCGGCCACGCTCGTGTCGTTTTATTTCTATAGTCCCATAAAAACGGTCGATTTTCCCCATTTTGGCGATTTTCCAAGGCTCGTAGAAAACGAAAAAAAAAAAAAAAAAATCGGAAGAAGTGGCTCGATAGCTTATCCGAATGCATTCGGTCTTTCGATCAGTACCGTTATATGCGGTCGGACGAGAGGAACGAAAAAGCCTTAGGGTTTTCGCCTTTTTATTTAGTGACTTTTCCGGATTTCTTTTTAAAATGCTCACGACTGTCCGATCTCGAGGAAAATCGCCTTCGGCGATACGCCCTTTCCGTCGCTATATTCGCCGCTTACCGGGCTCGTGGCTTCGCCCCTCTCGAAAATTCCTCCCGCGACAACACGACTAAAAAAGTTTTAAAAATGTCCTTCGGTGGTTCCGAAGAAAACAATAATAATAGGTTCTTTCTTGAACCCACATAACCTATATTCTGGTATTGGCACCTTCTGTCACTGTCAGAGTAAACTCCAGAGTAAGGGCCAATTTCACCAAGCTCTAAACCGAGATCAATGTTGATGTAAACTCCGTTTGAGACAATGTCGGAATTCACCATGCTGGTTCAACGGGTAAACCGCGTTTTACGTTAACTGGCCATTTTTGGTGTTGAATAAACAGAAACCGAGTTTACGCGGTTTGACATTTGTCAATATTTGAATTTGAGGATTGTAGACACTTTTTGCCGAGCTTTTTCGTAGATTGTGGTTATGAAATTGAGTATACAACAAAAAATATAAACTTTATTATTTCATATTATCTATTTAGCTTATACCATTGATAAATAAACTATTATTTGAATTGAATTTCCTTTATGATGCAGTTCTATCATATGAATACATTGATATAATTCCCAACTCTGAGAAACCAATACTTTCGGAGTTATAATTTGTCTGTTTGAACTAGAGCGCCAGAAAGCTCCTGTCCACAGGGCTTGAACCCATTTTTAAATTGTTCAAAATGTCAAAAATATAATCTGCACAAATCGGATAGTATTATTTTCTATTGTGATTGTAGTCATAAGCAATTTAGCGTCGTAAATCAGATGGAAATTTAATTGAAAATATCGAATAAATCTGTGAAATCACATGAACATTTTCGAAAAAATACACTTATTTCTTCTTGATAGACGATCCACTTAATAATGCTTTGATACAGAATAATTTCAGGAGATGGTAATAGTAACATATCCACTTCCCATTACATGAATCAATAACCAACAACTGATAATTACAAGTTCTGTTCATGCCTCAATTGATCACGCCGGTATACATTAAATGCTCCGAAAACGTTAGCGTCCATTCGTGTTACGACATGATTTCGGAAAGACTCAGTGCTTAATAATCCTCGGAAGTGCTCGGGAGCACTTAAGGACTTACTAAGCACTAAGCCTTTTCCTGAAGTGCTTGAATTACTAAGCACTAAGCTCTCGTTTTAAAAAGTGCTCGCGAGCACAGTGCTCGGGAGCACAAAAAGGCTTCAAGCACTTTCACAAGCCCAATGCTTTGGCTCCGCATTGGTTCATACACTGGGAGATCATCTGACCTGAAAATCGTCGAATTCTTTATAAATTTAAGTAAAGTAGTAATTACCTTGTAGTACTTTTACTTATAGAGTGATATTCCACGTAATTTCTAACAGATAATCGTAGATTTCACGAAAACCGATCCGTTCAGTCCATTTTGAGGTTATTGATTTCAACCGGCGAATACGTACCAATCGAGGTTAATACAAATTTCCGTCGAAAGTAACAAATCGAAACCTACGGTTTTTATCGATTCTGAATTATTCTCGGCACATTTCCGATCCATAATCGATCGATTTTAGTTAATTCCTCTTCTAAATTGTCGCCGCCGTTCTGACATTACTGACCTTGGAATGCTTCTAGCTTACGCCTTTCAAAAAATTAGAGATGCGTTTGCTCTTTTCTCCATTAATTACTTCGAGTTTTCGTAAGTTTTCGCCGCACTGAATCTTTACACCAGACCAAGAGGATCGTTCGATTTCGGCCACGCTCGTGTCGTTTTATTTCTATAGTCCCATAAAAACGGTCGATTTTCCCCATTTTGGCGATTTTCCAAGGCTCGTAGAAAACGAAAAAAAAAAAAAAAAATCGGAAGAAGTGGCTCGATAGCTTATCCGAATGCATTCGGTCTTTCGATCAGTACCGTTATATGCGGTCGGACGAGAGGAACGAAAAAGCCTTAGGGTTTTCGCCTTTTTATTTAGTGACTTTTCCGGATTTCTTTTTAAAATGCTCACGACTGTCCGATCTCGAGGAAAATCGCCTTCGGCGATACGCCCTTTCCGTCGCTATATTCGCCGCTTACCGGGCTCGTGGCTTCGCCCCTCTCGAAAATTCCTCCCGCGATAACACGACTAAAAAAGTTTTAAAAATGTCCTTCGGTGGTTCCGAAGAAAACAATAATAATAGGTTCTTTCTTGAACCCACATAACCTATATTCTGGTATTGGCACCTTCTGTCACTGTCAGAGTAAACTCCAGAGTAAGGGCCAATTTCACCAAGCTCTAAACCGAGATCAATGTTGATGTAAACTCCGTTTGAGACAATGTCGGAATTCACCATGCTGGTTCAACGGGTAAACCGCGTTTTACGTTAACTGGCCATTTTTGGTGTTGAATAAACAGAAACCGAGTTTACGCGGTTTGACATTTGTCAATATTTGAATTTGAGGATTGTAGACACTTTTTGCCGAGCTTTTTCGTAGATTGTGGTTATGAAATTGAGTATACAACAAAAAATATAAACTTTATTATTTCATATTATCTATTTAGCTTATACCATTCCAGATGCCTACATAATATATTTTTTTTTTTTCATTTCATTTATTCATTAGCAATCAGAATACAATAAAATAATTCTATAAGCTAATCTGATGTCTGTAGAGCATGAGGCTCTGAAGTGGAATTATAGGGTCTTCTCCATTGAAAAGACCCCTTCTGTCCTACTTGAGGTCTGCTGGCCAATTCCTTTTGAGTCTTCGGGTAGTGTGTAGTTCTAGCAATGGCTGAAGAAGGCTGTTTATGTGTCCGTGTAGTTTGTCGTGGTGTTTCTGGCTCTTTTCCTTTATGACGTCCATAACATAAGGTATTTTTAGATCTTCGTGCAATGTTTGATTGGTCACATACCATGGTGCATCCGCTATCATTCTTAGTATTTTCGATTGGCTTCTCTGTACTATAGATACGTTGGACTTAGAAGTACATCCCCACAGTTCAATACCATATGTCCAAATAGGTTTTATGACTGCTTCTACATAATATTTAAAACACAAAATGAATTATATTTAAAATGAAAGTTTATTATCAATACTTCAAACTTTTTTTGGTAGGTATCTCTCATTCAACGATTTGAAATGATGTAGTGTAGGGAATTGTTTTAGGCTTTTGAAGGAATGTGATAAATCATAATGAGTTAATGAAATCATTTATTCAACATAACGAGATATTCATCTCCCCAACCTACTCTGAAAATTTCAACTACCTAGCTCATTCCGTTCGAGAGTTATTGTAGAAAAACTTTTTTTAAATTTTCAATTTTTTTTTTGACACTTTGCGGAACTTATTTACAATTCACATCATTCTCGTGTAATTTACGAACATTTCATGATCAGTAATTCGCAACTCTTGGAAGAGGTTTTCATAATCCCCAAACTCTTTTCGAACAGCAAAAATTGGTCTGATCCACCACTGACGTTTACTCTTCCGCTTATTTTTCAATTCGAGATAGTACTCCCCCAACGCCAAAGCAAGGGAACCCAATGTTATTTCCGAAGTTGACTTTTTGCCTCGACATTATTCAATATTCAGTGTATTCACACTTCTTAAACAAGAGCGCCAAAACGTTAATCAAATGTGAGGTTCTGGAATTAAAATTATAGGAATACCATAGACCTAATATCCCATGGGATATTAGGTCTATGAGGAATACGAAACGAATTCTGTCAAAACAAACATACTGAGCACGCGCGAAGATTTCCAATTACAATTAGTCGTAGAAGTTTGGACATTGCAAAGTATTAATTTTAAGTGTAATTGCAAGTATAATTGGAAACGTTAATGTGGAGGTTGTGAATGATCCAATTCTATAGCGTATACCAAACTTCTACGACTAATTCCAATTGCTAATTTTAATTGTAATTTGGTGGTTGTGAATGTAGCTTAATAATGAAAAATTACCTTGTAATCGATCAAAAATTTCCTGATCAACGTTCAACAAATTTTCTCCTCTCTCGAACTGCAGAATTATGCTTTCAATATTTACATTCTATGTCGATGGATGAAAAACAGTCTCACTATTCTCAGATCTCTTACTTCATGTTCCGTTCCGAAATGTAAGACTTTTCTGAGTAAAAAACTAATTTCGGAGCAAACAACTGAGATTTTTCTCACTTCGCTCACATTTCGGAATACACTTTATTATTATTATTATTTTTTTTTGTCGCGTAAGAGGAAAAACCTTTTATAGGCGCCGCAAGCGGCAGTGTGAGACTCCAGATGTTATTTGGTTACTCACTAAAAAACCTCTCACTCTTCTTGGACTGTTCTTCGTCCTGCCCTTACAGCGTCCCTTAACAAAAGAGATGAGCTGCAAGTGGCCTTCATAGTTGATGGGACCTCATCACTCGTAGTGACCCGAGCAACACTGCTTTCTGCATTCTGTTCGCCAAAACCTCGGCCAAGGATGTACAGGCCGGAATAATCTTCAATTCTGTCAAATAGTTCGCTCTCATTCCGCCAAGGCATCCTATGATCAGAACGACCATTTTTACTTTATACCCTGGATATAGGGTTCCCAGCTCAAACAGCAAATCCTTGTATTTCTCCCTCTTCTGTTGTTCTTTCATCACCACATTATTTTCAGCGGGGGAGGAAAATTCGACAACAAACAATTCCCTGAGATCTTTGTCCACCAGTACTATATCTGGCTTTATGGCATGGATCTGCCGAGTTGTTGGAAAAGCATAGTTCCAGTAGATTCGAGCTCTATCATTTTCGATGACTGATTCAATTTCCAGAGGCACAAATGGTAGCACTGGCTCCTTGTCTATACCATAAACTTCGCTCAGATGGAAGTAGAGAATCCGAAGTGCCGCATTGTGTCTTTCTGTGTATCCTGATGGAGCGTGGACTCTGCAAGCAGACAGGATGTGCATGACAGTTTCCTGCTGACTGTGGCATGCTCTGCAAGTTGTTGGGGTGTCCACTTTCATGATGTTCTTCTTATACCATCTTGTATTTATCACTCCATCTTGACAAGCCATAACGAATCCCTCCGTTTCCGACTTTAGACCAGCCGACTTCAAAAACGCAAAGGATAGTTCCTCCGATAGGCCCTGATCTTTCAAACTCCTGAAATATATAGAGTGCAGACTTTTACTCATGTGCCTGTCTGATCTCTCTGTCTACTCTTCTCTGGTCTGTTGGCGTGATAGGTGTTCCCACTAGCTCATAGTCGATGGATACTTCAGTAATGCTGAGTTTTTCCAAGGCTCTCCGTCCAGCTCTAAATAGGAAAGCTCCTTGGTTCCTAATTTCATGATGAGCTACCATTTTCAGAAGCGGGTCTTCACTTCTCAATATCCTTATTGCCATTTCCAACGTTTGTTGATGGTGTTGGTATTCCAAACTCTGCAAACCTCTGCCACCCTGCGTTCGTGGGAGATATATTCTTTGTACCGAGCAGTTGGGATGAAGGCTCCGATTCATGTTCATCACTTTACGTGTGGCCCTGTCTAGTTCGAGAATCTCATTAACTGTCCAGTTGATTACTCCGAAAGAGTATGTGACTATCGGAACTGCCAAGATGTTGGTAGCTGACACCTTGTTTTTACCAGACAGCTGTGATTTCCATATATCTCGGATCTTCTTTTTGTAGCTGGCTGTTAAGGCATCCTTGATTCGAGTTGACTCCAGTGCGCCTCTTTGTTGCATTCCAAGGAATTTGTAAGTTTCCTCTTCATCGAGGTGCCGAATGATTATTCCTCCTTCCAGTTCGATGTCTTCTCCTACTTCTTCAGTTCTTCCTCTGCTCAGATGGAAAACAGCACACTTTTCCAAACCGAATGACATTCCTATTGCTGTGGTGTATTCCGCAACGATGTTAAGAAGTTGTTGTAGCGCTGCCTTGGAGGGAGCGTACAGTTTTAAGTCGTCCATGTACAGGAGATGTGAAACCAGATGTTCTCTTATGCCTGGTGGCCCGGCCTTGTACCCTATTCTACTTTCCCTCAACTCCGTTGTTAATGGTAGGAGTGTTATGCAGAACAGTAACGGGCTTAGCGAGTCTCCTTGAAATACGCCTCGCCTGTATTTCACCCATTCCGTATACGTGGTTCGACCTTCCGATCGAACGGCGAACTTAGTCTTCCATAGCGCCATGATGTTTTTCATCACATGGACGATGTTAGTGTGGACTTTGAGCATCTCAAGCAGCTGTAATATCAAGCTGTGCGACGATGTGTCGAATGCTTTCGCGTAATCCAGCCAGGATGTATGTAGATCGCGCTTGTAGTGTTTTGCATCTTGACAAATGCTCTTGTCTAGGAGTAGGTTGTCCTTGCACCCCTGTACTCCTTTCCGTGCCCCTCTTTGCTCGTAGATTTGGCTCCACACTGGTGCGATATCCTCCAGAATCCGGTTTCGAAGGACACTTGTGAGAATTTTATACAACGTGTTGAGACATGTGATAGGGCGGCAGTTCTTTGGCTGTCCTAGATCGCCTGATTTTGGTATCAGTACAGTTCTGCCCTCTACCAACCATGATGGAAATGGCTCAAGGTGAATTATTATCCCACTGAATCTGGCTACGTGTTGATGAGTAGCTGGAAAGTTCTTCCACCAGTAGTTTTGGATCCCATCCAGTCCAGGTGCCGCGAAATCATTTTTGTTCTTTAGGGCTTGTCTAACTTCTTCGGTTGTTACTTCAGTCATTTCTTCTGTCGGTTGCAGACTTTGATCGCATAATGTCTGGAATCTGTGAAGTGCTGGAGTATCCCTGGTTTCCGCTGGTCGCTCGTACAATTTCTTCCAGAACCGTTCGACTTCTTCCGGTGATGGCGGGTTTTCTGCCTCTGCTTGTTTGGGCTAAAATAGCTTTGAAGGTTCTGCGGTGAATATGTTGTTGTCCTCTATCCATTTCTGCTTCCTAATCAGCTTCTGCCTTGCTGCCGCAAGTGATCTTATTTTATCGACAGCTTTCTGCTTCAAATGGTTGATGATGGGCAAGTTAATCGTACGGTGCAACTCACGCAGCTCCCCCATCATGACCTCTATCTTCTTGCTAGGCTTCAGTTTTCCTTTCATAACATCTATGATACATTGGTACCAAGATGCTTGCTGCCTCACGATTTTTATCTTCTGATCTAGCTTCTTCATTCTTGACCTATGTTTGTCATCCCTTGTTGTTGTTCTACCTGGAGGGCACAGAAGTGAAGCAGCAGCTCTCACTGCAGCCACGACATCTTCTAGTGAGCAGTCCTCCTTTAGGTGGTCATCGATGATATCATTCATCTTGGCTAGGTCTTCAGCCGGGAGTCTCGTTTTCTACCGTACAGTCGTTTTGTCAAGATCCCCTACTGCAGCCTCAAATGCTTCCCTTCTGTTGATGACTGGTTCCGGGACATCTCTCGCTTGTTCCGTTCTTTGCCTGTTGCATTGTGCGGGATTTTCAACTCGAAATGGGGCAGCTGTCACCTGCCCCACGTCCAGTGCTTCGACTTGCAATCCAGGGTTTGGAGGCTGAATGTTTGTGGCATCTCTCACCTGCCTCTCATCCTGTTCTTCTCTCCTTTGAATCGTGGATTGTTGCTGTTGGTTCCGAGCATCTCTCACCTGCTCTTCAGCTTGTTCCTCTAGTCCTTCTGGCTCTTGAAGCTGCTGCAAGATTCCTCTCTTCTTCAGATGGCTCACCTGGTCTCGCAGGTTCTGCTGCGTCATGAAGCTGAGATCTGGATTATTTTCACACCACAGACCATGCAGTCTACCCATATATCCCCTTCTTTCTGGTCGGGATCTTCGGTATAACACAGATAGTTGTTCATGTTCCTCGGGTGTCCACTTGTGGCGTCCCCTTTGCGTGGTCTTGTTCCTGTTGCCGGGTCCGACTACGCGTTGCTCTTGCGAGCGCAGATTCCCTATGCGACCGGCAACTTCTCTCTCCTCCTCGATGTCCTCGTCGGAAGCTGTAGTTTCTTGTATGACAGGCGCCCGCCTCCTCAGCATCCTGCCGTTGGTGGTTCGCATGCTGTCACGCCTAGCACCAACCCCAGACGTGCCCTGGTGATCCCCAGGCAGCAGCACTTTATTATTATTATTATTATTATTATTATTATTATTATTATTATTATTATTATTATTATTATTATTCTTCGATTGATTAGATAATGTCATGTCTCAGGAATATAAGTTTGACCTTATGAAAATTCATGCATAGAATAATTATATATCTCTCTGTGAAATACGATTTATCATTGAAATTTTGAAAAATCATATCTCCGAAAGTATTAGCTTGTTAGAGTTAAAAATGATATGAAAGGATTCTTATGATAAAACTGCTTATTAAAAAAAATTAATTTGGAATTTGTTTCGTAAAAAAAAATTTTTTTTATTACTCCGAAACTTCTGTCCGATTTTGCCCAGTAACGAACTTAGCCGAGATATTTATCCCCCAATCCTACTCTGAAAATTTCAACTCTCTAGCTCATTCCGTTCGAGAGTTATCGTGCCTACGGCTGGCCGGCCGGAAGGCCGGACAGAATGAATTTCCACCACGGATTCTTGATCAGTGAGTCGAACCAAATCGTTTAAGACCATTTTCATCGAAAAATTCGAAAATTACAAACATTTGGGCAAATTGAAAAACAACGAATACCTACAAAATATGGCTGAAACACATAACTTGGTTTACGAGAATACTGTAAAAGACATTATAAATTAATCTTTTATGGCATTCCTCATTCAGGATTTTAGTTTTGATTCTATCTTGTTTCCATTTTTGTTCGGCTTGAAAATAAGCGGCGAGGAAGAGTTGAATTCTTCTGCGATTTTTTGCCAGGTTTTCTTTTTTGTAGCCAAACTCATATATGTTTTTAAACACTCGACTATGCTAAAATATTTACGCACTATATGAATATAGCTTTTCCTGAAGCTTGAAATACAGTATTCTTTTCGGTCCCAACATTTTCAACACAACACCAACTCCTTTTTCGATTACATTAACGTCATACAGTAACAATTCTCAATATGAATGAAGGTAGGCTTATTTCGTAAATACTCAGGTAAAACCCACTGTCAAATTGGTTTATTTTGCGACGTTGCCATTATTCTTGAGCTTCAAACTCGGCTTACTCGAACGCCCTTCAATTATGTATGGGGAAATCGGCATTCTCTAAACCGACATTTAGATCTCCGTTTAGGTTGAACCGAGTTTGTTAGATCTGAGATTAATGATTTCTCGGTGAAATTGGGCCTAAATCTGTCAAACCTTCAGTTACTCTACTCTACTCGGTGTAGTTAATATTCGAACGCAACCCTGGAGTTATTGGTCGCATTCAGCGGACGAAGCGCTCAGCCACTTTACGCTACCGCTACCTAGCGCAAATCAAATGTGCTCCATAAAATAGCCTCCGCTCCACAACGTGTTGAGTTCGTAGGGCATGTGCCACCGAACGTTTTGGTAACGGTTGCGCAACTGTTTCGTCCGCTGAATGTGACCATTGCTATCTGAAATTTTGTTATTACTTCCTGCTTAACTCAAAGAATATGAAACCAATCCAATTCAAACATGGTGATTAGTTGTAGAATGTCAACGCACAAATTTTTACGAAATTTCCTGAGGATCGTATCACTAGAACATTTAAAGAAAATCATTGAAAATCTTTGAAAAAAATTCTATATCTCAGAAACTATCCTTCATATATCGCTGAAATTTTGCGGAAGTCTTCAAAACTTAACTTTATAGCCAAGAACACGAACGGATCTATATTGTTGGAGATCTGAGCAGCATTGAGTGAGTTCAGTATCTGGATGGGTGAACGTTGCCACGATAACTTTCGAACGGGAAGAAATAGCGACTTGCAATTTTTAGGGTAGGTTGCGCATCCGAATGGGACAGTTATTTTCATTGTTTGGTACAATCAACCAAACGGTTTCCGTGTTATACCCATCTGGAATATTGTTTTCTCGATAACTCAAAAGTATAGATACGATCGAATTGAAACTTAGTAAATAGTTGTAGAATACCGACGCAAAGTAGTTTGTGAAATTTTGGGACGATCGTATCACAAAAAATTTTTGACAAAAATTATTAAAAAATATTACATAGCGCCTTGCAATTTTTAGGGCACGTTGTGCATCCTAATACGACATTTGAGCTCGTTGGAACGCATAATAGGCCAAACAGTTTTGGAGTTATATCAGTCAGAAATTTGGGTGTATTTCCTCAATAACTCAAAAAATACGATGCTGATTCAATTCGAACATGGTAATTAGTTCTAGAATGCCGACGCAAAAATTTTAGCAAAATTTCATGAAGATCGTCATACTAGAAAATAGAAAAAAAATCATTGAAAAAAATTCTATTATCGGAAAGTATTCGTCCGAAATCGCTGAAATTTTGTGAGATTCTTCAAAACTTAACTCTACAACCAAGTTACAAGTTTGAACACGATCGGATCTCTATTGTTGCAGTTCCGAGCATACTTCCGATATTTTAATAGGAATTCAAATCTTATACTCAGTTGAATAAATAAGAAGATTTGTGCATACTTTTTTTCGTATATTATTAGATATTTAATGAATTTCAATTCCAACACAATACATGACAGAATTAAAAATTCTTTGATCTTAGGCGATTTTCTCATCCATAAAATGGTACGAAATGTATTCATGTGTCATAAAAGCTGAGAAAGCGGTCTATATCGATAGTAAATTCGATTACGAGTGTCCAATAGAGGTGAATGGACAATAGAACATGCGCACAAAAGCTCCTCACTATACGTCAGTGCTTGAAACAATTTTTACAACTTACTCCTGCTTATTTAAGTATAGAAGTACGTATTAAAGTAAAGAACTACACAAACAATATTTTAAATTCGTAGAAGATCTGATTTGCATAATCGTACTTGGGAACTTTGAAGCTAATCATGTGCATTAGGTGATTATGACATTGTTGTCTAGCAATTTATTTAAACTATTTGCTTTGCCTTTTTCTCTATGAATGGCAAAAGTATCCACGTCAGTTACAGTTATATGTCCGCAGTCAGTTCATAGAACTAGTTGTATGCCCTAGCCGATTTTCCATTGACAACATGGTGATTCCATTCTAACTGCAATTTTTGTATGTTCTATACAGTTTGCTCTTACTCGCCAAACATTATCAATCTATTATTCTACTTTTCATATCAATACACCTTCATGAACATTATTGATCACTGATTTTTCTGCGCAAGTTCTAGGGAACAGCGAGTTATTATTTTGCCCAAATAGTCTCAAACGATTAGGTTCAATTCTGTCCGGCTGGCCGGCCGTTGCCGTGATAACTTTCGAAAGGAAATAGATAGCGACTTACAATTTTCAGTGTAGGTTGCGCATCCGAATGCGACGGTAAGTTCGTTATGGGCATAATCGGCCAAACGGTTTCGGAGTTATACCCATCTGAAATATTGTTTCCTCAATAACTCAAAAAATACAGATCTAATCGAATTGACACTTGGTTATTAGTTGTAGAATACCGAAGCGCAAACTTTTGCAGGATTTCGTTAGGGCCGTATGACTAGAAAAAGATAAAATTTCGAACTGGAATTTCATATCATGTAAATCTCATAATTGTAACAACAACTCGATGATCGACATTTTAGCTTGCTCGCCTGGGCAATCCGGGCTCGAATCCCGCTGAGTAAGTTCACTATTTTATTTATTTTATAATTTGAATTCAGTTGATGCCCAATCAATTGTTCCACGTGTTTCTGAAATATAAAATTTTTGAAGAACAATAATTGTTTTTTTCTAGTTATACGATCCCCACGAAATTCTGTCAAGATTTGCGCGTTGACATTCTACAAGTTTAAATTCGATCGGAACTGTTTTTGCGCACATGTTGTGGGGAACAGCGGCTATCATATTGCCCAAATATCTGTTTTGTTAAAATATTTTGCCGAAAATGGTCTCAAACGATTGGGTTCGACTCAAGGATGAAGAATTGGAGGTCAAATTCGATTCTATCCGACCGGCCCTTATTGCCACGATAACTTGAGAACGGAAAGAGTTAGCGACTTGAAATTTTCAGGGTAGGAGGGGCGACCAAATGCGACGGAGAAGTTCGTTAATGAGCATAATCGGCCCAACGGTTTCCGAGTACAAATTTCGGTATCAACCGATACAGATCCGATTAAAATGAAACTTGCAACTAGTTATAGAATACCGACATGAAGACTTATGCGTGATGATGTAAGGACCGTATCACCGGAAGATTAAAAAAAAATGGGTTCAAGCCCTGTGGACAAGAGCTTTCTGGCGCTCTAGTTCAAAGAGACAAATTATATCTCCGAAAGTATTTGTTTCTCAGAGTTGGGAATTATATCAATGTATTCTTATGATAGAACTGAATCATAAAGGAAATTCAATTCAAAGAATAGTTTATTTATCAAGATCAAATGAGCAATCTGAGAATGAGAACTGCACCATGGAAGAAATCAAATTAAATCTGGCCAATTTTGCCCAATAACGAACTTAACCGAGATATTCATCTCCCTAACCTACTCTGAAAATTTCAACTACCCAGCTCATTCCGTTCGAGAGTTATTGTAGAAAAACTTTTTTTAAATTTTCAAATTTATTTCTGACACTTTGCGGTAATCTGGTCAATACAAAACTTCACATGCGTATAAAGGTCATGATTCTACAATTTGATGCTAAATTTCAGATAGATCGAGTGATCGGTTTCGGAAATATTCATAAAATATATTTTTACTAAAATCGGCCATAACTCCGAAACCGCTTGATGGATTTCGCCCATTAACGAGATCGTCCGAGATATTTACGCTCCAAACCCACCTTGCAAATTTCAATCTGCTAACTCCTTTCGTTCGAGAGTTATCGTGCCTACGGCCAGCCGGACAGAATCGATTTCGACCTCGGATTCTTGATCAGTGAGTCGAACCAAATCGTTTGAGACCATTTTCAGCCAAAAATTCCAAAATTACAGACATTTGGGCAAATTGATAAGCACTCTGTTCCGAGGAACTAGAACGCCAAAAAAACAAGTTTCGTATGACAATTGCCCAAAACAGGTTTAAAGTACCTACAAATAGTAGATATTCCATAAAACATGTATGAAAGAAGAGAAGTAATAATGAAAAATTACCTTGTAATCGATCAAAAATTTTCTGATCTACGTTCACCAAATTTTCTCCTCTCTCGAACTACAGAATTATGCTTTCAATATTTACGTAATATTTTCAAACATTTTCGGGTGAGGTCCCCGTTGCATCGCTAAAATACGAGTATTTCAACCCCAATATTTTTGAAGTTATAATATTCCCTTCCGTCAGTCCCGTCATAAATTGAGAGAACTGAGCATTATATGTCAATGGATGAAAAGCAGTCTCACTACTCTCAGATCTCTTACTTCATGATCCGTTCCGAAATGTAAGACATTTCTGAGAAAAACTAATTTCGGAGCAAACAACTGAGATTTTTCTCACTTCGCTCACATTTTGGAATACACTTTATTCTCATAATTCTTCGATTGATTAGATAATGTCATGTCTCAGGAAAATAAGTTGACATTATGATAATTCATACATAGAATAATTATATCATTCTGTGAAAACGTAGAAATACGATTTATGATTGAAATTTTGAAAAATCATATCTCCGAAAGTATTAGCTTGTTAGAGTTAAAAATGATATCATTGGATTCTTATGGTAAATCTGCTTATGGAAAAAAAATTTCATTTGGAATTTGTTTTGAAAAAAAAAAATTTTTTTGTTACTCCGAAACCATCTGTCCGATTTTGCCCAATACCGAACTTAGCCGAGATATATATCTCCCAAACCTACTCTGAAAATTTCAACTCTCTAGCTCATTTCGTTCGAGAGTTATCGTGCCTACGGCCGGTCGGACGGCCCGACCGGCCGGACATAATGTATTTCGACCACGGATTCTTGATCAGTGAGTCGAACCCAATCGTTTGAGACCATTTTCATCGAAAAATTCCAAAATTACAGACATTTGGGCAAATTGATAAGCACTCAGTTCCGAGGAACTAGAGCGCCAAAAATTGCGAAAAATATTATTTATCACACGATAACTTCCGAACGGGACGAGATAGCGACTTGAAATTTTTAGGGTGGGTTGCGCATCCGAATGCGACATTTCAGATTGTAGGAATAATCGGTCTAACGGTTTCGGAGTTATACCTATCTGAAATTTCGATGTTATTTCCTCAATAACTCAAAAAATACTAATCTTATTCAATTCAAACATGGTAACAGTTAAGTTCGTTGTCGGGCATAATCGGCCCAACGGTTTCAGAGTTATATCCATCTGGAATATTATTTTCTCGATACCTCAAAAAATACGAATCCGATCGAAATAAAACTTGTTAACTAGTTGTGGAATACCGACATAAAGCGGTGTTAACGCATAAAGACGTATGTGAAATTTTGTGAGGATCGTATCGCTAGAAAATTTTAAGAATATTATGAAAACATATTACGTACCTATCGATTACTTGTGAACGGAAAGAGATAGCGACTTTCTCCGAATTTCTTGAACATCGTATCCTGAAATTACTTGAGAACTAAGTTTTTTCATATATCATTAGATTTAAAGAATTTCAATTCAGATAGAATACATGGGTCAGAATTAAAAATTCTGTGATCATAGGCGATTTTCGCATTACTCAAGTCTTATAAAAGCTGAGAAAACGGTCTATATCGATGGTTAATTCGAATAAGAGTGTCCAATAGAGGTGAATGAGACATTTGCGAGTCGGCATTCTACAACTAATTACCAACTTTCAATTCGATCAGATCTGTATTTTTTGAGGAAACAATATTTCAGATTGCTATAACTTTGACCGATTATGACCATTAAGTCGCTATCTCCTTCCATTCGAAAGTTATCGTGACTACGGACGGCGTTCATGAGTGAGTCGAACCTCATTGTTTCAGACCATTTTCGGTAAAAAAATCGAAAATTACAGACATATGGCAAAATGATAGACGGCTGTTCCCTAGAACATGATTGCAAAAATAATGAAAACATGAGTAAATACTTCTTTTACTTGATACACTAATTGAATTTCATGTCATGTCAACAAGTTCTGACAATCCTCTCCTAGGGACAAAACTTTATTTAGACGGACGGGATTCGCGTAGGAACCTAGTGACCGAGAAACGTTATATATAAATGGGTTCAAGCCCTGTGGACAGGAGCTTTCTGGCGATCTAGTTCAAACAGACAAATTATATCTCCGAGAGTGTTGGTTTCTCTGAGTTGGGAATTATATCAATGTATTCTTGTGAAAGATCTGCATCATAAAGGAAATTAAATTCATATAATGGTTTATTATTCAAGATTAAATGAGCAATCATGAGAATGAGAACTGCACCATGGAAGAAATCAAATTAAAATAGCTGAAATGAATTTGACTCTCTTATAGAACAGGATGACATGCACGAGTATGAACACAGATCATATAATAAAGCTTAGATAGAATAATTATAACATTCTGTGAAAACATAGAAGTACGATTCATTATTGAAATTTCGAAAAATCATATCTCCGAAAGTATTAGGTTGTTGGAGTTGAAAATGATATCAATGGATTTTTATGGTGAAACTGCATCTTAAATAAAAATTGAATTTGAAATTTGTTACTTAAAAAAAATTTTTTTTTTCGTTACTCCGAAACCATCTGGCCTATTTTGCCCAATAGCGAACTCAACCGAGATATTCATCTCCCTAACCTACTCTGAAAATTTCAACTGCCTAGCTCATTCCGTTCGAGTTATTGTAGAATTTTTTTTTTAAATTTTCAAATTTTTTTTTTCACTTTGCGGTAACCTGGTAAATACAAAACTTCACATGCGTATAGAGGTTCTACAATTTGATGCTAAATTTCAGATAGATCGAGTGATCGGTTTCAGAAATATTCATAAAAAATGTTTTTACTAAAATCGGCTCCGCTTTATGGACCGCTTTATGGATTTCGCCCATTAACGAACTTGTCCGAGATATTTACGCTCCAAACCCACCTTGCAAATTTAAATCCTCTAACTCCTTTCGTTCGAGAATTATCGTGCCTACGGCCGGCGGGACAGAATCGATTTCGACCTCGGATTATTGATCAGTGAGTCGAACCAAATCGTTTGAGACCATTTTCAGCCAAAAATTCGAAAATAACAGACATTTGGGCTAATTGATAAGCACTCTGTTCCAAAGAACTAGAGCGCCAAACATGACCGGCGTCGTGATTCTTCGATATAGGTCCAAATTTCTGAAACTGAAAAAAATCTTTTATTTACAAATTTTATTTTCATTTTCGATATTTTGTAGTTGTAGCAAAATCCATTTTAGGGATGTGTATAATTTTTTTTTTAAATCGTGGAAATTTCTATGTTGGTGATTCTGTTCCAACTGTAATTTTTTTGATGAACAATTTATAAATTCGATTACTGAACTTTTTTAATTTTTTCCTACATATAATTATTATTCTATTTTATTGTAATTTTTTTTTTAAGTTTTCTTAATTTGAAAATTTGGAGTATTTTGAGGAATTAAGACACCGGCCATTTATATGGTCATATAACGTTTCTCGGTTTAGAGTGTTTTGATAGGTCGAAAATATCAAGAAATTTCTGGAAAAATTAACACCAATTTTAACCTTATTTTACGTTTCTACGCGAATTTCTACCCTAGGTGGGTAACGTCAAAATTCGTACCAAGAAAATCAATGAGTGTATCAAGAACAAGTAATTATTCATATTTTCATAATAATTGATATAACTTATTTATAATTATAAATAGATGCCCTAACGCCATATTGTCAACTTCTGAAATCATCAACTTCCTTACAAACTTTGGTCCCAAAAATTTTCTTAAATCCTCACCCATGTCAGTCTGTCAGTATTATAGTTAGCTTAAGTAGAATATATTCTCCTGCAAGGGAAGTTTTCATGACAATAATTTCAAATCATGGTTTTTCAGCAATCAGAAATTACAATTCGATGAGCAAGTTTGATATAATAATGTGATAATAGTAAGAAGTAGGACGTGAAGAGGCTTCCTCCATTGAGGAAACTCATATTCAGATCAAATCATGGTTTTCGGATTCTTCTTGGTTTGTCTGCAGCGGCTGTAGCCGAGGTGGATATCCCTCTAATTTCATCTGATAATGTTGGGTTCTGAGTTTGATGACATATTCAATTGCTCTGGGGTTTCCTGGGTGAAGAGGTAATCACCTATTACCTATGAACGTAGATACTAAATGTGCTGCCTTATTGGACTCTTTTTCATTTATTGAGTTGATGCAGTTCAATGATGTATCAAATAGTAATAATAGAATTCTTGATCTTGTACTTGGTAACACATTTGGGGTAAATAACGTAATGAGGTGTATTGATCCATTTGTTCCTGAGGACAGTAATCATCCATCTTTGGAATTTCTTTTTGGTGTCGGGCTCCTGAAGCCGCTGCAACGGAATAACACATTTTATGGTTTCCGGAGAGCGAATCTTAGGTTACTTGATGAATTGTTACTTGATATACCTTGGAACGATTTACTTGTAAGTAATAATGTAAATGACGATCTACAGGTTTTCTATAGAGTTTTGAATGGGATAATTGATGACAATGTACCTGTAGCAAGGAAAGTCAGGGGTTATCCTTCTTATTTCTCTAACGAAACCATAAAACTAATAAAACGGAAAAATGGATTTCATTCGAAATGGAAAATTTATGGTAATTACGGTGATTTTAAAATATTTCAAGTTCTTCGATCTAAATCAAAGTCTCTCATTAGAAGTGATTATAATAGATATTTAACATGTGTTCAAACTGAGCTCAGGACAAATCCCAAAAAACTATTCGAATTCGTTTCTGTTGGTTCTAAGGACTCTGGATTTCCTAACAGGATGTCATATAAGCAGTGTACGGGCGAGTCAGGCGAGGATATTTGTAATTTATTTGCCGATTACTTTGAGAGCGTTTACACTAAGCCTAATCCTTCCATAAATAAAAACCCTAAGATTGACATATTTGATCATTTCTATTTAAGTTCATTCCGTGTTGCTACCGAACATGTCAGGGAGAAGTTGATGAATTTGGACGAGAATTGGCGGGTCATGATTCTATTCCTCCAATTTTTGCGAAAAAATGTTGTTCCTCTCTGAGTATTCCTCTAACGTTGATATTCAATAAATCTCTTCGCAGTGGCTTATTCCCTAACTTCTGGAAGATCGCCTGTACGATCCCTATCTACAAATCTGGAAAAAGAGATCTGATAGAAAATTATCGTCCTATTAGTAAGCTGTGTGTTTTTGAGAAGGTGTTTGAATCACTCATCCATGCTCATTTGCTCCATCATGTCAGGACTCGAATAATAGCTGAACAGCATGGTTTCGTCAGAGGTAGATCAGTTGAAACTAACCTCATGAACTTTATCGAGTATGTACAAAAAAATCTTGATCAGGGAGTTCAAGTGGACACAGTATATACGGATTTTAGTAAAGCCTTTGACAGAATAGATGTTAATATCCTTTTGCATGAACTTGAGTATGCTGGAATTGGTGGACCCTTGTTGAACTGGTTTCAGTCTTATTTGACCGATAGGTCCCAATACGTTAAGATAGGAAGGTCAAACTCGAGATGGTTTTCATCCACATCTGGTGTACCTCAGGGTTCCCACCTGGGCCCGCTTTTGTTCCTCATATACATAAACAGGATTGAATGTTGCATCAGAGTATGCAGATTTCTGTTGTTCGCAGATGACTTGAAATTGTTTGTTCGGATTTGAGATATTAGGGATTGCCTGGATTTACAGGGTGATCTTGACAGCCTTGTTCAATTTTGTGAGTCCTTGGGCTTGCATCTGAACATAGCCAAGTGTAATGTTATCTCGTTCACGCGGAATAAGACAAAAATTCACTTTCAATACTCTGTATCCGGAACTACCTTGAAACGGGCAGAATTGGTCAGGGATTTGGGCGTTTTACTAGATTCTAAGCTCCTTTTTGATGAACATATCAATAACGTAGTGGGTGAAAGTAATAGGGTACTCGGATTTGTTATGAGGCAATGTCGTCAGTTCCGAAGCCGTGAGGCAATGTTATCTCTTTATTACGCATTTGTGTATAGCAAGCTCAATTACGCATCTTCGATTTGGTGTCCCCATTATGAAACTTATGTCGAAAGGTTGGAGAGGGTACAGGGTAAATTCCACAGATTTCTGAGCAACAAGACAGGTTTCCACTTGAAACGTGGTGATCCTGACAATTATTGTGTACGGTTGAATCATTTCGGAATGATTAGTTTGAAGGATCGGCGAACAGTAAATGACATCACCTTTATTTTTAAAGTTTTATCGAACCAAATAGATTGTCCTGAAATTCTTCAGGAAATTAACTTTCATGTTCCTGCTAGACACCTCAGAAATCATGTTTCATTTCACTTACCCACCTACAGAACCAACAGTGCGAAGTTTTCACCTCTGTCGAGAATGATGAATTTATGTAATTATTATGAGGGAGTTCTCAACCTGTTTTCGGGTGGGAGCGTGCGTTCTTTCAGAAAAATTGTAAAAGATATTTTCGGGTAACTTATCAAAAAAGAAAAAATATATATATTTTGTTTTTTGCTTTTTAGGATGTGTATAATGTTGTTAATAGAATTTTAGGTTAATTTGTATCACTGTCTATTTTGACTTTTGTAAGTGGACGCTGCTTTGGGTGTTCTCACCTGTTTGCGTTCTATGTTCTAAATAAATAAATAAATATTGAACGTATGGAACTGAGATGTAATCGTGTAATGTTTGGTTGGTTACGCATACCACGGTGCCTTGGCTATTCTCAATATTTTCGACTGACATCTCTGTAACAGGGCAATGTTAGATTTGCGTGTACATTTTCAAATTTCTATGCCATAAGTCCATATCAGAGTGATAATTGTTTTATACTAACAGTTTGTTGTCCAGGTGTCTTCTGCCAATCAACCACTGTAGTTCTCTGGTGCTCAATTCCATTTGTTTCCTTTTTGGCGCTCTAGTTCCTCGGAACTGAGTGCTTATCAATATGCCCAAATGTCTGTAATTTTCGAATATTTCGATGAAAATGGTCTTAAACGATTTGGTTCGACTCACTGATCAAGAATCCGTGGTCGAAATTCATTCTGTCCGGCCGTCCGACCGGCCGTAGGCACGATAACTCTCGAACGGAATGAGCTAGAGAGTTGAAATTTTCAGAGTAGGTTTGGGGGATGAATATCTCGGCTAAGTTTGTTACTGGGCAAAATCGGACAGAAGGTTTCGGAATAATAAAAAAAAAATTTCTTTTACAAAACAAATTCCAAATTAAATTTTTTTTAATAAGCAGTTTTATCATAAGAATCCATTCATAATATCATTTTTAACTCTAACAAGGGGGCGTCCATTAATCACGTGATGTTTTTTTTATCATTTTTTGACCCCCCTCCCCCTTGGTGATATTTCGTGAGGTTCAAGACTACACCCCCCCCCCCCCCCCGCCTATATCACGTGTATTTATTTAATACCAACAAAGAATTTCCATTTCCTTAAAAAATATATATAAATATAGGCTACAGGTATGAGTATTATCTATTTTTATTATACCAAATAATATACTGGTGTGAGTATGATCAATTTTTATTATAACAAATAAAAAAAAAACAATAATAATATAAAAACCCTGTTTTGCCTGGCAACGGGGAATCTGCGTCACACTGCAAGCCGCTTAAATCGAGTTTGTACGTGTTTGAAGAAAAAAAAAATACACGTGATATTTTACTTAACCCCCCTCCCCCTTCGTGATATTTCGTGATATTTTCATGGACCCCCCCTCCCCTTTAGAGCATCGCGTGATTAATGGACGGCCCCCAAGCTAATACTTTCGGAGATATGATTTTTCAAAATTTCAATGTAAATCGTATTTCACAGATTGATATAATTATTCTATGTATATTCTATGTATGAATTGTCATAAAGTCAACTTGACAGAAGGGAATATTGTAACTTCAAGAATTATGGGGTAGAAATACTCGTATTTTAGCGATGCAACGGGGACCTCACACGAAAATATTTGAAAATATTACGTAAATATTGAAAGCATAATTCTGTAGTTCGAGAGAGGAGAAAATTTTGTGAACGTAGATCAGGAAATTTTTGATCGATTACAAGGTAATTTATTATTTTATACATGTTTTATGGAATACCTACTATTTGAAGGTACTTTAAACCTGTTTTGGGCAATTGTCATACGAAACTTGTTTTTTTGGCGCTCTAGTTCCTCGGAACAGATTGCTTATCAATTTGCCCAAGTGTCTGTAATTTTGGAATTTTTTGCTGAAAATGGTCTCAAATGATTTGGTTCGACTCACTGATCAAGAATCCGAGTGCGAAATCGATTCTGTCCGGCCGGCCGACCGGCCGTAGGCACGATAACTCTCGAACGAAAGGAGTTAGCGGATTGAAAATTGCAAGGTGGTTTTGGAGCGTAAATATCTCGGACAAGTTCGTTAATGGGCGAAAACCATCAAGGGGTTTCGGAGTTATGGCCGATTTTGGTAAAAATATTTTTTATGAATATTTCCGAAACCGATCACTCGATCTATCTGAAATTTAGCACCAAATTGTAGAATCATGACCTTTATACGCATGTGAAGTTTTGTATTGACCAGATTACCGCAAAGTATCAAAAAAAAATTTTGAAAATGTGGTGCAGTTCTCATTCTCATGATTGCTCATTTAATCTTGATAAATAAACTATTATTTGAATTGAATTTCCTTTTTGATGTAGTTCTATCATATGAATACATTGATATAATTCCCAACTCTGAGAAACCAATACCAGATATAATTTGCCTGTTTGAACTAGAGCGCCAGAAAGCTCCTGTCCACAGGGCTTGAACCCATTTTTTTGTGATATGTTTTTCCCAGGTACGCTTTGTGTCCAGGTGAAATCCAAAGTATTATGCACTTGTATCTTGGGATATTGTTGAATTGTTAAGTCGGACTGAAGGACAACGTTCTTTCATTAATGTGAAGTCAACGTGTTTGGTTTTTCTCGTTTACCTTGATCTTCCACTTGTTCATCCTGATTTGATCTTCGTCCAGATGCTCCTGGACCAGGCCAGCAGCAGTTTTGGGGTCTTGGTCTGAGAATGGTTGTATCGCCTGCAAATGTTCCTAAAATTGTTTTCGTGGTTGTACGCCGGTCTGATAAGTATACTAGGTAGAGAACTGGGCCCATGACGTTAACCTGTGGAACATCAGCAATGAGCATGTATGGGATAAGTTCTGGAAACTTGTTACTGAATTCACAATTTGTGAGATAGGATTTCAGAATATGATAGTACTTCAATGGGAGGATACTTTTGATCTGGTGTAGTAATCGTGCATACCAAACCTTGTCGAAAGCTTGGCTCAAATCCATGAAAACTGAAGCACAGTATTTCTTCTCTTCAACTGCTGAATGAATTTGCTGAACTGTTAATGCTCTTCTCTGAATCCGTATTGGTTGGTTGGAATCCACTGATTGATAGGAATGTCAGCATTTATTCCTTCCAGTCTTTAAAAATTATGGGTAGGTATATTGGTCGATATGATGACGTTTCGTTTTGGTTTTTTCCTGGTTTTTGGAACCACCAGGATCTCTGCTCCGAAGATAAGTAATAGCTCGATGTCACATCCATATATTATTTGGTTGATATCCACCTGGGCATAATGAACTCTATTAAGTTAGGTGTTTTGTTTGGATCAGTGGGCCAATATGTTGGGCTTCCAGTGGACTAGAATCCATAGTTTTTTTCAAGCATCAGTTTGGCCATTTCTATGCCCTTAGTTGTAGTAAGGCAGTAGCCCCAAAGCGCCCCAAAATGTCTTAATTAGGTTGAGTAGTAGTATTGTTTGTTCCTCGTAAGGTGTCTGCATATAAGTATATGTGCTTCTGTTGCTGTTGAGCGAGTGGGGATGAATTGGAAGGGCATACTACAACCTCTTGTCAATTCTGTCAGTTTGTAAGCCAGTTTCTCGAAAATAGCGTAGTGTCCGAGGTGGAGTGTCCATAATGTAGTCTTTGGGCTAATTTTGAAATTCATGCTGCCTCTTTCGGACATTTTTCGTTATGCGCATGAGCAGACGAGAAGTGATTCAACTGCTGGAGTTTTCGTCCGAGAGGATTGGGGATTTTGAGGTAGAGGATGCTAGTCCTCCATACAATCCCCTCGTGATGGTCCGCGCATGCGTGGATTGAAGATGCGATATCTCCTGAACTACTGATTTTCAAAAGACATTCAGCCACGAATGGATTGCGCATGCGCAGAGAAGTGACTGTTATTTGGGTTGTATGGGTTATGTTGGGAGTGGTTTACGTCTTGCGGTCATGGGTCTGGCGCTGAGCCGATATTGTGAGGTTTTAAAAGAACATTCATAACAATTCTGGGCACGGACAAGTCCGTTTCGGAGAATTAGCATTGTTTCCGAGTTGAAATGTCCGTAATGTGACTAGTGAACTGCACCTGCGCATGAGTAAGCAGGCTGTTTATGGTGGTGTTTGTGGTGAAATGCAAGTGAATTCCGTTGAGTGATCATGGGGGTCTGGTACTGGGGCATCATATGAGTCTTTTGTGCCCTATTTTTTTGGGATTTATAAATGCCTATATTTGGAAGATCTATATCAAATCAAATTCGGATTTGAAGAATTGGCGGAAGCAATTACGTTCTTAACAGGGGTCCCCAAACCGCAATCTTATTTTTTAATATCGACCTATGGTAAAACTAATAGGCGTAGGCCGGACTGTAGTGATGGATAGAATTGTCAAAGGAACTTGAAAAAATATAGAAAGCACTGACATGATATCAGTACCCTTTTGCGCGCTTGTTCACATTGAAAAATTTGAATTGAATTATGAGTGATTCAAGCTTAGTGGATAGAGCGAGTCGGAGATCTAGTCAGACGGGTCAAAAATTAATTGTAACTTTTGGCCTTGAACTTAATTGTATAGGTCATCACTAACTTTTGTATGATGACCCATATATTTCACTAACTAATCTTTTTTTTTCTGTAGAAACGAATTTGTGTCGATCAAACTGGTTGCCTTTTAAAACAGAGTTCAGCTTCAATTATTCTTGAAAATCATGATCTGGGTCACATTATCGTACTCCTAATCGTATAACTTTTTTTCCATTCAAGCAGCTGAGAAAGATATTTGAATGGGGCCATCAAATTCCAGTTACATTTAGTATCTATCGACAGTATATTAGCAAATATAAAACCTGAAGATACAAAATGAAAAATGTATGTTGCTTATGTATATTTCTTTATCTTTCCAGCCAATTTTCACCAATTCATCAACTGAATCTCAATTGGCGTTACCTGTAGGTTGGGAAGAAAGACAAGATGCTAACGGAAGGACCTATTATGTAAATCATTTGGCCAGAACTACCCAGTGGGAAAGACCAACTGTCAGGTGATTGTTATTAAAACAATATTTCTATAGTTCTAATTTTTTGTTTGTTATACTCCCTTATTTTTTTATCCGCTCGAGAGGAAAAACCTTCTATACACCCGCCCTGAGAGGGTCCGCTTCTCTCAGGAGTGTGAGACTCCAGTTGTTAATTGGTTACTCACTACAAAACCTCTCGCACATTCCTTGGAGTAGTTCTTCGTCCTGCCCTTACAGCGTCCCCTAACAAAAGAGATGAGCTGCAAGCGGCCTTCACAATTGATGGGACCTGATGACTCGAATTGATCCAAGCAACACCGCCTTCTGCATTCTTTGCGCTAGATCCTCGGTCAGAGATTTGCAGGCCGGAATAATCTTCAATTCGGTGTCGTAGTTCGCTCTCATTCCGCCTAGACATCCTATGATTAGTACGACCATTCTAACCTTATGCCCTGGATACAGGATCCCCAGTTCGAACATAAAATCATTGTATTTTTCCCTCTTCTTTTTTTCATTCATCACCACATTATTTTCGGCGGGGGAGGAAAATTCGACGACAAACAATTCCTTCAGTTCTTTGTCGAGCAAGAGTATATCTGGGTTTATGGCGTGGACCTGCCGAGTTGTTGGAATCGCATAGTTCCAGTAGATGCGAGTTTTGTCATTTTCAACAACTGCTTCAATCTCCAGAGGCACATACGGTAGCACTGGTTGGTTGTCTATACCATAAACCTCTCTCAGATGGAAGTAGATAATTCTAAGTGCTGCATTGGGTCTTTCCACATATCCTTTTTGAGCATGGACTCTTCAAGCAGACATAATGTGCATAACAGTTTCCTGCTGGCTGTGGCATGCTCTGCACGTTGTTGGGGTGTCCACTTTCATGATATTCTTCTTATACCATCTTGTATTTATCACCCCATCTTGACAAGCCATAACGAATCCCTCCGTTTCCGACTTGAGCTCCCAGCGGACTTCAAAAAGGCGAAGGATAATTCTTCCAGTGTACCTCGTTGTTTCATCCCGGAGAATTTATATGTTTCTTCCCCTTCGAGGTGTCGAATCCTTATTCCCCCTTCTAGGTCGATGTCTTCTCCTGTTTGTTCAGTTCTTCTTCCGCTTGGATTGAAAACAGCACATTTGTCCAAACCGAATGACATTCCTATTGCTGAGGTATATTCGGCAACGATAAGCGTACAGTTTTAAGTCGTCCATGTAGAGTAGATGTGAGATCAGTTGTTCTCTTCTGCCTGGTGGCCCGGCCTTGTACCCTATTCTGCTTGCCCTCAACTCAGATGTTAAGGGTAGAAGTGTTATGCAGAACAATAACGGGCTTAGCGAGTCTCCTTGAAATACGCCTCGCCTGTATCTCACCCATCCAGTATAAGTGGTCCGACCTTCGGATCGAACGGCGTACTTAGTTTTCCATAACGCCATGATGTTTTCCATCGCATGGACGATGTCAGGGTGGACTTTGAGCATCTCTAGCAAGCTGTGCGCCGATGTGTCAAATGCTTTCGCGTAATCTAACCATGATATATGTAGGTCGCGCTTGTAGTATTTCGCATCTTGACAAATGCTCTTATCTATAAGGAGGTTGTCCTTGCACCCCTGTACTCCTTTCCTCGCTCCTCTTTGTTCGTTGATTTGATTCCACACTGGTCCAATGGACTCCAGAATCCGATGTTAATAAAAAAATGGGTTCAAGCCCTGTGGACACGAGCTTTCTGGCGCTCTAGTTCAAACAGACAAATTATATCTCCGAAAGTATTGGTTTCTCAGAGTTGGGAATTATATCAATGTATTCTTATGATAGAACTGGATCATAAAGGAAATTCAATTCAAATAATAGTTTATTTATCAAGATTAAATGAGCAATCTGAGAATGAGAACTGCACCATGGAAGAGACCAAATTAAAATATTAGAAATGAATTTGACTCTCTCTTATAGAACAGGATGAAATGTACAAGTATGAACACAGATCATATAATAAAGCTTAGATAGAATAATTATAGCATTCTGTGAAAACATAGAAGTACGATTCATTATTGAAATTTAGAACTTCATCTTAGCAGAAATTGAATTAAAACATCATAGAAGAATTGAAATTCAACAAGAGTGCCAAAAATTATCAATCCAAAACCAATAGACGAATTCTACCCAACAACGAACTCATACGAGATATTCATTCCTCAATTCTATGATGAACGATAATATATATCTTTCCTCAAATCTACTCCAATACACCAATATTCCAGTTTTGTTTTTAGTGGAGATATTCTGAACTCAATATTATTAACTTACCATTACCATTCCCATCATCATATGGATTGACCATCGGCATGAAAATATCAACCAACAAATAGTATGATATTATATTATAATTCTCATATTTATACGATTGCTGGAATGAATCACATTGTTATTAACTTACCATTACCATTCCCATCATCATATGGATTGACCATCGGCATGAAAATATCAACCAAGAAAAGGATGATATTATATTATAATTCTCTTAATTATACGATTGCTGGAATGAATGACAATGAGATAACGTCATCTCTCAGGAAAATAAGTTGACATTATAACAATTCATAGAATACCCACAGAATAATTCTATCATTCTGTGAAAACGTAGAAATACGATTTACATTGAAATTTTGAAAAATCATATCTCCGAAAGTATTAGCTTGTTAGAATTAATAAAAAAATGATATGAATGGATTCTTATGGTAAAACTGCGTATTGAAAAAAATTTAATTTGGAATTTGTTTTGTAAAAAAAAAATTTTTTTTGTTACTCCGAAACCATCTGTCCGATTTTGCCCAATAACGAACTCAGCCGAGATATTTATCTCCCAAACCTACTCTGAAAATTTCAACTGTCTAGCTCATTCCGTTCGAGAGTTATCGTGCCTACGGCCGGACCGGCCGGACAAAATGAATTTCGACCGCGGATTCTTGATCAGTGAGTCCAACCAAATCGTTTAAGACCATTTTCATCGAAAAATTCGAAAATTACAGACATTTGGGCAAATTGATAAGCACTCAGTTCCGAGGAACTAGAGCGCCAATAAGAATATCCTTTATGGGGACGCCAAATGTGGACACCCGAGCAACACGAACAACTGTCTGTGTTATATCGAAGATCGAGACCAGAAAGAAGGGGATATATGGGTAGACTGCATGGTCTGTGGTGTGAGAATCTGCCAGATCTCAACTTCATGACGCAGCAGAACCTACGAGACCAGTTGAGCCATCTCAAGAAGAGGGGAATCTTGCTGCAGCATCAAGAGTCAGAGGGTATAGAAGAACAAGCTGAAGAGCAGGTGGGAGATGCTCCAAACCAACAGCCACATCGGACGAATCAAAGGAGAGAAGAACGGGATGAGAGGCTAGTGAGAGACGCCGCAAACATCCAATCTCTTATGCCTGGATTGCGACGTGAAGAAGTCGCTGCACCGGACATGTAGCAGGTGAGAAATGTTCCAGAGCTATTCGCCAATAGAAGAGAAGCATTTGAGGCTGCAGTAGGGAATCCTAACTTAAGGACCACAAGGCTGAAATCGAGACTCCCGGCTGAAGATCTAGCCGCGATGAATATTATAATAGACGATCACCTAAAGGAGGACTGTTCGCTAGAAGATGTCGTAGCTGCAGTGAGAGCGACTGCTTCACTTCTGTGCCCACTAGGAAGCGCAACAACAAAGGAGGACAAACATAAGTCAAGATTGATTAAGCTAGACAAGAATATAAGAACCGTTAGGCAGCAAGCATCTTGGTATCAATGTATCATAGATGTTATGAAAGGACAACTGAAGCCAAGCAAGAAAATGAAGGACATTACGGGTGAGCTGCGTGCGTTGCATCGTACGATGAGCCTGCCCACCATAAATCTATTGAAGCAGAAAGCTGTCTATAAAATAAGATCACTTGCGGCGGCAAGGAAGAAGCTGATCAAGAGGCAAAAGTGGATAGAAGACAACAACACCTTCACCACCGAACCTTCAAAGTTATTTCGACCCAAACAAGTAGAGGCAAAAAACCCACCACCACCTACTGAAGTCGAAGATTTCTGGAAAAATTTGTACGAGCGACCAGCGGAAACCAGGGATACTCCAGCACTTCACAGATTCCAGATATTATGTGATGAAAGTCTGCAACAACCCGAAGAGCTGACTGAAGTAACAACCGAAGATAGACATGCCTTGAAGAACAAGCATGATTTCACGACACCTGGACTGGATGGCGTTCAGAACTACTGGTGGAAGAACTTTCCAGCTACCCACCAACATCTAGCTAGATTATTTAGTGAGATAGTAATTCACCGTGAGCCAATTCCTTCGTGGTTGGTAGAGGGCAGAACTGTACTGATACCGAAATCAGGTGATCTAGGACAGCCAAAGAACTACCAATCACGTGTCTGAATACGTTGTATAAAATTCTCACAAGTGTTCTTCAACATCGGATTCTGGAGTCCATTGGACCAGTATGGAATCAATTCCACGAACAAAGAGGAGCGAGGAAAGGAGTACAGGGGTGCAAGGACAACCTCCTTATAGACAAAAGCATTTGTCAAGATGCGAAACACTACAAGCGCGACCTACATACATCATGGTTAGATTACGCGAAAGCATTTGACACATCGGCGCACAGCTTGATAATACGACTGCTGGAGATGCTCAAAGTCCACCCTAACATCGTCCATGCGATGCGAAACATCATGGCATCATGGAAATCTAAGTTCGCCGTCCGATCCGAAGATCGGACCAATTATACTGGATGGGTGAGATACAGGCGAGGCGTATTTCAAGGAGACTCGCTAAGCCCGTTATTGTTCTGCATAACACTTCTACTATTAACAACTGAGTTGAGGGCAAGCAGAATAGGGTACAAGGCCGGGACACCAGGGCCCGTATACTCGACGTTCGTAGAGTATTCGCATGCGATAACTCCTACAAGAAATCTCATCTAACTTCTCCCTCACTATTTAGTAGTAGAGAAACACATTTCAACCGACAATTCACATACGGAGTTTGCGCAGAGTCACTGACGTGATAAATCTCGTAGGAGAGATCTCTCTCAACATTTCGTGAATAGGGGTCCAGGCAGAAGAGAACATCTGATCTGACATCTATTCTACATGGACGACTTAAACGCTTCTTCCAAGGCAGCACTTCAACAACTACTGAATATCGTTGCCAAATACACCTCAGCAATAGGAATGTCATTCGGTTTGGACAAATGTGCCGTTTTTCATCTAAGCAGAGGAAGAACTGGAGAAACAGTAGAAGAGATCGACCTAGAAGAGGGAATAAGCATTCGACACCTCGAAGAGGAAGAAACATACAAATTTCTTTGGGATGAAACAACGATGCGCACTGGAGACAACCCAAATCTAGGATGCCTTAACAGCTAGCTACAAAAAGAAGATCCGAGATATATGTTAATCACAGCTGTCCGAACAGCTGCTACGAACAGCTTGGCAGTACCGATAATCACCTACTCATTCGGAATAGTTAACTGGACAGTGAATGAAATTTTTTAGCTATACAGAACCTCTCGAAAAGTGATGAACATAAATCGTAGCCTGCATCCCAACTGCTCGATTCAAAGGATATACCTTCCACGAACGCAGGGAGGCAGAGGTTTGCAGAGTTTGGAATACCAACACCATCAACAAACTTTGGAAATGGTAATAAGGATATTGAGAAGCGAAGACCCGCTTCTGAAAATGGTGGCTCAGCATGAAATCAGAAACCAAGGAGCTTTCCTATTTAGGGCTGGTCAGAGAGCTTTGGAGAAGTTCTGTATAACCGGCATATCAATCGATCATGAGCTAGCAGGAATACCTATCTCGCCAACAGACCAAAGAAGAGTTGGCAGGAAGATAAGGCAGGCACAACTGAAGAAACTACTCGAAGATCATATGAGTAAACACCTGCACTCCATATACTTCAGGAGTTTGAAAGATCAGGGCCTGTCGGAAGAATTATCCTTCGCCTTTTTGAAGTCCGCTGGACTCAAGTCGGAAACGGAGGGATTTGTTATAGCTTGCCAAGATGGGGTTATAAATATCTGATGGTATAAAAAGAACATCATGAAAGTGGACACCCCCACAACGTGCAGAGCATGCCACAGGCAAGAAACTATTATGCACATTCTGTCTGCTTGCAGAGTCCATGCTCCATCAGGATATGAGGAAAGACACAATGCGCACTCCGAATTCTCTACTTCCATCTGAGAGAGGTTTATGGTATAGACAAGGAACCAGTGCTACCATATGTGCCGCCTCTGGAGGTTGAAGCTGTTGTTGAAAGTAGCAGGGCTCGCATCTACTGGAAATATGCGATTCCAACAACTCGGCAGATCCACGCCACAAAGCCAGATATACTTCTGCTGGACAAAGAACTCAAGGAATTGTTTGTCGTCGAATTTTCCTCCCCCGCAGAAAATAATGTGGTGATGAAAGTAGAACAGAAGAGGGAGAAATACAAGGATTTAATGTTTGAACTTGGGATCCTGTATCCAAGGCATAAGGTTAGGATGGTCATTCTAATCATAGGATGCCTAGGCGGAATGAGAGGGAACTACGTGACCGAATTGAAGATTATTCCGGCCTGCAAATCTCTGGCCGAGGATTTAGCTGACAGAATGCAGAAAGCGGTGTTGCTCGGATCACTTCGAGTCATCAGGTCCCATCAACTATGAAGGCCGCTTGCAGCTCATCTTTTTGTTGAGAGACGCTGTAAGGGCAGGACGAAGAACTACTCCAAGGATCGTGCGAGAGGTTTTTTAGTGAGTAACTATCAACACCTGGAGTCTCACACTCCTGAGAGAAGCAGACACTCTCAGGGCGGGCCTATAAAAGGTGTTTCCTCTCGAGCGAAAAAAAAATATCATTTATTAGTAGCACCTGGTTAGAACATATTACAATTGGAATCTCATATATTGCTATCATTCCTTAATCATAAAATATAATTATATGCAAACAGTATCTTTAATATAATTCCTCAACAATTGTTTACTTGTTGAACTGATTTAAATGAGCAGAATTCTTAACATATTGAGGTAGTTCATTGTACTGCTTTAAACCTTTATGGAACAGGCTGGATTGAATATACCTATTCTTGACTACAGCTAAATAAAAGTTGCTGCGTGCTCTGGTGTTGTACTCATGCATATCTCCAACGAAAGTACAATTCTGTATGAGATGTTCCGGAAGCATGTAATTCAACATTCTATATATAAACAACAATGAACTATACAATATAGCTTGGCGGCCACTTAACAAGTTGGTACAATCCAGCATTTCTGTCCTGCGAGTATAAATACTGCATTTTAGTATACTTCTTAAGGCTACATTTTGTTTTTTCTCCAAGATGTCTGTAAAGCCGTTATTCATTGGAAGCAGCAATGTTGAACAGTAAAACAAATGTGGGGCAATAATGGTTTTATATACTGTTAATTTCGACCAACTACTCAGATTATCTGACATGCGTCCTAGCACATTAATTTTTTTTGCAACCTTATTTATGAGGAACGTAAAATGTTCAGTAAATGTTAAATGTTCATCTATTATACATCCTAAGTATTTGAAGTTTTGAACTAATTCAACTTGCTCATCGTTTATCAAGATATCACTTATATTAAATAGATTAACCCTACAATGTTTGTTTCTAACAATCATAGCTTTTGTTTGAAACGTTATTAATCTCTTCATTCAATGTTTTTATAATTTCATCTATATTATCTCCAATTACATATATTAGGGTGCCGTCGGCAAACAGTTGTATCCTACATTTTTTTAAAATGTTCACAATGTCATTCATATAAATAATGAAAAGTGTGGGGCCCAATACAGTTCCTTGAGGTACTCCATACTGCTGTTGAAGTAGCGATGTATCTTGTGACCTGGGTGCGATTCTTGAAATATTCCTCGAACCAATTGATGATAGACTGACCCAACCCATATTTCTTCAATTTTCTTGTCAGCAATCTTCTGTTGATTGTTTCGAAGGCTCGTTTTAAGTACAAAAACACAACGCCAATCATATAACCCTCATTCAACCAATTCATGCAACTGTGTAGGACGCTGTGAACGGCACTTTCGCATGAATTTATATCCCTAAATCCAGCTTTAAAATAACTCAGAATTGAATTCCTTTCAAGGTACTCCTTCATTTGGTCATTCATACAAGTTTCAAGAAGCCTTTCGTACGGTGGGACTATTGATCGATCTTAATTCTTCTGATTTTATTGTTCCCCTAATTTTCTGAATGGGTATAACAGTACTTTTCTTCCAATTCTTAGGAAACGCTCCTTCGTCCAAGCTATAATTTATAAGATTAAGAATTTTATCTCCTATTGTTTCAAAGGCATTTTGCAATATACTTGTAGTAATACCATCTGTGCTACTCTCTTTATGTGACATCCGCTTAACAATTTTTCTGAGATCAGACATAGATGCATAGAATACATGGTGAAGACACTCTTTGACATATTTTCGGCCGAATTGCGTTCCAAATACTGTCAAAATACAAGGATTTTGTTCTATTTCAGTTTACGCCGATAGATGCCGGCAGTAAAAATTTTATGGACAAAATTATCGACATATCAAATTAAATTTGAATCTTTGTTAATTCTAGTTTCTTGGGGAAAGTCGTACCGTTTGCTGAAATGTACTATTTTGAGTATTTTGTTCAACGTCCTTGTTTTCCGCGCCGAAAGTAAACCAAATGTTTGCTGTCTGAACTCTGAACGAGTATCCAGAACCATTTTAATCAAATACTATTTTCATTTCGAAAATACTTCGGTTTTATGCGAATATAGTTTTTATAACAATTGTTTATTCTTACCGGATCAGGGGCAGATTTCTATTATCAAGATAGGTATTAATTATAATATTAATAATATTGAAAGATCGCTGATACCGTTAATTGTTAATAAATCAACATAGTAGAACGCTAAGACTTGTTGATTTACTGTAATCTTCCGGTTGATGAACATAAACTGTTTTAACAGTTGAAACATTAAGGTATATATAACTATATTAATTAATAATTATATTCATTATACAATTCAGTTATATATTGAGAAGGACTGAAATGACAGGTTATGAAAACTAACAATATTATTTGTCAACGGCGAAAGGACAAGCAGAGAACAAAGTTCAGAGCAACGACACAGTGTGATTTCATCAAAGTTGAATAGCTTTCCTAAAGCGTCATTTTTTTTGGCGCTCTTATACTATAATATTATTTGTTTCAAGGATATTGTTACACGACAAGAATGACAACTGGCTTGTGTTAGAGGTAGGGTATTGAAAATTACAACATTTTGTTTGTTCAAAATATTTTTCTAGCGAATATATATATTGAATGAAAGATTGAAACGTAGTACACTACCCTCTATTTGGTTAGTTTATCAATTTAATGAATCATTTTTCGAAATTTCATCAGTATACTTAGTTCTGAATAATAGCTATCGAATCAAATATATTCTGCAATCTAATTGCTGAGAACATAAAAAGTTGTCAAGGGGAATTGGGTGACTGAAAAAATGCTGTATATATTTATGAATTTGGGGTAAAAAACACTGTTTTTAAAAATTGAAACAGATTTTATTTACAGCGGAAGAAATTGATGGATGAAATGATACAATTACGTTCTTACTGACTCGTACTCTGATTCTCCTCGACTAATTGAGTGGGAGGCTATTTATAGTTTATAAACAATGTGAAGCGTCGCACGTGGCGTTATCAGTAAAAGCTACATCAGAAATTCTTAACACAGTCATATTTATATTCTTATGCATTCTAATTATAAAGGTATTTAATTAATAGGGGGTATTATTACATGATTCCTCCCCTTCTTGGAGAAAGGCATCACCTGAAGGTGTGACTTTAGTAAAATTTAAGTATTTTCTAAAATATTTCAAAATACAAGCAATGATTATAATGATTATAATGGTTATCAATAGAAATAATAAAAAGCTGAATTTCGAAGGGTGATGATTCCACTGATCCAGTTCTTCTAAGTCGATGTCTGGAATTTAATCTTCTTTCTTGAAATCTTCATCGTTAGAATGGTTCTTTATAGATGTGGTCATCTTGGGTAGAATAATGTATTTTTCTTCGTTGACAGTAGTTACGGGAAAAATGTCTTTTTGAGTATTACTAATTACACATTTGGATCGAAGAATTGCAGCTGGGGGAATAAATTAATGTTTTATTTGTTGAGGACATTTCTCTTGGATTTTCTCGTTCTCTAATGATAGAATGCTTCCATCTTCTAATAATTTTAAATCTGATGCAGGAATAGATTTGGTTCTTGGGCAATTTTCTGTATGATTCCTAAGGATATTTTCCAAACATTGTGGAGGTTTGTTAAGGGAATCTTGATCACATAAAAAGTCTTATTCTATTGGATGACATTGGTTTGTCGACCATTTTAGAATTTCTTCTTGGGAGAGCATATAAGGATAGGTTTGAGGAAGGGTTAAATTACTTTGGGATAGGTAATAAAACTTGTACAGATCATAACTCCGTTCATAAATAGTGGGAATCGATATTAAGAATAATAAAGTTTTATTTCGAAAGACTACTTTTGTATGACATAATTGATAATAATCTTTCAGATGGTATACTGGTATTATAGTAACATTTTTGATCAATTCTGCAAATTTGGTATATGGTAAAATAGATTCATGTAGCAGGTGCAATCTTGCAAAGCTTACTGCAGTTTGAATTTCATCCAATATAATTTTGATATCTTTGAGTTCAAAGGTCATGAGATGCATTTGTTCAACAGCTCTTAACTCTGGAACAATTTTTAATAATTCAAGATTTTCATTCATCTTTTGGAATCTATCAATATATTTATTTTTCAAATCATTTACTACAGTAGCAATTTGTTTTTGATTCCTCATAAGTGTATTCTCATTCTTCTCTATGATATTAAAATAACTTCTATATAATTCCTCATCGTCAGAATCTAAGGTTCCGAATAATATCTTTGAAATTTTGCCACCTAAATTTATCAATCCTCTTTTAATTCTAATTTTCTCGTTAAGAAGTTCTTCGAGTGTGTTAATATTAATTTCATTCGAATGCTGCAAATATCTATGGTTTGCCGTTTGTGCAAAATCTAATTGTTGATCTTTCAAATTCTCAATTTCTCTTTGATATCTGATAATTAATTCTTCCATTTTATTTAGGTCTATATGATAAATCAATTGTAAGTTTCTATTGGTCACATAAGCTTTTCCCAATAAAATAGGCAATACATTATTTTGTAAAGGTATAATTTCTATAGCTACGGTTGTAGTGATTATTTTCAATAATATGATTATAACTAGGGTTTCCATAGTGGATCTGCAATAAAATAAAATATTACTTAAATACTTTCTTTCTTTGTTTCATTATTTTCTTATGATAAATGTGTTTATTTTTGTCATCTTGTATCCTATGAGTATCAATTTCTCTAGCCTCTATTCTTTTGTAGGCTGGATATAATTTTCGTATAACACGTCCTTTAATATAAACGGGATTTTCATTTAGAGTATATTTTTCTTTAGCTGACCGTTTTTCATTAGTTTTTTCTAAACGTTTCAAATTCTTTTCTTTGCCTTTTTCTAAGTGTTTCGATATATCCCTTAAGTTTTCTACATAATTTTCTACATAATCCTGGACTTGTTCATTATGAGTTCGCTCAATCGGTAAGGAATAATTTAAGTCGGCTTTAATAATTTGCATTGGAGTCATCTCCAAACTGGAATGATTATTATTATTATTATTATTATTATTATTATTATTATTATTCTGATCCTCCTGGGTCTTCCACAAGGAGACCCCTCATAAGCTCTAAGAGCTTGCCCTGAGTTAGGAGAACCAGTTGTGTTCTTTGTAGGCTTTGTTACTGTGTCCTTACGCCACCTTAGGCACAGCACTGTTAATTTTTGACCCAACAGCGAATGGTGGCGATTACCGTGACTAGAAAATTTCTTTCCTAGCCTCGGAATTGAACTTGGGGCTTCCGCTCCCAAGTCAATTACTCTACCACTGAGCCAATCGCACAATCGCACAATTGGAATTATTATAACTCAATAAAGCTCGAGAAAGCTTATTTTGAAAAGTGGAATTTTTATTGTCAATTGTTCTTAATTGTTCAATTAATGTCGAATGAAATCTTTCTACTAGGGCATTTGAATTTGGATTGTAATTTGTAATATAATGAATTTCGATTTTATGAATTTTACAGAAATCTTGGACAACACTATTTTTAAATTCTATTCCATTGTCACATGTTATCTTGTTAGGTATTCCATAATGACTGAAATAAATTATTAGTTTATCTACGATTTCTAATCCTGTCTTTTGGAGTAAAGGATAACATTGTCCTAGTCTTGAAAATGAATCGATTAAACTTAAACAGTTTGTTTGACCGAATCTGATTGTATCGCAATAAATATGTGTAAATGGTTTCGATCCTATAGGGTTAGGTTTAAATTGCAACTGTATAGGAGTTCTCTCATATTTACTTTTTTGACATATCTCGCACGAGTTAATATAATTTTGAACATCTTTATTCATATTTGGCCAGTAATATTTCGATTTGAGACTAATTAAATTTTCTCTTAATCCACGATGAACAGTTTTTGTTTCATGATATTGCTGTATTCTAAGTAAACGTTCTTCTTCGTCTTCTACGTCTTCTAACCATGATTTCGAAATTTTTAAGTCAAATGATTTATAATCAAACTTTTTTTGTAATATTCGTATAAGGGGTTTTTCTAGTTCTTGAGATATAAAATATAAAGTATACGAACATTTAGGTCGGATATATTCTTTAATAAATTTGAATAGATCTTTGTCTATTGAATTTATTTCAACTCTAAATCTAAGTTTTTTTCTAAAAATTTTAGTTTTTGTCACCTTATAATTCGGAGTAATTTTGAAAATTATTTGAAAATTTGACGAATTCAAACTTATTTCTGTATAAGGAAGTTCTAAAATAGGATTTTCTACATAACTATGAATAGTTAAATCACTTACGTCCTGTTCAAATAAATCACCTTTTAAAACTTCTAAATCACTATTTTCACGTTGATCCTTAACATTCAAGAGATCTAAACATTCATCTAACTCTTCATCGGTTATTTGGTTCATCATAGAAATTACATCATCTTCTATTCCGTTAAATTCAATATTTTTGTTTTCTAAGCATTCTTGACGACGGTTGGTCATAGAATGTATGACAACTTTTATATTAGAATTCAGGAATAGTTATTTATTATACAAGGGAAAAAAGTATTAGATTTCAGCTCGAGGTTATGTTGTCTCCCGACGCGAAGCGGAGGGAGACAAAAAACCGAGAGCTGAAATCTAATATTTTTCCCGTGTATAATACACTATTTTTTTCTGTGACAGGAAAAACGACGATTTAATAGTGAAAGAACATATTATTACAATATATTAAAGTCAGAATGTTATCGATATGAAATTTGAATTTTTAAACTAGTAAGCTATCAGACCTGCGTTGCTAAGGAAAACTTCAGTGTAATCAAATATCTGTCAATTTAATTTTGTGATTTGATTCAAAAATTGCGAACTCAGTAATTGTTTGGTAGTTATTTTGAATACCATAAAGTTAAAAATGCTTGATTCTGAGTTTTCTCTGACTCCACCGGAGTTGATAGAAGCAGCGCAAGTAGCAAATATCTTCCATTATCTATATGTATATATATCCGGGAAAAAAGTATTCACTTTTTTCCCGGGGAAAAAAGTAATTTCGTGAAAAGTTATATTTTGTTACCTGTCAACAGAGATGAAATGTCAAATTTTTTTCCCGTCACAGAAAAAAATATATTTTATCATTTTAAATACAATAGACCATTCCAATTGGTCTAAACCACAAGCAATGCGTGGTAACGCTAAATATTTTTCATTATTAAAAATACATAATTCTTTCAAATTTAACAGTGACTGGAAAACATCTTTATATTCCGGTTTGTCATAATAATATTCTTTCGTAATTAAATAATAAATATTTCTTTCATTTATACGTAATGTTGCTACTTCGCCTATTAATTTCTTTTGTGCGATTAATTCGTCTACTCGACCGAATTTTTGTTTAAAATTTAAGGCTATACCTTTATTCATATGGAAATTTCTGGAAACACAATGCGCTAAAGAATATTTTTTTGGAACTTTAAATAAATTTTCTACTTTCTCAGTTATATTAGGGGCATTTCTGATATCATTGTTTTCATTTACTTCAATGAAATTTTCATAAGTTAATTCATCGGTTGGTTCTAAAATAATTCTACTAAGAGCATCTGCATTATTAGTCGATCCTTTAGTTAATTGGGTGCTTATCTCTGGTTGTAAATGAGAAAGGTTAATTGGATTTTTTGTCTGTTTTTGACAAACTTGTTGATAGCTAAAAGGTATTAGACAATATTCATTTCTCAAAATTTGATTTTTAAAATCTAGGCTTAGGCCATATTTATTCATGAAGTCGGCTCCTATGAGTCCATCATAATTTTTATGAAATTTATACACAACAAACGGATGCAAATCATTTAAGTGAAATTCTGAAAATAATGGTATTAGAACTTTTTCATTAGTAGTTTGTTTTTTATGACATGAAGTTAATGTCGTTTGTTCCTTGAAAATATTTTGAGGGAAATTATTGTAAGCAAATTTTGCGTCTATCAGACACACAGAACATCCACTATCTATTAAAAGTTTACATTTGGGATTTTGGAATTCAATATAAGGAAGTTGATTAAAATTATCTAATGTCGAATTTATGTCAACGCTTCTGTTGAGGCGTTTCCTCGAAAATTTATTTTCGTAGAATTGTTAAAATTACTGACTTCTTGTTTTGAAGTAGAAGGAGATTCTAAATGAGTTAGCTCTTCAAATGTATAATGAGGGCTTTGATTATTCATATTAAAATTTCTTTGGGAATTCTGGTTATTAGTATAAAATTTCTTCTGGGGGTTTATTTGAAATTAGGTGGAATAATTGCCACGTTTTTGGGGGTAGTTTCTTGTCTGTATCGACATTCTTTCTGGAGGGGTTTGTATTCTTTGATTAGGATTCGGTTTGAAAACATTTGTATTTTGTTTAGGGGTATTTATATAATTTGTATTAGGGGTACCGAATACTTGTCGATTAGTTGGATAATTTGTACTAACATTTCTTCGGTGGAAATGTATGGGTTGTGACGGAAAGCTTCGATTATTATAATTATTAAAAGGATTTTGATTAAAATTATTAAAATTATTTCTTGGATTCTGATAATTGTTTCTGTAATTAGGAAAAAATTATTTTGAGGAAAATTTCTCACATTCTGATGAGATTGAGTATTTTTATTTCGACGGCCCCTGTCGAGTAAATCGTATTGTGCCATATTAGAAATATAATCTTTTACTGCATTTATAGTTTGATCAAATGTGAAATTATTATTGGTAATAAGGTATGTTCGTAATTCAATAGGTGAATTCGAAATGAGTACCGTTTTACATATTCTCAGTACATTTGTCTTGAATAATTGCTTTTCAGGATCAGGCATCATATTGGCATCTATTCTATAATTTATCCTGATTTTCATTGAAATGATAGTATCTATAAAATTCAATAGATCCTCATTTGGTTTTTTACTTAGAAACTGTAACTGATGTATCAAAGCATCTAAATTAATTTGATCTCCAAACTTTACATAGAGAAATTGTTTTAAAAGTTCCCAATTATTTGGAACATCCGAAGTTGAAACTTCTGCTAAAGCTCTATCTATTAATTTCGATTTTACGACAGCAAAACAATAATCTTTAACTATCTGCGGTTCATTTAAAAACATCATTAAATATTGTTCCGAGCTTTTAATGAATGAATGTAATTCATTTTCAATACCCGAAAATTTCGGTAGGAAATAGCCATTTTGCGATTTGATTTTTTGGTTTTATGACCAGAAAAATGCTTAATTGACGTAATATTGATTATTTTCAATTATTATTAATTATAGTTTAGAAATTCACGGTTTTTTTATTATAAGAAACACAGGGAAAACTTTTTTAATTCGGTTTTTATACAATAGAAAAACCTGGGAAAAACTATCTAAGTCGGTTTTTTGAAAGAAACCTAGGAAAAACTATTTGTACAAGTTTTACACACAAAACTTGGATAAAAGGTTGACTAATTTTGGACCAGATTAGGAAACTGGGGAAAAATTAAAGAGGAGTAAGGGGATTGCTCTCACTCACCAATGTTCTACGCTGTTGAAGGGTTGAAGGGTTGAAGTCGTCACGGTCGTTACTCCAGTGATCAGGGCTTCTTGTTTTCTACCACAATATCCTCGTATTAGTTCACTTTACACCTTAACAATTGAAATTGACAGTTTTTCGGAAAGTTTGTTTTTTACGATTTTTCACAATCTATTCACGAAAACCGGCGTATAATCACATCGCTCGTCGCCATTTATGAATTTGGGGTAAAAAACACTGTTTTTAAAGATTGAAACAGATTTTATTTACAGCGGAAGAAATTGATGGATGAAATGATACAATTACGTTCTTACTGACTCGTACTCTGATTCTCCTCGACTAATTGAGTGGGAGGCTATTTAGAGTTTATAAACAATGTGAAGCGTCGCACGTGGCGTTATCAGTAAAAGCTACATCAGCAATTCTTAACACAGTCATATTTATATTCTTATGCGTTCTAATTATAAAGGTATTTAATTAATAGGGGGTATTATTACATGATTATATACATGAGAATGTTTTGATGAAGTTTCAAATTATACATCGAAAATATTAAGTAGAATGCTCAATTTCAATGAGCCTTGCATGATAAAGGTAATTAATACATTTGAATAATAATATGATATCGAAAGATATTATGTAGAGGTATTACGGAAAATTCTGTATCATTCAATGTATTCCAAAATACATAAATTAAATGCTTATATTCTAACGACATTGGAAGTGATCTTTTGTAATGGAAAAATAATGATTTGACAGATTTATTCATTTACAGTTCCATAAAAAATGTTCCAAAGAAACTCCTTTACCGATAAATCCCTTATTTGACCTAATTATGTCTTGGCAAGATGAAATTTCTGTTCCAAACAAATGGGGTTTACATATAATGTCCGAACAGATATCTGATTAATCAAAAAGTGAATTGATTTTTCAATAAACTTCTTCATTGCATTCTTTTAATTTGGATTTACGAACAAGCAACGGTGGAAACTGAACTTTGTCGCTTGTCAGATTTCATTTATTCACTTGTCAGAATCTTCGAAATCGACTCTAGCGGCACCATCGTTAATAAGGTGAAGTAGTACATAAAGTACGTGATTTGACAGTTCTAGGTCCGTTTTTCGGCCGAAAATTTTAACAGGAATTAGCATGGAGTGTCGACACCTTGTTATTCTATGCATCTTGGATCAGACATTTCCAACATAGAGAATTTCTCTATCTTGTATTTGCAGTCTATGCTATCCACAATTGCATCCTCCGTCTTGATGGGTTGTATATCTTTCACAATGTCCTCTATGCTATTGATGAAAAACGCATTAAAACTTTCACATATCTTCTCACCTGTTATGCTGACATCCCCAAACATAATTTCGCTCTTTAGACTTTCAATTCTATTGGCACTTATTATTGTTTTTAGAGTTTTCCACATTTCTTTGGAGTTGCTTTTTTGTTCATAAATTTTTAGTTTATAGTACTCTTTTTTTGCCATTCTGATCAACTTCACCACTCGATTTCTTTGGATTTTATATTGCTCCTAGTCTTGTTCTCTTTTTGTGAATAAAGCTGTTTTATAAAGACTATCTCTGGTTATCCTTTCGATCTTTATCTCTTCATTCCACCACAAGTTATTTCCCCATTCCTCCTTGATAACAACTCTTTTTTCAGGCGCGTACAAATTCAATGTATTCAAAATATTATCTGTTAGTGCTTCCGCCAAAATGTTCACATATGTGCTATCTGGCCACTTTACTTCCATCAGTTTTAGTTGAAATGCATTTACGTCCATATTTTTATAATTTCTAATTGTTCTTGTTTCATGAATTTCTCTGGATACCTTGTTAAGAGTTACCTTAATTATAGAGTGGTCAGCTATTCTGGGTGTTGTAATGACTTCATGTTCAATGTCCTTTTGGTTCGTTAATAACAAGTCAACTTTTGTGGCTGATGTATTTGTTTTACGAGTATGCCTTTTAACTAGTTGATACAGACTATGGCTATTTATTATACCTTCAAGTTTTTTTCAATAGAAATTTTCCTTCGATAGGTCAATATTGAAGTCACCAAACATAAGAATCACACCGTCCTGTTCAGTATCTTCAATAATTTCATCAAGTTTCTCCAGGAAATCCGCATGACTATAGCATTAGGCGAGTGATAAACAGAATATATGTAGTATTTTTGGTTATGTATGTTGATACTAATCCCCGTTATCCATAAGTTCTTGTTATCCTCAATTTTCAGTACCATCCTATATTGATAGCCTTTTTTACATATATCAATGTCCCTCCTGTATGCGAGCTGAGTGACAAGCTTGTCACTGCGTTATATCCATTTATATCTATTTCATTTGGTAAACAATTCTCTGTTATATGAGTTTCTGCAAGACATACCAACAACGGTTTGGTCTGATTTATTAGCCACGTTAGCTCAGTTTTATTTGTGTTCAGTCCCTGAATATTCAAGAAGAATATGGTTGACTGTGATTGCTAAGCTTCTCGTCCTCTACTGAAATTTATCTCTGGATATTCTATTTTCTCTTTGACTTGTTCTACTACTTTCTTGTAAGCTTCACAATTTTTATCATACGATTTATGGTTATAATCGACATCTGGTATTTTTAGAACTTCAGCTGCAAATTTACAATTCACACAGCATAATTCATTGGATCGACACACATCCTGTTTATGATCTCCAGCACAAATCTGACATGTAGGGGTGTTTTCCTGCAATCACTTGCCTTATGTCCATATTTCCAACAGTTATAACATGCTTGATGTTCAGACTGTATTTGAAGAAACAACTCCTCCAACCTATATGAAGCTTGTCCTTCCTGTTCACACATTCATAAGTGTTAGTATCCATCTGTATTATTACATTTAATATGCCCTTTTGATTCTTTATTATATGCACAATTTTCAACTCCCTTTGTGTTAATAGAGTTCTGGATAACAATTTTCTCTATTTATCATTCTTCGTCCTCCAATTCCTTATCATTTATGTTGAAAACAATTATCCGGGGGTTTCTTTTGTCCGGTATCCTTACATCGTATGATCTTCCCATTGAGGTTTTCATCGTATCATATACATTATTCACTGTTTTCTTTTCATTATTGCATCTAATAGCTATACCCCCATCTCAGATATACTTAACACCTGGAACACTGACCCCCAAACTGCATGGATCTATTTTCTCTTGGAGCTTCTTCTTTGTCGTCTCACTCAACTGCGCAGAATCTTTTAGTTTCACTACTTTAATATCTTCCTTACTTCTTCTCACTGCTTGGCTGTAACTGACTGATCCCAAAGACACATTCCCCTTGAAATCATAAATTTCCTTCCTCAATAGATTAATTATTGTTGCTTTATTCTGTATTATAGAATCTTTACTTGCTACTATTTTCTGCAACAATTGCAAAGTGCTCCCATCTTGGCATCTTTGACAATAAAATGTTATGACTCGATTGGTGAGTTGCAAAACCTTTCTTTCAGTGGACGTTAAACCTCCACACTCTTTGCATATCTGTTTACTGCATCCGTCACAGTTGAAAATATCCTTGTTCTTAACCTTGGTAAGTTTGCAAACATTACATTCCATGCTGGATTTGAGGCTCAAATTATGCCAATGGTCGCGTTCAGCAGAACCAACAGTTGCGGAACAGTTGTCACATTTCGATGATTTTTCTGCCGAACGGTACGCTCACTTTGGAACATGTTGAGTAGCGGTTGTCATTTTAAGGAGCGTAGATTTTTTCCGCTCAGTATCGGTAACATGTTGTAAGTTTGAGAGTTGTGATATTTATTTTAAAAATAAGGAGCGAAAAAATGGATACTGGACATATATTTTCGACGGAAAGAATTACCTGCATTTCGGGACATTCTAAAATGGTCTTTGAATAAATCACCCATATATTGAGGAGTTGTCTCTTCATAAAAATTCTGTTTCCTGGAAACAATTTCTCTGTTTTCATCTTCTTATGAAGGCAGAGGTTGAGCCAATAATTCAACAAGTTCACTTCTTATGTTGGCCGTAATATTATCATCTTCGAAGAGTAATGAAATGATATTTGGATTCATGATTGAATATTTATTTTTGTGACAGGCAGTCAAAGAAAATTTGAATCACCTGAACTTCAAACATCTGTGATTTCCTGGCAAAAGGAGCTGTCCGTTCGGTAGCATGAACCGCTACGCTACCGTTAGGTACCGGTATCGTGTTTTGCCGAACGGACAGCTCTTTCTGCTGAACGCGACCAATGTCTATTCAAATCCTAAAACTTAGTTCCAAACAAGGAATTCTGATATACCCAGTTGTTCGGTACCGCCGCAGTTCAAAACTAAATGACACTTCTACACAATAATGGTTGGACCAGTTGGTTTCGACCGCCGCAGATGTCGGATATTTATTATTGCAGATGTTGAAGTAAATCTGACAATACATTCACATACTATTTCCTACTCTGGCCACTCAATATATAGAAAACTCCGGCAAAAGAAAAATCCCAGCAACGTCAAGCCAATCAAAAACAAACGGAACTCCATCTTAGGTCACCCAGGCACTTTATCCCAGAATAATACAATGTATCTTCGCACTTTAAGGAAATTATTTACGGAGCGAAATGAATCATTACATGTAACCTCAACTGTTATCTAATACTGTTGATGAACACTGGTGAGAATTTTATTGGCGATTCAAGTCGATCTCCGAGCCACCTGGTGGCGAATTTTGAAGCGTCCTGTATGGGTAATGGAGTTTGTTTTGCTTTGAGATGGTATATTTCTTAACGCATTAACTGTTGTTTGTGAGGATTGAATGCTCAAAATTTATTTTTCTGCATTTCTTTTATATATTAGACTATTGAGGTTAATGATGAATTACTTCAAATGTACAAATCAAAAGTGTTTTGTTGTGTTTATGGATAGTTTGGCCAACAGGGATAAAGTGTTCTGACATGGAATCTGGTTCCCAAAGTAGAGGATATAATGACAATTATGTTGTGCTGTGAACTTATCAAACCCTATTTGTTTCCGAAGATCGTTTCTGAACGTAGTTTTTTATTTTTGAGGCCTAATGTACTTTTCTTTCTATTTATTATTTTGTATTGCTCCATAATACGTCAATATTGCCCAAATGTATTTATTGCTCATTTGAAATTTCACATTATATTATCTGAATCGCATTGTAGTGCTTTGAAAAACCTCACCCTTACCACCTTGTACCTACATAATTTTATCAAGGTATTATTTAAGACCTTCAGGATAAGTTAATGAAAGTTTCATGGAACGTCACACATATTTAATTTATACATTAATATATACATAAATAAAGAAACGAAACAGAGTATAAGACATTCAATGTCAAAGTACTTATGAGCCAATCAGAGGAAAACTGGTATAACTCACAAATTTCGAATTGTTGACTTGATACTCATATTTTGGTACCTACGATTGTATTTCATTCCCTGAATGAATGGTATAAGTTGAAACAATTTTGTGACCGAGTTAGAGCCTGTTGATGTTTTACCTCTCAACGAAAAGCCTTGATTTTTTGAATCCATTGAAAGGTAAAACCTTAAATTCCCAACAAATCACAAATGGAGTTATAACACTTTTCCTCTGAGCGGCTCTTATATCTCCAGTAATGTAAGTATGTGAGTAAGTACCTATATAAACACTTGCATGTTGTATCATTAGCTGATACAATCCTATTTGACTGTATTCATTCAAATTGATATTATATAATCTTTTGAATCAAGATCAATTCGTTTAACAATAAAGCATATGTATGACAGTAAAAGAAGTGTTCTCAGGGGGGGAACGGCTTTATATTTGGTGCTCGTCCCATTTTTTTTATTTTTCCACAAGCGCTTGAGGAGGTCAGTCCTGAAACAAAAAACACAAGGAAAAGCAAAATATCTAAAAATTATATTGTGTATATATTATTCTCAAATTGCAAGTCCTGATTCAGACATAAAATGCATCGAATTTATACAACCTGATGCAATATAAAAAAAGAGCTGAGATGTGTTTACATCTTCTTCCTAAACCAGCCTTGCACCAAGAGTTGAATGCAGATATTATGGCTGCTCCTTCATCTACGAGAATTTTTCCTCTAATTTCATGTGGATGTCGATGTTCGTAAACACAAACCAAAAACGTCTAAAACTCTGCAAATGTTTTTGGTATACCATGTTTTTTCCCTAATTTCCACATAGTATTAAGTGGCCAGCATTTAAAACTGCTTCTCCTAAAATGTTTAGTCAATGAAAATATTCAATAATTTTTATGAACTCACCTTCCAATATATTTCTACTATTGGGAATGGAATCTAAATCTCTAAAATATTCGCTCAGACTGAGGAAAACACTATTTTCATCTTAGGCCATCATTTTTCCCTAAATAAAATGTGAAAACTAAACAAATATCCTTGTATTTACACTTATTATACCCACACAGGAAGCTTCCTGAAACTCAATGTTTATAGAGGGCGCAACCTACCCTTGAATCGCGAATACAACGTGTTCAGACACGTGATTGGGCGGTAGTTGTTTGGCTGTCCTAGATCACCTGATTTCGGTATCAGTACAGTTCTGCCCTCTACCAACCATGAAGGAGTTGGCTCACGGTGAATTACTATCTCACTGAATAATCTAGCTGGGTGTTGGTGGGTAGCTGGAAAGTTCTTTCACCAGTAGTTCTGAACGCCTCCCAGTCCAGGTACCGTGAAATCATGCTTGTTCTTCAAGGCATGTCTAATCTCTTCGGTTGTTACTTCAGTCAGCTCTTTGGGTTGTTGCAGACTTTCATCACATAATATCTGGAATCTGTGAAGTGCTGGATTATCCCTGGTTTCCGCTGGTCGCTCGTACAAATTTTTCCAGAAATCTTCGACTTCTTTCGGTGATGGTGGGTGTTTTGCCTCTACTTTTTTGGGTCGAAATAACTTCGAAGGTTCTGCGGTGAAGGTTTTGTTATTTTCTATCCAGTTTTGCCTCTTGATCAGCTTCTTCCTTGCCAACGCAAGTGATCTTATCTTATCGACAGCTTTCTGCTTCAGTAGGTTGATGGTGGGCAAACTCATCGTAAGATGCAACGCACGCAGTTCACCCATCATGACCTCTATTTTCTTGCTAGGCTTCAGTGGTCCCTTCATAACATCTATGATACATTGGGTCCAAGATACTTGCTGCCTCACGGTTCTTATCTTCTTGTCCAGCATATTCAATCTTGATTTATGTTTGTCCTCCGTTGTTGCTTGTATACTTCCCTTCTATTGACGAATAGCTCTGGAACATCTCTCACCTGTTCCTTTCTTCGCCCGTTGCAGTATGGAGCATTTTCTGCTCGGAGTGGGGTAGCTCTCGCCTGCTCCATGTCCGGAGCTGTGACTTCTTCATGTCGTAATCCAGGCATTGGAGGTTGAATGCTTGCGGTATCTCTCATTTGCCTCTCATCCTGTTCTTCTCTCCTTTGATTTGTCAAGTGTTGCTGTAGGTTTAGAGCATCTCTCACCTGCTCTTCAGCTCGTTCTCCTATCTCCTCTGACACTTATTTATTTATTTATTTAATCATGCGGCAAAGCCATTTTGCATTGATGGAAAATGTACCGTAAAGCACAAATATACACCGAAAAAGAAAAGGAAAAAAAATACATTCATATAAGCACAGCAAGCACTCATCCATAAGGTATATGTTTTCAAGCCTTGAACAACTACCACATCGATACAATTAATTTTGGACAATCAGTAAAATCAGATATCAAGATGCCAGCGACCTATTTAGAGCTTGGGTTTCAAAGTGTTTCTTCAGAGTGAATATCGAGACTGAAAATATATCAGCCTGTCATTCGTTTGCCAGCCGCAGTGATCTTGTTAAGGGACTGCAAAAATTGTAATTGGATGGAGCAAAACTTATGTGGAAAACCAATATGAACAGATGTACCCATCCGATAACTGGTAGTTGCATTGACCACATTTTCGCTAAGGGATTGAATACACAACACTATAAACTCAGCGGACTTGTTCTGGAACATTTGATAACTGACCATTTTTCAGTTATTATGTGTGTTGATCTGGGAATATCCAGGATATCCAGAAAAATATCTGAGAAAAAGTATAAACAATACATACATTATGAAAGCTTAAGATCAAGCCTGTCGAATGAGGAATGGAAGGAAATCTACGGGGACGGCGATGCGCATTATAAAACGGAAAAATTTATTTACATGTTAGGGAAATATATACAAGACAATACCAGAACAGTTCACCTACATAACAAAAAGGTCGGTAGGAAGAAGTGGATTACACCTGCTTTGCTCAGGTTGATAAATAAAAAAAGTTAATATAATTACGTTTTTGGACTATCCAAGACTGTTTTTAAAAAGGAATTTATTCTTTCCAATTATTAAATACAATGTTACACAATAGAGATTCAATAATTTGACAACAGTTGGAAAGGAGTACCGAAAAAGACAATAAATCTAACTTAGACTACTTGTACTTAAGTCTAGAACGGAACTAAATAACTTGAGTTTCTCATCCTCGAGGAAAGCTTCCACTCACACGCGCACACAAAAGCTCTTCCTAGAACGGCGTTGTGTATGTTGCACTTTTTGGAGGTGAAGGTCTCATAATTCGTCTCCCCTTAAATTAGATAACGTCCTCGTTATCAGTAGGCATTCCGGGATTGTCTTCGAGGTTGAGGTTAATAATCTTCCTGGGAAAGAACAGTACCTCGGAAATTCTTGCTTTGTGTTTTGATACCAGAATTATTCCGATGATAATGCAACAAAGCAAAATGCCACTGGTCGTTACGTGACTTATCTGAAAGGTTGGATGTAGGTACAGGGGTTGGTCCTGAAGTTTCTCAGCTTCTTGGAGGATTGAAGTTGGTTCTGATAAATGTTTCAGTTGGAATTCCACTTTGTGTTTGAAATTCAAAGGGAGCTCCGAAATGTTTCTAGTTTTTATTTCGAAAATTGGGATTGTGATATCGAATATCGAATTTTCGATTATGATGTTGCAGTCGGAATTGAAAATGTTTATTCCGTGGATGGATTTCTTCTTAATGATGCCATTGCAGTCTTCAAGTATCATTTGTGGACTCTTGAACAATGTTAAGAGCTGTTTATTCTTCAGAATGTGGATAATTTTGTAGTTGTTTTCGACAAAAACCGTTTGGCAGTGGTCTGGAGATTCGAGGGTACAAGCTTCTTTGGTTGGTTGCTGGAGGCATAGAACCATGGAACTGCCTAATGTGGAGTGACAGGCTTCGTTGGTCCAATATTCTTCATTGTTGATTTTAACCATGTACTTCATTGGAGGTACAACAGCAATATCTTGGTTGTTGGGTATAGGGTACACTCGGGAGTAGTTTGCAATAAAATTTTTGAGAATAGGAATTTTAAGGAGGAATGTTATGGTTTCATCAGTTCCTATAGCAGATATTTTTGCAAATTCTATGATTTTATAAAGATGAACTTGATCAATTGGTGATAATTGCTGTGGTTTGTAAATTTTTTCGAGGTAAATTCCAATTGAGTAAAGTTCCTCAAGTTTTATTATTTCTAAATTTGGTATCCCTTTCATTGCAAAACTAATAGTTCTTTCAATCATCAATAAGGTATTCAATAGTTCTTCTGATTGAAGTATCTGATATTCTACATTGATTCTGAATTCTTCAATTGACTTGATATTTTCGAAAAGTATTTTGGTGTGTAAAATGTTGTTGTTTAACAAAGCTAAGTCCTCAGAATATCTTTGAGTTAAATGGTTGGCGAAAGAAGTTAATTTATTTATTCTTTCGATTTCAGAATTTTTGTAATTATGGAGACTTTCTAAGTTCTCATTTATGGTTTTTAGGTCATCATCATCTAAATTTCCAGTGATAAATTAAATACCTTTTCCAATGAAATTAGCCAAACCTCTTTTAACCTTATTGTTTAAAAGTTTATGTAATATTTGCTCAATTTGAACTAGAATTGATTTTGATTGGACGTAAATTCTATGTGATAATTCGTCTAGGGTACGATTTTCCTGAAGTGCATTAAAGTTATAATCAAGTTGGTCATAATTGACTCGTAAATTAGTGATGTTTATAAAAAAATGGGTTCAAGCCCTGTGGACAGGAGCTTTCTGGCGCTCTAGTTCAAACAGACAAATTATATCTCCGAAAGTATTGGTTTCTCTGAGTTGGGAATTATATCAATGTATACATATGATAGAGCTGCATCATGAAGGAAATTCAATTCAAATAACAGTTTATTCATCAAGATTAAATGAGCAATCATGAGAATGAGAACTGCACCATGGAAGAAATCGAATTAAATCTGGCCAATTTTGCCCAATAACGAACTTAACCGAGATATTCATCTCTCTAACCTACTCTGAAAATTTCAACTATCTAGCTCAATCCGTTCGAGAGTTATTGTGGAAAAACATATTTTAAATTTTCAATTTTTTTTTTACACTTTGCGGTAATCTGGTCGATATAAACTTCACGAGTATTTCAACCCCAATATTTTTGAAGTTACAATTTTCCCTTCTGTCAAGTTGACATTATGAAAATTCAAGGATACAAGTAATAATTATATCAATCTGTGAAATACGATTTACATTGAAATTTTGAAAAATCATATCTCCGAAAGTATTAGCTTGTTAGAGTTAAAAATGATATGAATGGATTCTTATGATAAAACTGCTTATTAAAAATTATTTAATTTGGAATTTGTTAATGTGAAAAAAAATTTTTTTTTTATTACTCCGAAACCTTCTGTCCGATTTTGCCCAGTAACGAACTTAGCCGAGATATTTATCCCCCAAACCTACTCTGAAAATTTCAACACTCTAGCTCATTCCGTTCGAGAGTTATCGTGCCTACGGCCGGACCGGCCGGCCGGACCGGCCGGACAGAATGAATTTCCACCATGGATTCTTCATCAGTGAGTCGAACCAAATCGTTTAAGACCATTTTCATCGAAAAATTCGAAAATTACAGACATTTGGGCAAATTGATAAGCACTCAGTTCCGAGGAACTAGAGCGCCAAAAATAGAAAATTGTGGGAATGATCGAGAATTTTGGCATGACTCAAGGGTTCTTCAAAGTATCCACTACTGATTATTTTGTTGACCTGAAGGGCCTGGTTGATTTGGGTCTGTATCAGGAGAATTGTCGGTATCCTGAAAAGAACAAACTTTTTTTCTTAGTCGTTTGACTTTTTTGATATGGGCAGTGGTTTCTCTGGATTTTTGAGTTAAACCACTAATTTTATTTTGTTGTTGTTGTTCAACTGTAACTCTTTCGAAAGGTGGGTCAGTTTTTCTAGGTCTATTTCTTTCAACGTAGACTTCTCTTTGTTCTAGGTTGGGAGGGTCATCTCTATTCTCATTTAATCTATTCAATTTGTCCTCTTTCCTTATTTGGTTCGTAAATATGGTCAAAAAATGGTAATATTTCTTGTTTCCTTTTTTGCGCGCGTGTTCCGCAAGGAACAGCGTGCTATCATTTCGTCACAATGTCTGTATTTTTCGAATTTTTTTTCGAAAATGGTCTCAAACGATTGGGTTCGACTCCCTGATGAAGAATTCGAGGTCAAATTCAATTCTGTCCGTCCGGTCCGGCCGGCCGGCCGGTCCGGCCGTTAGCACGATAACTCTCGAACGGAACGACTTAGAGCGTTCAAATTTGCAGGGTAGTTTCGTAGCGTAAATATCTCGGACAAGTTCGTTAACGGGCGAAATCGACCGAGCGGTTTCGGAGTTAAGGCCGTTTTTACTAAAAACGTTTTTTATGAATATTTCCGGAACCGATCACTCGATCTTTTTGAAATTTGGCATCAGATTGTAGAATCATGACCTTTATATGCCTGCCAAGTTTTGTGTTGAACGGACGGCCCTAAAGTGGCAAAAAAAAAATTTGAAAATTTGAAAATTTTGTTTTTACGATAACTCGAAAAATACTGATCTGATTGAATTGAAACTCAGTTGTTAGATGCAAAAGACCAAAGCAAACACTTTTGCAAAATTTCGTGAAGATCACGTGACATGAAAAAAATAAAAAAATTACTACTATTTTGCGGAATACTTTGCTTTTAATGCCGAAACATATGTTTTTGAGGTTCATGCTGCCCTTTCCGGGCATTTTCCGTATTGCGCATGCGCAGATGAGAAGTCCTTTAACTGCTGTAGTTTTCGTCAGAGAGGATTGGGGTTTTGGGGAGGCGGATGCTATTCCTCCATAGAATTCAGATCCCTGATGAGGGTCTGCGCATGCGTAGATTAAAGATGCGATATCTTCCGAACCACTAGTGTTGGAGAATCGGAGTTTTTTGTAAGGTGTGTTATTTTGAGAGGACTTTTAGCCGCCAGTAGATTGCGCATGCGCAGAAGAGAAGTGACTGTTTTTGGGTTGGATGGGTTATGTTGGGAGTGCTGAGTCGATATTGTGAGGTTTTAAAAGAATATTCATAGCAATTCAGTGCAAGGACAAGTCACTTTAGGGGATGTAGCGTTGTTTCCGAGTTAAAGTGTCCGTACCGTGGCCCTGGGGCTGATTTTGAAATTGATGTTACCCCTTACAGGCATTTTTCGTTATGCGCATGAGCAGACCATCAGTGATTTAACAGCTGAAGTTTTCGTCAGAGAGGATTGGGGTTTCGGGGTGGCGGATGCTATTCCTCTATAGAATCCCCTGGTGAGGGTCTGCGCATGCGTGGTTTCAAGATGCGATATCTCCTGAACCACTAGTGTAGGAGAATCGTAGTTTTTTGTGAGGTGTGTGATTTTGGGAGGACTTTCAGCCGCAAGTAGATTGCGCATGCGCAGAAGAGAAGTGACTGTTTTTGGGTTGTATGGGTTATGTCGGGAGTGCTGAGCCAATATTGTGAGGTTTTAAAAGAATATTCATGGCAATTCAGTGCACGGCAAGTCAATTTGGGGGATGTAGCGTTGTTTCCGAATTGAAGTGTTCGTACCGTGGCCCTGGGGCTGATTTTGAAATTGATGTTACCCCTTACAGGCATTTTTCGTTATGCGCATGAGCAGACCATCAGTGATTTAACTGCTGAAGTTTCCGTCAGAGAGGATTGGGGTTTCGGGGTGGCGGATGCTATTCCTCTTTAGAATCCTCTGGTGAGGGTCTGCGCATGCGTGGTTTCAAGATGCGATATCTCCTGAACCACTAGTGTTGGAGAATCGTAGTTTTTTGTAAGGTGTGTGATTTTGGGAGGACTTTCAGCCGCAAGTAGATTGCGCATGCGCAGAAGAGAAGTGACTGTTTTTGGGTTGTATGGGTTATGTCGGGAGTGCTGAGTCAATATTGTGAGGTTTTAAAAGAATATTCATGGCAATCCAGTGCACGGCAAGTCAATTTGGGGGATGTAGCGTTGTTTCCGAAGTGTTCGTACCGTGGCCCTGGGGCTAAATTTGAAATCGATGTTACCATTTACGGGCATTTTCGTTAAGCGCATGAGCAGACCATCAGTGATTTAACTGCTGTTATTTTCGTCATAGAGGATTGGGATTTTGGAGTGGCGGATGCTATTCTGCCATAGAATCCACTGGTGAGGGTCTGCGCATGCGTGGATTCAAGATGCAATATCTTCTGAACCTCTAGTGTTGGAGAATCGGAGTTTTTTGTAAGGTGTGTGATTTTAGGAGGACTTGCAGCCGCTAGTAGATTGCGCATGCGCAGAAGAGAAGTGCCTGTTTTTGGGTTGTATGGGTTATGTTGGGAGTGCTGAGCAGATATTGTGAGGTTTTAAAAGAATATTCATGTCAATTTAGTGCACGGACACAAGGCAGTTTGGGGTAAATAGCGTTGTTTCCGAGTTGAAATGTCTGTATGGTGGCCCTGAGGTGAATTTATGTATAACTGTATTCGGTAGATCTATATTAAAATACGTTCGGATTCGGAGAAGAGGCAATTGCTTTCCTAACAGAGGTCCCACAACCGCAGTTTTTTTCGATCTACGGTAAAGCTAACAGTCAAACTGTATTGATAGCTATGTTTGTTAAAGGAACTTGAAAAAATAAAAAAAAGCACTGACGTGAAGTCAGTACTCTTTGACGCGCGTGTTCACGGTGGCCAATTTGAATTGAATGATGACTACTTCAAGCTCAGTGGATAGAGCGAGCCGAAGATCTACCCAAAGGAAAGTGGACACCATTCACTGTCGTTTCAAAAATTAACAGTGCTGTATCTAAGCTGCCATCAGGATAGAGTAATAAAGTTGGAAGAGAACACAACTGACTCTCCTTAGTCGCACAAGCTGCTAGAAGATTTGGGAGGGTCAGTATAATCCTAATCATGTTTATAGCACGCGCGCAAAAGCAGATTGAATTAACAATGAAAGAAAAAGTGTAAAAATCTGCTTTAGCGTGCGTGCTATAAACATGATAAGGATTATACTGACCCTCCCAAATCTTCTAGCAGCTTGTGCGACTAAGGAGAGTCAGTTGTGTTCTCTTCCAACTTTATTACTCTATCCTGATGGCAGCTTAGATACAGCACTGTTAATTTTTGAAACGACAGTGAATGGTGTCCACTTTCCTTTGGGTAGATCTTCGGCTCGCTCTATCCACTGAGCTTGAAGTAGTCATCATTCAATTCAAATTGGCCACCGTGAACACGCGCGCCAAAGAGTACTGACTTCACGTCAGTGCTTTTTTTCATTTTTCGTTATAATGCTCGTAAACAGTCATGTTCAAATCAAATTCTGGTAATTTGTCATAAGGACCATAAAGTAAATGGAATGGAGAATATCCGGTTGTTGAATGTAATGATTGGTTATAAATCAAAGTTGCAGTGATCATAAGGTTGGAGGGGTTTTCGTTAGGGTTTTTCAATTTTAAAATTCTGAGTTTTTCTAAAATTGTAGAATGAAATCTCTCTATAGGAGAATTTGAACTGGGATTATTCACGGTTGTGAAATGTAGGTCGACTTTGTTCAATTTACAATACTCTATGAGAGTTTTATTATGGAATTCCCTTCCTTCGTCGCATACGAGTTTTTGGGGAATATTGTGGTTTGAAAAATAATGGCGTAATTTGTTGAGGACTGTTAATGCTGTACCATCTTTAACGAGATACGACTGGGCGTATTTAGAGAAGAGGTCTATTATTGTCAAAAACTTGGAATTAAGAAAAGAGAAAGTATCTATGTGTATTACTTCGAATGGTCGTTTTGCAAGAAGAGGACCAGAAAATTTTAATTTATAAGGGTGTCTTTCGTATTTTAACTGAAGGCATAATTCACATTTGTTAATGACATCAGTGATTTTGTTCTTCATTTTCGGCCAATAATACTTTTTTGATAAAAACTTGTACCTTCCGTGATTCCATTGTGATTTTTGTCGTGATATTCTGAAATAATTTCTTTCTGAGTTTCTTCGCAAATTACATCCAATAAGTAGTTATTGCTAATAAAAAGTTTCACGGAGTAATTAAATGATTCCTTACAAAATCTAACGAGAGGTAAACGTAACTTGTTGTCTCTAAAATAAATTCCGTAGGATTCATTTGGTCTGAGAATTTCTTCAAAAAGTTTGGAAAAATCTTCTGTTATACAATTTTGTCTTATTGATACGCTATATGTGTTTTTTCCGAAAGGTTTACTAAACCTCAAATTGAATTGTTCACCACTGTTTAGAATAATTCTATTGGGGTAGATGTTAACCGATGTTTCTGTAATTGGAATGACTTTTCCATTATCCTCTTGAGTGGAATGAATGGTAGCATCAGTATCGGAATTTTGATCATCATTAAAATTCTGTTGCTCGCTATTATTTGGATTAGATTTTTCATTGTTTTGTGAATTGAGAATATTCTCTAATTCTTCATCGCCTATTTCAGGGAGTTCACTTATATTTGGTAAAATGGATGATAGTTCTACATTTAGATCATCGTCGGATAAAAGTGGTTCATTTTCTCGATTATGTATTTCTACACGAGAAAGAGCATCAGCCACTTTATTTTCTTTGCCTTTAGTATGAATGATTTTAAAATCAAATTCTTCTAATTTCAGTTTCCAACGAATGAGTCGAGAATTTGGCTCTTTAATTTTGGAAAGCCATACAAGGGGATTATGATCAGTTTCGATGGTAAAACATTGTCCATAAAGATAAGGCCTGAAATGTTTTGTGGAATCTAGGATTGAAAGTAATTCCTTTTCGATAGTCGAATAATTTTTTTCAGCGGAATTTAGAGTTCGTGAATAATAAGCTACTGGTTGATTCGATTGCGATAAGACACTTCCAATAGCTACGTTTGAAGCGTCAGTAGTTAATTTAAATGGTTTCGTGAAATCTGGATAAACTAAAATTGGGGCATTCGATAATAATTCTTTGCACAAGTGAAATGCATCTACATAGTTTTGATCTTGATGATTTATTTTTGCACCTTTCAAACATTTAGTGAAGGGTGAGACAATATGGGCAAAATTTAAAATAAATCTGCGGTAGTAACCTACCAAACCTAAAAATGATTTGATTTCTTTCACTGTACGAGGAATAGGGTACTTTTCTATTGTCTTCAGTTTTGAGGGGTTTGGAGATACTCCTTCTGGGGTTATGACATGTCCCAAAAATTCTACATTTTTACTTAAAAATTCGCATTTGTCGAGTTCGATCTTAAGATTGAATTCTTTTATTTTCTGAAATATCGATTTTAGGTGATAAACATGCTCTTGCAACGATTTGGAAAATACGACTACGTCGTCCATGTATACAAAACAAAATTTATGAAGATATTCTTTGAGTACATTATCCATTACACGCTGAAATGTACTTGGACCGTTTTTTAAACCTTAGGCCATTCTGAGGTATTTGTAGTGACCATTATTCACCGTAAAAGCAGTTTTTTCAATAGACTCGGGATCGTGCGTGCTATAAACATGATAAGGATTATACTGACCCTCCCAAATCTTCTAGCAGCTTGTGCGACTAAGGAGAGTCAGTTGTGTTCTCTTCCAACTTTATTACTCTATCCTGATGGCAGCTTAGATACAGCACTGTTAATTTTTGAAACGACAGTGAATGGTGTCCACTTTCCTTTGGGTAGATCTTCGGCTCGCTCTATCCACTGAGCTTGAAGTAGTCATCATTCAATTCAAATTGGCCACCGTGAACACGCGCGCCAAAGAGTACTGACTTCACGTCAGTGCTTTTTTTCATTTTTCGTTATAATGCTCGTAAACAGTCATGTTCAAATCAAATTCTGGTAATTTGTCATAAGGACCATAAAGTAAATGGAATGGAGAATATCCGGTTGTTGAATGTAATGATTGGTTATAAATCAAAGTTGCAGTGATCATAAGGTTGGAGGGGTTTTCGTTAGGGTTTTTCAATTTTAAAATTCTGAGTTTTTCTAAAATTGTAGAATGAAATCTCTCTATAGGAGAATTTGAACTGGGATTATTCACGGTTGTGAAATGTAGGTCGACTTTGTTCAATTTACAATACTCTATGAGAGTTTTATTATGGAATTCCCTTCCTTCGTCGCATACGAGTTTTTGGGGAATATTGTGGTTTGAAAAATAATGGCGTAATTTGTTGAGGACTGTTAATGCTGTACCATCTTTAACGAGATACGACTGGGCGTATTTAGAGAAGAGGTCTATTATTGTCAAAAACTTGGAATTAAGAAAAGAGAAAGTATCTATGTGTATTACTTCGAATGGTCGTTTTGCAAGAAGAGGACCAGAAAATTTTAATTTATAAGGGTGTCTTTCGTATTTTAACTGAAGGCATAATTCACATTTGTTAATGACATCAGTGATTTTGTTCTTCATTTTCGGCCAATAATACTTTTTTGATAAAAACTTGTACCTTCCGTGATTCCATTGTGATTTTTGTCGTGATATTCTGAAATAATTTCTTTCTGAGTTTCTTCGCAAATTACATCCAATAAGTAGTTATTGCTAATAAAAAGTTTCACGGAGTAATTAAATGATTCCTTACAAAATCTAACGAGAGGTAAACGTAACTTGTTGTCTCTAAAATAAATTCCGTAGGATTCATTTGGTCTGAGAATTTCTTCAAAAAGTTTGGAAAAATCTTCTGTTATACAATTTTGTCTTATTGATACGCTATATGTGTTTTTTCCGAAAGGTTTACTAAACCTCAAATTGAATTGTTCACCACTGTTTAGAATAATTCTATTGGGGTAGATGTTAACCGATGTTTCTGTAATTGGAATGACTTTTCCATTATCCTCTTGAGTGGAATGAATGGTAGCATCAGTATCGGAATTTTGATCATCATTAAAATTCTGTTGCTCGCTATTATTTGGATTAGATTTTTCATTGTTTTGTGAATTGAGAATATTCTCTAATTCTTCATCGCCTATTTCAGGGAGTTCACTTATATTTGGTAAAATGGATGATAGTTCTACATTTAGATCATCGTCGGATAAAAGTGGTTCATTTTCTCGATTATGTATTTCTACACGAGAAAGAGCATCAGCCACTTTATTTTCTTTGCCTTTAGTATGAATGATTTTAAAATCAAATTCTTCTAATTTCAGTTTCCAACGAATGAGTCGAGAATTTGGCTCTTTAATTTTGGAAAGCCATACAAGGGGATTATGATCAGTTTCGATGGTAAAACATTGTCCATAAAGATAAGGCCTGAAATGTTTTGTGGAATCTAGGATTGAAAGTAATTCCTTTTCGATAGTCGAATAATTTTTTTCAGCGGAATTTAGAGTTCGTGAATAATAAGCTACTGGTTGATTCGATTGCGATAAGACACTTCCAATAGCTACGTTTGAAGCGTCAGTAGTTAATTTAAATGGTTTCGTGAAATCTGGATAAACTAAAATTGGGGCATTCGATAATAATTCTTTGCACAAGTGAAATGCATCTACATAGTTTTGATCTTGATGATTTATTTTTGCACCTTTCAAACATTTAGTGAAGGGTGAGACAATATGGGCAAAATTTAAAATAAATCTGCGGTAGTAACCTACCAAACCTAAAAATGATTTGATTTCTTTCACTGTACGAGGAATAGGGTACTTTTCTATTGTCTTCAGTTTTGAGGGGTTTGGAGATACTCCTTCTGGGGTTATGACATGTCCCAAAAATTCTACATTTTTACTTAAAAATTCGCATTTGTCGAGTTCGATCTTAAGATTGAATTCTTTTATTTTCTGAAATATCGATTTTAGGTGATAAATATGCTCTTGCAACGATTTGGAAAATACGACTACGTCGTCCATGTATACAAAACAAAATTTATGAAGATATTCTTTGAGTACATTATCCATTACACGCTGAAATGTACTTGGACCGTTTTTTAAACCTTAGGCCATTCTGAGGTATTTGTAGTGACCATTATTCACCGTAAAAGCAGTTTTTTCAATAGACTCGGGATCCATAACGATCTGATGAAATGCTTTTGCCATGTCAATTGTTGAAAAATAGCAACTTTTTCCTAGATTGTCTAGAATTTCTTCGATACGTGGTAAAGGGTATTTATCTTCTACAGTTTTTTCGTTAAGACGTCGATAATCAATTACCATTCTGTATTTCTTTTGTCCAGATGCGTCTTTTTTCTTATCTACAATCCAAACTGGGGCACTGTAGGGAGAGATTGATGGACGTATAATTTTGTCATCAAGTAATTTTTGAATTTGATCCTGAATAATTTCTTTCATGTGATGGGGGTGTCTAAAAGATTTAACATAAACTGGTTCTTCATCTTTTGTTCTAATTCTGTGTTTAACAGTATTACTGAATGAAAGATCGCAATCTACATTATAAAAGATGCTTTTGAATTTACTACAAAGCTTTAGAATTTCTCTCTTTTCTTCAGAATTCATGTGGGAAGTTCTGATATTTTTTGATAATTTGAAATATTGATTTTCAAAAGGGGGTGTAGATATTTCGGTCTCTAAAAGAGATGTTACAGGTATTCTCTCAGAAAAGTTGATTTCTATGTTGTTTTGCGTTGGTTGGGAAATTGGTATAAAACAAAATCCATTTTTTGCATGAGCAATGCACTCTGGGGTTGAAAATTGTTGAAAATTTATTTCTGGCAGTAAAACATCGCCGTTTTCTAGAGTGACAGGTATTTTAACAAAATCTGTGGTTTCAAATTTTTTCGGCTTCAATTTTGTGGAGGAATATTCAAGGTTAAATGGAATTTTCATGTTATTAATTTCTAATGTATGTGTTTGGTAGTCAATTTTAGCACATAGTCTCTGTAGATCAGCTGTTCATAATAAAGCGTCGAATTTTGTATGCCAATCAACTACATGTAAATGTATGTTATCAAAAATTCCTAATTCGTACAAGAGTGGAATTTTCAGATTATCATCAGCTTTTATTGTATTTCCTAAGCCTGAAACGCTAAATTCTTCTTTGTATAAAAATTGAAAGAATTTTTCGAAAGCAGGTTTTGAATTAATGACGGAGTTTTTAGCTCCTGAATCAATTAAAATTTTTAAGTCTACTTTAGGCAGGTAAATGTAAGGTAATTTTGATTTTATTTTTACACAATTTAAGTCTAGGTTTCTTGTGAATCCGAGGCAAGCACTCGAAAATTTTCGTCTTCCTCGTAATAACTTTCACAATCAGGTTGTTGAAGATCAATTTCTGTATTATAATATTCGGATTCATAATATTCTGAATAATCTTTTTCCGCTTGAACATTAAATAATTCTTCTGAATGAAATTTTGGTTGTTGCGGTAGATTTGGGTTTCTCTGGAATGTTCTTGTCGATGTAGACATGGGTGTTGGTTGTGGCTGTTTGAAAGTATTCCTAGTCGAAATTGACATAGGCGTGGGTTTTTGTGTTTTTTTGTAGATATTTGAGCCGGGTTTGGTCCCAAAAACTTCGCGATTTGTGGGGAATCTTTCACTGTTCGCGATAAGTCTGTTTATAGGTTGCGGAAAAGGAGATTGGTTAATTGAATTTGAAACTTTCGGTGGGTTATGAAAATAATTTGGACCGTTATAATTTGAACGATTTTGATAATTTGATTGGGGTGTATGAGTGGGGATTGGTTTCTTTGGCATTTCTTGTGATTTCCGTAGGAATTCACAATATTCCCATTCTAATTTTCTATTTTCGAAGAATTTACATCTATTGATGCATTCTTCGATGTTTTTCGATTCAAAATTACTGAGGTAGGATCGATAGGGTTCTAGAATTCCAATTTTGAAAGTTTTTAAAGCTAATTGTTCCATTTCACGTTTCTTATAAAATAAATAATTTTGGTCTTGCGTGTGGAGGGCTAGATGTTGTAATACGTCATTCAGATTTTTGGATATCCTACTGAAGTAGTCTAAATAATTTTCTGATTTTCGTTGTACACATTGCGATAGCGATGAAGTCAAGAGATCTTCGTTTCGTTGATCTCCATACCTCTGGAGCAACGCACGCCGAATTGTTGTCCAATCGGAAGCATTTTGAGAAGCAATGAAATATCTGGCTTCATCTTTTACTTTTGATCTGATGGGAAAATTTAGGGCATAAGTTAAGTCAGGGGTTAATCTCCCTTGAAGGTGACCAAGGAGATTATCTACTTCATTGACAAAAATAGCTAAATTTTGTCCTGTGTAATATTCAGGTATTGAATTTATTAGTAGTTGGAGGTCTTGCCTCGATATTATTTCGATGGGGGTGGTGTTAGAAGAAGTTTGACTATTCATTTCGGAATGGCTTCTTCTAGGGTAAGGTCTAAATCGGTTATTTCTAAAATGCGTCACACCTAGTTCTAAGGTTTCAATATCCTCAGCAATTATCTCCAATTCTTGGGATAAGTTACTATCTGTCATTTAAAAATCAGAACTATGATGTGGAAAAAATGAGGGAGAAAAGATAGGGGTTGATGGACTTACACCAAGATTTGCATCCTATAGTGTGATTGGTCCTTCCTTCTGGGTTGAAGTGGTGGTTCCTTCCTTCTGGGTTGAAGTGGTGGTTCCTTCCTTCTGGGTTGAAGGGGATGTCGATGGTGGTTGATGAAGGTTTGCAGATATCGCACTAAGAGTTGAAACTCAACGGGAGTTCCTCGAACACGACGTATTCGAAACGGACACTTATTTCAGTCTTTGATAACTAAAACCCCGTTGCGATATCCTGTTCGCAGCGCCAATTACGTTTTTGGACTTTCCAAGACTGTTTTTAAAAAGGAATTTATTCTTTCCAATTATTAAATACAATGTTACACAATAGAGATTCAATAATTTGACAACAGTTGGAAAGGAGTACCGAAAAAGACAATAAATCTAACTTTGACTACTTGTACTTAAGTCTAGAACGGAACTAAATAATTGCGTTCGCAATATTCTGACAACCACTGTAAGAGCCATCCCTGAAAAACATTTCCGAGGGAATACCCTTGTTTTGCCTCCTATCCCGAATGAATGACCAAAAATGATTTGGGTTCTACTGAAGATCTTGTTCAACATTGGCTTGATGATTCACAAATTCGGTTTTCGTGCGCTTCTTTATGAAGCTTCTAAGTTTCTTAAATTCATCGAAATCCGCCTCATGCGCCAACCCATCTTTAATTAACCTATGTAATTGATTGTTTTGCCTGATTTTTCCAACCAATTCTACACTAAAAGGAACAGCGTGCTATCATTTCGTCACAATGTCTGTATTTTTCGATTTTTTTTTCGAAAATGGTCTAAAACGATTGGGTTCGACTCCTTGATGAAGAATTCGAGGTCAAATTCAATTCTGCCCATCCGGTCCGGCCGGCCTTTAGCACGATAACTCGCTAACGGAACGACCTAAAGCGCTGAAATTCGTAGGGTAGTTTTGTAGCGTAAATATCTCGGACAGTTCCTTAACGGGCGAAATCCACCAATCGATTTCGGAGTTAAGGCCGTTTTTAGTGAAAACGTTTTTTATGAATATTTCCGGAACCGATCACTCGATCTTTCTGAAATTTGGCATCAAATTGTATATTCATGACCTTTATATGCCTGCGAAGTTTTGTACTGAACGGACGTCCATGAAGTGGCAAAACAAATTTTCAACAAATTTTGAAATGTTGTTATCACTATAACTCGAAAAATACTGATATGATTAAATTGAAACTCTGTAGTTAGATGCAAAAGACCAAAGCAAACACTCTTGCAAAATTTCGTGAAGATCACGGGACATGAAAAAAATAAAAAAATTACTACTATCTTGCGGAATACTTTGCTTGAAATGCCGAAACCTATTTTTTTGAGGTTCATGCTGCCCTTTCCGCGCATTTTTCGTTATGGGCATGCGCAGATGAGAAGTCATTTAACTGCTGTACTTTTCGTCAGAGAGGATAGGGGTTTTGGGGTGGCGGATGCTATTCCTCCATAGAATCCCCTGGTAAGGGTCTGCGCATGCGCATGCGTGGATTAAAGATGCGATATCTCTCGAACCACTAGTGTTGGAGAATCGGAGTTTTTTGTAAGGTGTGTGATTTTGAGAGGACATTTAGCCGCGAGAAGATTGCACATGCGCAGAAGAGAAGTGACTGTTTTTGGGTCGAATGGGTTATGTTGGGAGTGCTGAGCTGATATTGTGAGGTTTTAAAAGAATATTCAAGGCAATTCAGTGCAAGGACAAGTCAGTTTGGGGCATGTTGAGTTGTTTCCGAGTTGAAGTGTCCGTACCGTGGCCCTGGGGCTAATTTTGAAATCGATGTTACCCCTTACAGGCATTTTTCGTTATGCGCATGAGCAGACCATCAGTGATTTAACTGGTGGTGTTTTCGTCAGAGAGGATTGGAGTGGCGGATGCTATTCCTCCATAAAATCCTCTAGTGAGGGTCTGCGCATGCGTGGATTAAATATGCGATATCTCCTGAACCACCTGTGTTGGAGAATCGGAGTTTTTCGTGAGGTGTGTGATTTTGAGAGTACTTTTAGGCGCAAGTAGATTGCGTATGCGCAGAAGAGAAGTGACTGTTTTTGGGTTGTACGGGTTATGGGGAGTGCTGAGCCGATATTGTGAGGTTTTAAAAGAATATTCATGTCAATTCAGTGCATAGACACAAGTCAGTTTGGGGGAATAGCGTTGTTTCCGAGTTGAAGTGTGCATACCGTGGCCCTGGGGCTAATTTTGAAATTGATGTTACCCCTTACGGGCATTTTTCGTTATCCGCATGAGGAGACCATCAGTGATTTAACTACTGGTGTTTTCGTCAGAGAGGATTGGGGTTTTGGGGTGGCGGATGCTATTCCTCCATAGAATCCCCTGGTGAGGGTACGGGCAGTTTTCGTTATGCGCATGAGCAGACCGTCCGTGATTTAACTGCTGGTGTTTTCGTCAGAGAGGATTGGGATTTAGGGGTGGCGGATGCTATTCCTCCATAGAATCCCCTGGTTAGGGTCTTCGCATGCGTGGATCCAAGATGCGATATCTCCTGAACCACTAGTGTCGGAGAATCGGAGCGCTGATCGATTTGGTGCTGAGCCGGCATTTTAAGTTTTTAAGAGGAATTTCATGGCAATTCTGTGCACGGACAAGTCAGTTTCGGGGAAATAGCGTTGTTTCCGAGTTGAAATGTATGTATCGTGGCTCTGGGGCGAATTTATAAATATCTATATTCGGTAGATATATATTAAATTACGTTCGGATTTGGAGAAGAGGCAATTGCGTTCCTAAAGGACGTCCCATACCGCAATTTTTTTCTATCTACGGTAAAGCTAACAGCCAAAATGTATTGATAGCCATATTTGTTGAAGGAACTTGAAAAAATAAAAAAAAGCACTGGCGTGAAGTCAGCAATCTTTGGCGCGCGTGTTCACGGTGGCTAATTTGAATTGAGTTATGAGTACTTCAAGCTCAGTGAATTGAGCGAGCCGGAGATCTACCCAAGGGTTAGTGGGCACCATTCACGGTCGGTTAAAAAATTAACAGTGCTGTATCTAAGCTTCCGTAAGGATAGAGTTACACTGTTGAAAAAGAACACAACTGACTCCCCTTAGTCGCACAAGCTCCTGAGGGATCTCCTTGGGAAAGACTTGGCAGGGTCAGTATAATCATAATCATGTATATAGCACGCGCGCCAAATGCAGATTGACTTAACTGAGAGAAAAAGTGTAAAAAAGCATTGAAGTGGGGTCAATCTGCTTTGGCGCGCATGCTATATATATGATTATGATTATACTGACCCTGCCAAGTCTTTCCCAAGGAGATCCTTCAGAATCTTCTAGGAGCTTGTGCGACTAAGGAGATTCAGTTGTGTTCTTTTTCAACAGTGTTACTCTATCCTTACGGAAGCTTAGATACAGCACTGTTAATTTTTGAACCGACAGTGAATGGTGTCCACTATCCCTTGGGTAGATCTTCGGCTCGCTCAATTCACTGAGCTTGAAGTACTCATCACTCAATTCAAATTAGCCACTGTGAACACGCGCGCCAAAGAGTACTGACTCCACTTTAGTGCTTTTTTTATTTTTATGACTATTTCTGGAACCGATCACTCGATCTATCTGAAATTGTATATCAAATTGTAGAATCATGACTTTTGTATGCCTGCGTAGTTTTGTACTGACCGGATGGCAAAAAAATTTAAATTTTGTTTCCACGATAACTTGAAAAATACTGATCTGATTGAATTGAAACTCAGTAGTTAGATGCAAAAGACCAAAGCAAACACTTTTGCAAAATTTCGCGAGAATCACTTGGCATAAAAAATTTAAAAAGTTACTACTATTTTGAGGAATATTTTGCTTGAAATTCCGATACCTAAATTTGAGCGCGTGATCCGCAAGGAACAGCGTGCTATCGTTTCGTCACAATGTCTGAATTTTTCTAATTTTTTTGCGAAAACGGCACAAACGATTGGGTTTGTGATGAAGAATTCGAGGTCGAATTCAATTCTGTCCGTCCGTCCGGCCGTTAGCACGATAACTCTTGAAAGAAAGGAGTTAGAGGATTGAAATTTGCTGGGTAGGTTTGGAGCGTAAATATCTCGGACGAGTTCGTTAACGGGCGAAATACACCAAGCGGTTTCGGAGTTAAGGCCAGTTTTAGTAAAAGAGTTTTTTTTATCAATATTTCCGGAACCGATCACTCGATCTATCTGAAAATTGTAGAATCATGACCTCTATATGCCTGCAAAGTTTTGTACTGACCGGATGGCCAAAAAGTGGAAAATTTTTTTTTCTAAAATTTTTAAACTTTGTTTCTACGATAACTCGAAAAATAGTGATCTTATCGAATTGAAACTCTGTAGTTCGATGCAAAAGACCAAAGCAAATACTTTTGCAAAAATTCGTGAGCATCACTTGACATGAAAAAATTCAAAAAATTATTACTAATTTGCAGAATATTTTGCTTGAAATTCCGAAACCGATTTTTGCGCCTATGTTCTGGGGAACATCGCGTTATCATTTTGCCCAAATGTGAAATTTAATTCTGTGGTACCGTTCGGCCGTTGCCACGATAACTTGAGAACGGAAAGAGCTAGCAACTTAAAATTTTCAGGGTAGGTGGCGCATCCCAATACGACGGACAAGTTCGTTAATGGGTATAATCGGCCCAATGGTTTCCGAGTAATAATTTTGTTTTCAACCAAAATAAATCCGATCGAATTTAAACTTGGTGAATAGTTGTAGAATATAAACCTAAGCACGTTTGTGAAATTTTGTGAGAATCGTCTCACTAGAAAATTTTAAAAAAATTATTAAAAAATATTATTTATGACACGATAACCTAAGAACAGAAGGAGATAGCGGCTTGAAATTTTCAGGTTAGGTTGTGCATCTGAATGCGACATTTGAATTTGTCTATAGGTATAATCAGCCAAACGGTTTTGGAATTAAACCCATCTGAAATTTGGTTGTTATTTCCTCAATAACTCGAAAAATACGAAACCAATATGATTCAAACATGGTTATTAGTTGTAGAATGCCAACGCGAAAATGCTTGCGGAATTTCGTAAGGATGGTATAACTAGAAAATTAAAAAAAAATTATTGAAAATAATTGAAAAAAATTCTATATATCATAAACTATTCGTCCGGCATTGCTGAAATTTTGGAAGAGCCTTCAGAACCTAACTCTACTGCAGAGTTCCAAGTTTGAACACCATCGGATCCATATTGTTGGAGAACCGAGCAGCCTTTTGTGAGTTCGGTAGCTGGATGCGAATCGTCCTATTATGTTGTCTATGGTCGTATTTTTGCGAGAACCTACAAAAACATGAATGTCATGAAGACATATTTTTGCGCGTATGTTCTTGAGAAAATCGTGTTATTTCATCACAAATCTATGGGAGGTGATAGCCCTACATTAGCGGTCAGACCTGGTTTTGAAAGAGATCCTCCTTAGGAGGAGGCAACTAAATATTGAACAGATTTCTATGAACAAGAGTGAATATCTTTGGGAAATAGAGAAGGCGATTCTTCTTCAAGAGATCCATGTGCCTTCAGAGGAGTATATTTGTGAGAGGGGACTTTTGAAAGGTTATGTATTATTTTTAATATGATATCGCTGAAATTTTACTGAAGGCTTCAAACCTTAACTTTAAATTAACCACACTTTCTGATCTTCTAAGGTGAGAGGCTCATTTGTGGATATTGAATCTCGAGATGGCAAGAGACGAATTTTAGGCCAGTTTTTCTATCACTAATGAGAATATATCTTTATGTTGCATCTCATCACCTTTAGATCTATCAATGGGCATTTATTGGTTAAGAATAAGTAATTGAATATTACTGGAATTCAATTTAATTTCATTCAATATGTTAGTAACTAAACTTATAATTTTCTTTACTTTGATTATTTAAATATGACATTAATTCCAGTAATATTTTTCAAGAATAATTAGGTATGTATTCTTCTCCTAAAGAAGAATTGAAGGTAGACAATAATGTGTAAATTTTTTCATCATTGCCTTCTATCCAGACTTCACGAAAAAAAAAATTGGTTCAAGCACTGACGTGAAGTCAGGAGCTTTTGCGCGTATGTTCTATTGTCCATTCTCCTGTATTGGACCATTTTAATCGAATTTACCATGGTGAATTCTATTGTCTATTCTCCTGTATTGGACAGCCTCAATCGAATTCGCCAATTCGATTAAGAGTTTCCAATACAGGAGAACAGACAATGGAATTCACCATGGTAAATTCGATTAACAGTGTTCAATATAGGAGAATGGACAATAGAACATACGCGCAAAAGCTCCTGACTTCACGAAAAAAAATTGGTTCAAGCACTGACGTGAAGTCAGGAGCTTTTACGCGTATATTATATTGTCCCTTGTCCTGTATTGAACACTCTTAATCGAATTTACCATGTGAATTCTATTGTCTGTTCTCCTCTATTTTACACTCTTAATCGAATTTACCATGGTGAATTCGATTAAGGCTGTCCAATACAGGAGAATAGACAATAGAATTCACCATGGTAAATTCGATTAAAAGAGTCCAATACAGGAGAATGGACAATAGAACTTACCCGCAAAAGCTCCTGACTTCACGTCAGTGCTTGAACCAATTTTTTAGAAGTTCATGCTGCCCCTTTCAAGCTTTTTTCGTTATGCCCATGCGCAGATGAGAAGTGTTTTAACTGGTGGAGTTTTCGTGAAAGGATTGAGGTTTTGGGGTGCCGGATGCTATTCCTCCATGGAATCCCCTGGTAGGGGTCCGCGCATGCGTGGTTTCAAGATGCGATATATCCTGAACACTGGTGTTGGAGAATCGGATTTTTTTGTAAGGTGTGTGATTTTGAGACGATTTTCAGCCGCATGCGTGGATTGAAGGTGCGATATCTCCTGAACCAATGGTTTCGAAGAATCACAGTTTTGTATGAGGTGTGTGATTTTGAGAGGACTTTCCGCCAAGACTGCGCATGCGCAGAAGAGACTCTTTTTGGGTTGTATTGCTTATGTTGGGTGCGGTTTACATCTAGCGGTCATGGATTCTGTGCTAACCAATATTGTGAGGTTTGAAAGATAATTCAAGGCAATTCTGTGAAAGGACAAGTCAGTGTCAAGGAAATAGCGTTGTTTTCGAGTTGAAACGTTTGTATCCTGGCCCTGGGGCCAATTTATAAATAACTATATTTGGAAGATCTTTTTGCGCGTATGTTCTGGGGAACATCGTTCTATCATTTTGCCCAAATTTCTGTAATTTTCGAATTTTTCGCCGAAAATGGTCCCAAACGATTGGGTTCGACTCCCTGATCAAGAAATCGACGTCAAATTCGACTCTGTCTGGCCGGCCGGCCGTCCGTTCCCACGATAACTTTAGAACGGAAAGTAATAGCGACTCGAAATTTTCAGGGTAGGTGGCGCATCCCAATACGACGGATGGCAAGTTCGTTTATGGGCATAATCGGCCCAACAGTTTCCGAGTGGTAATTCTGTTTTAAACAAATACAAAGCCGATCGGATTGAAACTTCATGAGTAGTTCTAGAATACAAACCTAAGGACTTCCGCAAAATTTTGTGAGAATCGTATTGCTAGAAATTATAAAACAAATTATTAAAAAATATTATTTATGTCAAGATAACCTGAGAACGGAAACAAATAGTGGCTTGAAATTTTCAGATTAGGTTGTGCATCTGAATACGACATTTGAATTTGTCTACAGGTATAATCGGCCAAACGGTTTTGGAGTTGTACCCATCTGAAATTTGTTTGTTATTTCCTCAATAACTCGAAAAATACATAACCGATATAATTCGAACATGGTTATTAGTTGTAGTATTCCAACGCGAAAATTCTTGCGAAATTTCGTGAGGATCGCATCTCTAGAAAATGAAAAAAAAATAATGGAAAAAATGCTATATATCAGATACTATTCGTTCGACATCGCTGACATTTTGCAAGAGCATTCAGAAACTAAATCTACTGCCAAGTTCCAAATTTGAACACGATCGGATCCATATTGTTGGAGATCCGAACAGCCTTGTGTGATTTCAGTAGCTTGATGGGAATCGCAAACATTTTTCGAGAAACTTCAAAACCATGAATGTCATGCTGACATATTGAACTAATCAATTTTCGTGCCGATTTTTTTATCACAAATCTATGGGAGATGATAGCCCTATATTAGGGACCTGTAGCGCTCTTCGATCATCTGAAGTTCTGAATAATCATAGTTTGGATTGGTCAGACCTGGTTTCGGAGCTACAACATTTTCCTTATTGAAATCAAATATTAAAAAAAAGTGAAAATCTTTGAACACTAGCGGAGGCGATTCTTCTTCAAGAGATCCATGGGGCTACAGAGCCGCATAGATATTTGTGAGAGGGGACTTTTGAAAGGTTATGTATTATTTTTTGAATTTGTTCGTTTTCCTCTTACGGTCTTTTCATTTTTGTCCTGGGGAACATTACGTTATCATTTTGCCCAAATGTCTGTAATTTTCGAATTTTTCCCCGAAAATGGTCTCTAACGATTTGGTTCGACCCCCTGATGAAGAATTTGATTCTGTCCGGCCGGCCGGCCTGCCGACCTTTGCCACGATATTCTGAAAACGGAAAGGGTTAGCGACTTGAAATTTTCAGGATAGGTGGCGCATCCCAATACGACGGGCAAGTTCGCTAATGGGCATAATCGGCCCAATGGTTTTCGAGTAATAATTTTACTTTCTACCAATTCAAATCCGATCGAATTGATACATTGTGATTAGTTGTAGAAAACAAACCTAAGGACGTTTGTGAATTTTTATGAGAATCGTATCACTAGAAAATTGAAAAGAAATTATTGATTAAAAATTGGTGGAATAGAATTCACCCTGGTAGATTCGATTAAGAGTGTTCAATACAGGAGAATTGACACTAGAACATACGCGCAAAAGCTCCTGAATTCACGAAAAAAAAATTGGTTCAAGCACTGACGTGAAGTCAGAAGCTCTTACGCGTATGTTTTTTTGTCCATTCTCCTGTATTGGACACTCTCAATTGAATTCACCATGGTGAATTCTATTGTCTGTTCTCCTATATTCAACACTCTTAATCGAATTTACCTTGGTAAATTCGTTCGAGAAATACTGTAATTTTATTTTTTAATTCGTACTAGTCCTACTCGTTACAAGCAACTAATAATCACATTAATCACAAGTAAAGGAGAAGATATGGGGGATAGCCAAGTATCGAAAAAGTCTGTTACTTGCTCGGATTTCCGGCTATATTTTTTGATCTCGTTGGAACATTTATTACATTATATGTACCTTTTTGGAAAGTTCCTCAACCAAGGAAGTTTTTTCACTCATTTGTGCGTAAAGTTAACTATATTTTTTTCGAGAAATACGCAATTGGTTAATGTAAATTCTACGAGAAAAAAAAAATATGCCACTTCAGACTGTTTATTTCACAGGTTATTCGAATTTTTGGTAAATAATTTTTTCTGGAAATGATCCTGATCTCATCAGTTTTCAGCTTTTTAGGTCAAAACTTTTGCGTATTCTCCGAAAATTATAATTGAGGTGTCATCCGATTCGGAAAGGCATGTAGATAATTTTTGAGAAAATGCTAAAGGTAGCATTCGGATCTCGGCAGTTGTGACCCAGCAGTCGCGGCGCGGCTGCCGCGTCCGCAGTCGCGGCACACCGCTCTTAAGGGATTTGCATGCAACGCTTTCTGATACAAGCGACTCAGCAGCGCTGCTGGGGGGCGTGTCCTGCACGCGTGTCCTGCACGCGACCACGGCATCGCCGCCAAGCCGCTTCGGCAGCAGTATAGTCGCGCTGCTCGCTCTTTACGATAGTCAAAATGGCATTGTTCACCGATGAAAATGACGAGTTTTTAGTCGAATTAATAGCTAAAAATCCGCCACTTTACAATTCCAGACTCACAGCCTATAAGGACAACATTGTCTAACTAAGTACGAATTTAAATTGTGTTTTATTAAGTCTGCAGTACTTCCTGAATTTCTCTTCTTTTAAATTGAAGTGGCGTTTTATGAGGATGTTATAGCTACCTTCATCAACTCTGGATGTACAGGCACGGGCCTAAGTTGGCAAATTTTCAACACAGTTGGAAAAATTTCAAAGCAGTTGGAAAAATTTCAATGCAGTTGGAAAAATTTCGAAGGAGTTGGACAAAATTTCGAAGAAGTTGGAAAAAATTTCGAAGCAGTTGGAAAAGTTGGAAAAATTTCGAAGGAGTTGGACAAAATTTCGAAGGAGTTGGAAAAATTTCGATGGAGTTGAATAGATTTTATTCCTCTTCTCATATGAAAGCAAGAGCAGCATTACTTCATCATCCTCTATCAATCGCAACAATAGTTCCCGTCTTCGTTTATTCAAGTTTTCAGACATAGTTCAGTTTGGAAACGCGCAACTGTTCACATTAAATTCTGCTTGACTACTGCACGGAGCAGTCGGATCGGAATCGCTGCCCAGGCCGCGCTCGCTGATATCCGAAAGCTCGTGGCAGCGCTGCACAGCAGTGGTAATGGGTCGCGGCTGCCTGGTCGCGACTTCCGAAATCCGAATACTACCTTAAGGCCGCTCGCTAAAATTGCAATATATAGTTATAAACAATAAAATGAAAAAAAAATTGGTTCAAGGCCTGTGGACAGGAGCTTTTTGTCGCTCTTGTTCAAACAGACAAATTGAATCTCCGAAAGTATTGGTTTCTCAGAGTTGGGAATTATAACAATGGATTCCTATGATAGAACTGCATCATGAAAGAAATTAAATTTGAAAAAGTATCGTTTAATAAAAAATGATTCAAAAATTGTCTTTTAAAAAAGAAGAGCAATCTACAATGCTTTAATGCTTAAAAAATTGTCATTATATTTATTTATCGAGATTAAATGAGCAATCTGCAATGATATATTCAACCTCGTGGAATGGGTTGTTGCAACTTATACTCGGTGCATAGTTTTCACAACTCTAAATACCTAAGGAAAGTATCATCGAAATGTCTAGAGCATGGCTGGAGACAATCATAGCAAATTGTCCATTTATTCCTGATATTTGAGTAGGTAGAGGATTACGAACAAATTATTTTAATAGTTCAAAATATATTAATCAAACACTATCCTCTTTTCATAATTTAGAATTCAATAGTTCATACCACTAACACATCCTTTTCTGTATTATGAACCTTAACTCAAGAAAAAATGTTTGATACACATTTCAGTATTTTTTTGCTAGCAACATTATGAAAATACTGTATTTAGGAACATGTCTCACTACTTAAGAAAGTAAAAGGTTATATTAACCTCAGTGGTCAACGAACAGTAATTTCTTTTGATTATTCCATTATGTTCTTCTTTCCTATTGTCTTCATAAACTTCATAATTCAAATGATCCAATTCTAAATCTTCTGAAACATCATCCCCAATATTTATACATAAATTATTCAAAATGTAATCAGTCAATATTATTTTCGGTTTCAAAACAGTCTTGTATATATTCACAAATTCAAGAATCGGATACTTGTTTACCAAGAGAAAATATTTTAGAACTATAAATTGACAATCTCTAAAACACAGACAGATTCTGTGTTCACATTCTGTGAATACACAGAACTTACGATGTATTATTGAAATTTTGAAACATCATATCTCCGAAAGTATTAGATTGTTAGAGTTGAAAATGATAACAATGGATTCTTATGATTAAACTGCATCTTAAAAAAACTTGAATTCAAAAGTTGTAAAGTAATTTTTTTTTTCCGTTACTCCGAAACTACTAGACCGATTTTGCCCAATTCGAACTCAGCCGAGATATTTCGCCCTCAAACCTACTCGGAAAATTTCAACTGACTAGCTCATTCCGTTAGTGAGTTATCGTGTTAACGGCCGGAGGGACGGCCGGCCGGCTGGACAGAATCGATTTCGACCACGGATCAGCGAGTCAAACCAAATCGTTCAAGACCATTTTCAGCCTTAAATTCGAAAATTACAGACATTTGGGCAAATTGATAAGCAATCTGTTCCCAGGAACAAGAGCGCCAAAAAGAATCTGAGATAATTCAACTTTGAAAAAAGATTCGAGAAGAGGAGCAAATTTCTTAGAAAAAAAGTCCCAACTCACGGAACTAGGACCAATATTTATAATTTTCCGAGAGGGTTGAAAATACTCCCGAAACGGGTACTCCGGCTTGCGTAAGCCTCGCCCCCTTCGGACCTCCGATAAATAAATATTATTTGAACTTATGAAATATGAAAATAAAAAATTGGTTCAAGCCCTGTGGACAGGAGGTTTTTGGCGCTCTTGTTCAAACAGACAAATTATATCTCCGAAAGTTTTGTTATATATATATATATATATATATTAAAGAAAAAAGGATAATGCGGATGAGTATATTTATATAGAAAAGTATAACGGGTGATTCCGCAAAAGAAGCAGAGAAAACAATTCTGCTGGTACCTGCCGACACGTGTTTCTGCTAGTTGGCTTCTTCAGGACAGGGCAACCAAGAAACCAAAAAAAGGTGAAAAGATAACTGAAAACAGGTGGCACCACATCAGGAGCGAGCAACCAATTTGTGCCTTCAGCTCTAGGACCTCCAATTCGGAGGTAAACTATGGCATCGGCACGGAGGAAGCATAAGCTACCTGTGCGATGCGACCTTAACCCGAGGATATGTATTAAAGAAAAAAGGATAATGCGGATGAGTATATTTATATAGAAAAGTATAACGGGTGATTCCGCAAAAGAAGCAGAGAAAACAATTCTGCTGGTACCTGCCGACACGTGTTTCTGTTTTCAGTTATCTTTTCACCTTTTTTTGGTTTCTTGGTTGCCCTGTCCTGAAGAAGCCAACTAGCAGAAACACGTGTCGGCAGGTACCAGCAGAATTGTTTTCTCTGCTTCTTTTGCGGAATCACCCGTTATACTTTTCTATATAAATATACTCATCCGCATTATCCTTTTTTCTTTAATACATATCCTCGGGTTAAGGTCGCATCGCACAGGTAGCTTATGCTTCCTCCGTGCCGATGCCATAGTTTACCTCCGAATTGGAGGTCCTAGAGCTGAAGGCACAAATTGGTTGCTCGCTCCTGATGTGGTGCCACCTGTTTTCAGTTATCTTTTCACCTTTTTTTGGTTTCTTGGTTGCCCTGTCCTGAAGAAGCCAACTAGCAGAAACACGTGTCGGCAGGTACCAGCAGAATTGTTTTCTCTGCTTCTTTTGCGGAATCACCCGTTATACTTTTCTATATAAATATATATATATATATATGTTCGGATAACAATTAACAATAATAACAGTTCTGTGGGTTTAACGTTTGACATACCTGATCTAAAATGCCAATTGTTCATACAGCTAGTCGATTTCCTTCTTAAATTTTAATCATCAATTAACAAACATTATTTCCACAACATAACAAAGTGTTTAGTTGTTCAAAATTTTACGTTTAAAGTTATTAAACCTCACATTCGGTAAACACCTTGTAAAATATAACCTAACATCTGACTAATATTTTTAATTTGTAGCTGCCCTGAAGAAGGAACACAACTGTTTCGAAAGCTTGGCACATGAATAAAGAGTAAAACTCAAACTTTCATTATTGGTCGATATCCCTTAAAACAATCCAATCTATATATATATATATATATAAGAAAATAGGATAACGCGGATAAGTTTATTAAAATGGAAAAGTATAACGGGTAATTCCGCAAAAGGAGCAGAGATAATCATTCTGCTGGTACCTGCCGACACGTGTTTCTGCTAGTTGGCTTCTTCAGGACAGGGCAACCAAGAAACCAAGAAAAGGTGGAAAGATAACTGAAAAACAGGCAACACCACAACAGGAGCGAGCAACCAATTTGTGCCTTCAGCTCTAGGACCTCCAATTCGGAGGTAAACTATGGCATCGGCACGAAGGAAGCATAAGCCACCTGTGCGATGCGACCCAAACCCGAGGATATGTAATAAGAAAATAGGATAACGCGGATAAGTTTATTAAAATGGAAAAGTATAACGGGTAATTCCGCAAAAGGAGCAGAGATAATCATTCTGCTGGTACCTGCCGACACGTGTTTCTGCTAGTTGGCTTCTTCAGGACAGGGCAACCAAGAAACCAAGAAAAGGTGGAAAGATAACTGAAAAACAGGCGACACCACAACAGGAGCGAGCAACCAATTTGTGCCTTCAGCTCTAGGACCTCCAATTCGGAGGTAAACTATGGCATCGGCACGAAGGAAGCATAAGCCACCTGTGCGATGCGACCCAAACCCGAGGATATGTAATAAGAAAATAGGATAACGCGGATAAGTTTATTAAAATGGAAAAGTATAACGGGTAATTCCGCAAAAGGAGCAGAGATAATCATTCTGCTGGTACCTGCCGACACGTGTTTCTGCTAGTTGGCTTCTTCAGGACAGGGCAACCAAGATACCAAGAAAAGGTGGAAAGATAACTGAAAAACAGGCGACACCACAACAGGAGCGAGCAACCAATTTGTGCCTTCAGCTCTAGGACCTCCAATTCGGAGGTAAACTATGGCATCGGCACGAAGGAAGCATAAGCCACCTGTGCGATGCGACCCAAACCCGAGGATATGTAATAAGAAAATAGGATAACGCGGATAAGTTTATTAAAATGGAAAAGTATAACGGGTAATTTTTGCGGAATTACCCGTTATACTTTTCCATTTTAATAAACTTATCCGCGTTATCCTATTTTCTTATTACATATCCTCGGGTTTGGGTCGCATCGCACAGGTGGCTTATGCTTCCTTCGTGCCGATGCCATAGTTTACCTCCGAATTGGAGGTCCTAGAGCTGAAGGCACAAATTGGTTGCTCGCTCCTGTTGTGGTGTCGCCTGTTTTTCAGTTATCTTTCCACCTTTTCTTGGTTTCTTGGTTGCCCTGTCCTGAAGAAGCCAACTAGCAGAAACACGTGTCGGCAGGTACCAGCAGAATGATTATCTCTGCTCCTTTTGCGGAATTACCCGTTATACTTTTCCATTTTAATAAACTTATCCGCGTTATCCTATTTTCTTATTACATATCCTCGGGTTTGGGTCGCATCGCACAGGTGGCTTATGCTTCCTTCGTGCCGATGCCATAGTTTACCTCCGAATTGGAGGTCCTAGAGCTGAAGGCACAAATTGGTTGCTCGCTCCTGTTGTGGTGTCGCCTGTTTTTCAGTTATCTTTCCACCTTTTCTTGGTTTCTTGGTTGCCCTGTCCTGAAGAAGCCAACTAGCAGAAACACGTGTCGGCAGGTACCAGCAGAATGATTATCTCTGCTCCTTTTGCGGAATTACCCGTTATACTTTTCCATTTTAATAAACTTATCCGCGTTATCCTATTTTCTTATTACATATCCTCGGGTTTGGGTCGCATCGCACAGGTGGCTTATGCTTCCTTCGTGCCGATGCCATAGTTTACCTCCGAATTGGAGGTCCTAGAGCTGAAGGCACAAATTGGTTGCTCGCTCCTGTTGTGGTGTCGCCTGTTTTTCAGTTATCTTTCCACCTTTTCTTGGTTTCTTGGTTGCCCTGTCCTGAAGAAGCCAACTAGCAGAAACACGTGTCGGCAGGTACCAGCAGAATGATTATCTCTGCTCCTTTTGCGGAATTACCCGTTATACTTTTCCATTATATATATATATATATATACAGGGTGTCCCAGAAATCAACGATAAGCCGGTAACGGGCGATAGGCCAAGTCATAACAGTTATCAGAAAAATATAAAAAAAAATCTTTGTCATGTACTTTTCAAATTATAGGCATTAGAAAAAAAAAGGAAAAACCGACATCCTGTGATGATCTTTCAAGTCCTGGGTCTACAAATATTAATTTTTCGTCAGTCTTTTTTCTGTAATTTAATCATGAATAACCCTTCTGTATATTACAGTTTAAAATTGAAACATAGCTGCCTCAGTTTTAAATAAAATTCTGGATGGTTGCCCATCATTAAATTCAAAATAACTACATCATTCAACTTTAACCGACTGTACTGTGAAAAAAATGTACTACACTATTTTGGCAAGTAACATCAAAAGATGGCGCATTTAGTCTGGATTCCAAAATGGTATGATACTTGCTAGATTACTTCTTAGTTGAGGAAAATAGTAATGTTTTTTAAATGGAACCGGATTTCAGGCCAATTCTTCTTAATTATTGGAAATGGAGTCTAGGCATCTTTAAGTCCACAATTTACAAGTAAAGTTTGATTTAAACGGTAGACGGAGAGTGACGTTATTTTGCCTAGTAAGAGTGAGACAGATGGTGACGCTAAGTGTGAGCGAGAAAGATAGAGACGCTACTTTATGCGAGAGTGAGACGAAATAAAAGGTGCAAGTTTGAAATAAAATTTAGACATTGGATTTTTTCAGTTGACTTTAATTTAATTAGATTTACAAGAAATTACAGCAAATGTTCAAGTTGTTGGCCTTCAGCTGCAATGCAAGCTCTACATCTTCTTTAAAATGATCGCGTAATAAGACCGGTGTAACTTCTTGAGTTATTGGTCCATTTGAGCTGCCGGAGAACTTAAATGCCCACGTTTATTTGGACTTCTTACAGAACCAATTACCAGATTTATTGGAAGAAGTACCACTGAACATGTACGGCAGCATTATGTGGTACCAACAAGATGGCTGGCCAGAGCATTATGCTCGCACAGTACGAGAGTTGCTCGACCTAAGAATACCCCGATAGGTGGATTGGGCGGGGTGGTATAATTTCGTGGCCTGCCTGTTCACCCGATTTACACCCCCATAGATTTCTTTCACTGGGAAACGATAAAGGAAAAAGTGTGATTTAAGCCCATTCAAGATTTAGCCGAGCTGCGCCAAAGAATTACAGAAGCCGCTGAATACATTAAGTCAAGAAGCTACACCCGTCTTATTACGCGATCATTTTTAAGAAGATGTAGAGCTTGCATTGCAGCTGAAGGCCAACAATTTGAACATTTGCTGTAATTTCTTGTAAATCTAATTAAATTAAAGTCAACTGAAAAAATCCAATGTCTGAATTTTATTTCAAACTTGCACCTTTTATTTTGTCTCACTCTCGCATAAAAGTTGCGTCACTATCTATCTGGCTCACACTTAGCGTCACCATCTGTCTCACTCTTACTAGGCAAAATAACGTCACTCTCCGTCTACCGTTTAAATCAAACTTTACTTGTAAATTGTGGACTTTAAAGATGCCTAGGCTCCATTTCCAATAATTAAACAGAATTGGCCTGAAATCCGGTTCCATTTAAAAAACATTATTATTTTCTTCAAATGGTATTAGTGGGACTGGGATCAATATTGTTAAAGAAAAACTATGGTTTCTTTGCCAACGTTTCGAATTTTAATAAATTCATCATCAGGGCTCTGTAACAATGGGTACTACATTAATAGCTTTGAATATAACTAAAATGAGACACGAGAACGCCAACAACAATATTGGAACATTTTCAGTGAATTAAAATAGTAATAAAAATCTTGATTTAAAATTTAAAAAAGAAAAGAAAAATATAGACTTACCAAAAATCAGTCTCTCCGAGTAAAACTATTACGATATAACATGAAAACAGACATTTTAGATACATGTTTACAGGACAAGAACTCAACATCGAGCACGAGACAAACGAGTACTGAGATAAAATCATAAATTGACCGTGAATCCGTATGGTTCTTGTACATATTGATAGAAAAACGGTGGTAATTGAAAACAACGTATACTGACACGAATTATTTCGATAACCGATCTATCAGGTTAAAGTAGGCTGTATTCAACCCCTCTATATCTCTTCTGGTATTAACACTGTCTTGCTGAAAAATGTTTATCATTTCACTGAAAAGTCTTTTAGACAGAGAAGATTTCCGATCAAGAATGATGGGCTTTCCAAAATCAAAAGTATGACCATTCTCTCTAGTATGTTCAACTAAGGCTGTGGGATTTTTGACATTCAACTTTTTTGTGTCTCTATCATGTTCTAAGATTCGTTTTTTTAAATATCTTCCTGTTTGACCAACATAGCATTTAGTGCAGTTGTTGCAATTAATTTTGTAGACTACGTTCGATTGTAGGTCAGTGGGAGTTTTTTCTTTTTGACGTGAAAAAAACCTTAGTCCAATAGTGTTATTGTTAGAAAATGCAATTTTTGATTGTTCTTCATTTAAAATCGCTGCAAGTCTTTCAGAAAGATTACTCACATATGGTATTTTGTTATATTTTATTATTGGATTGTTGATCCTGTTTGATTGTTTGTCATCTTTAAGAATTTTATTGGTCAATGATGGTGGGTAATTGTTTTTGAAAAGAAATTTTTTAATTTGTTCAATATTTTTATGGTGATATTCGGGATTAGAGATTTTGAGAGCTCTACTTTTCAGATTTCTTATGATATTGATTTTTTGTTGAAAATTATGTTCTGAGTGATAATTGAGAAATCTCTCGGAAAAAGTTGGTTTATGATACCAATCCACTTTCAAGACGTTGTTCGCAGTTTTAATGACGGTTGTGTCTAAGAAGGCTAAAGTTTGGTTTTGTTCTTCTTCTAAAGTAAATTTAAGTTTTGGATGAAAACTGTGGAATACATCAAGAATTTCAGATTTACTGTCTATAGGAATTGCTGTGAAAATGTCGTCCACATACCTTTTGAAGAAGGGGACCGAAAAGGATAGTTTGTTTAGGCATTGTTTTTGTAGCTGTGACATAACGAGATCGGCGCAAATTGGGGACATACAGTTCCCCATACCTAAGCCATATACCTGTTTGTAGAAAACTCCATTGTAATTAAAATAGCTGGAATCAATACAAAATTCAAAAGTTCTGATGAAAGTGTCCAAGGGCAATGTTGTAAATTCCGAAATTTTACTCCAACGCTCTTTAATTATTGTTATCGTGAGGTCAACTGGAATATTGGTAAAGAGAGATATAACATCTAGAGAGATGAGGACGAAATTATCTGGAATTATTTTGTCACGAATAAAATTGGAAAATTCGAAAGAATCATTGACATGGTACCCATCTTTCTCAAAACCTCGCTTTAATATCTCACTAACCCATTTTGAAAGCTTGTAAATTGGGGAACCCACAAAACTAACAATCGGTCTCAAAGGAACATCGTTTTTGTGAACTTTAGGTAAAAAATACATTTTGGGGAACACACCATTTTCAGTTGTGAGGTATTTCGCACATTTTTTATCTATAAATCCGTTATCTAAAAGTTCTTTCACCAACTTAATGTTTCGGTTCTGTATTTTGATGGTAGGGTCTTTGTTTAACACTTGATAAGTATTATTATCACTCAGCATTCCAACAGCTTTTTCAGTGAAATCTTCCCTGTCAAGGGCAACGGTAATATTGCCCTTATCCGCCTTCGTTATTATTAGTTCCGGGTTTTGTTTGAGAAAAATCTGAGTTGCCTTTATGTCATCAAAAACTTTTTTATGTATTTTTTTGTTGTTTTTGAGTTGATTAGAATTGCTGAAATTTGTTAAAGTGTTGACAACTTTGTTTCTTTTTTCGATTTTTTCCTCATTATTTTTTAAATTATTTATGATGTGTTCTACGTCAATTAAAATGTCTTTTAGTGGAAAATTTTTTTCATTATAAGGTAAATTAAACTTTTCTCCCATACTCAGTAATTCTTGAACATTTTGAGGTATAACGTGGGTAGATTTATTAATGAACCAATTGTTATCTGCTGTTATAGGAACGGGATTGTGTTGTTTTCCTATCAAAAGTTTTATTTTTATGACATGAGATTTTTTTGTTCTAGCGAAAATGGTATTATATAATTTTTTTTGGTTTGATTCAAAATTCTGAAATATGATTAGTGGAATGAATTGAGAAACATATTCTTTTGTCCTGATTAAGTCAGATTCCATCTTCTTAACTCTCCAATGTGAGAAACTGATTTCTGTATTTAAAACTTGTTTTTGAAAATGTAACAAAATGTTGTGGCATTTATTCACAAAAGGAGATTTTTCAACTAATAAGTATTGGAGACATCTAGATGTTGCTAAAATATGTTTTGGTAAAACATTTTTTTGTTTGCATTGTAAAAGAAATTTTGAGTGATTGTGTTGTTTGGCTAGTTTTGATGTCAGGTTTGTCCATTCCTTAAGGCTAATGTATGCTTCGTTGCCGAAAGAGTTCTCGATTTCATTAATGCAAACAATGCAATCAATGCAAACAAAAAAATGTTTTACCAAAACATATTTTAGCAACATCTAGATGTCTCCAATACTTATTAGTTGAAAAATCTCCTTTTGTGAATAAATGCCACAACATTTTGTTACATTTTCAAAAACAAGTTTTAAATACAGAAATCAGTTTCTCACATTGGAGAGTTAAGAAGATGGAATCTGACTTAATCAGGACAAAAGAATATGTTTCTCAATTCATTCCACTAATCATATTTCAGAATTTTGAATCAAACCAAAAAAAATTATATAATACCATTTTCGCTAGAACAAAAAAATCTCATGTCATAAAAATAAAACTTTTGATAGGAAAACAACACAATCCCGTTCCTATAACAGCAGATAACAATTGGTTCATTAATAAATCTACCCACGTTATACCTCAAAATGTTCAAGAATTACTGAGTATGGGAGAAAAGTTTAATTTACCTTATAATGAAAAAAATTTTCCACTAAAAGACATTTTAATTGACGTAGAACACATCATAAATAATTTAAAAAATAATGAGGAAAAAATCGAAAAAAGAAACAAAGTTGTCAACACTTTAACAAATTTCAGCAATTCTAATCAACTCAAAAACAACAAAAAAATACATAAAAAAGTTTTTGATGACATAAAGGCAACTCAGATTTTTCTCAAACAAAACCCGGAACTAATAATAACGAAGGCGGATAAGGGCAATATTACCGTTGCCCTTGACAGGGAAGATTTCACTGAAAAAGCTGTTGGAATGCTGAGTGATAATAATACTTATCAAGTGTTAAACAAAGACCCTACCATCAAAATACAGAACCGAAACATTAAGTTGGTGAAAGAACTTTTAGATAACGGATTTATAGATAAAAAATGTGCGAAATACCTCACAACTGAAAATGGTGTGTTCCCCAAAATGTATTTTTTACCTAAAGTTCACAAAAACGATGTTCCTTTGAGACCGATTGTTAGTTTTGTGGGTTCCCCAATTTACAAGCTTTCAAAATGGGTTAGTGAGATATTAAAGCGAGGTTTTGAGAAAGATGGGTACCATGTCAATGATTCTTTCGAATTTTCCAATTTTATTCGTGACAAAATAATTCCAGATAAGTTCGTCCTCATCTCTCTAGATGTTATATCTCTCTTTACCAATATTCCAGTTGACCTCACGATAACAATAATTAAAGAGCGTTGGAGTAAAATTTCGGAATTTACAACATTGCCCTTGGACACTTTCATCAGAACTTTTGAATTTTGTATTGATTCCAGCTATTTTAATTACAATGGAGTTTTCTACAAACAGGTATATGGCTTAGGTATGGGGAACTGTATGTCCCCAATTTGCGCCGATCTCGTTATGTCACAGCTACAAAAACAATGCCTAAACAAACTATCCTTTTCGGTCCCCTTCTTCAAAAGGTATGTGGACGACATTTTCACAGCAATTCCTATAGACAGTAAATCTGAAATTCTTGATGTATTCCACAGTTTTCATCCAAAACTTAAATTTACTTTAGAAGAAGAACAAAACCAAACTTTAGCCTTCTTAGACACAACCGTCATTAAAACTGCGAACAACGTCTTGAAAGTGGATTGGTATCATAAACCAACTTTTTCCGAGAGATTTCTCAATTATCACTCAGAACATAATTTTCAACAAAAAATCAATATCATAAGAAATCTGAAAAGTAGAGCTCTCAAAATCTCTAATCCCGAATATCACCATAAAAATATTGAACAAATTAAAAAATTTCTTTTCAAAAACAATTACCCACCATCATTGACCAATAAAATTCTTAAAGATGACAAACAATCAAACAGGATCAACAATCCAATAATAAAATATAACAAAATACCATATGTGAGTAATCTTTCTGAAAGACTTGCAGCGATTTTAAATGAAGAACAATCAAAAATTGCATTTTCTAACAATAACACTATTGGACTAAGGTTTTTTTCACGTCAAAAAGAAAAAACTCCCACTGACCTACAATCGAACGTAGTCTACAAAATTAATTGCAACAACTGCACTAAATGCTATGTTGGTCAAACAGGAAGATATTTAAAAAAACGAATCTTAGAACATGATAGAGACACAAAAAAGTTGAATGTCAAAAATCCCACAGCCTTAGTTGAACATACTAGAGAGAATGGTCATACTTTTGATTTTGGAAAGCCCATCATTCTTGATCGGAAATCTTCTCTGTCTAAAAGACTTTTCAGTGAAATGATAAACATTTTTCAGCAAGACAGTGTTAATACCAGAAGAGATATAGAGGGGTTGAATACAGCCTACTTTAACCTGATAGGTCGGTTATCGAAATAATTCGTGTCGGTATACGTTGTTTTCAATTACCACCGTTTTTCTATCAATATGTACAAGAACCATACGGATTCACGGTCAATTTATGATTTTATCTCAGTACTCGTTTGTCTCGTGCTCGATGTTGAGTTCTTGTCCTGTAAACATGTATCTAAAATGTCTGTTTTCATGTTATATCGTAATAGTTTTACTCGGAGAGACTGATTTTTGGTAAGTCTATATTTTTCTTTTCTTTTTTAAATTTTAAATCAAGATTTTTATTACTATTTTAATTCACTGAAAATGTTCCAATATTGTTGTTGGCGTTCTCGTGTCTCATTTTAGTTATATTCAAAGCTATTAATGTAGTACCCATTGTTACAGAGCCCTGATGATGAATTTATTAAAATTCGAAACGTTGGCAAAGAAACCATAGTTTTTCTTTAACAATATTGATCCCAGTCCCACTAATACCATTTGAAGAATATAGTTTTTTGGATCACCAAACTACCATAAAGGATTATTATTTTCCTCAACTAAGAAGTAATCTAGCAAGTATCATACCATTTTGGAATCCAGACTAAATGCGCCATCTTTTGATGGTACTTGCGAAAATAGTGTAGTACATTTTTTTCACAGTACAGTCGGTTAAAGTTGGATGATGTAATTATTTTGAATTTAACGATGTGCAAAAATCCAACATTTTATTCAAAACTGAGGCAGTTATGTTTTAATTTTAAACTGTAATTTACAGAAGGATTATTCATGATTACATTACAGAAAAAAGACTGACGAAAAATTAATATTTGTAGACACAGGACTTGAAAGATCATCACAGGATGTCAGTTTTTCCTTTTTTTTTCTAATACCTATAATTTGAAAAGTATATGACAAAGATTTTTTTTTATATTTTTCTGATAACTGTTATGACTTGGCCTATCGCCCGTTACCGGCTTATCGTTGATTTCTGGGACACCCTGCATATATATATATATATATAAATGGAAAAGTATAACGGGTAATTCCGCAAAAGGAGCAGAGATAATCATTCTGCTGGTACCTGCCCACACGTGTTTCTGCTAGTTGGCTTCTTCAGGACAGGGCAACCAAGAAACCAAGAAAAGGTGGAATAATAAACTTATCCGCGTTATCCTATTTTCTTATTATATATATATATATATATATATATATATATATATATATATATTCTTTTGAACTTGAGCATTACAATTAATTTTTCATCTAACAATAAAGCATGTGTATGAAAAAAGTGTTGGCAGAGGTTAGTGTAACGGGGTACCATATAATTTGATATATGATACTAGAGCTTAGGGAAAAAACCTCAGCAAAAAAACCCTATCTCCCCGTTAGTGTTGTGATTTATGAAAATTGAAATTGTTAACAAAATATGCTGAAATATTAAATATTGAAGGGCATCTTTTTCATTATCGCTTCTTCCTTCAACAATCACAGAAGTTTCTCCAAGGTACCCGAAACCCAATCTGGAAAAGGAAAAGGCAAAGGGAGAAAACGAACAAATTAAAAATGGAATATTCTATATTTTATTAAATAGATTTAAAACTCGCTACCCATTCTAAAAAAGATTCAGAAACATTATGAATAGCCCTAAAACCATCTTTGAATCTATATATGCGACAATTATTAACTAAATGATCTATGGTTTCCTCTGCTTCCCCGCATTCACAACTAGGGCTCTCAACTGAGTTCCACCTGAAAAGCATGCTGTTGCAACGACCATGACCGGTTCTTAGACGATTCAGAATAGACCATATTCTCCTTGGAAGATCAAAACCCGGAACTCTATTTGAAGGATCAGAAATTAAATCTTTGTTGAATAAATTGCAAGAAATCCATTCAGACCGCCAAACTTCCTTGTCACTTTTATTCGAATTAAGAAAACAGTTGGACCATAAAGGGTTTCGTGACTTCAATCTGGGAATCTTATTGTCTGGAATGTAGGAGATAATTGGAAATGAATTCGGAAAAGAATGAAATTTATTCCAAGAATTTGAAACAGCAGTCTGCCTGCGAATGTGGGGCGGGACAATGTTTGAAAGAACTGGCAACCAATGAATAGGTGTAGATCTAATAGTTCCAGTGATGATTCGCATAGATGAATTCAACGGTGCATCAATTTTTTGAGTATGAGCACTATTAAACCAGACGGGGCAACAATATTCAGCGGCAGAAAAAACCAAGGCTAAGGCAGCCGTTCGAAGAGTAGCTGCATCAGCACCCCATGAAGTACCAGCTAATTTCTGCAGAATATTATTTCTCGTTTTCAACTTCAGACGCAAATCATCCAAATGAGCTTTGAAATTCAAAGATGAATCTAGTTTCACTCCTAGATATTTAGGATAAAAATTATGTCTCAAGAAAGAATCACCGAAAGACACACTCAATGTTCTATATTTTCTTTATGAAAGAAATTAAATTAAAAAAAAATTATCTTATAAATAACTAGAACAAGAGGTGTACCAGAAATAATTTTGACATTGATCTCTCATAGGAAAATAAGCTGACATGTAAGAACCCAGATCATATAATAATTCATAGATAAAATAATTAAGTACAGCATTCTATGAAAACATAAAAAGTACAGTACATTGTTGAAATTTCGAAAAAGCATATCTCTGAAAGTATTAGCTTGTTAGAGTTGAAAATTATATCAAAGGATTTTTATGGTGAAACTGCATCTTAAAAGGAATTAAATTTGAAATTTGTGTTGTAAAAAAAAAATTTGTTTTTTCGTTTCTCCGAAACCATCAGCCCAATTTTGCCCATTAACGAACTGAACCGAGATAATTATCTCTCAAACCTACTCTAAAAATTTCAACTGCCTAGCTCATTCTGTTCGAGATTTATAGAAGAAAATAATAGCGAAATTTAATAATATTTTTTTTTCATACCTTATTGCAACCCGATCAAACCAAAACTTCGCATGCATATAGGAGTCATTATTCTACAATTTGATGCTAAATTTCAGATAGATCGAGTGATCGGCTTCGGAAATATTAATAAAAAATGTTTTACTAAAAAGGGCCATAACTCCGAAACCGCTTGGTGGATTTCGCCCGTTAACGAACTCTTCCGAGATTTTCACGCTACAAACCTACTCTGCAAATTTCAATCCTCTAACTCCTTTCGTTCGAGAGTTATCGTGCCTACGGCCGGCCGGACCTGCCAGACAGAATTGATTTCGACCACGGATTCTTGATCGGTGAGTCGAACCAAATCGTTTAAGACCATTTTCAACCAAAAATTCGAAAATTACAGACATTTGGGCAAATTGATAAGCACTCTGTTCCGAGGAACAAAATATATTATATTAATAATTATTATCTCCTACTGTTCAAAAATTGTTATAAACCAATGCGTTATTTATGGTATAATTTGAAATTTCCTTTGAAACATAATCTAAGCTTTATATTTTATCTTTTAGGTAAATTGTTAATAACAAAACGAAAACTTTTCTAATTTTCCAACGGGAATCTATTCCAAGACTTTTGAAAAATAGCTCCACGAAAGGAAAACATTCTCAGATTAATAGTTTATCAATTATCGCACTTGCATGATCGAGCTAAAAAAAAATGTTATTTAACTAATTCCATATATACAAATTTGTATTTTTTCCTAAGTAACCTAGAAAAGCGAGGTTTCAATTTGATTTTGCCTGAAACTCAAATCGAAGGACCTTTTGTCCCTTAAAATTACTATCGAGATGATGGAGAAGTATCCATTTTTGCTTATCTACATTTTCATTCACGTACAATAAGTCTAACTATATCAAATCGATACAAGTTGAGGAGGTTTCTTCGACCCCGGACATTTTCCTTGCTAATTAATAGTTGGTTCGAGAAACGTCAAAATCGACTGAGAGAGACGGGGTATGAAAACGGCCGTTGTAGGCATTTTTAGGGCCTGAAAGTTGACGAAAAGCGAAGATAATGGTAAGAAACCGTCAAATAAACCCCCATGTGGCGATTTTATATCGAAAAGTGAAAATTAAGAATATAATTTCTCTGGTAATTATCGACGTTATATTCTATTAGCGTAGATCGACTAGTAGCCAGCAGTCCATATTTTGGGATTCAGATGAGCCAGCAGATCTACCTAGCAATAGATCCACATTTTTCTGGTAGATCTACATTTTTACGGTAGATCTACATTTTTCCGGTAGATCTTCATTTTTTTAGGTAGATCTACATTTTTCCGGTAGGTCTACATTTTTCCGTTACATCTGCATTTTTCCAGTAGATCTACATTTTTTTGGTAGATCAATATAATCGGTAGATAAATTGAATCGGTAGGTCAATTGAACCCGTAGTTCAATGCCATCTAACGGGTCCTGTTGTGATTCTGAGAATCAATCACACACGAAAGTCCCATCGAAATATGTCAGGAGTTTTTGAGTTGCTGAAAACCGAATATAGCGCTTCCTTCCGAATCGTATTGTGAACCTAAGGCCTTCCGAAACACAATCACAAAGATTCATCAAAATCGGTATAGCCATTATTGAGTTCCTGTGAACCGATTATAGTGCCACCTACCAGGGAATATTGTGGATCTGCAAATTAGTCAGATACACACACAAAGTTTCATCGAAATCGGTCCAGTCGTTCTTGAGTTGTTATAAACCGAATGTAGCGCCACCTAACGGGTTTCTATTGTGACACTGAGAGCCACTCAAACACGTACACAATGTTTCATCAAAATCGGTCGAAGCATTTCTGAGTTTCTACAGACCGATAGCAGCGCCACCTATCGGGGTATATTGCAGACCTGACTCATACTCAGATACACACACAAAGTTTCATCGAAATCGGTTCAGCCGTTCTTGAGTTTCTATAAACCGAATACAGCGCCACCTACCGGTTACCTATTGTTACACTGAGACACACTCAAACACGCACACAATGTTCTATCAAAATCGGTCGAGCCATTTCTGAGTTCCTATAGAGCATTATCAGCGCCACCTACCGGATGCTATTGTGAAGCAAGGACACACCGAAACACACACACAAAGTTTAATGAAAATCGGTCAAGGCGTTTCGGAGTTGAAATTTTGTTTTAAACACCCCGTATAGCAGCGGTTATCTTTTCGTAGCGGTTTTACAGTGTTGAGAATTCTCTTTACGATACATCTCTAGGGTGACATTTTACTTGAAACACCCTGTATAGTTAATTTTCTGCTTAATATTTGAATATATTGAGTAATTTTAATGCAAAAATCCGTCCGATCGAACGGATATTCATTATAGATTTCGTAACTCAACGAAAAGATCCAAATCCCAAGATACGTTTACCGGAGTACACTCCTTTAAGTTTTGCATCGGGTAAAAATGAAAAAAAAAACTAAGAAAAAGCTATTTCGGACGCTCAGAGATTCGATCCCGCCGCTCCGCGAGGCTCGGGAGGTATAAATCCAAGCCTTAGTTCGCTCGGCCATGGCAGCTTCGTGAATCAGTGCCGATTTTCTGGCATATAAAGATTTTATAGTACTGGGACGATTTCCGTCTTTCGATTTTCACAATATCGTCAATCCTGTCAAGCGATCGATCGAAATCGGTTACTCGTTCATATTTCTCGCGGAATAACACCCTGTATGGAGTATTCTGAAAAATATATTATAAGAATCCATCCAAGGTTCCTATTTGAATAACGCTTTGAGTGTGGCAAAAATCAAATCAATCGCGCAATATTGTGCCGATAGAAAAAGAACACCCTATATAGTAATGGTTTATTTTCAACGATGTAGGTCCCGAAAGCATTTCTTTTATCACAATTGAATACAATAGTACGATTCTTCGTGAAAAGCAGCAAGTTGTGATTGATTGATTAAAAGAAAAACACCCTATATAGAGATTTCTGAAAAATATATTATAAGAATCCATCCAAGGCTCCTATTTGAATAACGCTTTGTTTGTGGCACAAATCAAATCAATCGAGTAATATTGTGCCGATAGAAAAAGAACACCCTGTATAGTAATGGTTTATTTTCAACGATGTAGGTCCCGAAAGTTTATCTTTTATCATAATTGAATACAATAGTACGATTTGTCGAGAAAAGCAGCAAGTTGCGATTGACGTTAAAAGAAAACACCCTGTATAGAGATTTCTCAAAAATACATTATAAGAATCCATCCAAGATTCCTATTTAGATAACGGTTTGTTTGTGGCACGAATCAATTCAATCGTGTAAAATTGTGCCGTGGAAAAAAGAACACCCGGTATAGTAATGGTTTATTTTCAACGATATACACAACACAAAGTTTCATCGAAATTAGTCGAGCCGTTTTTGAGTAATCGATCGGGGTGCCCCCTACAGTATGCTATTGTGAATCAGAAACGCGCCGAATCAAAAACACAACGTTTCATCAAAATCGGTTCAGCCATTTCTCAGTTTGTGTTTACCGTATATTGTGGACCTGAGACCTACACAGACACAAAAATTCATTGAAATCGGTTGAGCCGTTTTCGAGTTCCCATAAATCGATTGGTCGCCCCCTTCCTGATGCTATTTTGAACCAGAGACCCACCGAAACACATACACAAAGTTTCATCAACATTTTTCCAGCCGTTTTTGTGTTCCTACAAATTGATTACAGCGCCACCTACTGCATCCTATAGTGAACCTCAGGCCCACTAAATCTCATTCTAAAAGTTTTGTTAAAATCGGTCCATCCGTTTTTGAGTTACAATAGACCGATAGTGGTGCCACCTACCGGATCGTATCGTGAACCCCAGGCCACAGAAACACTTCATCAAAATCGGTATCACAGATTAATCTGTATCGGTATAGCCGTTTCTGAGTTCCTGTAAATCGATTGTAACGCCACCTACCGGATCCAATTGTGAATATTAACCTTTTCGAGATCTACCGAAACACACACACACAAAGTTCCATCACAATCGTTCATGTCGTTTCGGTGTTGACATTTTCCGAAAAACAACCCTCGAGATTCCCGCCAAATCCCTCTCCTAACATCCAAAAAAACACACGAACGACATATTCAAAATGTTTCCCTTAATCCTCTTCGATGACTCCAATTCTTCACGTGAGTATCATTTAGTATTGAAACAGCAGAACTACTATAGCTATAGATCAATATTTTTGCAGTGTAGATCAATCGAAAAAAATTGAATGACTCTTCCGGGATTCGACCCGGGGTTTCTGACTCAGAAAGCTAGCCTCCTGACCTATACGCCAGCGGGGCCTTACGCGAAATTTCGGAATTGGCGGATAAATAGTATTAACGTCAGAAAGATTCTGGTATTTTTCACCTTTCTGAAGAATATTTCCATATAGCATACTATATTATATAAATCGGTGATATCATCGAAAGCATAGATCGATAATTACCTTATTTTACGTTCTTCACTTCTTCCGGCCCGTTTCATCAAAAATATTTCCTCGAAGATAGGTAGGTACCTACCCAGTCATTTCAACTTAGAATTTGATAGAACACATTATTTCTCGAATATCACAAATTCTGTCATGCGATCGCACGAAATCGGCGACTCGTTCATATTTCTAGACATTTACCTTCGCAAATCCAAGATTTTTGACAAATTCCGTTCGAAATTCGAGTTCTATTTGACATTTAACGCCGCTCATTCGGAAAGAAAACGTCGTTAATTCAAGCTGACAGAAGTTTCTATCATCTGTGGCCGAAACAAATCATCCACATTTTGCCTTAATAGCGGACCCGAAGTCGGTCGAGCGAAGCCGAACTGGTCTAAATGACACATTTCACCGAGGTTTTCAAAATATGTCAAAGTTTGCGATCTTTTTACGGAAAAAGAGAACGTTTTATCAAAAATCGAGATCCGTTACGGACTACCTACGAATCTCGTCTTTCGGACCCCGACGAAATACCTTTTCGAGCCTGGCATCCTCGCCAGATCTCTCCCATACCGATTTGCACCTTTAGCCGAACAGCGCGTTTTCGCCCGAATTTACGATTTATTTAAAAATACTCCCCACGTTTTCTCTCGTCAAAGACGGATACCCGGAGAAAATTTCGTCTTTTCTCGTTCCATTTTCCACCGCGAATCCCCCCTCGCCTCTCGAATAACCGACGAAAAAATCGATATTATCGACCTCCTCGAGGAAAAAATCTTTTTTGACTTCTCTCTGTGATACCGAGATCTTGGCGTTAGTAAGGTAAACTAGTAGCCAGCAGTCCATATTTTGGGATTCAGATGAGCCAGCAGATCTACCTAGCAATAGATCCACATTTTTCTGGTAGATCTACATTTTTCCGATAGATCTACATTTTTCCGGAAGATCTACATTTTTCCGGTAGATCTACATTTTTCCGATAGATCTACATTTTTCCGATTGATCTACATTTTTCCGGTAGATCTATATCCGGTAGATCAATATATAGATCAATATATTATCGGTAGATCAATTGAACCGGTAGTTCAATGCCATATAACGGATCCTGTTGTGATTCTGAGAATCATTCACACACGAAACGGAATATGTTAGGAGTTTTTGTGTTACTAAAAACCGAATATAGCGCCACCTACCGAATCGTATTGTGAACCTAAGGCCTTCCTAAACACAATCGCAAAGATTCATCAAAATCGGTATAGCCAATTTTGGGGTGACATTTTACTTGAAACACCCTATATAGCAGTGGTTTTTCATTTTCGACCGTTAATTTTCTGCTTAATGTGTGAATATTTTGAGTAATTTTAATGCAAAAATTCATTATAGATTTCGTGACTTAACGAAAAGATCCAAATCCCAAAATATGTTCACTGGAGAATGCTCCTTTAAGTTTTTCATTGGGTAAAAATGAAAAAATCTTATGAGAAATCTATTTCGGACGCTCCGAGATTCGATCCCGCCGCTTTGCGAGGCTCGGGATCTGTAAATCCGGTGCCTTAGTCCGCTCGGCCACGATGTGTACGTGAGTCGACCCCGATTATGTACGATATAAAGATTTTAATTACTCGGATGGTTTCTGTCAATAGATTTTCAGAATATCGTCAATCCTGTCAAGCGATCGATCGAAATCGGTTACTCGTTCATATTTCTCGCGGTTTTTCTAGACTATTCGAAGGTTTTCAACTGATTCGGTTCGAAATTCAAATTCGATTTGACATTTCTAATCGCTCGTTCTGACCGAAATCGTCGACTTCGAAGGAGCCGCGTTAAAATTCGCTACAGAAATACGTGAAACGTCAGAATTTCGACGATTTTCGCGAAAAGTAACATTTTCCTATCGTTCTTCCGGGAAAACGAAAGAGAGGATCGAAAAAGGGCTCAGCTACGGACTAATTTCGAATCTCCTGTTCGCGTTCCCGCAAATACCGTCGTTCCGAACGCCACCTGTCCTCCGATCTCGTTTCCTTCATTTTGCACCTTTTGCCAAAATCGGCGTTTTTTCGCCTTTTCGCGATTTTTTTTAAATACACCCCCGTCTTTTCGCTCCGAAAATGCGAAACTCTACGAAACTTCCGTCTTTTTCCTCGCGAAACCCTTGGATATTTCCCCCCTCCCCCCTCCTAACATTAAAAAAATCGAAACGTTTATAGTAACATTTAAAAAAAAAAATTTTTTTGATCCCATTCTATGAATTGCATCTTCACTTTAGTATTGGGACTAGTAGCCAGCAGTCCATATTTTGGGATTCAGATGAGCCAGCAGATCTACCTAGCAATAGATCCACATTTTTCTGGTAGATCTACCTTTTTCCGATAGATCTACATTTTTCCGGTAGATCTACATTTTTCCGGTAGATCTACATTTTTTTAGGTAGATCTACATTTTTCCGGTAGGTCTACATTTTTCCGTTACATCTGCATTTTTCCAGTAGATCTACATTTTTTTGGTAGATCAATATAATCGGTAGATAAATTGAATCGGTAGGTCAATTGAATTGATCTTCATTTTTTCGGTAGATCTATATCCGGTAGATCAGTATATAGATCAATATATTATCGGTAGATAAATTGAATCGGTAGATAAATTGAATCGGTAGATCAATTGAACCGGTAGTTCAATGCCATCTAACGGATCCTGTTGTGATTCTGAGAATCATTCACACACGAAAGTCCCATCGGAATATGTTAGGAGTTTTTGTGTGACTAAAAACCGAATATAGCGCCACCTACCGAATCGTATTTTGAACCTAAGGCCTTCCTGAACACAATCACGAAGATTCATCAAAATCGGTATAGCCAATTTTGGGTTCCTGTTAACCGATTGTAGCGCCACCTACCGGGGAATATTGTGGATCCGAAACCTACTCAGATACACACACACACAAAGTTCCATGGATCCGAAACCTACTCAGATACACACACACACAGAGTTCCATCGAAATCGGTCCAATCGTTCTTGAGTTGTTATAAACCGAATGCAGCGCCACCTAACAGGTTCCTATTGGGACCCTTAGAGCCACTCAAACACGCACACAATGTTTCATCAAAATCGTTAGAGCCATTTCTAAGTTTCTATAGACCGATTGCAGCGCCACCTTCTGGGATATATTGCGGACCTGACACATACTCAGATACACACACAAAGCTTTATCGAAATCGGTTCAGCCGTTCTTGAGTTTCTATAAACCGAATACAGCGCCACCTACCGGTTATCTATTGTGACCCTGAGACACACTCAAACACGCACACAATGTTTCATTACAATCGGCCAAGCCATTTCTGAGTTTCTATAGACCGATTGCAGCACCACCTGCCGGGGTATATAGCAGACCTGACACACCTACTCAGATACACACACAAACTTTCATCAAAATCGGTCGATCCATTTCACCTACCGGATGCTATTGTGAAGCCGTTTCGGAAAACAGCCTGTATAACAGCGGTTATCCTTTCGGAACAATTTTACAATGTTGAAAATACTGTTCATGTTAAATTGTTATCATGAGGTGGCAACTGGGCCAATTTGCCTATCAGAGAATTATGGAACTCTCCCCACGATTCCAGGATTTTTGATCAATTCCGTTGGAAGCTCGAATTCTATTTGACAATCCGACCCTCATTCGGACTGAAAACCATGACGTTGAAGGAATCGCGAAAAGATTTCGTACAGAAATACGATACGATTTCTACAACGATATCATTCGAAAATACTCACGTTTCGTAAAAGATTCCAAAATTCGACAGAAAGATTAAATTCAGTCGATATCCCATCATACTTCATACAACCAACTTTCAACAACTAAAAAATGTTTCCTTAGAATATATTCGATAGGATTTCGAATTCGTATATAAATGCCGTTATATAAATAGAAATCTTGGATGGATTCTAATAATGTATTTTTCAGAAATCTCTATACAGGGTGGTTTTCTTTTAATCAATCAATAATTGGCGCTTTTCCCGAAATATCGTACTATTGTATTCGATTATGATAAAAGATGAACTTTAGGGACCTACATCGTTGAAAATAAACCATTACTATACAGGTGTTCTTTTTCTTTCGGCACATTTTACGCGATTGATTCGATTTGTTGCACAAACAAAGCGTTATCTGAATAGGAACCTTGGATGAATTCTCATAATATATTGTATAATTCCATTTTATTCATAATTAAAATTTTTTTACATTAAAAATTTTTTTAATAATTTTTTTTTTCAATTTTGAAATTTTCAAAAAAATTTTTTTTTATTTTTTTCAAATTTTTTTAAATAAAATATTTCTCAAAATTTATTCATATTTTTTTTTTCAATTTTTTCAAAATTTTATTTTCAAATTTTTTTTCCAAAATTTTTTTTTCCTAATTTTTTTTTTATATATATTTTCCATATTTTTTTTTTCATTTTTTTTTCAAATTTTTTTTCCTATATTTTATCAAAATTTTTTTTTGTAATTTTTTTTATTCAATAAAACTACTGGCTAATCGAAGCCTCCAACAATAGACTGCGGGCCACTAGTTCCACATATACTAATTGAAATTGAGTCATGGCAACCGATTACTTAGGGAAAGATGTGTAAAAATGGGCGGTATCTGGATGGCTAAACCCTCTTATATAACCGCTATATAACGACGGGAGGGGAAAGGGGAAAGATTTCTACACAATATAGGCTGTCGAGAAGATTTTTCGGAGGGGTCCTATTGCGTTAAAATTTTTTTTTGCGATTTTTCCTAAGTAAATCGGCAATTTTGGGAATTGTTTTGAAAATCTAGAGGACGGATCGAGGTTCGAAGGGGGTGGATATTGAATCTTAGGGAGGGGGAAAGGGTAGATCCGAAGACCCCAAGTCGATATCTATCGCGGTTTTCCCGTAACGAACGAAAATGTATTTTTTATCCTTCGCCCGGCGAAAAAGCGAGACTGACTTTATTTCGCATAAGGCTTCGAAAATACGAGTGCTCGTAGATGATGTAGATCAACCGGAAAAATGATGATCTACTGGCAAAATGTAGATCTACTGGAAAAATGTAGATCTACTGGAAAAATGTAGATCAACCGGAAACATATAGATCTACCGAAAAAATGTGGATCTACCGGGAAAATGTAGATCTACCAGGAAAATGTAGAGCTACTGGCTAGGTAGATCTGCGGGCCCACTAGTTCCATATATACTAATTGAAATTGAGTCATGGCAACCGATTAGTTAGGGAAAGATGTGTAAACACGGGCGGTATCTGGATGGCTAAACCCTCTTATATAACCGTTATATTACTACGGGAAGGGAAAGGGGAAAGAAATATAGGCTATCGAGAAGATTTGTCGGAGGGGTCCTTATGCGTTAAAAAAATTCGAGAAATCGACGAAATTTTTGCGATTTTTCCTAAGTAAATCGGGAATTTTGGGAATTGTTTTAAAAATCTAGAGGACGGATCGATGTTCGAAGGGGGTGGATATCGAATCTTAGGAAGGGGGAAAGGGTAGATCCGAAAACCCTAAGTCGATATTTATCGCGGTTTTCCCGTAACGAACGAAAATGTATTTTTTATCCTTCGCCCGGCGAAAAAGCGAGACCGACTTTAATTCGCATAAGGCTTCGAAAATACGACTGCTCTGGCTCCGAATTTTTCGTCGAGACGAAGAAGAAGTATCGGTGCGACAAAAACCAGCTCAACTTTTACCTACGAAGTCTAAATATACTAAATCGATACAAGTTCTGAAAGTTTCGCTTCCGGGAATCTTCCTTGCTAGAAGACATTCCGAGAAACGTCAAAATCGACATGGGAGACGGACTAACGGCCCTTCTAGGTAGTTTTCGGGCCCGAAAGTTGACGAAAAGTGAAGATTAGGGTGAAAAACCCTTTAATAAACTGCCATGTGGCGATTTTATTTCGAAAAGTGAAAATTAAGAATATCTATCCCCGGTAAGTACCGACTAATTATTCAAATACCGCAGATCGGTCACAATTTACGTTGAAGCCGGTGGCGCATGCGTCTGACGATCGAACTCTCGTTGTCAGACCGAGAGAAGGCGGGGTCGAATTCCGGAGAGGGAATCACACTTTTTCGTGGTTTTAAGACCCTGTAGGTGGCGCTACAATCGATGTATAGGAACTCGAAAACGCCCGGACCGATTTTGATAAAACTTTGTGATTTTGTATCGGCGTGTCTCTGATTCACAATAGCATCCTGTAGGGGGCGCCTCGATTGATCTATAGAAGCTCGAAAACGGCTCCACCGATTTCGATGAAACTTTGTGTGCGTACTTGAGTGGGTCTCAGAGTCACAATAGGAACCCGGTAGATGGCGCTGTGTTCGGCTTTCAGAAACCCAAGAACGACCGGACCGATTTCGATTAAACATTCTGTGTGTCTGAGGAGGTCTCAGATCCACGATATACCCTTCATAGGTGGCGCTATGATCGGTTCACAGGAACTCGAAAATGGCTATACCGATTTTCATGAAACTTTGTGATCGTGTTTCGGAAGGCCTAAGGTTCACGATACGATATGGTAGGTGGCGCTACATTCGGCTTCTAGGAACTAAAAAACGCCTCGACGTATTTCGATAGGACTTTCACACAACAGGACACGTTAGATGGCGTTGAACTACGGGTTCGATTGATCTACCGATTAATTGATCTACCATTAAAAATGAAGATCTACTGGAAAAATGTAGATCTACCGAAAAAATGTAGTCTACTGGAAAAATGTAGATCTACCGGAAAATGTAGATCTACCGGAAAAATGTAGATCTACCGAAAAAATGTGGATCTACCGGAAACATGTAGATCTACTGGCTAGGTAGATCTGCGGGCCCACTAGTTCCATATATACTAATTGAAATTGAGTCATGGCAACCGATTACTTAGGGAAAGATGTGTAAAAACGGGCGGTGTCTGGATGGCTAAACCCTCTTATATAACCGCTATATTACGACGGGAGGGGAAAGGGGAAAGATTTCTACAACAAAAAAAATCTTCTCGAGCTATCGAGAAGGGGTCCTTATGCGTTAAAAAAATTCGAGAAATGGACTAAATTTTTGCGATTTTTCCTAAGTAAATCGGGAATTTTGGTAATTGTTTTGAAAATCTAGAGGACGGATCGAGGTTCGAAGGGGGTGGATATCGATTCTTAGGGAGGGGGAAAGGGTAGATCCGAAGACCCTAAGTCGATATCTATCGCGGATTTCCCGTAACGAACGAAAATGTATTTTTTATCCTTCGCCCGGCGAAAAAGCGAGACCGACTTTATTTCGCATAAGGCTTCGAAAATACGACTGCTCTGGCTCCGAATTCTTCGTCGAGACGAAGAAGAAGTATCGGTGCGTCAGGAACCAGCTCAACTTTTACCTACGATAAGTCAAAATATACTTAATCGATATAAGTTCAGGAAGTTTCGCTTCCGGGAATTTTCCTTGCTAGAAGACATTCCGAGAAACGTCAAAATTGACATGAGAGACGGACTAACGGCCCTTCTAGGTCGTTTTCGGGCCTGAAAGTTTCCGAAAAGTGAATATAAGGGTGAAAAACCCTATAATAAACCGCCATGTGGCGATTTTATTTCGAAAAGTGAAAATTAAGAATATCTATACCCAGTAAGTACCGACCAATTATTCGAATACCGGAGATCGGTCAAAATTTACGTTGGAGCCGGTGGCGCATGCGTCTTACGATCGAACTCTCGGTGTCAGACCGAGAAAAGGCGGGGTCAAATCCCGGAGAGGGAATCACACTTTTTCGTGTTTTTTAGACCCTGTAGGTGGCGCTACAATCGATGTATAGGAACTCGAAATCGCCCGGACCGTTTTTGTTAAAACGTTGTGACTTTGTATCGGCGTGTCTCCGATAGCATCTTGTAGGGGGCACCTCCATTGATCTATAGAAGCTCGAAAACGGCTCCACCGATTTCGATGAAACTTTGTGTGCGTACTTAAGTGGGTCTCAGAGTGACAATAGGAACCCGGTAGATGGCGCTGTGTTCGGCTTTTAGAAACGCAAGAACGACCGGACCGATTTCGATTAAACTTTCTGTGTGTCCGAGGAGGTCTCAGATCCACGATATACCCTCCATAGGTGGCGCTATGATCGGGTCACAGGAACTCGAAATTGGCTATACTGATTTTCATGAAACTTTGTGATCGTGTTTCGGAAGGCCTAACGTTTACGATACGATATGGTAGGTGGCGCTACATTCGGCTTCTAGGAACTCAAAAACGCCTCGACATATTTCGATAGGACTTTCAAACAACAGGACACGTTAGATGGCGTTGAACTACGGGTTCGATTGATCTACCGATTATATTGATCTACTGGAAAAATGTAGATCTACCGAAAATGTAGATCTACCGGAAAAATGTAGATCTACCGAAAAAATGTGGATCTACCGGAAAAATGTAGATCTACTGGCTAGGTAGATCTGCGGGCCCACTAGTGAATAACTAATTGAAAAGTCCCGATGATCATTTTAGGACCACTGATTATCGTTCATTGATCTATCTTGCAGATGCCTGAATTTTTTAAATTTTTTACTTTCATATTTAATAAGTTTAAATAATATTTATTCGTGATAGGTCCGAAGGGGGCGAGGCTTACGCAAGTCGGAGTTCCCGCTTCGGGAGTATTTTCAACCATCTCGGAAAATTATAAATATTTGTTCCGTGAGTTGGGACTTTTTTTCTAGGAAATTTGCTCCTCTTCTCAAATCTTTTTTCAAATTTGGATGATCTCAAATCGTTTTTGAGAGATTGGCGAAAAACCAAGCCCCCTTCTTTTTTTTTCACTTAATTGTTTATAACTATTGCAATTTTTGCGAGTGGCCTTAGCATTTCCTCAAAAACTATCTACATGCCCTTCCGAATCGAATGACACCTCAATCATAATTTTTGGAGAAAGCGCAAAAATTTCGACCTAAAAAGCACTTGTTGACCAGATTGATCAGTGTTAAGTAGTTTCTACAAAATTAATTGTTTTCGATGGTAAGTCGAAAAACTTTCAAAAAGTCGAAATATCAATATGACAATCTGATGAGAGCAGAAAAACGGAACATTTAAGAGACAAATTCCAAATAATCATTGAAGGATACGATGGGAGGTATATTCAATATTAAATGGTTCCTACCTGGGTTTTCTCTTCCAAACTCTGAAAAATATCTATAAAATAATAGATTGATATTTTTCAGAGTTTGGGAGGGAACACCCAGAAAGGAACAATTTAATAACAAATTCTAAACAACTAGAATTTTGTGTAATACAGTAAAATCAATCAAAAGCCAAGGTATCAGAAATCCAACCATTCTAGAAAATCTTGATGAGACTGCAACGAGAGAGGATCAATTCCACATCTACAAAAGATATAGAACAAGAGCGCCAAAAACAAAATGTACCTCAATCTTATTCCAACATTCCACAAAATCCGAATACATTTTAATTCCAATAAATAAATGAAATATTGAATATGATTCAACTGCTGAAAAGAATAAAAGCAGATTGGAATGCATGGTGTGTCAAAGAAAATATGGAGGAGTGTTTGAACTGATATGACAATAACTTCAACTTGCGTTGAAAACACGGTTCTATCTGTTACTCCCTGGGTGTTCTGGTTACTTAACTTGTTGCAATATCCCTGAGAACAATATCTGGCAGATTTTGAGATGAAGAACAAAACAATATTTTATTTTTTTTCTAGTTATCCTATCTTCACGAATTTGCGGGTTGGCATATGGATTTTTTGAGTTATTGAGCAGATAACAACAAAACTAGAGATCGGTATAACTCCGAAACAGTTTGGCCAATTATACTCATTAACGGAACTTAACCGTCGCATTTGGAGCCGCAACTTACCCTGAAAATTGTTGCAAAAGTCGCTATATCTTTACGTTCGAGAGTTATCGTGGCAAAGGGCGGCTGGCCAGCCGGACAGAATATAATTTGACCTAGAATTTCAGTGAGTCGAACCTAATCGTTTTAGACACTTTTCGGCGAAAAATCCGATAATTACAGACAAGAAGAAAAACGGACAAATTAAAAATAATGGATTTAAAAAGGAAATGTTGTTGGTTTTTGCGCGCGTGTTCCGCAACGAACCGCGTGCTATCATTTTGCCACAATGTCTGTAATTTTTGGATGAAAATGGTCTTAAACGATTTAGTTCGACGCACCGATCACGAATCCGTGGTCGAAATAATTTCTGTCCGGCCGGTCTTGCAGGCCGTAGGCACGATAACCCTCGAACGAAAGGAGGAGGATTGTAATTTGCAGGGTTGGTTTGGAGTTATGGCCGTTTTTAGTAAAAACACTTTTTTGTTTTTATGAATAGGTACTTCCGGAGCCGATCACTCGATCTATCTGAAATTTAGTATAAAATTGTAGAATCATGACCTTTATATGCATGCGATGTGTTGTATTTATCGAATTGCCGTAAAGTGGCGAAAAAAATTCAAAAATTTAAAAATTTTGTTTCAACAAAAACTCGAAAAATACTGATCTGATAGAACTGAAACTCAATAGTTAGATGCAAAAGACCGAAGCAAACACTTTTGCAAAATTTCGTGAGGATCACATGACATGAAAACATTAAAAAAATATTTTGCTTGAAATTCCGAAGCCTATTTTTTGGAAGTTCATGCTGCCCCTTCCTGGCATTTTTCGATATACGCATGCGCAGATGAGAAGTGATTTATTAACTGCTGGAGTTTTCGACGGAGAGGATTGGGGTTTTGGGGTGGAGGGTGCTATTCCTCCATAGAATCCCCTAGTGAGGTGTGTGATTTTGAGAGGACTTTCAGGTGCGAGTGGATTGCGCATGCTCAGAGGAGAAGTGACTGTTTTTGGGTTGGATGGGTTATGGTAGGAGTGGTTTAGGACTATCGGTCATGGATCTGGTGCTGAGCCGGTATTGTGATGTTTTAAAAGAATATTCATGGCAATTATGTGCACGGACAAGTCAGTTTGGGGAAAAAAGCCTTGTTTCCGAGTTGGAGTGTCCGTACCGTGGCCATGGGGCTAATTTTTCATGTTACCCCTTACGGCGTTTACGTTATGCGTATGAGTAGATGAGAAGTGATTTCACTGCTGTAGTTTTCGTCTGAGATAATTGGGGTTTGGAGGTGCAGATTGATATTCCTCCATATAATCCCCTTAGGAGTGTTCGCGCATGCGTGGATTGAAGCTGCGATATCTACTGAACCAATGGTTTTGAAGAATCAGAGTTTTGTGTTTGATTTTGAGTGGACTTTAAGCCAAGAGTAGATTGAGCATGTACAGAAGAGACGTGGCTCTTTTTGGGTTGTATGGCTCATGTTAGGAGTGGTTTGCGTCTAGCGGTCATGGATTTGGTGCTGAGCCATTATTGTGAAGTTTCAAGAGAAATTCCATGGCAATTCTGTGCTCGGACAAGTCAGTTTCGAGGAACTAGCCCTGTTTCCTAGTTGAAATATCTGTACCGTGGCCCTGGAGCCAATTTATAAATGACTATATTTGGAAGATATATATCCAATTACATTCAGATTTGAAGAATAGGCGAAGAAATTGCGTCGCTAATTCGAAGTTCATGTAACCCCTGTCGGACCTTTTTCGTTTCGCGCATAAGCAGACAAGAAGTGATTTATCTTCTGTTGTTTTCGTCTGAGAGGACTGGGGTTTTGAGGTGCAGAATGCTATTCCTCAATTGCATCCACTTGGCAGAGTCTGCGCATGCGTGGATTGAAGGTGCAATATCTTTTGAACCACAGGTGTTGAAGAATCAGAATTTTGTGTGAAGTGTGTGAGTTTTTAGGACTTCAAGCCACTAGTAGATTGCGCATACGCAGAGGGGACGTGGCTCTTTTTGAGTTATATGGCTTACTCGTATGTTGGGAGTGGTTTTCTTTCTAGCTGTCATGGATTTGGTGCTGAGCCGATATTGTGAGGTTTTCATGGCAATTCTGTGCACCGACAAAGTTAGTTTTGAGGAAATAGCGTTGTTTCCGAGTTGAATTGTCTGTATCGATTCATAAATAACTATATTTGGAAGATCTATATTAAATTACGTTCGGATCAATTGCGTTCCCAACGAGGGTCCCATAACCGCATTTTTTCTTTAGTTCGATCTACGGTGAAACTAATAGTCAGACTGTATCTATAGCAAGATTTATTAAAGGATCTTGAAAAAATATAAAAAACACTGACGTGAAGTCAGTACTCTTTGGCGTGCGTGTTCACCTCGGCTTATTTGAATTGAATGATAAGTGCTTCAAGCTCAGTGTATAGAACGAGCTGGAGATCTACCCAGAGGGTTATGGACACCATTCCGTCCCCCAGTGTCGGGTCATAAATTAACAGTGTGGCATTAGGATAGAATAACAAAGTTTACAAAGATCACAACTGACTCCCCCTAGTCGCATAAGCTGCTAGCAGCTTCAGAGGGATCTCCTTGGGGAATACTTGGGAGGGTCAGTATAGTCATAATCTTGTTCATAGCACGCGCGCCAATTGCAGATTGACTAAAAGAGCATTGACGTGGGGCCCATATGCTTTGGCGCGCGTGCCATAAACATGATTATGATTATAATGACCCTCTGAAATCTACCCCAAGGAGATCCATCAGAAGCTCCTAGGAGCTTGTGCGACTAAGCAGAGTCAGTTGTGTTCTTTGTCAACTTTGTTCTTCTATCCTTATGCCACCTTAGACATAGCACTGTTAATTTACGACCCGATACTGGGGGTCTGAATGGTGTCCAATACCCTCTGTGTAGATCTCCAGTTCGTTCTTTCCACTGAGCTTGAAAGCCTCATCATTCAATTCAAATTAGCCAACGTGAACACGCGCGCCAAATAGTACTGACTTCAACTCAGTGCCTTTTTATATTTTTTTAAAACCAGGTTCGCCCAATCCAATCAATGATTATTCAGAACTTCATCGTTGAGTTCTGCGTATCACTGAGTCCCAACAAGGACACAGCCGGTTTGCCGCTACTCTACCGCGATGACGAAACAACTTGTGGTTTTCTCTTAACACTGATCTCTGCTAGTTCGATCATTTTGATTGATTAGTGGTCGCTTTGATACAGTTACAGTATCCTGTACTTTTTGTGTCAGACGTCTGCATTAACTCTGCTGACGTGTGTATATACAGTATGTATCCTTGCTCAAATAAAGATGATTTCCTCAAATGACGTCGAAAACTGTGTATCCTTGGTGGCCTCGTTCATTTCTAGTCGATGTTCTTCATTAAATTGCTTAAAATTATAAACAGCTGATTTTTGTAATTTCAGCACAAACGGTGGAACTCAGCAAGAAGAACAAGAACAAAGGGAAAGCAGCGAAGCTCGTATATTTCAGAGAAGATACCACATAAGTGATGAACAAAATCGTGATCGTGGAGACACTACAAGCATAGCCAGCCAGGTATGTTAGTAACTAGTATGTCTTCGAACTTGAAAATAGGATAGCTTATCATAATCAAATGGGTTTTGCCTGCACCGGAATGATTTGTTACATTTTAAAATGTAGTAACTTTTGATTCTCGTTTCCACGAACATTGTATCCCATCCACAAATACACATGAAATTCGGAAATACAAAAGGAACTGAGAAATCAGTCACAGTATGACGTATTTCAGTTTGAAATTCTTTAGAATTATAAATGTCAGTTGAAAGAAGGTTAATTTATGATCGTTAATTCCTTATACAAGGCAAGGCTTTCTTTTGACTAGAACCTCTTCAAAAATCACTAACATAAAAGTTCAAAAACTCGGTGATAAAATGGATTCTATCATGAGCGTGGTAGTGTATGTACATATTTGGACGGAAGTGTCAGAACAGTTGAAACAAAATTTTCTGTTTTGTGTAAATGTAACTCTGTCTGTAACCAAAAGGGATTCAGTAAAGTTTTGAAATTGATCATGTCAATCAGGGAGTGGGGGAATAGGATTCATTCATTCACCCCATATTCCTCTCTTCCAGTTCATTGAAAATAGTCACTTTACCGATACACCATATTAGAGTAATCTGAAGAAGGCTTTATGGAATAATATACACTTTCTGATTCATATAAGTATATTTGGTACTTCTGGATATGGAATAAATCAATTATTGAACATGTTTTCTACAAAATGTATGACAGTGTATAGTAGAACCTGCACAACTATTTCAAATGGATTTCGAGATTTTTTAATATTGTATAAAAAATTGGATATATAGATAATACACAAACTAATGAAACACAGTATAAGAACATCTAGAACCATACAAACAAGAATGTCCACGAAAGAGCTCAAATATTGACAATTGCCACACAAAAAATTGGTTCAAGCACCTCTATTGGACACTCTTAATCGAATTTACTATCGATAGAGATCGTTTTCTCTGCTGCTATAAAATTTTAATACATTTCGTACCATTTAAATGACATACTTCAGTAATGAGAGAATCGTCTAAGATCATAGAATTTTTATTTCTGAATAATATATTATGTATTCTATCGGAATTGAAATTCGTTAAATATCTAATAATTTAACTGTCCCATTCGGATGCGCAACCTATCCTGAAAATTATTTATCTCTTCCCGTTCAAAAGTTATTGTGGCACCGTTCACACATCCAGCTACTGAACTCACCCAAGACTGCTCCATCGTGTTCAAATTCACATCTTGGTGAAGTTAGGTTTTAAATACTCACAACATTTCAGCGATATCGGACAGATGGTTTTCGAGATATAGAATTTTTTTCAATGATTTTAAATTTAAATTTTCTAGTGATACGATCCTCACGAAATTCCGCAAAAATTTCGTATCAGCATTCCACTACTAATTACCATGTTTGAATTGGATCGGATTCGTATTTCTTGAGTTATTTAGGAAATAACAATAACATTTCAGGTAAGTATTACTCCAAAACTGTTTGACCGATTATGCCTTTCAACGAACTCAAGTGTCGCATTCGGATGCGAAGCCTATTCTACAAATTTCAAGTCGCTATCTTTCTCCTTCTCAAGTTATCGTGAGATACAAAATTTTTTTAGATTTTCTAGTGATACGATCGGCACGAAATTCCGCACAAAAATGTGTGTTGGCACTTTACAACTGAGGCTCGCTTCACATATACACGACAGTCGTGTAAACGACAGGGGCATCCGATTCTTGGGTGGAGGATTGAATGATAGCTTTCACAGCTATCCGGCACGAGTCGTGACAAAGTGTCCGGCAGTCGTGAATGGCAGTGCCCGTTCAATGACGCGGGAGGGCGTAGGGGATACGGAGATTTTCACGTCAATCGTCTCCCGGTACCGGTTGCCTCCGTTTACATATTTTGTGTTTATTTTTGGCGCTTTAGTTCCTCGGAACTGAGTGCTTATCAATTTGCCCAAATGTCTGTAATTTTCGAATGTTTCGATGAAAATGGTCTTAAAAGATTTGGTTCGACTCACTGATCAAGAATCCGTGGTCGAAATTCATTCTGTCCGGCCGGTCTGGCCGGCCGGCCGGCCGTAGGCACGATAACTCTCGAACGGAATGAGCTAGACAGTTGAAATTTTCAGAGTAGGTTTGGGAGATAAATTTCCAGGCTAAGTTCGTTATTGGGCAAAATCGGACAGATGGTTTCGGAGCAACAAAAAAAAATTTCAAATTAAATTTTTTTCAATAAGCTGTTTTACCATAAGAATCCAATGATATCATTTTTAACTCTAACAAGCTAATACTTTCGTAGATATGATTTTTCAAAATTTCAATAATAAATCGTATTTCAACGTTGTCACAGAATGATATTATTCTATGTATGAATTGTCATAATGTCAAATGATGTTCCTGAGACATGACATTATCTAATCAATCGAAGAATTGTGAGCGAAGTGAGAAAAATCTCAGTTGTTTGCTCCGAAATTAGGTTTTCTCAGAAAATTCTTACATTTCGGAACGGAACATGAAGTAAGAGATCTGAGAGTAGTGAGACTGCTTTTCATCCATAGACATAGATATAACTCTCGAACGGAATGAGGTAGGTAGTTGAAATTTTCAGAGTAGTTTAGGGAGATGAATATCTCGGTTAAGTTCGTTATTGGGCAAAATTGGCCAGATTTAATTTGATTTCTTCCATGGTGCAGTTCTCATTCTCATGATTGCTCATTTAATCTTGATAAATAAACTATTATTTGAATTGAATTTCCTTTATGTTGCAGTTCTATCATAAGAATCCATTGATATAATTCCCAACTCTGGGAAACCAATACTTTCGGAGATATAATTTGTCTGTTTGAACTAGAGCGCCAGAAAGCTCCTGTCCACAGGGCTTGGACCCATTTTTTTAAAATTTGTTAACGTTTCGTTTGTACGTCATGGAAGAAGTGGACATTAAAATTCTCATAACAAAAGTACATAAGTGGCCAGTTTTATAGGACGAAAACAAGCAAACTTATAAGAATCGAATTCTCACCAGAAACGCTTGGGTGGAAGTTCACAAGGAATTGAACGAGGGGTTTGAACAGAGTGACAGATGTGTTGTTTCGTTGAATTGAATTCTCATTATTTTTAAGTAGAGCACCGTATGTAGGGATTCTCATCCAGAAGTAAATAAAAAACTTCGCCTCGTCTTCTGTTAGTTTCGTGTACAGTGAGTACACAGTATGTATGCTCCGAGCTTGTTTATTTACATATTTATTCGATGAACCCAATGAATTCGGTTGTTTCTTCTTCAGCCGTCGATATAATGCAAAACATGCCAACCAATTGACGTTATTAACACGATCCATGTCTGAGAACAACTAAAGTCGTTCGACAATACCACGATACACTAACAGTGTATCGTGTACAATACCGGATCTCCGTCGTGTATGTGGGAAAGCTCGAGCGTTTGTGTCGTTGCTGTACATAAAACAGTGTCGTGTTGATGTGAAGCGAGCCTAATGGTTTCAATTCGATCGGTTTTATATTGTCCGAAAACAAACTTTTTACTCAGAAACGGTAGGGCTGATTATGCTCATTAACGAACTTGTCCATCACATTTGGATGCGCAACATACCCTGCAAAATTCAAGTCGCTATCTCTTTCCGTTCGAAAGTTATCGTGGCAACGGCCGGACGACCGGCGTTTGCGTAAAATGATAGCACTCCGTTCCCTAGAACATGCTCGCAAAAATTAGGTGAAGTAATACTATGTCAAAAGGCCAAAAACGTGCATACACATAAATTAAAACATATAACTATTAAAAATAATATAAATAAAATTTTCAATAGAATAGGCGCTCCATTTATTAATTTCAAACAATTCATAGATCTCTTGTATAGTTAATATTTCAACGATATACTTTGTGTTTTACAGTATTAATTACGTACATAAATATATTAACAGGATTGTTATATACATTCGACCAGTGGCGTAACGTTCCTCGATTTCGTTATAATTAACATTTTATAAGCTCTTTTACTTTATCATTGTAACTATTATCTGAAATTAATTTTTACACTTAGCTAGACTGAATCTGTGTAATCATATCAAACATTTATAAGTTTTTGCTGTCTGATAAGCCTACCTCAACAATTTCGCTAATAATTTTAAACTTATGTATAAATTATTTCAAAAAGAGAAAACAGGATATGACTGAAATACACATGTTAATAAACAATAACGTTGGTTTTAATCAACTCTCTGAAAAAAATTAAAATGTTAATAGACACAAGATATAATAGAAACCAAAAATACGGAGATATAATAGAAGCATAGATATAATAGATACAAAACAAATAGATAATATTTGTAAACAAAGACTTAGTTTTGTACGACAGTGATGATCTGATGGTGGTTGATGTTCTGGTGCTACAACAATATCTTCTTCTGCCTTCTAGCTTTCTTAGCAGCAAATGTCTTTATAACTTCATCTAAATTCACCTTTTTGGCTTTTTTGTTTTCTATGCTCAATAACGTAAGACTGCTGAGCCTTTCTTGGGCCATGGTATTTCGTACATCATTTTTGAAGCTTCAACTTGGAGAAAGATCTCTCAGCACTGGCGACTGTCACTGGTAAACTGAGGAAGAGAAGAAACGCTGTGCATAAGTCCGGGAAGCTAGACGTTATCCAGTAATTGTCCAAAAACAACAGTTTTGCTAGTTGCCGGATCATTGACAACTTCTCAATCTCTGGCCTTAGAGCTCCTGCAAAGGCTTTTAATTGAGAGCAAAGGTCAACACTGAAATCTTCTTTGTACTCATAAACTAGGATTTTGACTTGTTTTGTGACTTCTGCGGCTTCTGCCTGTAACAAAAACGCTGGAGACAGCCCTGAGAACAGTTTGCTGATTTCAGACATTGCTTCAAATCTAAGGTTCAACTGAGAAATAAGTGTGTCAAGAGTTGCACAAAAAACACACACTTTGAAGTTTCTCTCACTCTCCAATTGTCTTTCATATTGGCAAAGCTCGTCAAAGTGTTTTTTAACTTTTCTATTTCTTTTTTCATCAAACTCGGGGCTAACTCCCATTTCTCTGAAAGTGTAATGGCAGAGGCTTTTATTTCTTCAAAGTTATTTTTCATAATGATAAGTTCTTCTTTTGCTCTTTCTAACTGTGAAGTTGCCTCAAATAGATCATACCCTTCGTGTTGAAGGTTTTTTGATGCTACATTAATAGCTTCAAGGATTTTTGTTTGAATAACGACTTCAAAAACGAAAGAAAACTTCTCAAGCTGTTTCTTCAATCCCATCGCTTCGGCTCTTTCTTTGGGTTTTGTAGAAAAAACAGTTAGTTTAGCTAAAGCTTTCATGATATCTATAAAGCAGTGGCTAAGTGCTTTTAGTGAATTAGTTCTTGAGGCCCATCTGGTGGGGCAAAGCTTCATTAAAGATCTAGAAGACGAAGAGAGAAGGTCCCATCTTTTGCTGCTTTGACTAAAAAAGACAAAGAGTTGTTCAAGGATTCCAAAAAATCAAACATTTTCAGGGATACCGGCCATGGCATCATTTGCTACCAAATTCAAATTGTGTGCCGCACAGTGCACAAATTTAGCAGTTCGCTGTTTTTCTAAAATTCTGGTTTTTACTCCAGTGTAAGCTCCATACATTGTAGCTGCGCCGTCATATCCCTGTCCTCTGCATTTAGTAAGTGGTGTATTATTCTCTTGAAGACTAAGTAGAATTTCTTCTTCCATTCCACCTGCTGATTGATCTTCCACCACATTGAACCCTAAGAAACTCTCATTTATCACCAATGATGTAGGTTTGCCTGAGGAAGCTTTAGGGATTGTCACATATCTAATTATCGTGGACAATTGGTCTTTCTTGGTGATGTCTAGAGTGGTATAAAAGATCGTTGAATAAAACATTGCATCGTTGATATCTCTCACTATATCGGTTTTAACCTTATCACCTAGAACCTGAATCAGTTCATTTTGTATGGTCGGGCTAAAGTACTTTTGTTTTGTATTCTCACTCAACAGTTCATGTAACATGGGATCATATTCTGCTGAAAGTTCAATTATTGCTAGAAAATTGCCACTGTTAGTTTTTCCAATCTGTTCTCGATGGCCTCTAAAGGCCAAGTTACATGACGCAAGAGTAAGGGTTACATTAACTATCCTATGTAACACTTTGTGCCATTTGGTTGTCTCCTTTTCTATTTCATTTATAAAACTAGTATCCATTATTTTTTGTTTTACCCAAAAATTAAGGGTGACACTTTTGCTTTTGAGTGTGAACTGCTATTTTCGTGCTCTTTAATTTTTTTCGCAATTCCTTCCCAGTACCTGACACCATTAACCCAGTTATTGTGGTAGTGAGGATCTGTCAACAAAAAGCCAGCATGGATGGCAGTACACGTAGTCTTCCTTCAAAGAGTAACATAGCCAATCTCTCTGAATACACATGCCGGTCTTAGTCCTTATTTCATAATATGCTGTAGAAAATTGCCTATTTTCTGTTTCGGGTCTTTTGGAAAAGGGCCCATGGGTTTGCATGGACCGTGTCGCACAATAAGCTGCTAAGTGAAGTCATCTACGTTTTCTGTGAAATGGGCCCGGTCTGTGGGAAACATATTATTTGAATTAAAACTACAAACTGGATCAATGTCACATTCAGTTTGTTTAGGCTCTTTCACCGGGTCTGATGGAATTTTCATTATTTCAATATCTCGGCTTGTACTACTAAAACTCGAACAAGGCAATTCGTCGTAACCAGATGGATCTTCATTAGCAGAACGATCAATATTTTCATTGGGCTTTAGATCCACGGTCAGTCTAGTTGTCTATTTTGGTCATTTTAGACTGTTTCTTCCTTTCTTCCATCTTTTTCTTTTTTGCGCTCCACTTAGGTGTTTGTAGGGTATCATCACTACAACTGCTTCTTTACAAACGCACACTCAATACGATAAAAGTTCACTTTACAAACGACCGTCAAAATTACAAAATTTACACTGAATGGGCGCAACGCACACCATGCAAGTGTGAGACGCTACACTACACTGAGTGGATGAGACTAGTGTTGGGCGATCCGTATCGATATTTTACTATATCGATACTTTCCGTCCCGATAGTCGATATTTTGTATCGATACTAGACTTACCGATGCCATGGATGTATCGATACTAAATGTCGAGTATCGAAGTCATAAAATATGAGACAAATATATTATATTTGTTCGTTTTCTAAGTTCAACAATCGAGAAATTAATAAGTTTGTCACACAAAATTGGCATAGACACTCTAAAAGCAATGGGCATATTCGAACAATTTCAATACTTGGAATCGGAAACCGAACATTTGAAAAATCGGATGATTATCGGAATAAAAATCCTCGTACGCGCACGATCACAGCCAGCTGTGGAACGGCCATCATTGTACTTTTAGGAATGGGGATAAAAGACACGCGCCCGTCAAGAAATCTTCATAAATCACACGTTTATGACCCTATCTGGACACTGTTGGCACGTTAATTGGCGTCAGAGATTAATTTATTGCGAAACTGTTTCTTCCAATTTTCAAACAAATTAGAGAACTGATTACTCTGCGTAGAATATTCAGGAATTACTCACTTTTTTTACTTCCATATCAACAGATACTGAGATTTCGTTTATAAATCTTTATAATTTAATATATTTAACGCATCCGGGAATAGTTTAGATAGGTACTTAAAATTGTCAGAAATGAATGAAAGAAAGTAAATCAGAGAATTAGGTACTATGAGCATATTGTGTTTTATTATAATAAATATTTCAATGAATTAATTGAAAATTATATGATCTTTACAGGTAAGATGTACTTGTTGTAAAAGTTTTTAGACATCTTATTCACAAATCGAAATGATCTATTTTCCGACTGTACACTAATACGTGAATACTCGATATTTCATGTATCGATACTTTCAAAGCGATACGATTCAAGTATCGATGTTACTTATTTCGATATATTACGATCCAGAGTATTTTCACTCGCCTATACTAAAAATTTTAACCAGGAAATACTTATATTACATTTACAATTTACTATCAATTGGTTCACAACAAGATAAAGTAAAAATTAAATAAAAGGTTCAACTCCCGGGCCCCCAGACCCCCCCCCCAACGGGGGGACTGGGGGGTGTACGTTACGCCACTGCATTCGACATAGCTGTATGTGCTGAACGAAACTATATATATATATATAAATTCTTGTGAAAGTTTTCTTGGGTATTGTAGCACGTTGTGTTTGACTAGTAAAAGAATATTTACTTTTTCATTTTATTTAATTTCCAACATATGTTTCGGCCTTGATGATTGGCCTTTTTCAAGGATGTATAATATAACAATTCTAATACTAATGTTTGACAAATTACAACTGTCAAAATTGAAAATAATGTCATGATTCAAATATCAAATAATTTTATCACTTCAAGAGTGCGATAGCTGTGTAAGTTGATAAAATTAAGAAACAAGAAAGAAGCACAAGAAATCTCAAGATTTAATTATATATATATATATATATATATATATATATATATATATATATATATATATATATATATATATATATATATATATATATATATATATATGAACCTTTATGTTAATTGCTGTAAAATCAATTTTTCAGCATTTGTTTAAGGGTTAGCAGCAAGAAAGCCAGTCACACGATCTTTTTAGCAACTTCCTATATTTCGGTGGACATTGCCACCATCCTCAGGGATCTACAATAATTACTTCAATTAAAAACATTGGCACAAAAGGTAGACAAAAAACTTACAGCTAGTGATCACTGATAGCAAACGGTCTCATGGAACCAACAACGAAACAAACAGCAACATGGAACAGAGCACAGCTCTCCACCACTTTTACGATATTTTTATATAGTAGCTGATTTCTTAAGTTTGATCTAATACCTGCATTAAAATATAAATTACACATCAATTACTTTAAACTTTATAAACCTAACCCTAATGTCACGTCAAGAGCCGGTTTTACAGCAATAAAACAAGACAAACAGTCCAACACACACAGGGACAAAGAGTCTATCGAACAAAGCACAGAATATTTATTCAGCTCTTTCTCTTGTCATGAGGACGTAGTTATAAATGCTGCTTCCACCCTTTTGTCAGCTTGTTCATTCATAGTCAATGGTTCTTCTGTAATGTAGCATTTTTCTAAAAACCTCCTGTTTTTGCGCGCGTGTTCCGCAAGGAACAGCGTGCTATCATTTCTTCACAATGTCTGTATTTTTCGAATTTTTTTTTCGAAAATGGTCTCAAACGATTGGTTTCGACTCCCTGATGAAGAATTCGAGGTCAAATTCAATTCTGTCCGTCCGGTCCGGCCGGCCGGCCGTTAGCACGATAACTCTCGAACGGAACGACTTAGAGCGTTGAAATTTGCAGGGTAGTTTTGTAGCGCAAATATCTCGGACAAGTTCGTTAATGGGTGAAATCCACCGAGCGGTTTCGGAGTTAAGGCCGTTTTTATTCAAAATGTTTTTTATGAATATTTCCGGAACCGATCACTCGATCTTTCTGAAATTTGGCATCAAATTGTAGAATCATGACCTATATATGCCTGCGAAGTTTTGTTATGACCGGACGGCCCTAAAGTGGCAAAAAAAAATTTGAAAAATTTTAAAATTTTGTTTTCACGATAACTCGAAAATTACTGATCTGATTAAATTGAAACTCAGTAGTTAGATGCAAAAGACCAATGCAAACACTTTTGCAAAATTTTGTGAAGATCACGTGACATGAAAAAAATCAAAAAATTACTACTATTTTGAGGAATACTTTGCTTAAAATGCCGAAACCTATTTTTTGCGCGTATGTTCTGGGGAACATCGCGTTATAGTTTTGCCCAAATGTCTATAACTTTCGAATTTTTTGACGAAAATGGTCTCAAACGATTGAGTTCGACTCCCCAATGAAGAATTCGATGTCAAATTTGATTCTGTCCGTCCGGCCGTTGCCACGATAACTTGAGAACGAAAAGAGCTAGCGACTTGAAATTTTCAGGGTGGGTGGCGCATCCCAATACGACGGACAAGTTCGTTAATGGGCATAATCGGCCTAGTGGTTTCCGAGTAATAATTTTGTTTTCAACCAATATGAATCCGATCGAATTGAAACTTGGTGAGTAATTGTAGAATATGAACCTAAGCACGTTTGTGAAATTTTGTGTGAATCGTATGGCTACAAAATTATTAAAAAATTATTAAAAAATATTTTTATTGTCAAGATAACTTGAGAACTGAGAAAGATAGCGGCCTCAATTTTTCAGGTTAGGATGTGCACCACAACGCGACATTTCAGTTCGATTATGAGCCTAATCGGCCAAACGGTATTAGAGTTATAGCCATCTGAAATTTTATGAAATTTTGTGGTTTTTTGTTCCTCATTAACTCGAAAAATACTGAACCGATTGAATTCAAACATGGTTATTAGTTGTAGAATGCCAATGCGGAAATGTTTGCAGAATTTGGTGAGGATAGCATTTGTAGAAAATTTTTAATAAATCTTTGAAAAAAAAAAAAAAAAAAACTATATATCAGTAACTAATCGTTCGAAATTGCTGAAATTTTGCAAGAACCTTCATAACCTAACTATACTGCCAATTTTCAAGTTTTAATACGATCGGTTAAATATTGTTGGAGATTCGAGCATTCTTGTGTGAGTTCAGTAGATGGGTGACCGTTGCCTCGATAACTTTCGAACTAAAGGAGATAGGGACTTGCAATTTTCAGGGAAGGTTGCGTATCCGAAAGAAAGAGTTGAGTTCAATTTTGGGCATAATCGGTCTAACGGTTTCCGAGTTATACCCATCTGGAATATTATTTCCTTGATAACTCAAAAAATAAATATTCGATCGAATTGAAGTTTGGTAACTAGTAGTAGAAAATCAACATAAAGACGTGTTCAAAATTTTGTAAGAACCGTACCCCTAGAAAATTTGAAAAAAATGACAAAAAAAAATTTTTTAAGAACTGTAGGTACCCCTAGAAAATTTCAAAAAAATCACGAAAAAAAAAATTGGTTCAAGCACTGACGTGAAGTCAGAAGCTTTTGCGCGTATGTTCTATTGTCCATTCTTCTGTATTGGACACCCTTAATCGAATTTACCATGGTAAATTCGATACCCTTAATCGAATTTACCATGGTAAATTCGATTAAGGGTGTCCAATACAGAAGAATGGACAATAGAACATACGCGCAAAAGCTTCTGACTTCACGTCAGTGCTTGAACCAGTTTTTGAGGTTCATGCTGCCTTTTCCGGGCATTTTTCGTTGTGCGCATGCGCAGATGAGAAGTCATATAACTGCTGTAGTTTTCGTCAGAGAGGATTGGGGCTTTGGGGTGGCGGATTTTTGAGGTTCATGCTGCCTTTTCCGGGCATTTTTCGTTGTGCGCATGCGCAGATGAGAAGTCATTTAACTGCTGTAGTTTTCATCAGAGAGGATTGGGGTTTTGGGGTGGCGGATGCTATTCCTCCATAGAATCCAGATCCCTGATGAGGGTCTGCGCATGCGTAGATTAAAGATGCGATATCTCCCGAACCACCAGTGTTGGAGAATCGGAGTTTTTTGTAAGGTGTGTTATTTTGAGAGGACTTTTAGCCGCGAGAAGATTGCGCATGCGCAGAAGAGAAGTATCTGTTTTTTAATTGGATGGGTTATGTTGGGAGCGCTGAGTCGATATTGTGAGGTTTTAAGAGAATATTCATAGCAATTCAGTTCAAGGACAAGTCAGTTTGGGGGATGTAGCGTTGTTTCCGAGTTAAAGTGTTCGTACCGTGGCCCCGGGGCTAATTTTGAAATTGATGTTACCCCTTACAGTCATTTTTCGTTATGCGCATGAGCAGACCATCAGTGATTTAACTGGTGGTGTTTTCGTCAGAGAGGATTGGGGTTTTGGGGTGGCGGATGCTATTCCTCCATAGAATGCCCTGTTGAGGATCTGCGCATGCGTGGATTAAAGATGTGATGTCTCCTGAACCACTAGTGTTGGAGAATCGGAGTTTTTTGTGAGGTGTGTAATTTTGGGAGGACTTTCAGCCACGAGTATATTACGCATGCGCAGACGAGAAGTGAATGCTTTTGGGTTGTTTGGGTTATGTTGGGAGTAATGAGCCGATATTTTGAGGTTTTAAAAGAATATTCATGTCAATTCAGTGCACGGACACAAGTCAGTTTGGGGGAGATAGCGTTGTTTCTGAGTTAAAATGTCTGTATGGTAGCCCTGAGGCGAATTTATAAATAACTATATTCGGTAGATCTATATTAAAATACGTTCGGATTTGGAGAAGAGGCAATTGCTTTCCTAACGGAGGTCCCACAACCGCAATTTTTTTCGATCTACGGTAAAGCTAACAGCCAAACTGTATTGATAGCTGTATTTGTTAAAGGAACTTAAAAAAAAAGCACTGACGTGAAGTCAGTACTCGTTGGCGCGCGTGTTCACGGTGGCTAATTTGAATTGAATGATGAGTACTTCAAGCTCAGTGGATAGAGCGAGCCGACGATCTACCTAAAGGATAGTGGATACCATTCACTGTCGGTTCAAACATTAACAGTGCTGTATCTAAGCTGCCATCAGGAAAGAGTAACAAAGTTGGAAAAGAACACAACTGACTCTCCTTGGTCGCACAAGCTCCTAGAAGATTTGGGAGGGTCAGTATAATCCTAATCATGCTTATAGCACGCGCGCAAAAGCAGAGTGACTTAACAATGAAAGAAAAAGCGTAACAAGTCAATCTGATTTGGCGCGCGTGCTATAAACATGATTAGGATTATACTGACCCTCCCAAATCTTCTAGGAGCTTGTGCGACCAAGGAGAGTCAGTTGTGTTCTTTTCCAACTTTATTAGAATGTAGAAACTTGGTGGACGTGAAGTGTAAGTATTGATATTCCTTGATTCCTCGGTACTAATGTATCCGCTCTTCTTTAGAGTGCCACCAAGTTTCTACATTCTAATAAAGGCACATAAAAAAGATTATCCTGGGAGACCCATTGTTTCAACAATAGATTCACCTACTACAAAAATGAGTATTTACATTGCCAATATTTTGAAGAGTTCATTTATGGGATTCTTTGAGTTCTCGGTGAGAAGTTCTACAGAATTGGTTGAGAGGATTGGTTCTGTTCAGTTGAGTGATGAATATGAATTGGCATCGTTTGATGCAGTGTCACTCTTCACTAACATTACCTTGGAATTGGTGCTGCTGGTGTTGGGTGAGGAGTGGCAAAGAATAGAATCCAATACCAAGATTCCAAAAGACCAGTTCATGGAACTTATAACTTTTCTGTTTAATTCAAATTATATTTCTATAAACAGAAATCTGGGTGCGCTATGGGTAGTAATTTAAGTCCAATATTTGCAAACATCATCATGACAAGAATAATTAACAGCGGTAAGTCTGAGTTACAATGGCCCATACCTTTCATCTTCCAATATGTGGATGACCTCATCCTGACAGTTCCAGCTGACAGGGTTCTTGACACTTTAGATGTCTTTAATATGTCTTCAAGGATACAATTACATTTACAGCTGAAAGAGAAAGTGATAGAACCGTTCCCTTCCTTGATACTTTAGTTATTAGATGTGAAAATAACTCCGTTATTACAGACTGGTATCAGAAAGCATCCAGCTCAGGCAGACTGTTAAATTACCATTCATATCATCAACTTCACATAAAGATCAATTTTGTACTGGGTACAAAAAAACGAATTGAATCTTTAGCCCATCCCTCTAAAAGACATGCAGCGCTACAACGGTGTAAGGGTATACTACTCGATAATGGCTACTCTGCAAAGTTCGTCGATAGGATTTGGAATAATGTACCCAGACCTCCACCTACAGATCAGGCTCAGATAACAGACGATGTAGAAGGGTTGGATCATAATATCTATTTAAGCCTTCCCTTCATCGAAAATTTAACAGATAAGGTTGCTCTAATCCTGAAAACACAGAAAAAAGGAATTAAAATTGCCTTTAGCAATGCTAAGACTTCTGCAAAGAATTTCGTTAAAGCCAGCAGTAATGTAGTGTTAGAAAGGAATTACAATGTCATATATCATATACCCTGTGCAGACTGTGAGAGAGTCTACATTGGGCAGACGAATCAACATCTTTCAAAAAGGTTAACCCAGCACAGGAGTGATGCTAGACTTCATCCGGATAAGTGCGCCTTAGCCAAACATGTGTCAAATACAGGTCACAACATAAGATATGACCAAGTTTAAATTTTAAATAGACATAGAAAAGAAAAAAACAGGAGGTGTTTAGTAAAATGCTACATTACAGAAGAACCATTGACTATGAATGAACAAGCTGACAAAAAGGGTGTATGCAGCATTTATAACTACGTCCTCACTTTTGACAAGAGAAAGAGCTGAATAAATATTCTGTTCTTTGTTCGATAGACTTTTTGTCCCTGTGTGTGTTGGACTGTTTGTCTTGTTTTATTGGTGTAAAACCGGCTCCTGACGTGACATTAAGGTTAGGTTTATAAAGTTTAAAGTAATTGATGTGTAATTTATATTTTAATGCAGGTATTAGATCAAACTTAAGAATTCAGCTACTATATAAAAATATCGTAAAAGTGGTGGAGAGCTGTGCTCTGTTCCATGTTGCTGTTTGTTTCGTTGTTGGTTCCATGAGACCGTTTGCTATTAGTGATCACTAGCTGTAGCTTTTTTGTCTACCTTTTGTGGCAATGTTTTTAATTGAAGTAATTATTGTAGATCCCTGAGGATGGTGGCAATGTCCACCGAAATATAGGAAGTTGCTAAAAAGATCGTGTGACTGGCTTTCTTGCTGCTTACCCTTGAACAAATGTTGAAAAATATATATATGGCTCCGTATTGCGCATTGCGTATTAACCTGGGCGTTTTCGCTCTCCAGTGGTCAACTGCATGAGACTCCAATCCGAGTACTTGCTAATTACCACATAGGGGAAAAAATGTACGTAGAGATCTGTAGTTTTTGGAAGCCCTGAAGAAGCATTAAACTAATGCGAAAGCTTGGCAAAGAATAAATAGTTAAAACCATTATTCTCCTGAATTGAGTCAATAACCCTTAAGAAATTCACAAATATTTGAAATATAGACTCTTATCATTGCATTAAATATATATATATATATATAGAAATGAGTAGGCGGTGTACTTCGATGTGTTTAATTATAAAAGTCGATAACCGAGCGCTTTCGGTCTGTCTAACAGACCATCATCAGGGTTTTCCTGGAAGGATAAGTATATTTATACAATTAACAATTCAAAACAAAAATTAAAAATTACCTGTCCAGGAACTAACGCAGACGACAAAGAAGTGCATTAATTGACATTGGTAGGTATTTCGAATTACATAAACTTTTTTAAAAACCTCTGGAGAGTTGATATCCACAGCACAAAATTGAAAACAAAGGTTTAACTCAATAACAGTAATAACAACTATGACCCCGAAAATTGCGCCATGTCAGTCGTCGAAGTGATGACCGGGAGCTAACTTCATACAGCGTAGCCGCAGTGACAGTCAGTCGTCGAAGTGACGACCGGGAGCTAACTTCACACAGCGTAGCCGCAGCGACAAGGTGGGAAATTGTCGAAGTCACATCACATGTATGTTATATGAAACACCAAGAAACAAGCAACAAATATGGTAGGGACCTCAAGGCTCAAAACAAACTCTTGAACAACGGAGTGAAATAGCTATTCAAGTTCAGATTTATCTGAGTATTGACGCAGTTTGAATTAGAGCGCATTTCACGACTTATTTCTATGTCTTCAAAAAGGTTCATCCTGATATTGCTTCTGCTGGTTTTTATGTTGTGGAGGATCTTTGAGTTGCGGTTGGGACTGAATTGGTGGCCTGTGAATTTAATATGATGACCGAATGCCGACGACTGGGGTCTATTCAGATGTTCCTTTATCCTCACCTCTAGTTTTCTTCTTGTTTGTCCAATATATGAGGTGTCGCAATCGTTACACATCAATTTATAAATGCCGCTACAGTGTAATTTCTTGATGTTGTCCTTTGAATTCCACAAAATATTATTCAATGAAGAGGAACTGGAGAAGGAAATCTTCAATCCATCGCATGATCTCTCAAGGATATGAGAGATGGTGTTAGAGAAATGTCCTAAGTAAGGAAGGGAGAAATATTTTGGATCGGAGTCAGATGTTATCGTGCGGTAAGCCATATCCTGTCTTCTTCTAGATTGTACGTTGTTAATAAGTTTATCTACCACAACTGGACTATATCCATTGTTGTAGGCTATCTGTTTGATTGTATTAAATTCTTTCGTGCGGTTCTCTTCAGAAATGGGGATGTTTAGTGCTCTGTGGATATAGCAACGTAAGGCCGCCATCTTGTGACTGGAAGGGTGATGAGACCTTTCAGGGATTATATGATCTGTCTGTGTAGTTTTTCTATAAATGTCGAAGTCAAGGGAGCCACTATTCGATCGTGAAATGGACAGGTCTAGGAAATTGATCTTTCTGTCAGTTTCGAGTTCAAGGGTGAAATTTACTTTAGGATGAATGTTATTGATAAAGTTGAGCAGTGTGCGAGCGTCATCAGAGGAACCATCCAAAATGACAAGGATATCGTCGACGTATCTAAGCCATCGTATTATGCTTGTCCATCTCTCCAGGATGGAAGATTCCATTTTTTCAAGAAACCGGTCAGCTAATAAAGATGATAAAGGGCAACCCATACTTAATCCTTCAGTTTGTCTGTACAACATATCGTTAAAAGTGAAAAAATCCTGGGATAGAGCAAGCTCAAGTAGAGAAAGAATATTCGTGGTATCAGACTCACTAACGTCGCTCCCCTGAAGAAGTTCAGCCTTGAGTTTGAGCCTTGAGGTCCCTACCATATTTGTTGCTTGTTTCTTGGTGTTTCATATAACATACATGTGATGTGACTTCGACAATTTCCCACCTTGTCGCTGCGGCTACGCTGTGTGAAGTTAGCTCCCGGTCGTCACTTCGACGACTGACTGTCACTGCGGCTACGCTGTATGAAGTTAGCTCCCGGTCGTCACTTCGACGACTGACATGGCGCAATTTTCGGGGTCATAGTTGTTATTACTGTTATTAGGTTAAACCTTTGTTTTCAATTTTGTGCTGTGGATATCAACTCTCCAGAGGTTTTTAAAAAAGTTTATGTAATTCGAAATACCTACCAATGTCAATTAATGCACTTCTTTGTCGTCTGCGTTAGTTCCTGGACAGGTAATTTTTAATTTTTGTTTTGAATTGTTTGTTTGTATAAATATACTTATCCTTCCAGGAAAACCCTGATGATGGTCTGTTAGACAGACCGAAAGCGCTCGGTTTTCGACTTTTATAATTAAACACATCGAAGTACACCGCCTACTCATTTCTATTAACTGCTTGATGTGCACAACCATTATTCCCTATATATATATATAATTACATGATTCCAATTCCATATTTAATAGATAGGTTTATTTCCAAAGGTCCATCCTGTATTCATATTACTTTGTTAGATATTGCTTATTTAGCATTTTGCATCCTAGCGCGTGGACCTGCATTGCACATTCCTTGGATAAGATAATCTTATAAATAGAACCCTATTAGAGTTTCTCGAGGAGAATTGCATAGAGAATTGTATCGCTAATTATATTGAGAATTAGATCAACATTGTCAAGCTCAGTGTATCGAGTATTTTCAATAAACCATTTTTGTTTTTAAAAACGTGATTCTTCCCCGAAAAGACGTAAATGGCGACGAGGACGTGATGTTATTAGTGATTTTACAAGAAAAATAAAAACACGTGAATTTTAATTCTTTGAATGACATCAAAGAACCCGAGAACTCAGAACAAGTGCGACGTAAATTCCAAAAGGAAAACCGAGTACGAACTGTATCTCAAATAATATTGTGCCAGTCTCAGTGTGCGAAGAAAAGTGCGACGAATCAACCCCTAAAATTCATCCACGGAGAATCTTCCAGAGGCTAGCAGTTTCAACAACAACAACGAATTTGGAGAAGAATCCAGAGTCCGATTGATTGAGTAGCGCCCTTCAACGACTTCAATAAAACAACTTGGTGAGCATTGAGCAATTCCTTTACTGTTTTCCCCAGTTTTCCTAACCTGGTCAAAGTTAGTCAATCTTTTTCCCCACAGTTTTGTGCGTAAAACTTGTGTCATAGTTTTTTCTAGGTTTCTTATTAAAAAACCGATTACCATAGTTTTTTCTAGGTTTCTTATCAAAAAACCGATTGCGATAGTTTTTCCTAGGTTTCTTATTAAAAAACCGATTAACGCGAATTAAATAATTGTATAACTCGAACATAATATTTCCAAGATGACTCAAGAAAGTAATCTTTTTGATAAAATCAAACTAATAGATTTATTTGCAAAACCAATTCTACCTTTTGATGGTAACCAAGCAAACCTTGCACGCTTTATTAATCATTGCGAGAAATTTTATACTAAATTCAAAACAACTGAAGTACTGTTAAATGAAGTAATTATTGATATCATAAAAAGTAAACTAACTGGAACAGCGAGCGAAGTAGTAAGTAGCAATGAAAGAATTACTCAAACTTGGAATGATTTAAAAATATTTTTGAAATTAAGATTTGAAGAAAAAATTAGTCTGTCAGTTCTATTTTGGGATCTGCAAAATGCCCAAAGACTTAGACACGTAGATGATTTAGAATTTTTGGAAAAGATCGTTGAATTGAAAAACAAATATGATTCTCAGATTGAATTATCAGAATTACCAGTATTAGAAAAAGAACAAGAGAAAAATATAGCTTCACGAGTAGCAACCCGCGTTCTCTTGTATAATATTAACGCAGAATTACGAACAGCCCTTAGAGGTCGACACATTATGAATTATGATGAAATGGTTACTTTTATTAGACAAGATTATTATTATTATCAACAGCCATTTTCACATTACAAAACTCAAATGAATAGACGTCAAAGTGAACCTCAGAGAAATATCCCCCAAAATAATCAAAGAAATTTTAATCAAAATAACCAAAGAAATTTTCCTCAAAATGTTTATAGAAATTCTTCTTATAATAACCCTAGAAATTTTCCTACGAATAATCGATATCAAAATTATCAAAGGAATTATAGAGAAAATCCTTTTAATCAAAGTTTTCAACAGAGATTTCCCTCTCAACCAATTCAGTTTCAACAACGCGCAGTAAATACCTATTACCCGACGAACCGTCAAGTATTTGGACCTAGTACGTCCCGAGAACAGAATGTTAATGTATTTAAGCCCGATCCAAATAGGAGAATCCAAACTCCACCAGAAAAAATGTCAATTCAAACAAGAAATTACCCTCAAAAAAGACAAAATTATTCTACCCAATATCAAACAAATCCTAATAAGAAATACTTCAGTAGTGAACAAAGTCCCAACTTTACATTTGAAGAATTAACCCATATTCAGTCAACTTCACAAGACCCCAAATTTAATCATAAATCAATTCCTGAAAACGAGCGTGATTTACATTTAAAAGAAAATTTTCGAAAACTAGCCCTAAACGATTCATTGACTTAAATCATTCGTTAGATCATACAAATCAATTACCGTATATTGAATTTGAAAATCCAAAATGCAAACTGCTAATTGATAGTGGATGTTCCGTTTGTCTTATGGATCCAAAATTTGCTTATAATAATTTCCACCAGAATATTTTTAATGAAAAAACTACCTTAACTGCTTGCATGAAGCAAGAAACTTCTAATGAAAAAGTGTTAGTACCATTATTTTCAGAATTTCAAATGAATGATTGTCATCCTTTTGTATTGTATAAATTTCATAAGAATTATGATGGATTAATTGGTGCAGATTTCTTAAATAAATATGAACTTAACCTAGATTTCAAAAATCAAAAATTAACTAATGACTTTTGTGAAATTCCTTTTGAATACCAACAAGTATGTCAAAAACCTACGAATATTCCAGTAGACCTTACCCATTTAGAACCAAAAATTAGTAGTCAATTGAAGAAAATATTCGAAACAAACGTAGATGCTCTTCAGTTACCAGGTCAACCACTTAATTTTACAAATAGGATAAAACATAAGATAAGAACGAGCGATGAAAATCCCGTTCATGGTAAAATTTATAGATATCCAGAAGTTCATAGAGAAGAAGTTCAGACTCAAATTCGAGATATGTTAGACAAGAAAATTATTAGACCTAGTATATCACCATGGTCCTTTCCAGTAGTTATTGTGCCTAAAAAACAAGACTTATCTGAAAAAAAGAAATGGCGTATCGCGATAGATTACAGAAAATTAAATGATAAAACAATTGAGGATAAATATCCACTTCCCCAAATTGAAAGTATATTAGATAAACTTGGTAATAAAAAATACTTTACAACGCTAGATTTAGCCTCCGGATTTCACCAGATTGAGTTAGATGAGGAATCCATTGAAAAAACGGCTTTTACTGTTGAAAATGGTCATTATGAGTTTCTGAGAATGCCGTTTGGACTTAAAAACGCCCCGGCAACTTTTCAAAGATTAATGAACACTGTCTTAGAAAGATTTATCGGAAAAATTTGTTATATTTACATGGACGATATTATTATATTTTCAGACACTGTTGAACAACATTTGGCCGATATTCATAATATTCTCGAAGTTCTGAAAGAGGAAAAATTAAAAATTCAACTAGATAAATGTCACTTTTTCAAGACTGAAATTGAATTCTTAGGACATATTATCACACCCGAAGGAATTAAAACAAATCCAAATAAATTAAAAGCAGTAATTAAATTTCCTATCCCAAAAACTCAAAAAGAGATAAAATCATTTCTCGGATTAGTCGGATATTACCGAAAATTTATACCAAATTTTGCGAAAATTTCTAAACCCCTAACTGTATGCCTGAAAAAAAATGCGAAAATTAATATTAATGACCCGATTTATATTGAAGCATTTGAAATATGTAAGAGAAATTTATTAAACCACCCAGTATTAAGATACCCAGATTTCACTAAACCTTTTATTTTAACAACGGACGCATCAGGATTCGCGATAGGTTCCGTATTATCACAGGGTGATCCACCAAATGATCTACCGATTTCTTTCACAAGTAAAACATTAAATTTAGCAGAATCTAGATATAGTACCATAGAAAAAGAACTACTTGCTATTGTATGGTCGTGTAAACATTTTAGACCTTATCTATATGGAAGAAAATTCACGATTTATACCGATCATAAACCTTTAACCTGGCTATTTTCCCTTAAGGAACCAAATTCACGTCTCATGCGATGGAGAATAAAACTTGAAGAATTCGATTACGAGATAAAATATAAGAAAGCTCAACAAATAATGCAGACGCCCTAAGTCGAATTATTTTGGATTCAACTGATGAACTAACATATCAAAATTTCTTAAAACTTTATGAATCCAAGAATATTATTGATGCACCGAATGTAATAGAAAAAGAAGGTAATCTATTTGAAAGCCCTAAAAACTATGCTCTAGCACACTGCGTATCAAATGATTTTTATATGAACCAAGGTATTGCCCTGGATTTCTAACAGAAGTTTGGTAAAGTAAACGAACTTAAACTTCAAAATAAATCAATAGGTGAGATTGCATCGATCCGAAACGGGAATCGTAATATTTATTACTTAATTACTAAGAATCTTTACTCTGATAAACCTGAATATGAAAAAGTTTTCAAAGCACTCTTAAACCTTAGAAAATTATGCGAATATAATGATGACAAATACATAGCTTTGCCGCGAATTGCGTGTGGATTAGACCGATTAGAATGGTCAATTATCTTAAAAATAATAAAATATATCTTTGCAGACTCAGATCTGAAAATAATCATCTATTATTTATCCAATAGACACCCAGAAAAATCTATACATACTTCTAATGTAACTACTATTAATAAAAATTTAATCGATATTAATGGAATAGAAGAAGATCTTATTTCAATGGCAAATCAAGTAACTGATGAAGAATTAGACGAATGTCTAAATTTATTAGGTCACACAAATGATAGACTACCTGCAATGAAAAATCAATTAACCGATGAAGAATTAGATGATCTTTTAGGCAATACAAGTGATGAAATACCTGTCCTAGATAATTCGAATTCAAGTAAATTGAAAACAGGAAATGTGATTATTCACAGTGATGCCACAATTCACAGTAACGTTGAAAATCCAATTTTCGAAATTCCTTATACAGAAAGAAGTTTAAATTCATCACCTTTACAAATAATAATGAGAAAATTCTCAAGTTACCATGTCACAAAAACAAAATTATTTGGAGACAAAATGAGATTGCGAGTTTCTATAAATTCGATAGAAAATGATCTATTTAAATTTATCAAAGAATATGTCCAACCTAAAAAATCATATACCATATATTTCGCATCCCCCGAGTTAGAAAAACCTCTTATACAAACTTTACAGAATAAATTCGATTATAATTCATTCAATTTGAAAATCTCTAAAATATATCTAGAGGATGTCGAAGATAAAGAAGAACAACTTCTAAGAATTCAACAATATCACGAAACCAAAACTATTCATCGTGGATATCAAGAAAATTTAACTAGTTTAAAGCGCAAATATTATTGGCCGAACATGAACAAAGATGTTCAAAATTTTATAAATTCTTGCGAAATATGTCAGAAAAGTAAGTACGAAAGAACCCCAATCCAATTAAAATTTAAACCAAACCCAATAGGATCAAATTCTTTCACACACATTTATTGTGATACTATAAGATTTAATCAAACATATTGTCTAAGCATTGTAGACTCATTCTCCAGATTTGGACAATGTTACCCGCTGTCACAAAAGACAGGCACGGAAATAGTAGATAAATTATTAATGTATTTTAGCCATTTTGGTACCCCCAATAAGATAACATGCGATAATGGACTAGAATTCAAAAATAGTGTTGTACAGGATTTTTCCAAAATTCATAAAATAGAAATTCATTACATAACCAATTATAACCCAAATTCTAACGCTATAGTAGAGAGGTTTCATTCTACGTTGATAGAACAATTAAGAACAATCGGAAATAAAAATACTTTTCAAAATAGACTTTCTCAAGCATTGCTTAGCTATAATAATTCTAATCACTCAAGTTTAGAGATGACACCTATGCAAATAATCAAAGCAGACTTAAATTATTCACTACCTATTGAGCGGACACATAATGAACAAATTCAGAATTATGTTGAAAATTACGTCGAGAATCTTAATGACATTTCAAAACAATTAGAGAAAAATAAGCAGAAGAATATTGAACATTTAAGAAAAACTAATGAAAAGAGATCAGCAAAAGAAAATCATCCCTTAAATAAAAATCCTACTTATATTAAAAAACCAATAACACGCAAATTAGACCCAGTTTATAAGAAAATAGATGCCCGTGAAATTGATGAAAATCGTATTGAAGATACTAAAAACAAACATGTTTATCATAAGAAAATTTTAAAGCAAAGGAAACACTAGTACAGATTTTATTTCAGACTTAATAATGCTGTAAGCTTTGCGAGATTATTAAATGAATCTATCTTACCTTCCACAAAGTTCTCAAAATTAATAGCAAATATTAATGTAATACTCTTTCATCATTTGAAAGATTACTATCAATTATGTCACACGAAAGTTATTTTCAAGAACAAAGTTTTATTGTTTCTAATATCAATACCATTGGTATACAAAGAAAATTATGATTTATACAGGTTTCACTACTTAACTAAACAAAATCTTTCCCTTCCTTATACCAACTCCTATTTGCTCTCACAAAAGGAAATATTGAAATGGTCAACAGAACAGTGCCATCCGATAGAAGATGACTATCTATGTGATCAAGACTCCCTTATAGAATCCCCAATATGTATGCAGAATATCTTGAAAAACCACACCGAAGACTGCCCCAGAACGAGAATGGTCATTTCTCCTGATCTAAAATTATTGGAAGACGGAAATGTATTGTCAATTGGAAACAAGAAAATCCAAGAAAAATGTCCCCAGCAAACCAAATACTACTTCATCCCTTCCATGGCAATTCTAAGAACAAAATGTACCATAAGCAACTTACAGAAAGAAATTACTCCCACTACTTTCATAGACGAAGAAAAATACATCATTCTACCAAAAATGATGTTACCCTCCAAGAACCTGTCAAATGAAGAATTCAAGAAAGAAGAAATGGAAATCCCCAACATAGAATTAGAAGATTTAGAAGAATGGAATTTCCAACCTTCGAAATTTACATTGTATATTTTATTAGTATTAATTATTTTCATAATAAGCATTTATTTCATTTTCAGATATTTAAGAAATAATATTTTTAATAAAGCCACACCTCTTAAAGGTGATACCTTTAATTTAGCCGAGGAGGAATTACATGATTCCAATTCCATATTTAATAGATAGGTTTATTTCCAAAGGTCCATCCTGTATTCGTATTACTTTGTTAGATATTGCTTATTTAGCATTTTGCATCCTAGCGCGTGGACCTGCATTGCACATTCCTTGGATAAGATAATCTTATAAATAGAACCCTATTAGAGTTTCTCGAGGAGAATTGCATAGAGAATTGTATCGCTAATTATATTGAGAATTAGATCAACATTGTCAAGCTCAGTGTATCGAGTATTTTCAATAAACCATTTTTGTTTTTAAAAACGTGATTCTTCCCCGAAAAGACGTAAATATATATACAGGGTGTTTGGTAGGCATTTCAAGGAACGTTAGGGGGGGTTCGTTACCAACATTTTGAACCACATATACTTATGTACCAAGTCTCATGGTTTTTGAGATATCGACCAAATTGTATTTTATCGATCTCAATAAGAGATCGTGCGCTAAAAGGCTAATAAAAAATTGTTTATGAGTTTTAACATGTTTATTTTTTATGATTTGCATTGCTAACGTATCTATTCACTAAATTAATAAGGCAAAAAAGCATACTTGATGACAATAAACAAAAAAAAACACAAAAATATTGACCCACAATGTGATTTACCGAACAATCTCACAACTTTCAGAGCCTATAAAAAGAAAAGTACACGTGCTATTCAATTTCAAACACGTGTAAAAACTTCCTTAACTTGTCTTCTTTTCAAATTGATAACAATACATTATTAAAAGGTACACAATATTAGTAATAATCAGATGTAAACGGGAACAAATCAAGAAAAATTAATAAAAAAATTTAAAAACAATTTGATCAATGCGTTCAAAATTTCAAAATAATTACAGCTGATGCTCAAAATGTGAACCACCATTTCTTATGCAGGCCCGTGCTCGTCTTCTTATTTCTGTTGTTGTTACTTTCAGTCTCATTTCACCTTTTAGCTGTTCGCAAGCCGCGTTGATTTTTCTAACCAAGTGGTCTCTGGTAACAATTTCCTCGTCGTAAACTAATTGTTTCAATCTTCCCCAGACATAAAAGTCTACGGGCGTTATGTCCGGGGACCTTGCGGGCCACAATATGGGCCCGTTTCGTCCAATCCATCTGTTTCGATAATTTCTGTCGAAATACTCCCGGACGGGCCTTGCGAAGTGTGCTGGACATCCATCATTTTGGTAAATCATTGTTTGCCTAATTTCTAGGGGAATGTCCTCCAGTAATCCTATTAAAACAGTTTCCAGGAATTGTAGATAACTTGTCCCATTTAGATTGTCCGGCAGATAGTGCGGCCCGATGAACGTTCTGCCGATTACTGCCGCCCAGACATTAACACTGAACCGTCTTTGGGAAGACACTTGTTTTTTTTTGTGTGGATTCCCTCCTTTATGCTCCCAGTAGTGGAGGTTGTGGAAGTTCGTTATACCGTCTTTGTCAAATTTGGACTCATCCGTCCAGAGAATCCTTTTTAAAAATGTGCCATCTTCCATGTCTTGATTTAGTAAATACCGGCAAAAAATAGTACGCCGAATAGGATCACCTTCTTCTAATCCTTGCACAGGAGTGTAGTGGAATGGATATTTTCTTTCTGCGTGCACCACAGACCACACTTTCCAAGTAGACAAATTTAGTTGTCTTGCCACTTTCCTCACGCTTGTTGTAGGGTCACGGTTAAATGCTTCTAATATTTGCTCATCAACTTCAACGTGATATTGCGGTACAGCAATACCAGGCTCCCTGCGATGCAGATTGCCTGTTTCACGAAACCTAATGAAAGTGTTGCGAAACACTTGTGCATTGGGAGTTCTTCTATTAGAAAAGCGTGTTGCGTACAACTCTCGAGCTTGGGTGGCATTGCCATTAGCAGCCCCATACATAAAGATTATGTCCGCATACTCATGGTTTGCAAATGTAGCCATCACTGCTAGACTTACTAAATAGTCCAAAGCAGCACTTAACGCAACTTAAGACGGAGGAATTACTGCCAAAACTATTATCGGTGGGTTTCACAAACGTTTGACAGCTCTTGATTTCCAAATCAGTGTGATTCTATGTATATTCTCAGTTCATTTTTGATGGAACCATCGAAATAAATCCACAATCAAGCTGATCCAAGCTTTGTGAAACCCGTAATGGTGGGTTCGCTAACTTAGCCAAATTCTAGGATTGAGAGAGGTGCGGTGGTGTTAGATCCCGTTGTAGATAACATAGCTGTGTTATTCATACACCATTGTATAGGTTACGAGTTAAGGAAGTTTTTACACGTGTTTGAAATTGAATAGCACGTGTACTTTTCTTTTTATAGGCTCTGAAAGTTGTGAGATTGTTCGGTAAATCACATTGTGGGTCAATATTTTTGTGTTTTTTTTTGTTTATTGTCATCAAGTATGCTTTTTTGCCTTATTAATTTAGTGAATAGATACGTTAGCAATGCAAATCATAAAAAATAAACATGTTAAAACTCATAAACAATTTTTTATTAGCCTTTTAGCGCACGATCTCTTATTGAGATCGATAAAATACAATTTGGTCGATATCTCAAAAACCATGAGACTTGGTACATAAGTATATGTGGTTCAAAATGTTGGTAACGAACCCCCCTAACGTTCCTTGAAATGCCTACAACCATCTACCAAACACCCTGTATATACAGGGTGTTTCATCATAAAGTGGACAAACGAATATAGCGTGTAGATGACATCGGAAGAATGATTTTTGCCTTATGACATATACCCCGTTTTCGAAGCATAAGCGAGATACAGGGTGTTCAAGGTAATTTTTGACCAATATTCTATCCAGTGTGGTCAGTTATGTGTAACATTTGAAATAATGGTTTTTGGTCACATCTCAGTATTTTTTTATGCTCAATTCTGAAATGATATAAGATTCTGAAAAAAGTATTTAAAAATGGCGGAAAACCTGCAAAGTTCGAATTTTTTTTACGCGGTTGCCAATTTGAGTTTCACTCTATGAATTATCTCAAGTTTTTAAGAAATTCTGTGAAAAAAATTTCTCAAAATTCGAACACAACTTTTTGGCGCTCTAGTTCCTCGGAACTGAGTGCTTATCAATTTGCCCAAATGTCTGTAATTTTCGAATATTTCGATGAAAATGGTCTTAAACGATTTGGTTCGACTCACTGATCAAGAATCCGTGGTCGAAATTCATTCTGTCCGGCCGGTCCGGCCGTCCGACCGGCCGTAGGCACGATAACTCTCGAACGGAATGAGCTAGAGAGTTAAAATTTTCAGAGTAGGTTTGGGGGATAAATATCTCGGCTAAGTTCGTTATTGGGCAAAATCGGACAAATGGTTTCGGAGTAACAAAAAACAAATTTTTTTTTACGAAACAAATTCCAAATTAAATTTTTTTTAATAAAAAGTTTTATCATGAGAATCCAATCATATCATTTTTAACTCTAACAAGCTAATACTTTCGGAGATATGATTTTTCAAAATTTCAATAATAAATTGTATTTCAACGTTGTCACAGAATAATATTATTCTATGTATGAATATGAATTGTCATAATGTCAAATGATGTTCCTGAGACTAATCAATCGAAGAATTGTGAGCGAAGTGAGAAAAATCTCAGATATGATTTTTCAAAATTTCAATAATAAATCGTATTTCAACGTTGTCACAGAATGATATTATTCTATGTATGAATATGAATTGTCATAATGTCAAATGATGTTCCTGAGACTAATCAATCGAAGAATTGTGAGCGAAGTGAGTTAAATCTCAGTTGTTTGCTCCGATATTAGTTTTTCTCAGAAAATTCTTACATTTCGGAACTGAACATGAAGTAAGAGATCTGAGAGTAGTGAGACTGCTTTTCATCCATAGACATAGATATAACTCTCGAACGGAATGAGGTAGGTAGTTGAAATTTTCAGAGTAGTTTAGGGAGATGAATATCTCGGTTGAGTTCGTTATTGGGCAAAATTGGCCAGATTTAATTTGATTTCTTCCATGGTGCCTTTCTCATTCTCATGATTGCTCATTTAATCTTGATAAATAAACTATTATTTGAATTGAATTTCCTTTAGGATGCAGATCTATTATATGAATACATTGATATAATTCCCAACTCTGAGTACCAATACTTTCGGAGATATAATTTGTCTGTTTGAACTAGAGCGCCAGAAAGCTCCTGTCCACAGGGCTTGAACCCATTTTTTTTACATGTCTACAGCAAAAATAAAATTTCATCCGAAATTGATGAACTTTTCCACGCTTATACTATTCTTCAACCTTAACGAAAATATGAAAACAGAACCGAAAAATATCGATGGGTTTGTTTTTTATAGCCATTCAAAGTTTCCACTCGGATATCTAACTTATTCGTTTTTTGAATACTGGTTTGGCTTTGAGGCAAAAAGTTTAAAATTGAACTGCCGAAGCATTCCAGATGGAAATTAAAATTTGTCAAAAAAAAATTTTTTTGCTCATATTTCAATTAAACTCTGGCCGGGATCGAACTAGTGACCTTGCGATAGGAATTACTCTTAGCTCTTGATAGAAATTTAAATTATTCGGAACATATTAATTATCGTTACCTAGCAACGGTAGTTCAAAGCATTTGATAGATTATTCGAATTCACTGAATAATATTTCGCAGATTTCTTGAAAACCATTTTAATTTGAGCAGAAATGAAATATTCAATCTTGGAGAAAAATGATATGGTTCAGGCTTATTATGAAGCGAATTCCTCAGGGAGGAAAGCGAGAGAAATATACGCCCGCAGATTTCCAAGCCGATCAGTACCAAACTTTAAAACATTTATGGCAACAGTACGTAAATTACGTGAAGATGGCACTCTTAACCGAAAGAAAAAAGAAACAATAAGAAGTCACGATGAACGTGTCCTGGATTTGGTTGAGAGTAATCCTAAAATATCAACTAAAATGATATCTAATCACCCCAGTGTGAACCAAAGTAAATCGACTGTATGGAGAGTAGAGATGCCACGAATATTCGGCAACTATTCGGTATTCGGCCTATTCGGCCACTTTGTTTGGTATTCGGTATTCGGCCGAATAATAGGTACTATTCGGCCGAATACCGAATACCAAATCATGGAAAAAAAACATCATATTAATCAAGATTTGTATTATTTATTATGAAAATTACAATACTTTAATAAGTAAAATTAATCAGCGGTAAGTTGTGATGTATAAAAACAAGCTTTTCAGCGTTTGATGGTAGCAAGCGATTACGCTTTTCGTCATAAATGATACCAGCTTCAGAAAACAACCTCTCACTATACACGCTACTCCCGGGAGAAGATAGATAAACTTTAGCAAATTTCGAAAGGTTAGGGTATTGGTTTTCATTTGCTGACCACCACTTGTAAGGATCAGCTTTCCGATCTATGCGAATTGATTTCAAATACAAATCCATCTCATTTGCCACAGCATTCTTCTCCACGTTCTCCTCATCATTACTATTTCGCATATTATCTTTAGCGACTTCCTCAAAGCAGTACCAGAAACTGTCGTGTGTTTCAAATGTCTTATCATTTTCGTTCATGTTTCTTTTCTTACGACGTGGAGAAGAATCGTCATCGGTACTACTAGACTCATCATCATTACAACTCAGTTTCAGAGCTTCTAGAAGAATTTTTTGTCTTGCTCTTTCTGCTTGAACAAAACCTAGAAAACTTGTTTTGAAGCGTGGATCGAGAAACGTAGCCACCAGATATTTGTTGTTCTCGTCAAAATTAAATCGCTTTTCAAGCTCGGCTTGTAGTGAAGATCTAATTGTCACTAAATTTGGTACTCTTTCAGCTGTCTCTGCCTTTCCTAGATATTTTGATAAAGTAATTGCATGTGGAATCACTTCAGAGATGCAGGAAATACCTGAGCTGGTTATTTTTGTAATCTCTTCGAATGGTTTGAGGAGTTTAATACATTGTTCCATTAATTCCCATTGAGCATGTGTTAGATTATTTAAAGTTTCATGATCTGTTATGTACAAGGATACAGCTCGCTTTTGTTCGAATAATCGCTCCATTAAATAATACGTAGAATTCCAGCGTGTGCTCACATCTTTTACTAGTTGGTGGTTAGGCAAGTTAAGTTCTTGTTGAATGGATTTAAGTTTCTGCTCTGCTAAGCCTGAATGATTAAAATGGGTAACAATTCGTCTAGCAGCAGCTACCATCTGTAGTACCTCTGGTTGAGATTTAAGCGATTCCTCTATAGCTCGTTGCAATGAATGAATAAAGCACCTTCCTGAATCGTATCCAGCATCTCGCACACCTTTTATCATATTAGCCCCACTATCATGGACAAGTAAATGGATCTTACTTTTAGGAATATTCCATCTTTCTGTAATAGCATTGAGTTCTTTTGCAATATTGGTACCCGAATGTGAGCTGGGAAACGGTTTCATAGCTAAAACGCCATGTTCCAGATTGAACTGTGGAGATATCCAGTGCGCAGTGAAGCTCAAAAAGCTCTCGTTATTGTGCTGACATGTCCATATATCAGATGTCACTGATACAGCTGTCGCCTGCGAAATACTGGCCTCTATTTTAGACCAAATTCTGTTGTATATATCAGGAACAACTTTCTCGGTCATGTAAGTACGACCAGGTACTCTATAATGGGGCACAGCGGTTGCCATAAGCCTCTGAAATCCGACCCGTTCAACAAGTGATAATGGTTCGTTGTCTAAAGCAATCATTTCACCTATCAAGTAGTGATATTTTATTGATTTCGGATCATTAATGTCCCATAGCAATTTCCTTTCAGATGTTTCCTTCAGGGTTAGCTGCCGGTCTCTAGATCGGGGAGTTCCAGGTACTGCAGGTATCTTGGAATCGGTGGAAGTAGAAGTACCGCCCTTATCGCTGCCACTTGTCGATGGAACATCAGTTAAAGTAGCGTATTGTTCAGCATGTTTGGATTTAAGATGGTTCTTTAAAGAAGTTGTAGCTGAAAATGAAAAAAAACTAAAATGAATTACAAGTAGCTAACTAAGTAATGCAATAACATTTTCAATCCAATACAAAAAAATAAACTTTACTGGATGATTTATTATTTACTAGCTTTCCGGTAGCGGCTTCGCCCGCTGCAGTTTTTTCCCAGGATAAATATTTTTTCCCGGAATAAAAATTATCCTGTAGCTTTGCTCTATAAATGGACTATCCAACAAAAAAAGAATTTTTCAAATCGGACCAGTAGTTCCTGAGATTAGCGCGTTTAAACAAACAAACAAACTCTTCCGCTTTATAATATTAGTATAGATTTATTTATCCACTGTTAACGTTTCCCTACCTACTTATTTCATTTCTCTTTTCTGCCTTTAAATTTTAATTTCCTTAAAACAACAACAACAACATCAACTTACAACTTTTTCAAACGCCGACCATGTCTTTTTCACGTATTATTCGTTTTAACGGCAGTAAGAAAGTTTTCAAATCGTGAAATAGATATGACGGGCAGGTCTCAAATCACGAATCCTCATTTTGACGTAGATATCGTGTAAACGAGTTGTTAAATTAATTCAAGATTTTACTTACTTGCTTTCTTTCCTTCTCCTCCTCTTAAAATCTTGCTACTACACAGCAAACAATTGGCTAGTTTATTATTTTCACTACAAATCTCGTAATATTCCCATATAGCCGATTTTTTATTAATTGGTGTCATTTTTTAAAGAACAAACAATTGAATTTATTGGTCTGACTTATTAAAGTTATTTATATTAATCTGACAATGCGTGCCGTGACGTGATTCACTCGCAACTGAAACTATCAAATAGCCTCACCCCGACCGCGCCGCGCACACTGGAGAGTGGAGACAGGTCGCAACCTGTCGCATTATTTACTCGCTCGACTAGCATGGTACTTAGTGCCGAATATTCGGCGGCCGAATATTCGGCGCTTCGGCCGACAGCGTTGCCGAATATTCGGTATTCGGTATTCGGCCAAACCACTATTCGTGGCATCTCTAATGGAGAGTTCTAAAGAGGAATCACTACCACCCATATCATTTTCAAAGATGTCAAAAATTAGAAGAAGGTGCTTGCAGTAAAAGGAAAGAATTCTGTGAATTCATTTTAAGAAGAACGCGTGCGAATAGAGATTTTCCACGTCTCATTTTATTCAGCGATGAAGCGACCTTTCATAGAGATGGATTTTTTAACGGAAAAAATAATGTGGTATGGCAAATCAATAATCCACATTCTTCGGTTTCGATGAATAGTCAAAAAAGGTTTTCAGTCAATGTTTGGGCGGGAATGAAGGACAGATTCATCATCGGACCTTTCATTCTCCCTGAAACACTGACTGGAAATGGTTACTATCAATTTTTACGAGAGACTCTACCAGATCTCATGGAAAATATTCCTTTGAATCAATTTAGAGGTATTTGGTACCAACACGATGGTTGTCCTGCGCACACAGTCAGGAGTGTACGCGAGTTTCTAGACTCCCAATACCCACGGCGATGGATTGGTCGGTTTGGACCTGTTGCATGGCCTCCACGTTCTCCAGATCTAACTCCACTGGATTTTTATTTCTGGGGTCATATGAAAAGTCTGGTCTACGACAAGCGAGCTCCAGTAGAATCGAAAGAAGAATTGATTCAACGAATTGAATCAGCTGCCCAGGAAATTCGTCATAATCAAGGAATGATAGGTTCAGCGGTGAACAGTGTGGTGAAAAGAGCGAGACTGTGTTCAAATGACTGGGAATATTTTTGAAACTGAATTATAATCTATAATTTCGTCAGAGTTGTTCAATTAATTGTTGAATTTGTCTACTATTGTGTTATATTCTTGCGTTAGTGAAATATAAAATTAAATATTCAAGAAAATTTTGCTATAAGACAATATTCTCTCACTTTCTTGATTTTCTTGATTCGCTGAACCAAATAATTATTTCCAACATTGATTATTTAATTTCTGCTCGAATTGAAATGTTTTATAAGAAACTAACGAAATATTATTCAGTTGAATTCGAACATACTGTCAAATTCTGTGAATTACTGTTGCTAGGTAACGATAATTAATATGTTCTGAATAATTTCAATTTCTATCTAGAGCTAAGAGTAATTCCTATCGCAAGGTCACTAGTTCGATTCCAGCCAGAGTTTTATTGAAATATGAACAAAAACATTTTTTTTTGAGAAATTTTAATTTCCATCTGGAATGCTTCGGCAGTTCAATTTCAAACTTTTTGCCCTCATAGCCAAACCAGTTTTCAAAAAACGAATAAGTTAGATATCCGAGTGGAAACTTTGAATGGCTATAAAAAACAAACCCATCGATATTTTTCGGTTCTGTTTTCATATTTTCGTTAAGGTTGAAGAATAGTATAAGCGTGGAAAAGTTCATCAATTTCGGATGAAATTTTATTTTTGCTGTAGACATGTAAAAAAAAAGTTGTGTTCGAATTTTGAAAAACAGAATTTCTTAAAAACTTGAGATAATTCATAGAGTGAAACTCAAATTGGCAACCGCGTAAAAAAATTTCGAACTTTGCAGGTTTTCCGCCATTTTTAATTACTACTGTATCTCGCTTATGCTTCGAAAACGGGGTATATGTCATAAGGCAAAAATGATTCTCCCGATGTCATCTACACGCTGTATTCGTTTGTCCAGTTTATGATGAAACACCCTGTATATATATATATATATATATATATTAGGGTGTCCCTTATATGTTAAAAAAAATTTTTTTTTTAGTTTTCGAAACGCATACCCTCTTATTATATTTATTAGTCTATTAGTTACCCAAGTACAGAATTTCAACATCCTGCGTTGATTTTATCCCGTGCCGACTTAGCTTCAAAGTTTTAAAAAATAGCTGTTAAACCCATTTCCTTACTCTGGCCGTAGACCATCACTTAAATACATTCTATTAGATAAATTATGATCAAAACACAAATTTATATGATAAACTTTCTGCAACTAATAAAAATAGAACAATACTTATATCTAATTATTGATTCAGATTTATCCATTTTACTGTTCTTCATCTGCAGTAATCAAACAATCAAACTACAGCATTAATTTAGCATCTCGTTCAGCTGTGTCGTTAACTGTTCTTGGCGTTCTTGTTAATCTAAAAATGTTCTTTTTCGCTTCAATAAACATACTCGTATCTCGCAGCGTTTTCATTCCACAATAACACATTCTCTTGCAGGAAACTACTGTCAAGTTTCAGTCACGGGAATAAATCTTTGCTTGTCAATGATACAAACTCAATCAAAGATTTCCCTGAAAAAAGTTAAACTACTTGGAGTAGTATGAATGAAAGAGTGAGTTTCAATGAACTGATTAAACGCTACTTTTTTACCAAACGTAAAGAGAGCCAGACATTTCTTCCTTGGATGGGACATATCTCTTTCCAGAAGCTTCAGACCCTTCGCTGTAAATTTTCTACAATGTTCATTGTCGTCCGCTCATCATCAAAATTTTAAACAACGACTATTTCCTCTGATAAGTCGCTTTAAACATTAATTTATCAACCCTTTCATAATCTTCTAAGGTTTGTAGAAAACAAAAATGTTGATAAGGTGCTTTTCTGCCAAACTGCATACCAGCTAGGGCTTCTCATAAACTGCCACAATAAATAAACACAAATCACGTAGAGCTTGTTCCTTCTTGGCACCCATTTCAAACTGAGATTGCAGCAAACAGCTTTTTTAAGGGTTTTTTTAGGTTTTGCCACCCAAAGAGCTTGATGCATTGCGCCAAAATGTCTGATTTTTAGTTCACTATGATTATCTTTATCCAGAAAAAGAACAGCGAGCTTGATTGATTCACGATAAGGATCTTATTATCGATTTTGCCAGTTCATTGTTGAAAAACGTGACCAATTCATCAATTTATTTGTTCCACAGAGGTGTTGTTGAACAAAATCAGTACCTACATGGTTTGAAGGCACTAGAATTAATATCCATCCATTTGTCTCTAAACTTTTTGAACAGCGTAATATCAGGACTACTATAGTAACTAGCTGGATCTTGGATCATACGCAGTTTTGAGAACCCGGCCTTTAAGTGCATATATTACAGCTTTCGCTTGATGCTTAGTGGACATATGTCTAAAGTTGTAACTAATTTTGAGGTTACAAAACCTTGTCTTCCCCTTCTTGTCAACTTACATATTGAGATGTGGCAGCCTGAAGTTCTTCCAGACTTTCTTCAGAGATTTTAGATTGTTCCTCTATTTCTCCATGTGTTTCAAAGCTGTGTGAAGAATCAATAAAATCTCGGAAATCATTTGCCTTAATTTCTTTTTCTCTTCTGCCAGTTTACTCAGCGCTGCCCTTTGTTCAATTTCAGACAGCTTTTTGTCAACACATACTAAGTATCCCGGACATCCTGGCTCGCTTTGTTTTTGCAAGAATATCTTTTCTTCTGCAATTTTTATTCTTTCGAGAGTAAGAGCATGTGCGATATCCAATAAATTATCTACATGATTCAAATTGAAAGTTTTTCTTGTGGTGCCTATTAACATCCTGAATCTTCTTACTATCCTTTTGAAGCTCACGCCAGACTTGATAACTTCTTAACATCATTCCGAACAGCTTTGGTAGGTATTCTAGCCTTTTCACAGAATATAATACACTCCAGAAGATTTGCACTGTCATTAACATTCAACTTAGCCTTGCGTATATTGAAAAATAAATACATAAGAAATTAACGAATAGACGGTAATTTTGCACCTGTTATTTGGCGACTTACTTCACCAATTAAAATTTTTTTTTGTTTCTTAATTCCACTGGCATCCTCAAATATCAAAATAACACCGAATCGTTACTCGACAAGCCGAAATAAACTGACAATAACAGAAGGCATGCGCCGCTTCTGTGACTGAAGACTGAGCTTGTATGAACTTCTTTACGCGCAAGTCGGCACGGTTAGTTCTCTTCCAAATGAGGTAAAAAATGGTTTTCGAGTGTTTTGGGTCCAAATGAACAAAACAAGAGCCTATGCGTTGTGAAATTAAAACTTTGAAAAATAAGGGACACCCTAATATACAGGGTGTTTCCTAAACATGCGGCAAAAATTCAGGGGGTTGTTCCTTGGACTATTTTAAGCATGTTTTGTCCTTGGATGATTTTTGAAAAACCTCTTTGTTTCGAAGATACAGGGCGAACAACATTTTTCATATTGCCTAATAGGGCCGATATTTTTACCAGAAAGACTTACCGGGGACGTGTATCGCAACTTTTTAGAACAAACGTTACCTCTGTTTTTGGAGGATGTACCATTGGCAATAAGACATGCAATGTGGTTTATGCACGATGGTGCACCAGCGCATTTTAGTTTGGTTGCTCGTGAGTTTTTAACATTAACATACGGAGATCGCTGGATTGGAAGAGGTGGACCTCATTTATGGCCTGCTCGTTCCCCGGACTTAAACCCCTTAGATTATTTCCTATGGGGCCATCTAAAATCATTAGTTTATACCACTCCAGTAGAAAATGTGGAAGACTTGCGAAATCGGATCATTGCTGGGTGTAACTTAATAAGAAATGATCCTGGTGTTTTTGAAAGGGTTCGGCAGTCAATGAGGAGAAGATTGGATGCTTGTATGCTGGGTAGAGGTGGTCATTTTCAACAGTTTTTGTAGGTTGAGTTGAATTTTCATGTAATTTTTCATAATAAAATGTTATTATCCAAAATTTTGTTTCCCCTATATCTTCGAAACAAATAGGTTTTTCAAAAATCATCAAAGGACAAAATATTCTTAGAATAGTCCAAGGAACAACCCCCTGAATTTTTGCCGCATGTTTAGGAAACACCCTGTATATATATATATATATATATATGTATCAAAAAAGTGAGTTTCGCTTTTATGGAAAGCTAACCACTAGACATAAATAAGAATAGAACTAGCAGGGACCGAAGTTGAGAGTCATCCACAAAGTGTAATTCCATCAACGCTGACTAGCAACATACCGCGGTTTCATCCTTATTAGGAATCGTCAGTGGTGCATAAGTCAACCGCCGATGGAAGAATACACCTCGAAGATGCCGCTTTATCGAACTCCAGGTACAACCTCTGAGTACAAAGTAGACAGAAGCGACACCTAGCGTTCAACCAACCAAGCTCCCCGTTGCGGAAAACTCAAAACTAGATCCCTGCGTACATTCTTTGTTCCAAACGTGACTAATTGCAGAATTCTATATTGAATCCCTTGCAGACGCCACGAGGAACGTGAAAACGCCCTGGTTTTAGTACGCAATGCGCAGAAATGAATGTATCAAAAAAGTGAGTTTCGCTTTTATGGAAAGCTAACCACTAGACATAAATAAGAATAGGACTAGCAGGGACCGAAGTTGAGAGTCATCCACAAAGTGTAATTCCATCAACGCTGACTAGCAACATACCGCGGTTTCATCCTTATTAGGAATCGTCAGTGGTGCATAAGTCAACCGCCGATGGAAGAATACACCTCGAAGAAGCCGCTTTATCGAACTCCAGGTACAACCTCTGAGTACAAAGTAGACAGAAGCGACACCTAGCGTTCAACCAACCAAGCTCCCCGTTGCGGAAAACTCAAAACTAGATCCCTGCGTACATTCTTTGTTCCAAACGTGACTAATTGCAGAATTCTATTTTGAATCCCTTGCAGACGCCACGAGGAACGTGAAAACGCCCTGGTTTTAGTACGCAATGCGCAGAAATGAATGTATCAAAAAAGTGAGTTTCGCTTTTATGGAAAGCTAACCACTAGACATAAATAAGAATAGGACTAGCAGGGACCGAAGTTGAGAGTCATCCACAAAGTGTAATTCCATCAACGCTGACTAGCAACATACCGCGGTTTCATCCTTATTAGGAATCGTCAGTGGTGCATAAGTCAACCGCCGATGGAAGAATACACCTCGAAGAAGCCGCTTTATCGAACTCCAGGTACAACCTCTGAGTACAAAGTAGACAGAAGCGACACCTAGCGTTCAACCAACCAAGCTCCCCGTTGCGGAAAACTCAAAACTAGATCCCTGCGTACATTCTTTGTTCCAAACGTGACTAATTGCAGAATTCTATATTGAATCCCTTGCAGACGCCACGAGGAACGTGAAAACGCCCTGGTTTTAGTACGCAATGCGCAGAAATGAATGTATCATAAAAGTGAGTTTCGCTTTTATGGAAAGCTAACCACTAGACATAAATAAGAATAGGACTAGCAGGGACCGAAGTTGAGAGTCATCCACAAAGTGTAATTCCATCAACGCTGACTAGCAACATACCGCGGTTTCATCCTTATTAGGAATCGTCAGTGGTGCATAAGTCAACCGCCGATGGAAGAATACACCTCGAAGAAGCCGCTTTATCGAACTCCAGGTACAACCTCTGAGTACAAAGTAGACAGAAGCGACACCTAGCGTTCAACCAACCAAGCTCCCCGTTGCGGAAAACTCAAAACTAGATCCCTGCGTACATTCTTCGTTCCAAACGTGACTAATTGCAGAATTCTATTTTGAATCCCTTGCAGACGCCACGAGGAACGTGAAAACGCCCTGGGTTTAGTACGCAATGCGCAGAAATGAATGTATCAAAAAAGTGAGTTTCGCTCTACTGTGCAAAACATCTACCTCAAATAATATCCACGAGGTAGATATCAAGGTGGGAGAAATAAACATTTGCAACATATATAAACCTCCCGCTATCACCTGGCCACCTGACATATTATCCACCTCACCCCACCCAGCTGTCTACGTGGGAGATTTCAACAGCCACCACACATTATGGAAATATAGGAATACAGACTACAATGGTGAAATATTAATGAGCTGGGCAGATGATAACAATACTTATTTGGTGTTTGACGCTAAACAACGGGGCTCCTTCAGATCAGCAGCATGGAAGCAGGAATACAACCCTGACCTATGCTTTGTGAGTACAAATGATGACAATACCCCACTACGTGCAACCCGTAGAATTCTGGCAGATTTCCCTCACAGTCAGCACCGCCCGGCTATTATAGAGATAGGCATAGGTGTCCCACTTATTACATCCTTTCCACGGCCAAGATGGAACTTTAAGAAAGCCGACTGGGAATACTACTCTGACAGACTCGATAAATGCATAGGCTGGATTCCACCAACAACCGAAAACTACCAGAGATTCATAGGAGCGATTATCCAAACAGCAAAAAAGACCATACCCAGAGGATTCCGTAAGGAATACATACCGGGATGGAATAATGACTGTGAGGAACAATACAGAACATTTCTTGAGAGTGGAGACGGAGAAATGGCTGATGAACTGTTGCACAGACTGGATATAGCCCGTCAAGAACGATGGACAGAAACAGTCAATAATATAGACTTCAAAAAATCCAGTCGGAAAGCGTGGTCACTCCTAAGAAAACTCGGCGAGGGCCCAAAAACTGCAAAAAATGACCCGGAAATACACCCAAACAGGATTGCTTCCCACATCGTGACTACATCTAAAGCCCCACGAGACAGAGCTCACTCAACTCGCATTAAGCATGAACTTAAAGCCCTAAAAGCCGAGAGCCGGGAACAAAGTGAATTTTCACGTCCATTCACCGTAGACGAAGTGGCAGATGCTCTGAGGGATACAAAAGCGGGAAAAGCACCAGGCCCTGATGGAATCCACCCAGAATTCCTCCTGAACAGCGGTAAATACACAACAAAATGGCTAGCCCAATTTTTCACCAACGCCATTGAAAAGGGTACCATCCCGAGGGCAATGAAAAGGTCCAGAGTTATTGCTATCCTCAAACCAGGAAAGCCGAATGATGACCCGAAGAGCTACCGCCCAATATCGCTGCTAAGCACAATCTATAAGCTTCTCGAGAGACTTTTATATAACAGAATTGGAAGCGAAATACTGGAAATGGTTCCCATCGAGCAGGCTGGTTTTAGACCAGAGAGAAGCTGCACAGATCAGATCATGTCACTCACAACCCACATCGAAGCAGGCTTCCAAGAAAACCTGAAAACAGCAGCCGTGTTCGTGGACCTCTCTGCAGCTTACGACACTGTGTGGAGACAGGGACTACTCTATAAACTATACCAAACAGTCCCATGTAAACAAACCCTGCAACTTATCGATAACATGCTTACAGGCAGGGTTTTCCATGTTATATTGGGCAGTAGAGTGAGTTCCCCAAGATCGCTTAAGGACGGCTTGCCCCAGGGGTCTGTCCTGGCCCCACTGCTGTTCAACCTCTACCTATATGACATGCCTGAAAGTAAATCTCGAAAATTCGGCTACGCGGACGACTGGGTAATAGCTACGCAACATCGTCTCTTTGAAGAAACAGAAGCTGTCCTCTCTTCAGACTTGGCAAGCTTGGGAGAATATTTCCGTAAATGGAGACTGAGACCAAACCATTATAAAACAGAGACGGCGTGCTTCCATCTGCATAACAAGGCAGCGAATAGACAGCTCCAGGTCTACTTTGGGGAAACTTTACTGCGCCACAACATGCACCCGAAATATCTTGGTGTCACACTGGATAGGACACTGACCTTTAAGAGACACCTGGAGAATACGGCCGCGAAACTGCGAACTAGGAATAACATCATCTATAAGCTGTGTGGTACCACATGGGGCTCTACCGCTGAAACATTACGAACCTCAGCACTTGGGCTGGTTTACTCAACTGCAGAATACGGCGCACCGATTTGGCTTAACAGTGCGCACACCCGAAAGGTAGACACACAGCTGAACATGACCATGAGGATAATCAGCGGAACGCTCAAATCGACCCCTACCAAATGGCTACCAATACTGAGCCATATACCCCCTCCAGATCTCCGGCGCAGCTCTGCTCTCCTTCGTGAATATAGGCGTATACAGGACAACCCTCAACTTCCCATACATCAGGACACGGATAAAGCATGCAGAAATAGACTACGATCCAGATGTCCAACCATAAGATCCGCTAGAGAATTGCACGCATCACTTATTGACCCCATAGACTCCTGGGAGCGAAAATGGACAGATAACTGCCCTCCTCAATGCAGAAATCTTTCGTGCATTAGGACGAAACCTCCTGCCTTCGAACAGCCTCGTAAAATATGGACAGCACTGAACAGAATACGTACTGGCCATGGCATATGTGCGGACTCACTGTACAAATGGGGCAGGGCGCAATCTGCGAGGTGTGACTGCGGGGCGGAAAAGCAAACCGTACAGCACGTGGTAATGGAATGCCCAAGAACAGCATATCAAGGAAATTTCGGTGACTTCCTGGTGGCGACAGACGCTTCGATTGATTATTTGTCAAATTTGAATGTACGTTTGTGAATCGGAATAATTTGTTTTTTCGACTTATACACTTTTATGTATTTTTGTTTTTGTTTCTTATGTCATGTGCAGCCATACGATAAATATATAAATATAAATATAAATATGGAAAGCTAACCACTAGACATAAATAAGAATAGGACTAGCAGGGACCGAATTTGAGAGTCACCCACAAAGTGTAAGTTGTTTTGACTGTTTACTTAAAAGATGCAGGAACTTCTAACGTAATTTTAACATATTTTGAATCTACTCGAACCTTTTGCTTCGAAACTAGATTTTTGTAAAAATGTATCGACTCCAACCAAACGACTCCAGATACAAGTAATTGAGGATGATGGAACAAACTATCCATATAACAATATAACTAAATTTCCTCTCATTTATTACCTATACAATTATTATTGAATATAACACATCAAGTAATCATTAAAGGATACTGTGGCAGGTATATTCCAAATTGAAAGGTTTTTTTCTGGGTTTTCTCTCCCAAACTCTGAAAAATTTCTATAAAATAAAAATTAATTATTTTGTGATTTGCTTGGCGTAAGAAACACAAGATTTGTCAGAAGCAATCAATAGAACAATGTTGCCTAACAAACAACAACGAAACAACATCAACGAAGAAACAATTATATCGTAACGTTTCGGAGTCTATAACAGACTCCTTCTTCAGACGCTTAATGAAAATCTTCAGAATTATTTTGGTGATAGTTATTTTGTGAAATTCTTGAATTCCACAAAATAACTATCAACTATAGTTATTTTGTTAAATTCTTGAATTTCACAAAATAACTATCAACAAAATAATTCTAAAGATTTTCATTAAGCGTCTGACGAAGGAGTCTGATATAGACTCCGAAACGTTACGATATAATTGTTTCTTCGTTGATGTTGTTTCGTTGTTGTTTGTTAGGCAACATTGTTCAATTGATTGCTTCTGACAAATCTTGTGTTTCTTACGCAGAAGCAAATCACAAAATAATTAATTTTTATTTTATAGATATTTTTCAGAGTTTGGGAGAGAAAACCCAGAAAAAAAAAACTTTCTGTAACACATCACCTAATATTACATGCCATTCAGTCATCCAATCATCAATCATGCATGTGGGAATTTTGTTTTGCATGTGACTCCATCGTGGATAGGTCGATAATCTCACCGATGGCGAAACCGACCCCAACTTAAACAGTGCAATGGATAATCGCGAAAGCTCTGCAGAAGCTGCGGATCCCGCAACATGCGAGCAGCAGACCGACTCCGAATACAACGCATCCGCCGAGAGCAACGCTAGTAGCAGGCGGGGTTCTGTAGAGTACCCAGAGTTTAGGATACAGTTGAATACGGATGATGGTGGGGAGATGGGAAGTAACACAGAGGTGCGTAAACATTTGTGTGTCAGCTTCGAGTGTCATTGTGTACCGTCCACACTAGTTGCTTTGTTTGAAACATCTACTATCTTTAGTTATTTATTATTACTTGCAGACTATTTTTGTCTAGAGATTAACATACTTTGATTACAGTTAATAGAAATGAGTGAAGTATTAGAATGCGTAGAATTATTCGGCAGATTCCATGTTTTCATTCTCTGCAAATCTATTATTCTGTCATGAATAATAATTCTTGATATCCGATTTTCCCATGTTAAAACATCTAGAGTGAATCCCAGCAACTTCGCACCAGAAATGAAAAGTGAGCGAAAATTAGAACAATTGCCAAAAAAATAAGTTCCAAAATTTTTTTCTAGATACAATCATTTGCATGCTGACAGTAATATTGCATAGTTGTCAAAAAAAATTCTGTTAGGTAAATATTTCACTTTTTAGAAGAGTTATAAGCAAAAAAAGAAGAAAACAATTACATTGTTTTTCGACCTGAATTTTTGCACGTTGACCTTAAATTTAATTTCGAACAGGATTACTTACAGCGTTACTCACAAAAAGTACGAATTTTCGGAGATAATCGACATATTCGTATAAAAATGGCGATTTCCGGAAATCGTAGTAGGCCGAGTTTTATATAATTTTTCATGCACCAACTCTTTGTAAGAATACAAATTCAGAAAAATTAAATAGAAAAGAATAGTCCCTCTTGGTGCGAAGTTGCTGGGAAGTACTGTAGACGAATGCCCGATGTTGTATTGGTTGTTTGCCAATTAGCTGTTTACTGTTCCCTTGAACTAGCTTCCTCGGTACTCTTCAAACAATCAGTATATCTAATCCTGAATTTACGAACGTACAGAGTCAGTAGAGTACAATTTAGACTTGACGCGGTCGATTTTTTCCTGGACACGCCATAAACCAAAAGCATGTCAACTACTTCATTATCATTGTAAACATGCGCCATAGTTGAACAAATTCATAGAAAATAAACTAAATCTTGAATTTGCGCAGAAAACCGTTGCAATACTTTAGAATTCACCACTGGAGGCTAGTCGGGAGAGGCAACTAAAGCAGCTTCACAACTTTTTTGCTCAATTCCCACATACAGCAGTCTTGGATTCCGATTTAAGAAGGCTAGCTACCCACTGAATTCCATTTCTAGGCATACGCCTAGTGATATCTCTGGAAATGTATTGTGGCTCCCAGTATTCGTGCCTTGTCAAATGTTCTAAATTTTCTGTTACCGTATAGGAGATCAGAATATTGGAGAGCACCATTTCTCTTGTGATTGTAATTTTCTGAAATTAAGTTTTGTCGACTTTATCTAAGTTTATCGGTAGGGGATCTCCGGGTCTTAGCGGTAGATTTCCATTATTTTTGCATCGTCTTCAAGGTCAACTAGTCTTCAAAGTTCCTCTTTGCGATGTGGTTTTCTCGAATATTTTGTCGGATTTTCTGCTCATCGAAGATGTTACCGCCTCCCATTTAAAATGTTTTTGTATTTTTTTTGAATTCTAACAAGCCAGGGTGCCTCTATTGTTTCTCTCTTGAAAAGTATTTTGAATAATATTAAACCCTGAATATCAAATACTGTTATTCTTTCTATTGTTTCTCTTATACAGTGTGGAAATTCCAAATGGAATAAATTAATTATCTTGGTTACTGTACATATTTATGGAAAATCCCGAATCACGTCAAATTCAAATTTTAAATCGTCATTCTCCTTCGTAAAAATGCTAGCTCTACCTTCAACCCCCTTCGAAAGACAGACACAACCCCCAACTTTTTAAATAGGTTGTATGGGCTTGTGATACATCGTTTGAAAGGTCGCCTCATTCTCTATTCAGAAATGTCATCACTTTCATGTTTATTGCGAAACTCAAAATAGAAAAAAATAGAATCATATGATTACCGAAATTCATTATAATATTTCCTCGAATATTCTCAGATCTTCTTACAATAATACTAAACTTATTTGCCTTCAAGATGCGACAGAAAGAAATAAAAAAAGGGGGAATGTCCTGTGCACAGGAGCTTTGACTCGCTGTCCAAATCTACAGGCAGAGCTGTCACCCAACCAGGTACTGAACTCACCCTAAGCTGCTCAGCTCCAGGAAAAAAATAATATTTCCAAGAATTTAAATCCGACAGTAAAAACAAAGGTCCAAAAAAAAACTGGCACACTTTTTGGCCGAGAATAATATCAAACGATTAGTTTCAACTCACATACATACATACGTATACTATTGGTTCGTAAGTGAACAGTGCTGTGTTCGTGGTGGCTTATGGTCTCTATTGAAATACATAAATTAACTGTTGGGTCGAAAACAAACAGAGCTTTGTAGCTTTGTCTGTGGTGGCGTAAGGACACAAATTAGTTCAATTGTGCCATGAGTGTATTCCAAGAGTACTTTCTATGAAACAAATAAGCTCAATCGTAAGGTTATGCCATGATTCACTGTGAGTTGATAATTCACAAAAAACATTCTGTATAGCAGTAATTTTTACATTTACTAATATAAGAAAATACTCACGTTTCTCGTCATTTTATGAACATAAATAACCTTGACCAGAAGTGGTACTGTCTTATCGACTGTGACTCAGTCAATATTGACGTTGACATAAAGACCGAAATATTACTACATAGGAGAATTAATTCTTTCATAGTGAAATGCGAGCCTTATAATAATAATAATAATAATACATTTATTCTCAACAGGTTTACACCCAATTATAGAGAAAAATAAACAAGTGAGAAAAACTCAAAATAATCATAAGCACAATATACTCTTATGCTAGCACTGAAGGAAACCACAAATAATAATATATAGAAATAATAAATGAAATAATAATACGGTTCAGATAAAAGCAATAAATTAAAAAAATCAGCACAACAACCTCTTCCAAATCCCAAGCGTGCAACAGAAAAGACAAAAACAAAAATTATGATACCCCAGCGTATTGTTCTAAATGGCACATCAAAATCACTGAAAGCTCATCAAAGTATATATCACATCGACCACAACACCTCTCATGTAAGCTACACATGAAGTTAATAGGAGAACGTGACATAATATTCAACCTGCTATAATCAACATAAAAGTTGTTATTCCGCCTCAGAATTGGTACATGAATATTCATCTTGCTCAAGAGAAATGGACAGTCAATTCTATTGTGCACCATCTTATAAAGAAACGTTAAGACGAAACGCTCACGTCTTAATTTCACACCTCAATTCCAATGCTATTGGTGAGGACTTAGTGGTCGAAGCCTCTCGAAGGGTACTGCCCATAACATCTGAAGTACATATATTTCAGACACTTTCTTTGAACAGCTTCCAAGTTGACAACAGAATTATTGTACAGAGGACACCAGATTACAGAGGCATGTTCCAACCTACTACGAATAAAGGAATAGTATAGCGTTTTCATCGTACCAGTGTTTACAAAGTTGTTCCAGTTTCTCACAAAATAACCCAGCATTCTAGTGACAGCAGCAGTGACCTGACTTATGTGCTCTGCAAAGGACAACTTATAGTTAAAAAAAATTGGTTCAAGCACTGACGCTTTTGCGCGTATGTTCTATTGTCCATTCTTCTGTATTGGACACCCTTAATCGAATTTACCATGGTCCAATACAGAAGAATACAGAAGAATGGACAATAGATCATACGCGCAAAAGCTTCTGACTTCACGTCAGTGCTTGAACCAATTTTTTTTTCGTGATTTTTTTGAAATTTTCTAGGGGTGCGGTTCTTAAATTTTTTTTTCCGTTATTTTCTTCAAATTTTCTAGGGGTACGGTTCTTACAAAATTTTAAACACGTCTTTATGATGATTTTCTACTACTAGTTACCAAGCTTCAATTCGATCGAATATTTATTTTTTGAGTTCAAGGAAATAATATTCCAGGTGGGTATAACTCGGAAACCGTTTGACCGATTATGCCCAAAAACGAACTCAACTCTCCCTTTCGGATACGCAACCTACCCTGAAAATTGCAAGTCCCTATCTCCTTTCGTTCGAAAGTTATCGAGGCAATGGTCACCCATCTACTGAACTCAAACAAGAATGCTCGAATCTCCAACAATATTCAACCGATCGTGTTAATACTTGAAAATTGGCAGTAGAGTTAGGTTATGAAGGCTCTTGCAAAATTTCAGCAATTTCAAACGAATAGATACTGATATATAGAATTTTTTTTTCAATTCAACAGTGAAACACATGTGATACTTGATCAGTCGTTTTTAATTTGTTCCTGCTCTTTTCTCGAATTGCGTCGGAATTATAACGAAGTAATTATCAAAGTGTTTATTGGTGGAAAAATAAGTAGTGCCGCTATACCTTCAAATAAGGAGTTTTACAGTATACGGAAATCGAATATTAATTATTCTCGATTCCAATAAGTATAGATTTCCACACAAAAAAAGTTATTCTGTTTATCTTTGTTTGAAAGATTTTATCATCTGGAATTTGCTGATTACGATTACGTTTGCCCACGTTTAACTATCTAAAGGAGTACACACACGACGGCTCAATCCTAGGGAAGATTCATTAGCGATGTCGTGCAACAATTGCGGTAACAAACTCGGGACCAAGGGGTATAGGATTCAGTGCCATGAATGTCTTGGTTTCATAAGCTATGTACTACAATTGAACCAAGTGCATTTAATAAGCTGAAACATGGAGAAGGCTACTGGTGCTGCGCTAACTGCTCCGAGGAGAAACACTCGCAAGATCTGGATGCTGATATACTTTCTGTACCTCAACAATCGGGTCTGATAGGTAAACCAAGGTCGAGGAAAATAACTCTCGAAGATGTTATGTCTAAGTTGGAAAGCATGGATGGAAATTATGCTAGACTCTTAGAGGAAATTGAAAAGCAGTCGAAGGAAAATAAGGCTATGAATTCTGAAATCGCTGTGATCAAGACGGAGCTTGACGTCCTAAAGGTCAGGGACAGTGAACATCTTGAAGGTGTCATATCTGAAATTAATGAAAGATCTAATAAGGCGAGAAATGTTATGATTTTTAATCTTGATGAATCTCGAAGTATGGTATTGGATGAAAGAATCAGGGAAGACAAGGAGACTATATCCAAAATATTATCTATCGCTGGAGTTGCTCACGGTGATGTCTCCAAGGTTATTAGGCTTGGCAACAGAGGTTCAAAGGCTCGACCCACGAGAGTCATATTCTCGTCCACCGAATCTGTACATAAAGTACTTAAGAACAGATCAGAGATCCAGAGTAAATATCAAAGAAAGATTACTATATCTTCCGATCAAACTGGTATGCAGCGTTCTCATCTATCTGCTCTACGAGAAGAAATTGAGAAACGTAGACTTAGTGGCGAAGATGGCCTGTTCATAAAGTACCAGAATGGTATTCCGAAAATACAGAGAAACCCCCCAACATCTTCCACGAATAAAAAAAACTAAACGGCCCCCCATCGTCTTTATCAGTGTTCCATCAAAATATGGGAGGCATAAAGACAAAACTAAATAACCTATATATGCAACTACAATCATGCAGTTTCGATGTTCTGATAATTACTGAAACATGGTTGAACTATGATATATGTGATTCAGAGATTTGTTCTTCAGTGTACAAGGTTTTCAGAATGGACAGAAATGTTTGTACAAGCATGAAAAAAAGAGGTGGGGGTGTTCTTATTCTGGTTCGTTCTTCACTTGATGTCGTGTTGCTACAAAATTCGCACACGAGTGTGGAACATCTGTTTCTCCTGATATCTCATGGCTCTCATAGATTCATTGTAGGCGGCGCCTATTTTCCGCCACTATACACTGCTGACCAGTACCTTTCTCATGCATTAGCGTTGGAAGAGATGGCGTTAACCCATCCTGGGCTCATATCAGATGCCCTTCAATATTTAATATTTCAGCATATTTTGTTAACAAAATCAATTTTCATAAATCACAACACTAACGGGGAGATAGGGTTTTTTTTGCTGAGGTTTTTTCCCTAAGCTCTAGTATCATATTATATCAAATAATATGGTACCCCGTTACACTAACCTCTGCTAACACTTCTTTCATACACATGCTTTATTGTTAGATACAAAACAAATTGTAATGCTCAAGTTCAAAAGAATATATATATATATATATATATATATATATATATATATATATATATATATATATATATATATATATATATATATATATCAGATGTACATATGTGGGGACTATAATATTCCAAGTGCTGGTTGGGTTGATGGTGAATTTTAGTTGTGCGATGGTGAGTGCTCTGTTTCATCACTTAGTGACTCTATGGATTTTCTTGAACTGTTTCAGGTTAACGGAATAGCTAACTCGCGTGAATCATTCTTGGACTTAATATTTACAAATGATAACAAGATTACTGTTTCACAGGCTGTTGATATACTACCGGGTGACTCTAACCCTGCGATCCAGTTTGATATCCTAACTCGTGCAGCTGACATCAAGGCACTATCTTATAATGAAGTTTGTTATGATTTTTATAGAAGGGATTATATCGGTCTAAACTCTTATTTGGTTTAATGTAATTGGTCATCTGATTCTGAAATTGAGAGTTCAATTTGTAGTTTTTGGCGCTCTAGTTCCTCGGAACTGAGTGCTTATCAATTTGCCCAAATGTCTGTAATTTTCGAATATTTCGATGAAAATGGTCTTAAACGATTTGGTTCGACTCACTGATCAAGAATCCGTGGTCGAAATTCATTCTGTCCGGCCGGTCCGGCCGGCCGGCCGTAGGCACGATAACTCTCGAACGGAATGAGCTAGAGAGTTGAAATTTTCAGAGTAGGTTTGGGGGATAAATATCTCGGCTAAGTTCGTTATTGGGCAAAATCGGACAAATGGTTTCGGAGTAACAAAAAAAAATTTTTCTTTTTACGAAACAAATTCCAAATTAAATTTTTTTTAATAAAAAGTTTTTTCATGAGAATCCAATCATATCATTTTTAACTCTAACAAGCTAATACTTTCGGAGATATGATTTTTCAAAATTTCAATAATAAATAGTATTTCAACGTTGTCACAGAATAATATTATTCTATGTGAGAATATGAATTGTCATAATGTCAAATGATGTTCCTGAGACTAATCAATCATAGTATATCTTGTCTATGCTAATCAATCGAAGAATTGTGAGCGAAGTGAGAAAAATCTCAGATATGATTTTTCAAAATTTCAATAATAAATCGTATTTCAACGTTGTCACAGAATGATATTATTCTATGTATGAATATGAATTGTCATAATGTCAAATGATGTTCCATGTTCCTGAGACTAATCAATCGAAGAATTGTGAGCGAAGTGAGTTAAATCTCAGTTGTTTGCTCCGATATTAGTTTTTCTCAGAAAATTCTTACATTTCGGAACTGAACATGAAGTAAGAGATCTGAGAGTAGTGAGACTGCTTTTCATCCATAGACATAGATATAACTCTCGAACGGAATGAGGTAGGTAGTTGAAATTTTCAGAGTAGTTTAGGGAGATGAATATCTCGGTTAAGTTCGTTATTGGGCAAAATTGGCCAGATTTAATTTGATTTCTTCCATGGTGCTTTTCTCATTCTCATGATTGCTCATTTAATCTTGATAAATAAACTATTATTTGAATTGAATTTCCTTTAGGATGCAGTTCTATTATATGAATACATTGATATAATTCCCAACTCTGAGAAACCAATACTTTCGGAGATATAATTTGTCTGTTTGAACTAGAGCGCCAGAAAGCTCCTGTCCACAGGGCTTGAACCCATTTTTTTCTATAACATTTATGCTGGGATGGATCGATTTATACCCAAAAAAACCTCGTACGTCATCGAGTTTTCCGAAATGGTTCAATAAGGATCTCATTAAGCTTATTAATGAGAAAAAGAGGTATCATAGAATATATAAAAAGACCAAGGATTCCACATCCTATATCAAGTTTTCAGCTAGACGGGCTAAGTGTCATTCTCTCAATAAATTGCTGTATAGCAGGTATATTAGTAATATTGAAAACAATATTCGATCCAGTCCAGCATCATTTTGGAGCTTTGTGAACTCGAAAAGAAATAGTAATGATTTGCCGGGTGTCATGGAGTTCAATGATGTCAGTAGTTCTGATGGGAATATTATTGTAAATTATTTTGCTGACTTCTTCTCTGAAGTGTATAATGAAACGTCTGTGGTGCCCAACAGACTTGATTATAGGGATAATTTCGTGAACATAAGTGTTTGCCAATTCGCTCCTGTGGAGATTTTTGAATTCATTGATAATATGAAGACGGATAATTTGTCCGTTGGCCCTGATGGAATACCTAGCTTTTTATTTAAGAAGTGTATCACTGTCTTGGCGAACCCAATTTACGACTTATTTAATACTTCCTTGCGCAATATCAGTTTCCCAAGGTATGGAAACAATGTTTCCTTGTTCCTATTTTCAAGTCTGGTGTAAGATCAAGTATAAGAAACTATAGAGGCATTAGTGTCTAATCTGTTCTGCCTAAGATGCTTGATAGCTTGGTTTGTAGCTTTATATCCTGGAAACTTAGTAATATTATAATTGATGAACAGCACGGCTTTGTTAAGGGACGATCAACTGTGTCCAACTTGGTTCTTTATGTGAAGGATATTATTAATTGCTTCGAATCAGGTCTACAGTTGGACACTATTTATACTGATTTTGCTAAGGCATTTGATACGGTGAATCACAATATATTGTTGTACAAAGTGGAATTAGCTGGTATTGGAGGCTCTCTTCTTAACTGGATTAGGAGTTTTATTTGCGGCCGTACCCAAATTGTACGATACAGGGGCTACTATTCCAGGGAGATATTGGTAGTGTCAGGAGTACCGCAGGGTTCCCATCTGGGACCCGTGCTTTTTAACTTGTTTATCAACGGCTGTAAAATGTGTATGGATTCAAAATTCTTGTTGTTTGCGGACGATATGAAACTTTATGCGCCAGTAAGATCTGCTAGTGATGCTATTTTTCTGCAGACGCAGTTGGATAACTTTTATGAATGGTCTGTTGTTAATTTTCTGCATCTCAATCTGGATAAGTGCCATGTGATGTCATTTTTCAGGTCAACAATGTTCAGTTTCAGTTATACCCTGAATGGTACAGCATTGGCTTTGGCTAGAACAGAAACGGTTAGCGATCTGGGCGTTCTGTTGGATCATAAATTATCATTCAAACAGCATATCCACAACATTGTTTCTAAATCCTACAGAATGCTTGGTTTCGTTCTCCGTAATTCTCATGATTTCTCGGTCCCAACATTGAAGATTCTCTACTGTTCTCTGGTCAGATCGAATTTGGAATACGCTTCATGTATTTGGTCGTCCTATTATAAGTGTGACATTGATCATATTGAAAAAGTCCAACGCAAATTTTTGCATTATATAGAATATAGAAGCAGAAGTAGTCCTGTTGGGACCATTGCCATGGATACGTTGTCGAGGAGAAGATCCATTGCTGATGTGTGTTTCTTGCATGGAATTTTTAATGGGAGGGTCAGATGTAGCGAGCTTCTGAGCCATATAAATTTTAACCTACCTGGGAGAATTACAAGAAATTCTCCCTTGTTCAGAATTGATACACATAGAACTAATTATGGCCACAACTTTATATTGAACCGTTGCCTGATTCTTGGTAACAATATTCAGGCTAGTGGCGCTAGTGCTGACTTCTTCTTCTTGGATATTTGCAGTTTCAAGAGAAGAGTAGGTAGCCTGCTTTAACATTTATGGTGAATTGATTGTTTTTTTTGTCTATCCAGATTATAATAGTATAACTCTATAATAATAGAATAATAGTTCCATATCCTATTTTTCACGGTTGTTTTTCATCACATGTTGACTATGTATAATTCTAAATTTTTGCTTAATGGGGATATCCCGTATATTTTTCTTTTCAAATTATGTACTAATCTTGAAAATGAATAAATAAATAAATAAATTTTCAATGATTTTTTTAAATTTTTTTACGAATACTGTCCCCACGAAATTTTGCAAGAATTTTCGCGTTGGCATTCTACAACTAATTACCATGTTTGAATTCAATCGGTTTAGTATTTTTCGAGTTAATGAGGAACAAAAAACAACCAAATTTCAGATGGCTATAACTCTAAAACCGTTTGGCCGATTATGCTCATAAACAAACTGAAATGTCGCATTCTGGTGCACATCCTAACCTGAAAACTTCAAGCCGCTATCTCTTACCGTTCTCAAGTTATCGTGACAACAAAAATATTTTTTAATAATTTTTTTTTTAATTTTTTAGCCATACGATTCGCACTTAGGTTCATAATCTACGACAACTCACCAAGTTTCAATTCGATCAGATTTATATTGGTTGAAAACAAAATTATTACTCGGAAACCACTGGGCCGATTATGCCCATTAACGAACTTGTCCGTCGTATTGGGATGCGCCACTCACCCTGAAAATTTCAAGTCGCTAGCTCTTTTCGTTCTCAAGTTATCGTGGCAACGGCCGGACGGCCATACGGCCGAACGGCCGGCCGGACATAATCAAATTTGACCTCGAATTCTTCATTGGGGAGTCGAACTAAATCGTTTGAGACCACTTTCGTCAAAAAACAGTTACAGACATTTGGGCAAAACTACGCGATGTTCCCCAGAACATACGCGCAACAACACTCAGATCCTTGAACTAAACACATGTTTCCACCCGACCATCCAGTGTATAGTTGTGGTGAACTGGAGTCAATCGACGAGTAAATGACAGAATTCTACACTTACTAATATTTAGTTTTAGTCCATATTGGGAGCACCACAAACTAACCATCTCCAATGCAGCCTGCAATCTGACATAGTCATGATGATCACCAATAGAAGCAAATATTTTTAAATGATCGGCAAAGAGGAGATGCTGACATTGAAGTAGTAGAGACAAATCATTGATGTATAACAGATATAGTAACGGGCCCAAATAGGAGCCCTGAGGCACACCGGATCAGGCCAGATAGAGTACAGACTCACACCCTCCATGCTGAACATATTGATAACGATCCGAGAAGTATGACCGCATCAACAATAAAAACCGTGACGAGAATCCAATGGACCCAAGCTTAGAAATCAATATTCCATGATCAATCTAGTCGAAAGCTTTCTGAATATCTGTGTAAAAAACATCCATCTGACCATGGTCATTTAATGATTCAGAGAGCGACTGAGCAATACATGCCGAATTAGTAAGAGCTGAGCGATTCTTCATAAAGCCGTGTTGATGCAGAGAAATAAAAGCACGAACTGAGGGATATATGGAGTCATAAAGAATAATCTCAAATATTTTAGCAAAATTGCATAAAACTGCTATGGGCCTATAGTTTGGCAGGATCTCCAGATTTCAATATAGGGCAAATTTTTGTTATTTTCCATATTTTTGGATTATGCATGCTCTTCAAAATAATATTAATAATTATAGATAATGGTTCGGCCAGAGAATAAATGCAGCCCTTAGCCAAAAAACTAGGTACATGATTCACACCAGAAGTTAATTTATTTTTAAGTTTCTTTGAAGCCCTAACTATGTCATTCTCAGTGAAGCGAAATTAGGTTATTATTAGGATAAAGCCCATCATAATGTTCAGAAGCGGAAATTATGCCTAAAGTAGTGAAGACACTGGAAAAAAACTAGAAAATCCATCCACAGTACTTCGTGAATCATTCAGCTCAATATTCTAGCATAACATGATACCAGGACTTTTTCCTTTGCACATAAGCCCAGTAGAGTTTTAAATTTAAGGTAATCATAATCACGCTTCCTATATAACTTATGGTAACGATCCTTCTGTCGTATGTTACATATTATATCATGTGTAAACCAAGGAGTATAACTCCGACCCCCAGATGTACCATAATGTACAATCTTTCCCTTCCGAGTATTTCTGGCAATTTTTTTAAGAACTTGGATGGTGGATTTCCTGTCCCAGACTTTCTTCCTACCTAGCACGTAGTAAAGTTCTTTTCGATTATGTTCTTAATAATTTCATCACTAGGAAGATTGTCTGATGAAAAGTATCTGGTAAGAGAGCACCAAGCTTTCTGGTTTTTAATATTATATATAATATAATATTATACAGTGAAACCTATCTTGGGCAGACACCATTGGGACCGTGAAATTATGCCCGCCTAACGGAGTTGTCTGTACAAGGGTGAGCTTGATTATTGGAAGGTTATTGAATAAAACAGTTAATATAAACATACTTATATGTATTATGACACCAAAAATATTAGAAACAAAAACAAAATGAAGCGAAAATATGAAGATTTTTCAAGTGGCTCACAAAAAATGTTATCTGTTAGTATAGGTTTCACTGTATTTATAATATCTCATTACCTGTTCCTTTCCTAGATATTCTGAGAATGGCTTCATGGGTGATTTTGTCTACCACAAGGTTGAGGGGTGTGAGATTTGTGATAAGTGCCCTGGTAGGACAGGTTTTCGTAGCTCTAGTAACACACACAGGCAAACCATTGTATTTTGTACAGGGTTTTCCTCGTACTAATCCTGACTTATTTTTTTATACCAGACAGTATCTTGGGTGGCAGTCCCAAGTCTTACTGGCTAGATTTCTACACTCTATTAAAACCTTTATTGCTTTACTAGCAGTGATTTCAACATTCGCTTATTCCACGAAAGTTTACTATCTAGTGTTACTCCTAGTTATTTAACTTTAGACTTCCATTCTATAATATATCCGTTCAAAAACAAGGAATCTCACAGCTGGAAGTTCCCCTATCCGAGTAAATGAAATTACTTTATCATTGTTCCTTTCTGGGTTTTCTCTCACAAATTCCTCCTGCAAAATAAGAAATTCACAGTGTTTAGCATGAAAAAGATGTTTTTGGATATCTAGTCATTTTCCAATTTTTGTTTGTAACTCGTGAAACAGGTTCCTGATAAACCTAATCCATATCAACATTTTCACCAAGCTTTATTATTATTATCAACGCTATATTATTAAACGCGCAAGCTCGGAACCATCGAAGGTAGATTTTGAGAACTTTCTAAAATAGGCGGTTTCGAAGAAATTTTCGCGAGCGGCGAAGCCGCGAGCCTTACGAAGGGCGAATATCGCCGCGGCGAGGGCAAGGACCGACGTATCGCCGAAGGCAATTTTCGTCGAGATCGGGAAGTCGCGAGTATTTTAAAAAAATTCCAGAAAAGTCGCGAAATCGTCGAAATGGCGAAAAGCGGCCTCGCCCGAAACCCAAAGGCTTTTTCGTTCCTCTCGCCCGATCGTATCTACCGGTACCGGTCGAAAGACCGAATATAGACGGATAGAATAGCGAGACACTTTTTCCGATTTTTTTTTCGTTCGTCTTCTACGAGCGTTTGAAAATCGCCAAAATGCGGAAAATCGACCGTTTTTATGGAACTATAGAAATAAAACGACCCGAGCGAGGCCGAAGTCGACCGACCCCAAGATTTTGGGTTGAAGGTGGCGTTCTGTTTTATCTTAATAAGTAATTAATGGACAAAATCCCACTTGCACATCTCTAATTTTTTTAAAGGAATAGGCTAGAACAGTGTTTCCCAAACTTATTTTTACTGTGACGCCCTTGGGGCTTTCCCATTTTTGTACGACGCCCCTTAAATCAGCCCCCAAAATTATATACCAATTTAAGTACTAGCCTGTTAATACGTTATCAACTCACTAGACTCGGTCACATCGACATGCGACGCCCCTCTGACAATATCGCGACGCACAGTTTGGGAAGCCCTGTGTTAGAACTGTTAGAAGCATTCCAAGGTCACAAATGTCAGAACGGCGGCCACGATCGGTACGCCGGTTGATTGGTTGAAATGAATAACCTCAAAATGGACTGGACGGATAGGTTTTCGTGAAATCAACGATTATCTGTTATAAATTACCTGGAATATAACTCTATAAGTAAGTTCTATAATGATAATATATATACTTTACTTAAATTTATAAAGATTTCGACGATTTTCAGGTCAGATGATCTCCCAGTGTATGAACATAAATAATAGGTACTTCAATTTGGAAGTTTTCCAGGATATATCACGATAGAAAGTAAGTATTCTTCTGTAGGACATGAATCAATAAGGATTTCATTACGATAACAAATTATTCTTTTTGCAGTTTTTTCGATCCATTTCCGAGGATCTGTGATTAAGATAAACAAGAACCAGCCTCTGTATTAATGGCTATACATACATCTGGGAAATGGTTTATACTGATATAATATCGAATACTTCCGTTAATTTACATGATCTCTTTCTATACGTAAGTATTTTTAAACAGGTGGAATTTAAGCGAATAACCAAAACACAGTGGTTCTCCTACCAAATATAACCGATTGGTCATGATAGAAAGGGATTGGTCTTAACAACTGTGTTTTGGTTATTCGCTTGAATTCGCCTATAGTGTTCCTGTGGTCAAGTAATATAAATGTCAGTGTTTCTTCCGGATCGAGGATAGGATTCTGATTTTTAAATGAACAATACCTGAAGATCTCCAATAGAGGTAAATCAATTTAGGAAACAGGTACTAAAATCTATTTGCAACACTATTGTTTCATTGAACGTTACAATGTGAGGAATGCCTAAGAAGAATCGTGAACTTGGAAACATGACTGTTTTAAAATATCTGCATTTATGCATAATGTTTATGTTACACTGTAAGTACTTATTATTATTAGTGCTATTCATTTGCTTCATCTGTGAAGGGTGTTAAATTGTCTACAAGTTTGGCATCAGTTCAGTCTGTCATCTTGATTACGATGATACTGATTCCAGATTAGTGGACTGACGAAACACATTACACGGTCGCTTCTCAATGAAAATGCATTGGATTCTTTGAATTCCATAAACTTGCTGCTTGAAATACAATCAGTTACCCGTTTCTCAACATCAATCATAAATGGATGTCAGACTGAACTGATTCCAGATTGACCGTGTAACCTCCTTCCTACATGAGGCTCATTGGACCTGAATCTCTCTCATGCAGCGGGGAGGGAGAACAACAGATGGTTGGGCCAGGAAATCTGAACACAGGCATGCTCGCTCAACAATTAATGGCCCATCTGCTGCAAGAGCCAGACAATGGCTCAGATTCTCTAGGGTATACCTGAGAATCCTAACAGATGTGTTCACGGACCACTGTGACCTCAGAAATGAGCTAATTGCTGCTGTCGATGCAGGACTCCGAGTGCAGACTATGCCTGGAGGACCACGAGTCTATCGAACACATCATGTGTGACTGCCCCGCTGGGGACAGGATCAGATTTGAGGAACTAATTGCCAACAAACTGAGACTGAGGGAACTGGACAAGTTTTCACCCACCAAACTCATATTCCTTATCGAGAGGCTTGAGCTTGTGGGTAAAGTATGGATTATAGGTGTGCCACAATAGGACAATTGGTCTCAGTGGAGGGGCGGGTTTCGTCTGCCCAACATAATTCATATAATAATAACCTCCGTCTAAGTCATCTGTTTTAATGGAAATTCAAGAGTCTGGATGTCATAATGTGTTGCATCCCTATCACACGTGGGATCAGTTTATCCTTACCTTTGTTGTAAACGAAGGGTATTTAATAATAATGAATAATGGTATTTTTAGGTAAAGTAACTTTAAAACTATTAACTTTGGTTCGGTTATTGAATGTATACACTTGACAGGATGGTTGTTAATATGATTTTCATCTTTTATCGGATAGCTCTTTATTCCATTGTAATAGTGCTCTTCTCATCACGATTTGGAAAATTCAGTGATAATTTTTGATTAACAGTACCTATTTGTTGTAAGTAAACGAATTTTAACAGTTTATAATTGTTTCAGAGCGGGCATTAGAAAACACATCTTTCCAGAATGGAGAATAAAAGAGAAACCATTTGATATTTTATAACAAGAACAAGATGAAAGTGTGAAAATCATGAAGTTGAAATAATATATTACATACAGGATGGTTCTTCATTTTTCTACTCATCCCACACAATCCAAAATCTATCCTATTATTAATGATCATAAGAATTGATAATATAAATTACATTAGGTAAGATTATTTTCCCATTATTATACTGATCCTCCTAGATATTCCCCAAGGAGACCCCTCATAAGCTCTCGAAGAGCTTGAGCGAGTAAGGAGAACCAGTTGTGTTCTGTGTGGGCTTTGTAACTGTGCCCTTATGCCAGCTTAGGCACAGCACTGTTAAATTTTGACCTAACAGTGAATGGTGGCCACCTATGCCATATCTGTTCAATTTTGATCCAACAGTGAAAATATAATATTCCATTCCACGAACATATTTGAACTCTTGATTCATCGAGTGGGTAGGTTAGATGTGATTAAGTTAGTTATATGGATTTAATAGCTGGATCTGCTAAGTAATTGGCTTATATCTATAAACTTAGGTCATATTTAGCACAGCACTGTTAATTTTCTTCCCAACAGTGAATGTATATATATTTCTGTATTTCATCAAAATTAACTGTCGAAAATGAAAAACCACTATCCAGGGTGTTTTTTGTGGAATATCATCTCGAGATATCTATCATGAGGGCAAATATAAACTTTGTAAAACCGTTGCAAAAGGAAAACCACTGCTATACAGAGCATTTTTCGAAAATATACAACATAAAAAGGCGCCCCAATCGATTTATAGGAACTCCAAAACCGCTCGACTGCTTTCGATAAAACTTTGTGTGCGTGTTTAAGTGGATCTTAGAGTCACAATAGGAAACCGGAAGCTGGCGCTGTATCCGGTTTATAGGAAGAACGGCTGGACCGATTTCAACTAAACTTTGTTTGTGTATCTGAGTATATGTCAGGTCCACAATATACCCCAGTAGGTGGCATTGCAATCGGTCTGTAGGAACTCAGAAATGGCTCGACCGATTTTGATGCAACTTTACTTTTGAGTTACTTTTTTGATCTGAATCTTAATAAACATTATTGTTATTATTATTAGTGTGTGAGTGGATGTCGAGGTTACAATAGAAACCCGGTAGGTGGCGCTATATTCGGTTTATAGGAACTCAAAAACGCCTCGACATATTTCGATGGGACTTTGGTGTGAGTGAACTACCGGTTCAATTGATCTACCGATAATATTGATCTACTAAAAAAATGTAGATCTACTGGAAAAATGTAGATCTAGCGGAAAAACGTAGAGCTACCGTAAAAATGTAGATATACCAGAAAAATGTGGATCTATGGCTAGGCGGATCTTCTGGCTCAACTGAATCCCAAAATATGGACTGCTGGCCACTAGTTCTTAATTCTTATAATGGTTTATCTGCCATCTGTCATGACTGGAACATAGAGAGATATGAATGACAACACAAAACAATAAGAATATGATGTATGCAATAAAAGTCAACTTCTTTCAAAGATCAAACACTGTTGACAATTTGTTTGGTTGACTGTAAATCAGTGGACCAGTATGCTCTGATCTTTGGAATATTTAGAAATATCGGCAATATCTTCACCACTATAGATCCGATCGAGTTCAAATTTAGAACTTTGCTGTATAATAAGTTTTTGAAGGCTCTCGTAAAATTTCAATGATATCTGACGGATAGTTTCTGAGATACAGATTTTTTAAATATTTTTTTAATGTTTGCAATCTTACGATCCTAACAAAATTTTGCATAAGTCTTCGTGTCAGTATTTTTCAACTAATTAACGTGCTTTGATTCGAACAGATTAGTATTTTTCGAGTTATTGGAAAAACAAAATTTCAAATGGCTATAATTCTGAAACCATTCGATGGATTTTGCCCATTAACGAAATTAGCCGGCGCATTTGGACTCCAAACCTACCCTGAAATATTCAACTCTCTAGCTCATTGCGTAATCGTGCTGATGGCCGGACAGAACCAATTCAGACCTCGGATTCGAAACTACGGGAGTCGAAACTAATCTTTTAAGACCATTTTCGGCCAAATATTCGAAAATTACAGACATTTGGACGAATTGATAGGCAGAGTGCCTTTTTTTTAATTTTGAATAATGGTTCGATTAAGTTACGAAGATAACAACCGAACAAAAAAAGAAGTAATTCGCTTGTTTCATGAGAAATTTCCGAATTTGTCACCTATAACCCAAAGGACAATAAGAAAAATAGAGAAGCGAGTTTGAGCATGTAAGGGAGGTTAATAAACCAGCTGCTAATACACTGTGGGATGATGTGAAATTAGATGCGATACTTGAGAAAATCCACATAAATCGAGTAGAGATGCCTCCACAGCATTCAATTTCAGCCATACATCGACTCTAAACATATTAATACAAAATAAAATGCTTCCCTATAAAATGATACCTACCCAGGAGCTCTTGGAAGACGATTTTGATAGAACTTATTGTTGTGAACAAATGATGGATATGTTGGATAACAATATTATTCAATTAGTAGACGTTTTGCTTTCTGATGAGTGCACTTTTTCTCTCAACGACCATGCTAATCGTCAAAATTGCCGCTACTGGTCTACCGGAAATCCTCACTAGATATGGGAGGAACACACGTAATTCCCTCAAAAGGTTAATATTTGGGAAGGAAATGTTCGAAAACATATCTTAGGTACCTTTTTCATTGAAGGCAATTTAAATGGCCATAATAATTATTCAGCACTACTTCAAAATGATGTCGTTCCAACTTTGGCAAATTTATATCCTGATCCAACAGGATGGAGCACCACCACATTACCAACGCAATGTCTGGCTGTACCTAGCCGCAATATTTCCAAATCGGTGGATAGGAATGGCCAGTGCGATCGCCTGATCTCAAACTTTTAGAATTCTCTTTATGGGGATATGCGTATAGCATTGTGTACAAAACTAAACTCCTTGATTTGAATGACCTAGAAGATCGAATAACGCTTTCGTTCAAGGGTAGGTCGAACACTCCTGAGATGTTGAATAATGTTGGAAATTTTTTTTATTTGAGGTTAGGATGTTGCCAAGGCGTTCGTGGTGAACATTTTGAATCTACTTCATTAACATTATTTTTTTTGCTACATTTTGTATTATATTTCACGATCTATCACAAGCCCATACTTCCTATATTAAAAATTGGGGGTTGCACCTGTCTTTCAAAAGGGGGGGGGGGGATTTTCCATAAATATGTACAGTAATCAAGATAATGAATTTATCCTATTTGGCTTTTCCACATTGCATACTTGTTCGATGTCCATTCTTTATTTGGTTTGCAGCTACATAGCCTCATGCTATCGTTATATAGGTTTTTGGCGCTCTAGTTCCTCGGAACTGAGTGCTTATCAATTTGCCCAAATGTCTGTAATTTTGGAATATTTCGATGAAAATGGTCTTAAACGATTTAGTTCGACTCACTGATCAAGAATCCGTGGACGAAATTCATTACCGGCCGGCCGTAAGCACGATAACTCTCGAACGGAATGAGCTAGAGAGTTGAAATTTTCAGAGTAGGTTTGGGGGATGAATATCTCGGCTAAGTTCGTTATTGGGCAAAATCGGACAGATGGTTTCGGAGTAACAAAAAAAAAAAAATTTTTTACGAAACAAATTCCAAATCAAATTTTTTTTAATAAGCAGTTTTATCATAAGAATCCATTCATATCATTTTCAACTCTAACAAGCTAAAACTTTCGGAGATATCCGAGTGCGAAATCGATTCTGACCGGCCGGCCGACCAGCCGTAGGCACGATAACTCTCGAACGAACGGAGTTAGCGGTTTGAAAATTGCAAGGTGGTTTTGGAGCGTAAATATCTCGGACAAGTTCGTTCGATCTATCTGAAATTTAGCATCAAATTGTAGAATCATGACCTTTATACGCATGTGAAGTTTTGTATTGACCAGATTACCGCAAAGTGTAAAAAAAAAATTTGAAAATTTAAAAAAAGTTTTTCCACAATAACTCTCGAACGGAATGAGCTAGGTAGTTGAAATTTTCAGAGTAGGTTAGGGAGATGAATATCTCGGTTAAGTTCGTTATTGGGCAAAATTGGCCAGATTTAATTCGATTTCTTCCATGGTGCAGTTCTCATTCTCATGATTGCTCATTTAATCTTGATAAATAAACTATTATTTGAATTGAATTTCCTTTATGATGCAGCTCTATCATATGTATACATTGATATAATTCCCAACTCAGAGAAACCAATACTTTCGGAGATATAATTTTTTATTTCAAATTAAATTGACAATCAGATTTACACAATCAGTTGTAGTTGTACTTTTAAATAAATAAAATAAAAATAAATAAATGTGATGACTAGTACATGATATAAAATACGTTCAAGCCCTGTGGACAGGATCTTTATTGGCGCTCTTGTTGAAACATTGACAGATCATATCTCCGAATGTATTGGTGTCTCAGAGTTGGGAATGATCATTGGATTCTTATAATAAACTGCATCATAAAATAAACTAAATTGAAACAAGAGATCCAAAATATATCTATTAAAAAAAATAACTTCGAAATTATTGGAGAAACCAAAACCTACTTTCGGAGATATGATTCGTCAAAGTTTGAACAGGAGCGCCAAAGCTCCTGTCCACTTTTTGTACCATATTTTCTGACACTGGTTGCCGGTTTTTCCGATTTTCGTTGCCTTCTTCACCTTAAAATGAAAGCTACCCGATGTAACAAATTCAAATTGCGGGTAACATTCAAGGATTCAAAGTTACCTTATATTCATACGTTTCCCAAGTAGTTGAAATTAAGAATTTTAACAAATATTTAATGTTTACGAATGAATATTTTGAAATGAAACTGGATACGACCACGTAAAAGGCCAGGAAAATCAATAACTCACCTGCTCAAAACCGCCTTGGTATATTTAATTTTGAATTATTAGGATCCAGCCAACAACCCGCTGAAAAACGCACTCAGAAATCCGCGTAAAACGTAACAGAATATTCGACAGATGAGTTTAATGTGACAAACTTCATATTGGTATGTTGCGTTCAGCATCTTGGAGTTGCGTCCAACTTATACGTAAAAGTTGGACGCAAGTCCAAGATGACATATGTCATATGTGAACACAGATCATACGATAATTCATAGATACAATGACTAGAGCATTTTGTGAAAACATAGAAGTACAATGTATTATTGAAATTTTGAAAAATCATATCTCCGAAACTATCAGCTTGTTAGAGTTGAAAATGATATCAATGGATTCTTATGGTAAAATGTTTTCTGTTACTCCGAAACCACCTGACCGATTTCACCCAATAACGAACTTAACCGAGATATTTATCTCCTAAACCTATTCTGAAAATTTCAACTGTCTAGCTCATTCCGATCGAGAGTTATCGTGTTAACGGCCGGATGGACGGCCGGACAGAATCGATTTTGACCATGGATTCTTGATCAGTGAGTCGAACCAAATCGTTTAAGGCCATTTTCAGCCAAAAATTCGAAAATTACAGACACTTGGGCAAATTAATAAGCACTCTGTTCCGAGGAACAAGAGCGCCAAAAAGAATGCACTATAATGACATGGAAGTTAAACGTCCAGTGACGTTTCCTTAGTTTTCCCTTAGATCCGTTAGCCAATATCTTCTCAGTATTCTATTGTTGTATAAGTGGCTCTAGTAGATGGTTTTGATGTTCTTCTAGCTTGTTGAAGTGTTTATTGATGTATTCCTTAATTACCTCGTTTACGAAGGGAATTTTGAGGTCTTTGTGTATTGTTCAGTTAGATACATACCAGGATGCATTCACTATTGTTCTAAGTATTTTTGATTGTGCTCTTTGTATTATCACCGTAGTTCTCCTGTTCTCCTGTATTGGACACTCCGAATTTACCATGGTGAATTCGATTAAGAGTGTCCAATACAGGAGAACAGACAATATAATTTACCATGGTAAATTCGATTAAGGGTACCCAATACAGGAGAATGGCCAATAGAACATACGCGGAAAAGCGCCTGACTTCACGAAAAAAAAATTGTTCAAGCACTGACGTGAAGTCAGGAGCTTTTGCGCGTATGTTCTATTGTCCATTCTCCTGTATTGGACACTCTTAGTCGAATTTACCATGGTGAATTCTATTGTCTGTTCTCCTGTATTGGACACTTTTAATCGAATTTACCATGGTGAATTCTATTGTCTGTTCTCCTGTATTGGACACTTTTAATCGAATTTACCATGGTAAAAACGGAGTGTCCAGTACAGGAGAACAGGCAATAGAATTCACCATGGTAAATTCGATTAAGAGTGTCCAATAAAGGAGAATGGACAAGAGAAAATACGCGCAAAAGCTTCTGACTTCACGTCAGTGCTTGAATCAATTTCAATGATGTAGTTTATCAAGGCAATAGGAAAAACAAAATTGGTTCAAGCACTGACGTGAAGTCAGGAGCTTTTGCGCGTATGTTCTATTGTCCATTCTTCTATAATGACCACTCTTCTTAATCGAATTTACCATGATGAATTCTATTGTCCATTCTGGACAATATATATATATATATATATATATATATATAAAAATTTTTTTTTTATATATATATATATGAAGGCATTGGACACGAAGATCCGTACCATTTTGACGAAATACGGAATACATCACCCTCACTCATCCGTCGCAAGACTCTATCTCCAAAGACATCTAGGAGGAAGAAGGATGGTTAACCTAGAAACAACACATAACCAATCCGTATCAAAACTAAGGGAATACTTCATGAAGCAGAACTCACCCTTTGTCAGAGCCCTTCGTTCAGTCGATGTGGGATGCTCCCCATTGCGGCTATCGGATTCCGACTTCGCGCTGCCGATTCGCACTCAGCAAAACCTGCAGGAGGAATGGAAAGCTAAGGCATTGCATGGAAGATACCCCAATAACTTAGAAAACAGCAATGTGAATAGAAAAGAATCCTTAACTTACCTTAAAGCGGGCTACCTGTTTCCTGAAACCGAGGGCAGGCTGCTTGCAATACAGGATCAGGTGATTCCTACTAGGTCTTACCTCAAAAATATAGTGGGGCAACAACTTACCTCTGATCTATGTAGAAAATGCAGGCAGGGACGTGAACACATCCAACATGTTACGTCTGGTTGCTCCATCCTCGCACCGAGAGAATACACGGATAGACACAACCAAATGGCAAAAGTTTATCATCAGGCCATGGCACTGAAATTAAAATTAATTAAAACTAAGAGGAAAAATCATCTATACTCACCTGCGAGTGTCCTCGAGAACGAAGAACTTAAACTATATTGGGACACCACGATGGTGACAGACAGACCAGTTGCAAACAACCGGCGGCTGGATATCGTCTTGCTAAATAAAAAAAAAAAGCACTGACGTGAAGTCAGTACTCTTTGGCGCGCGTGTTCACGGTGGCTAATTTGAAATGAATGATTCAAAAATTAACAGTGCTGTATCTAAGCTGCCATCAGGATAGAGTAACAAAGTTGGAAAAGAGCACAAGTGACTCTCCTTAGTCGCACAAGCTCCTAGAAGATTTGGGAGGGTCAGTATAATCCTAATCATGTTTATAGCACGCGCGCCAAAGCAGATTGACTTTTTACACTTTTCCTTTCATTGTTAAGTCAATCTGCTTTTGCGCGCGTGCTATAAACATGATTAGGATTATACTGACCCTCCCAAATCTTCTAGGAGCTTGTGCGACTAAGGAGAGTCACTTGTGCTCTTTTCCAACTTTGTTACTCTATCCTGATGGCAGCTTAGATACAGCACTGTTAATTTTTGAATCATTCAATTCAAATTAGCCACCGTGAACACGCGCGCCAAAGAGTACTGACTTCACGTCAGTGCTTTTTTTTTTTTTCAAGTTCCTTTAACAAATATAGCTATCAATACAGTTTGGCTGTTAGTTTTACCGTAGATCAGAAAAAAATTCGGTTGTGGGTCCTCCGTTAGGAACGAAATTGCATCTTCTCCAAATCCGAACGCATTTTGATATAGATCTACCGAATATAGTTATTTATAAATTCGCCTCAGGGCCACCTTACAGACATTTCAAATCGGAAACAACGCTATTTCCCCCAAACTGACTTGTGTCCGTGCACTGAATTGACATGAATATTCTTTTGAAACCTCACAATATCGGCTCATTACTCCCAACATAACCCAAACAACCCAAAACCATTAACTTCTCGTCTGCGCAAGACCAGTATACTCGTGGCTGCAAGTCCTCCCAAAATTACACACCTCACAAAAAACTCCGATTCTCCAACACTAGTGGTTCAGGAGATATCGCTTCTTGAATCCACGCATGCGCAGACCCTCACCAGGGGATTCTATAGCGGAAAAGCATCCGCCACCCCAAAACCCCAATCCTCTCTGACGAAAGCACCACCAGTTAAATCACTGATGGTCTGCTCATGCGCATAACGAAAAATGCCCGTAAGGGGTTACATCCATTTCGAAATTAGCCCCAGGGCCACGGTACGGACACTTTTACTCTGAAACAACGCTACAGCCCCCAAACTGACTTGTCCTTGCACTGAATTGCTATGAATATTCTTTTAAAACCTCATAATATCGTCTCAGCACTCCCAACATAACCCATCCAACCCAAAAACAGTCACTTCTCTTCTGCGCATGCGCAATCTACTCGCGGCTAAAAGTCCTCTCAAAATAACACACCTTACAAAAAACTCCGATTCTCCAACACTAGTGGTTCAGGAGATATCACATCTTTAATCCACGCATGCGCAGACCCTCAACAGGGGATTCTATAGAGGAATAGCATCCGCCACCCCAAAACCCTAATCCTCTCTGACGAAAACACCACCAGTTAAATTACTGATGGTCTGCTCATGCGCATAACGAAAAATCCTGTAAGGGGTAACATCAATTTCAAAATTAGCCCCAGGGCCACGGTACGGACACTTTAACTCGGAAACAAAGCTACATCCCCCAAACTGACTTGTCCATGCACTGAATTGCTTTGAATATTCTTTTAAAACCTCATAATATCGACTCAGCACTCCCAACATAACCCATCCAACCCAAAAACAGTCACTTCTCTTCTGCGCATGCGCAATCTACTCGCGGCTAAAAGTCCTCTCAAAATAACACACCTTACAAAAAACTCCGATTCTCCAACACTAGTGGTTCAGGAGATATCACATCTTTAATCCACGCATGCGCAGACCCTCAACAGGGGATTCTATGGAGGAATAGCATCCGCCACCCCAAAACCCTAATCCTCTCAGACGAAAACACCACCAGTTAAATCACTGATGATCTGCTCATGCGCATAACGAAAAATGCATGTAAGCGGTAACATCAATTTCAAAACTAGCCCCAGGGCCACGGTACGGACACTTTAACTCGGAAACAACGCTACATCCCCCAAACTGACTTTTCCTTGCACTGAATTGCTATGAATATTCTTTTAAAACCTCATAATATCGACTCAGCCCTCCCAACATAACCCATCCAACCCAAAAACAGTCACTTCTCTTCTGCGCATGCGCAATCTACTCGCGGCTAAAAGTCCTCTCAAAATAACACACCTTACAAAAAACTCCGATTCTCCAATACTAGTGGTTCGGAAGATATCGCATCTTTAATCTACGCATGCGCAGACCCTCATCAGGGATCTGAATTCTATGGAGGAATAGCATCCGCCACCCCAAAACCCCAATCCTCTCTGACGAAAACTACAGCAGTTAAAGGACTTCTCATCTGCGCATGCGCAATACGGAAAATGCCCGGAAAGGGCAGCATGAACCTCAAAAACATATGTTTCGGCATTAAAAGCAAAGTATTCCGCAAAATAGTAGTAATTTTTTTATTTTTTTCATGTCACGTGATCTTCACGAAATTTTGCAAAAGTGTTTGCTTTGGTCTTTTGCATCTAACTACTGAGTTTCAATTTAATCAGATCAGTATTTTTCGAGTTATCGTGAAAACAAAATTTTCAAATTTTCAAAAATTTTTTTTGCCACTTTAGGGCCGTCCGTTCAACACAAAACTTCGCAGGCATATAGAGGTCATGATTCTACAATCTGATGTCAAATTTCAAAAAGATCGAGTGATCGGTTCCGGAAATATTCATAAAAAACGTTTTTATTAAAAACGGCCTTAACTCCGAGTCGATTTCGCCCGTTAACGAACTTGTCCGAGATATTTACGCTACGAAACTACCCTGCAAATTTCAACGCTCTAAGTCGTTCCGTTCGAGAGTTATCGTGCTAACGGCCGGACCGGCCGGCCGGCCGGACCGGACGGACAGAATTGAATTTGACCTCGAATTCTTCATCAGGGAGTCGAACCCAATCGTTTGAGACCATTTTCGAAAAAAAATTCGAAAAATACAGACATTGTGACGAAATGATAGCACGCTGTTCCTTGCGGAACACGCGCGCAAAAAGAAAAAAGCTGTGTGATCGTCGATATTACGGTTCCTTCAGACGACAATATTTCAAGAGCCTACACTGAAAAAATAACAAAGTACTTCGATCTGTCTTTCGAATTAAAGGAGATGTATAAGCTCAAGAAAATATCGATTATCCCACTGGTGATGTCGGTCAACGGACTCGTGGAAGAACATCTTGTTGATAACACAAAGCTGTTGGAACTTGACGGCTATGTTGTTTCGAGTGCCCAGAAGGAAGTCATACTGGGCACTACACGTATCGTGAGACGCTTCCTTCATGGCTCTTGATTCCACTTTGGCTCCTACAGCCCAGTGGCATCTCGTAATTCCCTGAAAGGTGGTTGACAAAAAAAAAATATATATATATATATATATATATATATATATATATATATATATATATATATATATATATTCTTTTGAACTTGAGCATTACAATTTGTTTTTTATCTAACAATAAAGCATGTGTATGAAAAAAGTGTTAGCAGAGGTTAGTGTAACGGGGTACCATATAATTTTATATATGATACTAGAGCTGAGGGAAAAAACCTCAGCAAAAAAACCCTATCTCCCCGTTAGTGTTGTGATTTATGAACATTGAAATTGTTAACAAAATATGCTGAAATATTAAATATTGAAGGGCATCTTTTTCTTTATTATCGCTTCTTCCTTCAACAAGCAGAGAAGATTCTCCAATGTACCCGAAACCCAATCTGGAAAAGGAAAAGACTAAGGGAGAAAACGAACAAATTAAAAATGGAATATTCTATATTTCATTAAATAGATATGAAACTCGTTACCCATTCTAAAAAAGATTCAGAAACATTATGAATAGCCCTAGAACCATCTTTGAATCTATATATGCGACAATTATTAACTAAATGATCTATGGTTTCCTCTGCTTCCCCGCATTCACAACTAGGACTCTCAACTGAATTCCACCTGAAAAGCATGCTGTTGCAACGACCATGACCGGTTCTTAGACGATTCAGAATAGACTATATTCTCCTTGGAAGATCAAACCCCGGAACTCTATATGAAGGATCAGAAATTAAACCTTTGTTGAATAAATTGCAAGAAATCCATTCAGACCGCCAAACTTCCTTGTCACTTTTATTCGAATTAAGAAAACAGCTGGACCATAAAGGGTTTCGTGACTTCAATCTGGGAATCTTATTGACTGGAATATAGGAGATAATCGGAAATGAATTCGGAAAAGAATGAAATTTATTCCAAGAATTTGAAACAGCAGTCTGCCTGCGAATGTGGGGCGGGACAATGTTTGAAAGAACTGGCAACCAATGAATACGTGTAGATCTAATAGTTCCAGTGATGATTCGCATAGATGAATTCAACTGTGCATCAATTTTTTGAGTATGAGCACTATTAAACCAGACAGGGCAACAATATTCAGCGGCAGAAAAAACCAAGGCTAAGGCTGCCGTTCGAAGAGTAGCTGCATCAGCACCCCATGAAGTACGAGCTAATTTCTGCAAAATATTATTTCTCGTTTTCAACTTCAGACGCAAGTCATCCAAATGAGCTTTGAAATTCAAAGATGAATTTAGTTTCACTCCTAGATATTTAGGATAAAAATTATGTCTCAAGAAAGAATCACCGAAAGTTACACTCAATGTTCTATATTTTTGGTGATTGTTCAAATGAAAGCAAGAAACCTCAGTTTTATTCGGATTCGACAAACGCCACTGAAATAGGTACTTTTTCAGAATATCTAAATCTGCAGATAGATTATTTTCTATACTTTCGAAATCAGAATGACGAAATGCAAGGGCAATGTCATCAGCGTATATGAATTTCTCAGACGAAGTAGCAGGAATATCACACAGATATAAATTGAAAAGAAGAGGTGCTAAAACCGAACCTCGTGGGAGACCATTATTCAAATTCTTGAATTTACTACTATTGTTATCAATAAAAACACGAAACCTTCTATCCGAGAGCATATTTTCGAGTAAACGAACCATTTTGCCACACTTTAAATGAGTATAAAGTTTAAATATCAAACCATCTTTCCATACCGTGTCATATGCTGCCGACAAATCCACAAATGCTGTTCCTGTTTTCATTTTACTATTGAAACCTGTTTCGATATAAGTAGTTAGACTAAGAACCTGATCACAACAATTTCTATTTTTTCTGAAGCCCCCCTGGCAATTCTGTAGAACGTCTTCTACAGACGATTCAATCCTAAAAAGAATCAATCTTTCTAAAATTTTAAAAGGAACACTCAACAGACTAATGGGTCGATAACTGCTAGGATCAGAAGAATCCTTTCCACGTTTCAAAATTCCTATGACTTTTGCTTTGCGGAATTCTTTTGGAATATTTCCTGTATTCTGAATATTATTATAGAATGATAATAACCAGGACAAGGCTTTTTTGCCCAAGTGTTTGATGAATTCAGGATAAATTCCGTCAAATCCTGCTGCTTTTCGAGATTTAGTGCATTTAAGTGCTGCTTTTAATTCATCCAAGTTGAATATATTCGAGATACTGTCTACAGATGAAGATGATGAATTTGTGCAAATTATACTTCATATTCTTGATTTTTGATTTTGAAATTTCAACCGAATTGGAAACATCAACTAGTCGACGAGCAATCAATTCAGGATCAATTTTGGAAGATAACAATGTTAGACGAGTAGCCTCCCCTAATTTTCTCAAAATATCCCATGTACTCCTACTCGAATGTGTGAAATTCATATCGGAAACTACACTATTCCACTTTTCCTTACGACTTGTATTTATCGAATTTATTAGCTTCTCGCATTTTTCATTAGTTGGGGAATTTTGATAATCCTGATATAAATTTTCTGCTTCAACTGACCAACCAGGAATATACTCTTGGCGGAAACCCCTCGGAATGAATTTCTTAGCTGAAGCTTTTACTACACCAACAAATCTATAGTAATTGTCATAAGTTGGTCGAATCCATCTTATGTCACTATCAACTTTTTTCGCGAATTGAACCCAATTAGCCTTCTGGAAATTCCAACGGGGTTTATTCAAACAGGGAGCAAAATGAACCACATTTCCTATAGTTAATAGCATGGGCTTATACTGGCTACGCGGAAAAACACCTAAAATTTTACGTTTTACTGAAATAGGTTTAGAAGAAGCATCACAGGAAACCATGCATAGGTCTGGATTATAGCCTCTATTCCATCTTGAAGAATGGAAAGAAGGTGTATCTTTTGCATCGAAAATCAAGAACTAATCATTGTCTTCCATCCAATCGGACAAAGCTATACAATTTCTATCATTAACATCATATCCCCATGTAACATGATGCGAATTGAAATCTCCGCAGTAAATTGATGGATGGTTAACATTTATATTGAAATTTCTTGGCCAAAAACTATTTGGAGGTTTGTAAATGTTGATGACAGAAATGTCACAAAATTTGAAGGATATGAAGAAAACTCCTTCAATCTCACCTTTCCTAATTAACTCAACATTTTGAACAGAGGAATTTTTGACATAACAAGCTAGACCGTAAATTCGACTTAGAAGAAAATCAACTAGTACATAACCTTTCAAAAGTCCCCTCTCTCGAAGATTTTCCTCTGTTGCTGTATGGGTCTCTTGGAGAAAAATCACCCCTGCACCATGCTGGTCCGCTAATTTACCAAGGTAATCGCACTTATACAATACAGGAGGATGGACAATATAATTCGTCATGGTGAATTCGATTAAGAAGAGTGTCCAATACAGGAGAATGGGCAATAGAATTCATCATGGTAAATTCGATTAAGAGTGTCTAATACAGGAGAATGGACAATAGAATTCATCATGGTAAATTCGATTAAGAAGAGTGGTCATTATAGAAGAATGGACAATAGAACATACGCGCAAAAGCTCCTGACTTCACGTCAGTGCTTGAACCAATTTTTTTTTCGATTAAGAGGGTCCAATACAGGAGAACGGACAATAGAATTCACCATCGTAAATTCGTTTAAGTGTGTCCAATACAGAAGAATGGACAATAGAACATATTCGCAAAAGCTCCTGACTTCACGTCAGTACTTGAACCAATTTTTTTTTTAATTGAAATAATCGATCAATCGTAAATGACTCGGTCAGTTTTCAACAAGTGAAAATCAATGAATTTCATGAAGGAAGGAATTTAAGCGAATAACCGGAACAGATTGGTTAAGACCAATCTCTTGTTATACATAACCGATTGATTTTGATAACCACTCTGTTTCATTTTCAACAGAATTTAATCGATATATTAAAGCCAACCTTAAGCCGACCTTACACGGACGGAATTTCTCTACGAATTCATAATGATTCTTTATTAGGATTCCTGTGTTATTAGGATAGCTTTATTAGCTTTAGGTAATATTGAATCTATTTCCTTAGTTTTCTTAAAAGAGATTCAAAATTAGCCTCATCAATAAGCAAGCAGTTGTAGTTTTAAGAGATTTGGTTTACAATCTATTAGTTACTTGCAATGAAATAGACTTAACACAAACCATAATTTTATCTTATTCACTTTTGTAAAGTTATAACACAATATTTTAATAATCTAACACACAGGAATTTGAGAATTCCAGAAACAACTGGTTGCTCAAAACCTTCTTTGATTATGTTAGCTATTGTATGTGAACAAGATGCATTGAAAACATATTTGGTATTCTATGTATCTATGATTTGAACCACAGAACACTAATTATACATTATTAGAGGCGCGTTCCACTAAGGTCCCACAACGACCACGCGCACGACCACAGAATTACTGCCGTTATAAAGGTAAACAACAAACGTTAACAGCTTCTGTTTGAAATGAAATGTCAGCTTTTAAGTATTGTGAATAATTATTTTGTTTTTTAAATTGAGTTATTTTAAAAGTACCCGTCCAATGATTATTGAGTATAATATTTGGTATCCATCCTTACAAAAGAAATGGCAAAATTTTGAGGTTTCCCTTGCCGATATATTGGGATATATCGATAATAGAAGTCGACCACTCAAGGAAGGTGAAGCAGTTTTCAAGGCAGAACACGTTTTATTATGTGGTATGGAGAAAGAATTCACAAATATAAAAAGCTTCTGTATGCAGACATCTAGCCTGACTTCTCCACCAATGGAAAAATTCATTCGTCTCAACGAAAATGTTATAAATTAGAAGTATACCTACCTATTTTATTCTGTAAAGTCTATAATTCAAGAAACATTGTTGAAGTATATTTTTTTTTTTTATTTATAATATCATTTAAATAAATATTGTAGGACGTTATTTTGAAACTTAAGCTATACTGACTTACAGCAAAAATATTATAAGGAAAGGAAGCAATTGGGTAGTCAAACTATCATTTTAATAAAATGATGCATTTTTATTGTTCAAATAAAGATATTTTGTCAACTTACAAGAATTTCTTCATTCAATGATATTTCAAAGAACTAATTACAGTTTTAAATATTTAATAAAAAAATGGAATAAATTTCATATACATATATAGATCCTATCGTATTCAAACTTGGAACTTGGTTGTAGAATTATGTTCTCAAGGCTCTCGCAAAATGTCAGCCATGTCGGATGAATAGTTTCTGATATCTAGAATTTTTTTTCAATGATTTCTTGAAAATTTTCTAGTGATACGATCCTCACAAAATTTTGCAAGAACTTTCGCGTTGGCATTCTACAACTAATAACTAAGTTTGAATTGGATTGGTTCTATATTTTTCGAGTTATTGAGAAAATAACAATCAAATTTCAGATGAATATAACTCCAAAACCGTTTGACCGATTATGCTCCTGAACAAACTCAAATGTCGCATTCAGATGCACAACCTAACCTGAAAATTCCAAATCGCTATCTCTTTCCTTTCTCCGGTTATCGTGACATAAAAAATATTTTTTTTAATTTTCTAGCGATACGGTTCACACAAAATTCTACACACGTCTTCAAGTCGATATTCTACAACTAATTGGCAAGCTTCAATTCCATCGAATCTATATTTTTTGAGTTATCGAGGAAATAATATTCCAGGTGGGTATAACTCTGAAACCGTTAGACCGATTATGCCCAAAAACGAACTCAACTCTCCCTTTCGGATACGCAACCTACCCTGAAAATTGCAAGTCCCTATCTCCTTTCGTTCGAAAGTTATCGAGGCAACGGTCACCCATCTACTGAACTCGCACAAGAATGCTCGAATCTCCAACAATATTTATCCGATCGTATTAAAACTTGAAACTTGGCAGTAGAGTTAGGTTATGAAGGCTCTTGCAAAATTTCAGCAATTTCAAACGAATAGTTACTGATATATAGATTTTTTTTTTTATTTTCAATGATTCATTAAAAATTTTCTACAAATGCTATCCTCACCAAATTTTGCAAACATTTTCGCGTTGGAATTCTATAACTAATAACCATGTTTGAATTCAATCGGTTCAGTATTTTTCGAGTTAATGAGGAACAAAAAACCACCAAATTTCAGAAAATTTCAGATGGCTATAACTCTAAAACCGTTTGGTCGATTATGCTCATAAACAAACTGAAATGTCGCGTTCTGGTGCACATCCTAACCTGAAAATTTCAAGCCGTTATCTCATTCCGTTCTCTTGTTATCGTGACAACAAAAATATTTTTAAATAATTTTTTTTTAATTTTCTAGCCATACGATTTGGACTAAATTTCACGAACGTGCTTAGGTTCATATTCTACTACTACTCAACAAGTTTCAATTCGATCGGATTTATATTGGTTGAAAACAAAATTATTACTCGGAAACCACTAGGCTGATTATGCCCATTAACGAACTTGTCCGTCGTATTGGGATGCGCCACCTACCCTGAAAATTTCAAGTCGCTAGCTCTTTTTGTTCTCAAGTTATCGTGGCAACGGCCGGACGGACAGAATCAAATTTGACCTCGAATTCTTCATTGGGGAGTCGAACTTAATCGTTTGAGACCATTTTCGTCAAAAAATTCGAAAGTTACAGACATTTGGGCAAAACTATAACGCGATGTTCCCCAGAACATACGCGCAAAAAACATAATGGAATCATCAAAAGAAATTACTGTTCGTTGGCCTTTGAGGTTAATATTACCTTTTACTTCCATAAGTTTTGAGACATGTTCCTATTAGTGTCCGACCGAAACTGGTATTTCAGCCGAAACCGAAACCGAACTTTCGGCCAGGGTCTCAGTTTCGGCCGAAACCGAAACCGAAACTTTATTTTCATACTGAAATCTACTGTATTTTTTACAATTTTATTCGCATATACATAAAAATAGTTAAGGAGTGTTAAATAAAATAAAAAATTGGTTCAAGCTTTGACGTGAAGTCAGAAGCTTTTGCGCGTATGTTCTATTGTCCATACTTCTGTATTGGACACCCTTAATCGAATTTACCATGGTAAATTATGTTGTCCATTCTCCTGTATTGGACACGAATTTACCATGGTAAATTCGAATTAAGTGTCCAATACAGGAGAATGGACAACATAATTTACCATGGTAAATTCGATTAAGGGTGTCCAATACAGAAGTATGGACAATAGAACATACGCGCAAAAGCTTCTGACTTCACGTCAGTGCTTGAACCAATTTTTTTTTTCGTGACTTTTTAAAAATTTTCTAGGGGTACGGTTCTTGAAATTTTTTTTTTTGGTCATTTTTTTCAAATTTTCTAGGGATACGATTCTTACAAAATTTTAAACACGTCTTTATGTTGATTTTCTACTACTAGTTACCAAGCACCAATTCGATCGAATATTTATTTTTTGAGTTATCAAGGAAATAATATTCCAGGTGGGTATAACTCGGAAACCGTTAGACCGATTATGCCCAAAAACGAACTCAACACTCTCTTTCGGATACGCAACCTACCCTGAAAATTGCAAGTCCCTATCTCCTTTCGTTCGAAAGTTATCGAGGCAACGGTCACCCATCTACTGAACTCGCACAAGAATGCTCGAATCTCCAACAATATATAACCGATCGTATTAAAACTTGAAACTTGGCAGTAGAGTTAGGTTATGAAGGCTCTTGCAAAATTTCAGCAATTTCAAACGAATAGTTACTGATATATAGAATTTTTTTTTATTATTTTCAATGATTTATTAAAAATTTTCTACAAATGCTATCCTCACCAAATTTTGCAAACATTTCCGCGTTGACATTCTACAACTAATAACCATGTTTGAATTCAATCGGTTCAGTACTTTTTGAGTTAATGAGGAACAAAAACCACGAAATTTCAGAAAATTTCCGTTCTCAAGTTATCGTGACAACAAAAATATTTTTTAATACTTTTTCAAAAATTTTCTAGCCATACGATCGCACAAAATTCCACAAACGTGCTTAAGATCATATTCTACAACTACCCACCAAGTTTCAATTCGATCGGATTTATATTGGTTGAAAACAAAATTATTACTCGGAAACCACTGGGCCGATTATGCCCATTAACGAACTTGTCCGTCGTATTGAGATGCGCCACCTACCCTGAAAATTTCAAGTTGCTAGCTCTTCTCGTTCTCAAGTTATCGTGGCAACGGCCGGACGGACAGAATCAAATTTGACCTCGAATTCTTCATTGGGGAGTCGAACTTAATCGTTGGAGACCATTTTCGTCAAAAAATTCGAAAGTTACAGACATTTGGGCAAAACTATAACGCGATGTTCCCCAGAACATACGCGCAAAAAGACATTTTTTTTGAGATCTTTATTTATTATTTTGGTATTACCGAGTTATCAAAATAATCAGTCGAAGTATACAGGGGGATTCCAAATCAGGCGTGAACCTTAGAGGAGGTCAACAAGTCAAGAGCGTTCCTGCTAATCGGGTCCTTCCTAAATGGTTTCGTATAATAAATATACTTATGCATATATTTCACAAATCAAATAGACCCCAGGGGGTTCATTGATCTGCCGAGAAAGCAAGGGCAGACGCGTTTCTGGCTTCTTGGCCTTCATCAGTACCCTGTAGCTTTCCCAACAAATTCAACTAAACTGACCCGGGTCAAGCCTCTCAGAGCCGGCTTGGTCGATCATTATAATCGCCCACGCCACCTATGAGAAGAAACACGGAAATCAGCCTCTCCCCACCAGTGAATATTTGAAGCGTGAAATCATATGCCACAATTCACTCGATATTTAATCAAGAACGAGGCCCGCAGAGCTCAGACAGTATATTCTCAATGGCCATGAACGCTGTTTGGCGTTTTCAAAAATAATAATGAAAAATGGCGATACCGTTGTTAAAAAATCAACAAGTCAAGAGCGTTCCTGCTAATCGGGTCCTTCCTAAATGGCTTCGTATAATAAATATACTTATGCATATATGTCACAAATCGAATAGACCCCAGGGGGTTCATTGATCTGCCGAGAAAGCAAGAGCAGACGCGTTTCTGGCTTCTTGGCCTTCATCAGTACCCTGTAGCTTTCCCAACAAATTCAACTAAACTGACCCTGATCAGAGGCTGATTTCCGTGTTTCGTCTCATACGTGGCGTGGGCGATTATAATGATCGACCAAGCCGGCTCTGAGAGGCTTGACCCGGGTCAGTTTAGTTGAATTTGTTGGGAAAGCTACAGGGTACTGATGAAGGCCAAGAAGCCAGAAACGCGTCTGCTCTTGCTTTCTCGGCAGATCAATGAACGCCCTGGGGTCTATTTGATTTGTGAAATATATGCATAAGTATATTCATTATACGAAGCCATTTAGGAAGGACCAGATTAGCAGGAACGCTCTTGACTTATTGATTTTTTAACAACGGTATCGCCATTTTTCATTATTATTTTTGAAAACGCCAAACAGCGTTCATGGCCATTGAGAAGATACTGTCTGAGCTCTGCGGGCCTCGTTCTTGATTAAATATCGAGTGAATGGTGGCATATGATTTCACGCTTCAAATATTCACTGGTGGGGAGAGGCTGATTTCCGTGTTTCGTCTCATAGGTGGCGTGGGCGATTATAATGATCGACCAAGCCGGCTCTGAGAAGCTTGACCCGGGTCAGTTTAGTTGAATATGTTGGGAAAGCTACAGGGTACTTATGAAGGCCAAGAAGCCAGAAACGCGTCTGCTCTTGCTTTCACGGCAGATCAATGAACCCCCTGGGGTCTATTTGATTTGTGAAATATATGCATAAGTATATTTATTATACGAAGCCATTTAGGAAGGACCCGATTAGCAGGAACGCTCTTGACTTGTTGATTTTTTCACAACGGTATCGCCATTTTTCATTATTACTTAGAGGAGGTGTTAGTATGGATCATTTGCTGTGGTTTGAGCCATTTTTATTGATGACCAAAAATCAACGGTTTTCGAGATATTTGAGTACTGGTTCTGTTGAAAAAGAATTAGTATGATTTGAAAGGGGATATAAGAAGCAAATAGAGAAAAATAACGAATTCAATATTTTTTTTGCAACTAAGCTCGAAATTACATTAGAAAATGTATTCATAAATTATGTTCCACCATTCCATAGGCTAGCACGTGCCGTCTTTCTGATGTCTTCAGTTGTTATTTTCCGCCTGAAATTTACTCACGCTATCTTTTGATACACATTCACTATTGCTGTACATTCAAAAGGTTGCTTATAAAAAATCTGCTGAAACGAAACTAGTTAAGCAATCTAACGAAATCTTTTAGAGAATGAAGAAGGAATTTGGCAAGTTTTTAAAATAATTTTGGCATACAAAATTATGAGATTCGAAAGTTGCAGACAAATTGATATTAGAAATAGATTTTTCATTTATTCATATACCACATTTCAAATCATACTAATTCTTTTTAAACCTCTTATACAGCATAGTTTTGCTATTTTCGTACATATCATATTTTTTTCTGATTTAAATAAACCAAAATTATCACCAAATTTGGTCAACGTAGAAAAAATTCACGAAATATGTACTATAAGTTCAGAAATCTTTTGAAAATCACCCGAACTTCAAAAACCGTTGATTTTCGGTTACAAATAAATATGGATTAAACAACAGCTTATGTGTCATACTCCAAGTTTCACATCTTATTTGGAATCACCCTATGTAATCTAATTAATAATCATTAAAGTGAATTCTCAGTCTTAACAAAGATAGATCACAATAACTCGTACGACAATTACGAATACCTACTTATAACTCCTGGCCAAACGACCAGGATAATCCACGAACATTCTAGTTTCGGCCTGGCCGAAAGTTTCGGCCATTTTGGGCCGAAACCGAAACTAAGGCCGAAACTAGATTTCTTGGCCGAAACCGAAACCGAACTTTCGGTCGGTCACTAGTTCCTATATACAGTATTTTCATAATGTTACTAGCAAAAAAATGTTGAAATAAGGATCTACATTGGTGTATCAAACATTTTTTCTTGAGTTAAGGTCCATAATACAGAAAATAATGTGTAAGTGGTATGAACTATTAAATTTCAAATTATCAAAAGAGGATAGTATTTTATTAATATACACTGCGCAAAAAAATTAACGCACATTATGGAAATCTGAAATTTATTCTACAACTGAAGGTGTTCTAAATGATAATTATTTTTCTCAGAATTATGCATATGTTATCCACTTTCAACGTTTTTCTTCAATACAGATGTTTTTTCCCAGCAGGAATTAAAAAAAAGATGAGATTATCAGATTTTGAATGTATTGGCTCCATGTTCTCGATCAATTTTAGTGATCAATAGTTTTTCTTTCGTTTGATTTTCAACACTCGATCGCTATGCAACGCGAAACACGCCATTTGACTCAAGAGGAATGTGCCCAAGCGGTAGTTTTGCGAGAAGAAGGGTGGACATACACAAGAATTGCAGAAAGGTTTGGAGTTTCCCATACAAGTGTGTCCAGAATGTTGCAGCAATTCAGGGAGACAGGTATGAATGTCCGAAGACCACGACAGGGTAGTAGCCCAGTCATATTAGGGCTTTCACCTCGGAATGAAAGATAATAAGCTGCAAATTGGTAGGAACCTTTGTTTTGTCATTCTAAATGTTGTCTCAAAAGTCACAATCGTTATCGTGTCCGCGTCTCAAGATATTCAAGGTCAAAGGTCACAAAAATCAGTTTTTCGCGAATATCTGGCTTCCTATCGGTTAAATGAGATTTGCATTTATTATAAAAGTTGTAGGCTATAAAATTCCCTACAACTTTTGTTCAAACTTTTTTGTCATACGACCAACCGTTTTGAAGGTAGAGCGCGAAGAGTGCACATCGTACAGTCATATACGACCTAATGCAAGGTCAAGCGTGAGTTATGGTTATCAGTACGTTATAAAGTCAATTATTTACTTGGAAATTATAATTATTAAACAATGCCCATTATTTATGTACTAACTATTAATTATTTATATTTAATTAAAGTAAGTAACTTGATTATTTATATATAATTATTCATATTTAACTATTTAAGTATAAAATATTATTAATTCTGGATTATATATTTTAGTTTTATTTTAAGTTAAAATGATAGTAAGAGTATATATTTTACACATATTTTTATTTATTATTAAATACGGCATAATATACATTTATCAAAATGTGAGTTCAAATATCAAAAGTATCTTTGTTGATTTTAATTGTAATGAAATTGGAAATAGAAGCTAATTATCTTCTTCTTCTTCGTCGTCTTCTTCTTCTTGTCGCTCAAAAATGTTCGATTCATTGTCATCATCCTCATTATCTGTCATGTTCATCTCCAAACCTTCCAGAATATCGGGATCATATGTATTTTCTTCATCGGGATTACTTGGATACAGTGAAGCGTTGAGGCAAGCTTGTCCGTTGCACTGGCCGCAAGCTAAAGAACATTGTAGCCCTGATTTTCTGCATCCACAGCGGGAACCACAACCATTTTTGCAATTGTAAAATATTACGTTTAGTAGTTCGGCTGGTGCTGGAGGTAATAATGTTCGTATGGGCTCCAGGATTTAATTTTCAAGCATCCAGCCCCATTCTTGAGGTTCTAAGTCCTTCCCTAACCACGTTTGAATCTGGTAGTAGACACGTTTTATGTGTTGATGAGCTGCTACACTTGTTGGTGGAAGTGTTGACAGTTGTACAGGTTTATTTAGTTTTGTAAATTTGATATATAATGTCGTGTTAACTTAAAATAAAACTAAAATATATAATCCAGAATTAATAATATTTTATACTTAAATAGTTAAATATGAATAATTATATATAAATAATCAAGTTACTTACTTTAATTAAATATAAATAATTAATAGTTAGTACATAAATAATAGGCATTGTTTAATAATTATAATTTCCAAGTAAATAATTGACTTTATAACGTACTGATAACCATAACTCACGTTTGACCTTGCATTAGGCCGTATATGACTGTACGATGTGCACTCTTCGCGCTCTACCTTCAAAACGGTTGGTCGTATGAAAAAAAAGTTTAAACAAAAGTTGTAGGGAATTTTATAGCCTACAACTTTTATAATAAATGCAAATCTCATTTAACCGATAGGAAGCCAGATATTCGCGAAAAACCGATTTTTGTGACCTTTGACCTTGAATATCTTGAGACGCGGACACGATAACGATTGTGACTTTTGAGACAACATTTAGAATGACAAAGCAAAGGTTCATACCAATTTGCAGCTTATTATCTTTCATTCCGAGGTTGACCCCTTTTTTTACCTAATATGACTGGGCTATAGACCACGGGTAACAACTGCCATTCAAGAACGTTACTTGAGAGTTTCTTCGTTGAGACAACGGTTTGCAACCGCTCGCCTCCTTCAAAATCAGCTTGAGCAAACTCATGGGGTGCAAATTAGCACTCAGACAATAAGAAATCGCCTCAGAGAATATGATTTAAGGCCTCGTGTCGCGGCAAGAGGCCCAGCTCTTACCCCAGCCCATCGAAGGGCGCGTTTGGATTTTGCGAGAGAGCATATCCATTGGGAAGAGGCTGATTGGTAAAGAGTTCTCTTCACAGATGAGTCTAGATTCTGCGTCTACCATTGTGATCGACGTTCCCTTGTATACAGACGTCCACATGAAAGATATGCTCAGTGCAATTTCCTGAATACTACTGGTTTAGGGGGAGGATCGATTATGGTATGGGGTGGAATATCTTTGACTGCTCGCACAGACCTAGTGGTCGTTGATAATGGAGGTATGAATGCTGATAGGTATATAAGGAACATTCTTGAAGAGCATGTAGTGCCATTTGCCCCATACATTGGTGAAAATTTCATTTTTATGGACGATAATGCCAGACCCCATCGTGCGCGCATCGTTCTGGAGTACCTAGAAGAGGTTGAAGTCTCTCGAATGGAATGGCCAGCAAGAAGTCCAGATCTCAATCCGATTGATCAGGTTTGGGACAACCTCAATAGAAGGCTGAGAAGTTCAGAAAATCATTCAGCTACTCTCAATGACTTAGGAATCCAACTCAGAGAAATCTGGGAAGGATTAGATCAGAACATTTTAAGATCACTCATTTTGAGTATGAACCGTCGTTGCCGAGCTGTAATTAACGCAAGGGGTGGAAATACCAAGTATTAAATCACTTATCAGCATTCCAGTATTTTGAAAATTGTTTATTTCTCTTCTTTCACATAAGATTCGGTGAAATCCTGAATTTTTCTTCCATTTAATGTGTCTTGTTCCGTTCAAAACCTTCCCGAGAGAACATAAAAAATAAGTTATAAAGTCAATGTAGAGTTAACTTTCATTAAAATTGAGATTTTCAGAATGTGCGTTAATTTTTTTGCGCAGTGTATTTTGAACTATTAAAATAATTTGTTCGCCAGCCTCAACCTACTCAAATATCAGGAATAAATGGGCAATCTGCTATGATTGTCTTCAGCCTTGCTCTAGACCAGGGGTCACCAAATGGCGGACCGCGAACCTTTTTTTTTGCGGACCTTTTTTCCAGAAAACATGTATTCTTAATAAAAAAAAGTCAGATAACTTTTCGTTTTATTTACTAATTATTGATATTGGATTCAGATTAACTGTTAGTCTAATTCTTATAACATCATAATGCTATCAAACGGACCGCGACAGATATACAGATTTTGTGAACGGACCTCCAATGAAAGTAATTGGTGACCCCTGCTCTAGACATTTCGATGATATTTTCCTTAGGTATTTCGAGTTGTGAAAACTATGCACCGAGTGTAAGTTGCAACAACCCATTTCACGAGGTTGAATCATTGCAGATTGCTCATTCAATCTTGATAAATAAATTTAATGACAATTTTTTAAGCATTAAAGCATTGCAGATTGCATTTTTTCTGTAAACGACACTTTTTTTTAAATTTAATTTCTTTCATGAAGAAGAACTATCATAAGAATCCATTGATATTATTCCCAACTCTGAGGAACCAATACTTTCGGAGTTATAATTTGTCTGTTTGAACAAGAGCGCCAAAAAGCTCCTGTCCACAGGGCTTGAACCAATTTTTTGTTAATGTGCTGCCTCCAATTCAGCTTATTGTCGAAGTGTAGTCCCAGATATTTAACATGTTTTCGTTGTGGTATCGGGGTTTGGTTAATGCTGACAGGGGGAAAGGTTTCTGTTCTTAGGGTGAATGTTATGTGTATGGATTTATTTCCAATAACTTTGATCTTCCATCTGATGTAAGTGATCCTGTAGTTTTGCTGAGGCTTCGATTGGGTTTTCATGTGCAGCAATAATTGTCCTCGTCATCTGCAAAAGTTCCAATTGTTGTGTTTGGGCTCATTGGTAGGTCGTGTGTATACAGCACATATAAAAAGGGACCTAGGATGCTACCTTGCGGCTCTCCTGACTGGATTTGAAATGGACTAGAGGTTTCCTCTTCGACTTTTACTATGAACTGCCGGTCGCTTATGTACGATTTTAGTAAATTGAAGTATCTACGAACTGTGCGTTTTATCTTGCTGGGTAACCCCGGTTGCCATACTTTGTCGAAGGCTTGGCTTATGTCGAGGAAGGCTGCTGTGCAGTATTGCTTATTTTCTAGTGACATTGTTGAATAGTTGAATGCTCTTTACGAAATCCAAATTGGTGGTCCGGAATCCAGTCTTGGTTTAAGTTGTTAAGCCTGTTGAGTATTAATCTTTCTAGTAATTTAGATATAGTAGGCAGGAGACTTATTGGGCGGTATGAGGAGACGTCTGTAGGGTTCTTTCCTGGTTTGATGATCATTATTATGTAGGATTTTTATATCAATCGCCTAGGGGTTGATTGAATTATCTTTCCTAACATTCGTCTTCAACGTCTTTGTGGTTTTCAACAAAACACTTGTTCGGCTATTTACACTTTATTTACATTTGAACTCGAAGAATTATTCACAACTATGCCTACTTCCGCAATTACTGAAGTTCTTCAACTACCGCAAGATATTCTCAATTCGTCTAAGTCGGAATTCGATTAAAACGTCTAATTCTTTAGGGATGAAACCTCTACCTCGGAACCGTCGTCAACGTCTTGCTTTCTTCCCTGTTCCCAACACTCTTTCGATCCCTTGTTCGTACTCTAGGTACTTTCCGTTTTCCACCCCCCCGCAATCGGCTTGCCTTCGATCTTAAAGGGTAGTTCCTTGATTCGTGACTCTCTGACCACGCTCCGCCCCCCATAGACCAATATGATTCCCTGGGATCCTTCTCACGTTCTGGGGAATTTCCTAGAATCTATATGGGTTATCGATGTTGTACGTCAAACGCTCTTCGAAATTATACAACACAGACCCCTTGGAGGCGCCAGAGTGTCACGATTCTAGTCCTAAATTCTTCATCTCCTGTTATCGTTACATCGTTTTCAGAATCTGCCTCTTATCCATAACGGTGTGTTAATGGATAACTGGCGACAGAGGTTCCCAAGAACGTCTGATGTAACGATAACATGTTGCTTTCACCCTTAAAATGTAACACTAATTCTAACTATATACACGTAGAATTCAAATCATAATTGAAATCCTACATCTCGGCCATCCTGAAATATGAATTCGCCCCGAATTCACTTTCGCTATCATTGTGGACCCACGCCTTCATGTACTCCGCACATGTAGACGTATTAACCGGTCCCTCGTGAAAGCCCACCTTCACAACATCATACGTCTCATTTCCCTTGACCTTCACAACTTCATATGGCCCCAAAAATATTTTATTCCTCTTCAAGTCAGGGCCAAAGTACATTCGCTCGATCGCCACCTGATATCCTTCCTTATATCGCGTCGGTTTCCTCCTTTTTACATTGTACGTCCTCCTATTTACTCCCTGATTCTTGAGTAACTGTTGCTCGCAGTTTCTCATCAGTTCCTCTCCATCTTCTGAGAAATTTTCTCTCGTCTCATTCGCTGTCGATTCACTTCCTTTTCTCGACTGCACTTCCGTCAACATCTCGAAAGGTTTCGTCGCTATAATTCTTCCACCTACGGCTGAGCTCTCCCTTACGAGGTCAAAACTCCTCGTGATTCGCTCAACCACGGGCTTATCTTTCTTCGAAACGACTTTCTTTTTGACCCCGTCCCCTTTCGTCTGCCGCGGTGTATCACTACATCCGCTACCGTTCACCACTTTGCGTTCTTCCGATCTCATTTTCGGATCCGATACGTGGCCCTCTTCGACCTCCTCCTTTTTAGCATCTGTAGTGATGCTCATCACCCAATTCGTCCTACTGACAAAGTTTTCTTTCGGTAGCACCACGATTTCCCCGTCTCCAATCCGAACTGATGCCTGTTTTAGGATATTACTTCCTAAAATGGCACGGAAACCGGAAGCCGCTGCTTCTATCACGTGAAACTTCAAATTGTACCTGTTTCCATTAATTTCCACGTCCAGCATAAGTGAACCTAAAGTGTTCACCCCATACCGTCCTAATCCCCTTATTGTTGACCTGTCATCGGATAGGGGATGTTTCCCCAGGTATGCTCTATAGAGATCCTCCCTAATAATGCTGATTTCACTTCCCGTGTCAAATAGTGCCTGAACTTTAAAAGAATCGATTATTAACTCGACGGCGTTACTGGGAACATATTCGATGACAGCTACATTTTTGCATTCTTGCTTGCCCCCCTCGGTGTTGGTACACATTGTGGAAATGTGACCAAATTCGTGACATTTGAAGCACTTTGGGCCAATGCTTTTCCTCGGACATTCTCTTGACTTGTGGCCCCTGCCTCCACAATTGAAGCATGATACTTCCTTTGTCCAGTTATTGGGAATTTCATTATTCCCAGTAACTCTCTGACCCTCATTTGCATTCGTCCTTATCCTCCAGTTCGCACCTACGTCTCTCTTTGGAGGAGCGAAATCTCGCGTCTTCTTTTCCGACACCTCCTCGAATATTTTAACTTTCTGTTTAAATTCGCCGAAAGTCCTCGCGCCGTATAAGACAATTTTATTCGAATTATCATCCGGAATACCGTCTATAATATACCGGATAATTGCCTCGTCCTCGATGTTCGCGCGACTACCAATCTCCCTCATTATGAGAACATACTCCTGTATATTCTCACCGGGCCGTCTCTTTCTCTGCATAAGGAGTTTATGTATTTGAGCCGTGCTCACCGGAACATCAAACTCCTCAATCAACCGTTTCTTCAACGATGCCCACGTTTTCACCCCCGAAAGAGATTGAACGAACAACTTCGCCAATCCTGAAAGCGACTTCTTTGCAAAAAGAAATTTCTGCAAGTCCGTCCAACCTGTTATCGAAGAAATTTCTTCAAAGTCTTCGATCCATTTACCCACCGGATAATCCGGTTTTCCCTCGAATTGACGAACGCTATCCTCTACGTCTCTAAATGTCAACGAAAAATTACTTTTCCTTGAGTAATTTTCACCTTTTCCCGAGCTGACGCTCTGCCTACTTTCTTCCACATCGTCCAATATTTCTTCATCGCGATCGTCATCCTCCTCGCTAATACTTGGAGTCACGAGAAAATTGCAAATTCGTTTTGCCAATTCTTCGACCGAACCATCGTAGCTCAAGTCCAGTATTCCACATACGGTAATTAAATCAGCGGACGAAAGATGGTCAACGACAGTTTCGATTTTATCCGCATGTTCTTCCGAGTTTTCATCCCATTTAAAACCGCAAAAATTTCTCAAAGACCTACGACGTCTATACGGTTCACCTTCTTGTCCGAAACAAACTACGTGCAAGGCTTTAATCGCTGCAATTTTCGCGTTAGTGATGTTGGATTCAACTTTCGAAATTTGTCCAAGTGAACACATCTTATCAAATTTCGCCAACAATTTCTATGCCAAATCGCGAATTGCAAGTTCAGGAAATTCAGTAATTGCTCACAAAATAAAGAACATACAAATGTCCTATAATTAACAAGATTGAAATACAAATTTCCCTAACTTCGTCACAAAATTATCAAACGTCTAGATATCGTCTCGATAAGAAATACAAATCATCAATAATCAATTAAATATTTCAATCTAATTCAAAATCTAATAACAAATTTACTAATTATTAATTTACTCTTCTATGCGTCTTAACACTAACTAGTTTTCTGCGAATCAAAATTCGAAATTACAATCTTTCAGAAACTAGCGTCTTTCTTGAAATAGAAATTAAATCTAATATTCTATATTTCAAAATATTCACGTCAAAAAAAAATAAACACAATTAAAAACTCTACCAAAAAACTTCAACGTCTTCAAAATTCATATAAGGTTACAATCAATTTCAGTCAATCGGAAATAAGGATTAATCCTACCTCAGTATCTCCTAATTAATCCTTTTTCATTGCACTGCACGATTCACAGATTGCCCTTATTTCACAACACTATCGTCTTGGATCTGGAACTTGACTTCCTCTCGTGCGGTCTCCAATTTCAGAAAAATTCGTCTCTCGTCTAGTCGAAATGTATATTTAATTCAGATCTAATTAATCTAATTGATCTAATTAATCCCGGTTGAGCCCCCAAAATGTAGGATTTTTATATCAATCGCCTAGGGGTTGATTGAATTATCTTTCCTAACATTCGTCTTCAACGTCTTTGTGGTTTTCAACAAAACACTTGTTCGGCTATTTACACTTTATTTACATTTGAACTCGAAGAATTATTCACAACTATGCCTACTTCCGCAATTACTGAAGTTCTTCAACTACCGCAAGATATTCTCAATTCGTCTAAGTCGGAATTCGATTAAAACGTCTAATTCTTTAGGGATGAAACCTCTACCTCAGAACCGTCGTCAACGTCTTGCTTTCTTCCCTGTTCCCAACACTCTCTCGATCCCTTGTTCGTACTCTAGGTACTTTCCGTTTTCCACCCCCCCGCAATCGGCTTGCCTTCGATCTTAAAGGGTAGTTCCTTGATTCGTGACTCTCTGACCACGCTCCGCCCCCCATAGACCAATATGATTCCCTGGGATCCTTCTCACGTTCTGGGGAATTTCCTAGAATCTATATGGGTTATCGATGTTGTACGTCAAACGCTCTTCGAAATTATACAACACAGACCCCTTGGAGGCGCCAGAGTGTCACGATTCTAGTCCTAAATTCTTCATCTCCTGTTATCGTTACATCGTTTTCAGAATCTGCCTCTTATCCATAACGGTGTGTTAATGGATAACTGGCGACAGAGGTTCCCAAGAACGTCTGATGTAACGATAACATGTTGCTTTCACCCTTAAAATGTAACACTAATTCTAACTATATACACGTAGAATTCAAATCATAATTGAAATCCTACAATTATTTGCCTGGATTTGAAAGTTTTCGGCCAGTAGTTCAGTCTAATCATAGCATTAAATAAGTATAGTAATTTTACTATTCCCTTTTTCGGTAATTCTCTCAGCATTTTGTTGGTAATTAGGTCAACCCCAGGGACTGTTTGCGCGCGTGTTCCGTAAGGAACAGCGTGCTATCATTCCGTCACAATGTCTGTATTTTTCGAATTTTTTTTCGAAAATGGTCTCAAACGATAGGGTTCGACTCCCTGATGAAGAATTCGAGGTCTAATTCAATTCTGTCCGTCCGGTCCGGCCGTTAGCACGATAACTCTCGAACAAAACGACTTAGAGCGTTGAAATTTGCAGGGTAGTTTCGTAGCGTAAATATCTCGGACAAGTTCGTTAACGGGCGAAATCGACCGAGCGGTTTCGGAGTTAAGGCCGTTTTTAGTAAAAACGTTTTTTATGAATATATCCGGAACCGATCACTCGATCTTTTTGAAATTTGGCATCAGATTGTAGAATCATGACCTCTATATGCCTGTGAAGTTTTGAGTTGAACGGACGGCCCTAAAGTGCAAAAAAAAAATTGAAAATTTGAAAATTTTGTTTTCACGATAACTCGAAAAATACTGATCTGAATAAATTGAAACTCAGTAGTTAGATGCAAAAGACCAAAGCAAACACTTTTGCAAAATTTCGTGAAGATCACGTGACATGAAAAAAATAAAAAAATTACTACTATTTTGCGGAATACTTTGCTTTTAAGTCCTTTAACTGCTGTAGTTTTCGTCAGAGAGGATTGGGGTTTTGGGGTGGCGGATGCTATTCCTCCATAGAATTCAGATCCCTGATGAGGGTCTGCGCATGCGTAGATTAAAGATGCGATATCTTCCGAACCACTAGTGTTGGAGAATCGGAGTTTTTTGTAAGGTGTGTTATTTTGAGAGGACTTTTAGACGCCAGTAGATTGCGTATGCGCAGAAGAGAAGTGACTGTTTTTGGGTTGGATGGGTTATGTTGGGAGTGCTGAGTCGATATTATGAGGTTTTAAAAGAATATTCATAGCAATTCAGTGCAAGGACAAGTCATTTTGGGGGATGTAGCGTTGTTTCCGAGTTAAAGTGTCCGTACCGTGGCCCTGGGGCTAATTTTGAAATTGATGTTACCCCTTACAGGCATTTTTCGTTATGCGCATGAGCAGACCATCAGTGATTTAACTGGTGGTGTTTTCGTCAGAGAGGATTAGGGTTTTCGGGTGGCGGATGCTATTCCTCTATAGAATCCCCTGTTGAGGGTCTGCGCATGCGTGGATTAAAGATGTGATATCTCCTGAACCACTAGTGTTGGAGAATCGGAGTTTTTTGTAAGGTGTGTTATTTTGAGAGGACTTTTAGCCGCGAGTAGATTGCGCATGCGCAGAAGAGAAGTGACTGTTTTTGGGTTGGATGGGTTATGTTGGGAGTGCTGAGTCGATATTATGAGCAGGGTTCGACCGATATATATCGCCGATATTTATCATGATATATATCACGATATATATCGATATTTATAAGCAGTGATATATATCACGGATATTTATAAATTCACAAAAATGTGCGACGCTGCTTAAAAAATTCATAATCTATCGCGATATAAGAGCACCTCTGAGCCCACGTCAAAGGGCCACAGCCAACAGCTGAAAACCGGTATTTAGCAACGCATTTTCGGGGAATCCCCGTAGAGCTTTAGATGGTGATTTTATAATTTCGCCGCGGAATCGTATTTTTCAGCATTCGGCTTGTTACAATAAAAATTAAGAAAGCGTGACAAAACAGCCAAACTTGTTTTTTTGTTCAAATATCTAAACAGAGAGTATGCGTCTACATCTTAAGCTTGCAATAGTTGCAATATAGAATGTATAAGAGATGAGGCCACTGTGTCTGCACAGGAAATTCGTTCTGATACCTTTGATACATTTTTTAACTAATTAACTTTTTTTATTTTTGTTATTTTCTTCTTTCTTAAGAATCTTGTTTAATTTTTTTAATAAATTTGGTAAATCACCAATATATAATAACTAAGAAAAAACTGTAAAAATTGTTTTCAAAAATAAATTGATATATATCGGATATAATAGGTTGTCAAATATCTCCCTTCCGCTTTTTTGCTCTTTATTCAATGCTTTATAAAAAGTGTTACAGTGATCGGATTTAGTTCAAATATGCGCCGTTTTGTTCGATAATCTGTTTCCATCTAGACGGCAACTTCATAATACCTTCCTCGTAGAAGCCCCCCTCCTTATTTGCAAAGAACTCGGACAGCCACTTTTCACAATCCTCTTTTGAGTTCAACTTTACACCACCAAGGGCGTTCGCCATGGACAGGAACAGGTGGTAATCACTTGGCGCTATGTCCGGGCTATATGGTGGATGCGATAAAACCTCCCATCCGAGCTCCCGTAGCTTCTGACGAGTCATCAACGAAGTGTGTGGTCTGGCGTTGTCCTGGTGGAACACTACACCCTTCCTGTTGGCCTATTCTGGACGCTTCTGGTCGATCGCCTGCTTCAAGCGGTCCAGTTGTTCGCAGTAGATGGTAGAATTAAGCGTCTGGCCATATGGGAGCACCTCATAGTGGATGATTCCCTTCCAATCCCACCAAACACACAGCAAAACCTTCCTGGCCGTCAATCCCGGCTTGGCCACTGTTTGGGACGATTCACCTGCCTTCGACCACGACCGTTTTCGCTTGATATTGTCGTATATGATCCATATTTCGTCGCCAGTCACCATCCGCTTCAAGAATGGGTCGAGTTCGTTCCGTTTCAGCAGCATATCGCAGGCGTTGATTCGGTCCAGAAGGTTTTTTTGCGTCAAATCATGCGGCACCCAAACATCAAGCTTTTTTTTGTATCCAGCCTTCTGCAGATGGTTTAAAATGGTTTGGTGACAAACTCCCATCTCCTGGGCGATGTCACGAGATGCCACATGCCGGTCTAACTCGATGTATTCCATGATTTGATCGGTATTTGTCGTCACAGGTCTTCCGCCGGCTGGCTTATCCATGGTGTTGTTTTCACCGGCTCTGAATCGTCGAAACCATTCCTCCGCGGTTCGAACTGATAGAGTACCATCCCCCAAAACACCATTAATCTCACGGAACGTTTCTCTAGCGGATTTGCCTTTAACGAAGGAAAACTTTAAAATAGCGCGAATTTCGGCGTTAGTGAACTCCATGTTTACACGTCTATAACTGTTGAACGCAATATCCAAACTAATCATGCATAGCGTCGTTTTGTAGGTTATGTTAAGACCTTTCAAATTATGTATAGTATTGCCAGTTACGAGCTCTGTAGCGCTTTGTACATAGGTGCGAAATTCAAAAGACAAAAAGGCGGAAGGGAGATATTTGGCAACCTATTATATCGATATATATCCGATATTTTGATATTTATATAAATATCATGATATTTCCGAACCCTGTTATGAGGTTTTAAAAGAATATTCATAGCAATTCAGTGTAAGGACAAGTCAGTTTGGGGGATGTAGTGTTGTTTCAGAGTTAAAGTGTCCGTACCGTGGCCCTGGGGCTAATTTCGAAATTGATGTAACCCCTTACGGGCATTTTTCGTTATGCGCATGAGCAGACCATCAGTGATTTAACTGCTGGTGCTTTCGTCAGAGAGGATTGGGGTTTTGGGGTGTCGGATGCTATTCCGCTATAGAATCCCCTGGTGAGGGTCTGCGCATGCGTGAATCCAAGAAGCGATATCTCCTGAACCACTAGTGTTGGAGAATCGGAGTTTTTTGTGAGGTGTGTAATTTTGGGAGGACTTGCAGCCACGAGTATACTGCGCTTGCGCAGACGAGAAGTGAATAGTTTTGGGTTGTTTGGGTTATGTTGGGAGTAATGAGCCGATGTTGTGATTTTTTAAAAGAATATTCATGTCAATTCAGTGCACGGACACAAGTCAGTTTGGGGGAAATAGCGTTGTTTCCGATTTGAAATGTCTGTATGGTGTATAACGATATATTTCTTGAAGTTATATATGCTTCACTAAGCATTATACACATAATCTGCAACATAAGCTAATGAAATGTCGGTGTAAATAATTAACAGTTTAATGAAAATAGTTGTTGATACATTAAATGTTAAACCTCTTTATTGGTAAGTTGAGCTCAACTGCCAGATAGTGTATTACAAATATATATATACAATTTCCAAGTCACAAGGTGGAAATGTAAGTAACAAATCAATAGTTTATCCGACTCGGTCAAGGTCGGGGTGTGTGACTAACCCTTTATTGACATTTAAATTGGTTGAAATATAAGAGTCTAAATTTAGTGAACAAAATGGAAATTAAGTTAAATAAAAGAAAGTTAAGTAAAAAAAATGAAATGAAATGAAGTTAAATGTGAAATACTAGAATTACATAATAATGATGCGGAGAAGTATGACTATAGGGTTAACATCGGAATGGCAAGTAGTTAGGGATCAGAAATCAACTATATAATTACAAAAATGTTCCAAACAATGATGAGACCACTTAACTTGTCGTAAGTCCTTGAAAATAATGGAATATAAACGATTCGAACAGCCCCTCAAGTTGGCTTCCAAAATGGACGCTTCCAAATCCAGATGGACGTCTCGATCCAAATGTTGGCAACAAGTGGCAAATATATATATCCAGCAAGGTGAATTACTTTCTCAACTTAATTCGTAAATGTTTTGTTTTAAAAAAATGAAGAAACTACATATACCAAAAATCTGAAAAATTTACTCGTTATTTCCGAGCCCAAGAATCAACATTTTTTACTTACCCTCTAAATGAGGATTTTCTCAAAATCTCAAAAAGGCTATCCGGCTTATGCCGATTAAAATACGCCTACTCAGTAGAATTTATCACCAACGAATTTACACTTAAATGTGGCTTTAAATAATTCACTCTGCTGAGCTGCAATTTTGATATGCTTTCGCTTCAATGTCGGAACGAAAAAAAAAGGAAGAGTTTTTAATTCGGAACTACTTATGACTGTGAACAATGATGATATACTGTGACTCTAACTGATGGCTAAAATTTAAACTATTGCGCTGAATATGAAGATATCTGTAATTGATTAAAACCTGTATTTACTACTAATTCGCGAAGCGGTATCTGGCCGTGTCATCTCCAACAGATGGATCGAACGTTCATATAAAATAAATATTAAATTTTGTTATGAAATATTATGATAGAAATTCGACTTTACAAATGTGAAAAATTTTACTTATGATGTAAACCAAAGATTCAAAATTCAAACCGTAACATACTTCCTCCTGTTAACGAAAAAAGAATTCAGAATGAAATACAAGAACAAATAAAAGAGGACAAGTTAAGAACTAAGAGTTGTGTCAGGCTTCAACTGTGAAACATGCCAATTTCCTTTACTTACACCTAGCATATCTTCCAACTCGTAAGTGTTAATTCCTAGTTTTTTCTTAACTTTATAAGGACCCTCAAACTTAGCTCCTAATTTCGCACTAAAGTTCTTAGCACTTGAAGATAAGGAATGAGTTTTAACCCAAACAAAATCGTTGACACTAAAGTGTTGAGGCCTATGTCGAAGGTTATAAGAATGCTTGGTTTTCTCATGACACGCTTTCAGTTTATCCCCAACAGAAACTCTCAACTGTTTAAAATTATTTAATTTTTCAGACAACTCAGATTCAACATCTTTGGATTGGGATACGATATTAGATCTATCCTTTTCCAACTCATAATCAGACGCATCTGTAATCATATCACAGCCAAAATTTAAAGAATATGGAGTATGCTGTGTGACTTCATGCTTTGACGTTCTATAAGCACAAGCTAGTTGTTGTAAATGTTTATCCCACTTTTTATGATCTTTTTCAATGTAACTTGCAATCATAGTTTTAATGACTCTATTTGTACGTTCAGTGAAATTGGGTTCGGGATGATACAATGGATTATAAAAGGGTTTAACATTGTATTCTTTTAATAACTTAGAAAATTCTTTACTCTTGAATTGACTTCCATTATCACATTTTATCATCTCAGGTACACCAAATAATAAGAATACATTCTCCTCTAAATTCCTAATGATTGACTGGGACGTAGCTTGTCTTAGAGGAAAAAGTAACGTAAATTTACTGAAGTAGTCACATACTACAAGTACGTACTGATAGCCTTTAGAGCTCTTTGGGAATGGTCCTATCAAATCGGTAGCAATATATTGCCAACATCTACGAATATCTGGCTTTGTACCCATTATGCCAGCTTTTAGTTTCTGAATAGGTTTATGAGCTGCGCAAGTTTTACATGCATTTACATATTTAGTAACATCCAATTTCATCCCGGCCAAAAATATTTCTCTAATATACGATAATAAGTTTTAAATATTCCTAAATGACCTCCTGTGATTGCATCGTCATGGAATTTACTCAAAATTAATTTACGCTTATCCTTAGGAACTACTTGTTTCCATGATGAACCTTTATCAAAGTTTCTCCCTATATTCTTATATAAAATATTGGAAGAGATACGGAAATTCGGATAATTTAAAGGGTTTTTTTGTACATCTGACATTAGTTTACGATGTTTTGGATCAGTAATATTACCCAACTCAATTTCTGATATTTCAAAATCTTCAGAACTTTCAGGAATCGCACGCGATAAACAGTCAGGAACCAAATGACTTTTACCTGGTCTATGCAAAATTGTAAAGTTATATTGTTGCAACTTCAATATCCACCTCCCTAATCTACCATTGGGGTGTTTAATGTTATGCATCCATACCAAACTATGATGGTCAGTAATAACCGTAAAGTGAGGAGCGCCTTCAACGTAACAGCGGAGTTTTTCAACTGCCCATACCACACTTAGGCATTCTAATTCGGTAGTTGAAAACTTACGTTCCGATCTCGTTAAACTCCTGGATAGGTAACATATAACATGCTCTTGGTCGTCATAGAATTGAGACAAAACTACCCCTAAGCCGTAACTACTGGCATCGCACTGTATAGTAAATTCGTGATTATAATCAGGACAAGACAATATCGGTGCTTTAATTAAGCAATCTTTAATATTATTAAACGCTTGTTCGCAAGCAGGCGTCCATTCAAACTTTACATTTTTTCTTGTAAGTTGAGTAATAGGTTCTATAATGGATGACAAATTTTGAATAAATTTTCTATACCACATTACCATGCCGATTATACGTTTAACTTCCTTTGCAGTTGTAGGCCTAGGCATATCTACTATCGCACTTACTTTTTCGGGATCTACCATTAATCCATTACCGTTAACCACGTATCCTAAAAATTTTAATTCGGATCTGCAGAAACTACATTTTTCTTTATTTAATATCAAGTTAGATTCTAATAATTTGGACAAAACTTTATCTAAGATTTCTAAGTGAGTTTTAAAATCAGGAGTGACTATTATTATATCGTCAAGATATCGAAAAACATAAGGGGAAAATTCAGGGCCAAATAATTTATCTACCAAATTTTGAAATGTTCCCGGCGCATTAGTTAAACCAAATGGTAACCTTTTAAATTGGAATAGTCCTTTCCCAGGGACTGTAAAGGCTGTATATTGTTTACTATCTTCTCTAAGTTTTATTTGCCAATATGCGCTTTTTATGTCAAGTGATGTTAAGTAGTTACCGTTTCCTAGGCTACTCAAAAGGGTCTCTAAATGAGGTAGGGGGTACGCACATTTCTCTGTTACGGCGTTTAACTTTCTAAAATCAACACAAAATCTATAACTTTGATCTTTTTTTGGGACCAACAAAATGGGAGAACTCCATCCACTATTGGATACTTCAATGACGTCTAAATCCAACATTCGGTCAACTTCCTCATTAATTTTCTGTTGAATATAAGGACTGACTGGGTAATATTTTGACTTAATTGGTGGGCTATTGACTACTATCTCATGTTCAATGGCATTAGTGCAACCTAACTTTATATCTTTAATGGAATCAAAATAAGAATTTACAACACTACTTAATTGTTCATTCTGTAAAGATGTTAAATGAGTTTTTGCTTGAATTGAACTAAGACTTTTATAATTATTTAAGCTATGATCTCCAAAAGACCAATAACCTTCTCTCAAATTCGGAACTATACTCATTTTAATCCAAAAAACTGTACCCAAGACAAGATCATGACGCAAATTTGGTAAAACGTAGCAATTAAAAATATGTACTCGATTTTGAAGTTTAATAGGGATTGACATATGACCTAGACATTTAAGTTCGTCATTATTTGCTAACGTGCAAGTATTATTATATTCCTCAACAAAAGGTATTCCTAATTTTTGTAAAAATAAACAAACATTTTCATTTATGAATATTTGATTTGCTCCAGAATCCAGCAATCCTTTAAACATCTTGCCATAAATGTCGACAGATAAATATGGGCATTCACTATTAGAAGAAATTTCCAAAATATAATCTAAAATTGGTTTTTGTTTTTTTTATAATTATCTCTCTCTGAAATCGTACATTGAAAATTTACATCATTTATTTCTGAAATGCCACTGTTAGAAAAATTACGGTTACTATCATCAGAATTTACATTATTAAAATTTGAAGTTCCAATATCAAAATTTTCATTATCAATATATCGGTTATCAACATTTCCATCGTCAACATTTACCGATAAAACTCCAGAAGACAAAGCTCGGTTAACACTTTGCTTCAATGAGAGTTTAAAGTACAATTTGGACAATTATATTTGGTAAAACCTACAGTACCACACGTAAAACATCGTTTACTTCTTAATGTGCAGTTACTTGCAAAATGATTTAATCCCTTACACTTAAAACATACTATTTGAGATATATTCGGTTGAGACGTAATTGGGTTATGTCTAAGATGGTGATTATTAACTAAATTTCCCTGATTTGTGTAATCATGTGAGTTTCTCTCTCTACTAAAAGACCTATCTCTTGAATGAGAATTATTTCCAACGAAGGACCGGTTTCCACTGAGCTGATTTTGGGAATTTGTAAATTGATTTTGTTGATTTCTGTTGCTATTTTGTAAATCATAAAGACAATGTCTATTCGAAGTATTACCTGAACTAGATCTATTTCTTGAATTTGATTGGTTTCTACTTCTTGAATTTGATCGACTTCTTGAACGACGAGATGAACATGACTGAAATCCCCTAGCAGAATTATCCTCAAAATTAACTTGCTTATTTAGCTCTACATTTTCTAACTTTTTCTTTTCACGTTTATACTCTAAATCTATCTCTACTGCATTTTTATTGAAGGATGGGGGAACAAAATTACTAACATGACGTTTCGCATCTTCAAGTTTTCTTCCTAATTGAATTAAATGCTGTAAAGAATCTACATTATCTAAAAGTCCAAAGCTCAATTGATATTCAGGCTTAATGCGACTTTTTATCATTTCTAATTGAACTTGATCATCCACAGCAAAAGATAATCGATTAAATAAGTTTTTCATGTATGCGACATATATAGCAATTGATTCAGATTCACCTTGTGTTCTTGCTTTTATTTGCTCATATAACTTTTTATCACCGTCTCTGAAAAATTCTTCTCTAAATAGAGATACCAAATCATTCCAGTCATTAATATTATTTTTCATAGCTCTATAATAAACCAGTGCTTCGCCTTCAAATAAGTCCGATGCATTCCTTAAAAGATACTCAGTAGTTATACCACGAGCTTCAATAATGTCATTAATTTTTTCAAAGAAAGCATTTAAACTAATTGTGTCATTTTTCCCAGAAAATTTAATATCTAAGGCTTTAAAATTTGTTTTATATTCATTTAAATTAAGATTTCCTAAAATAGCAGATACTTGTGCTGGTGTAATATTCTGTGTAGGTGATTGATTTTGTGATAACTGAGATTTCTTATATAATCTTGGTGTTGAAGTAATTGGTAAAGATTGATTTATTAATTCCTGCTCAAAAGCCATTTCTGCAGGCATTTTGTGTGCAGATTTTAATAACTCTTGAGTTTTACTTTCAAACACTCCTATCAATACCAAGGTTTTAGTAAGAATTTTAGATTTCAAGCTACAAATATCAGATTCAGTTACTTCAGGTTCAATTCTTTCTACACGACCCAATATGTGGGCTAATTTTGATTTTAATTTACGTTGTTGAGCTCCTGTAAAAACTTCTAGAAATTGATTTTCTACTTCTACCAATTTCTTTGAACAAATATCTAACTCTGACTTTATATCAAAAGTATAGGGTGCTTTGAAACTATGACCCTCAGCTTCAAGTCTAAGAAGTGCTCTAAGAGATTTGATTAAGTCTTGTACATTACCTGATGGTATTGTACCTCTAGAAATAAGTTCATATTCTAATTCTTCTTTTAACAAACGATCCGGCTCTAATTTAACTACAGAAGAAGCCATTATTATATGTATATGCTGTATTTAAATGAAATTAAAAATTAAGACGAGAAGATTCAAACTTCTACACCACAAGCTTCGAATTATTGCAATAACGAAATATTGTAAGGACCCAAGCATTAGCAACTCAAATCCTTACCAACTCTCAAATATTATACACTCAATGTTCGGAATGTTCAAGGAAATGGCATACACAGACAAACCTGTCAAAACCTTCCAGCGTTGGTTTCACCTTGTTTAGAAGTTATTCCTTCCAACACCCACACTGCCAATCCTCGAAATGTTTCCACCCTGTATCCACTTCCTAGTTATTGTCTTTCATTTAGTTGGGCGCCAATTTATAACGATATATTTCTTGAAGTTATATATGCTTCACTAAGCATTATACACATAATCTGCAACATAAGCTAATGAAATGTCGGTGTAAATAATTAACAGTTTAATGAAAATAGTTGTTGATACATTAAATGTTAAACCTCTTTATTGGTAAGTTGAGCTCAACTGCCAGATAGTGTATTACAAATATATATATACAATTTCCAAGTCACAAGGTGGAAATGTAAGTAACAAATCAATAGTTTATCCGACTCGGTCAAGGTCGGGGTGTGGGACTAACCCTTTATTGACATTTAAATTGGTTGAAATATAAGAGTCTAAATTTAGTGAACAAAATGGAAATTAAGTTAAATAAAAGAAAGTTAAGTAAAAAAAATGAAATGAAATGAAGTTAAATGTGAAATACTAGAATTACATAATAATGATGCGGAGAAGTATGACTATAGGGTTAACATCGGAATGGCAAGTAGTTAGGGATCAGAAATCAACTATATAATTACAAAAATGTTCCAAACAATGATGAGACCACTTAACTTGTCGTAAGTCCTTGAAAATAATGGAATATAAACGATTCGAACAGCCCCTCAAGTTGGCTTCCAAAATGGACGCTTCCAAATCCAGATGGACGTCTCGATCCAAATGTTGGCAACAAGTGGCAAATATATATATCCAGCAAGGTGAATTACTTTCTCAACTTAATTCGTAAATGTTTTGTTTTAAAAAAATGAAGAAACTACATATACCAAAAATCTGAAAAATTTACTCGTTATTTCCGAGCCCAAGAATCAACATTTTTTACTTACCCTCTAAATGAGGATTTTCTCAAAATCTCAAAAAGGCTATCCGGCTTATGCCGATTAAAATACGCCTACTCAGTAGAATTTATCACCAACGAATTTACACTTAAATGTGGCTTTAAATAATTCACTCTGCTGAGCTGCAATTTTGATATGCTTTCGCTTCAATGTCGGAACGAAAAAAAAAGGAAGAGTTTTTAATTCGGAACTACTTATGACTGTGAACAATGATGATATACTGTGACTCTAACTGATGGCTAAAATTTAAACTATTGCGCTGAATATGAAGATATCTGTAATTGATTAAAACCTGTATTTACTACTAATTCGCGAAGCGGTATCTGGCCGTGTCATCTCCAACAGATGGATCGAACGTTCATATAAAATAAATATTAAATTTTGTTATGAAATATTATGATAGAAATTCGACTTTACAAATGTGAAAAATTTTACTTATGATGTAAACCAAAGATTCAAAATTCAAACCGTAACAGGTGGCCCTGAGGCGAATTTATAAATAACTATATTCGGTTGATCTATATTAAAATACGTTCGGATTTGGAGAAGATGCAATTGCGTCCATAACGGAGGACCCACAACCGCATTTTTTTTCCGATCTACGGTAAAGCTAACAGCCAAACTGTATTGATAGCTATATTTGTTAAAGGAACTTGAAAAAAAAAAAGCACTGACGTGAAGTCAGTACACTTTGGCGCGCGTGTTCACGGTGGCTAATTTGAATTGAATGATGAGTACTTCTGATACTTCTGTATCTAAGCTGCCATCAGGATAGAGTAACAAAGTTGGAAAAGAACACAACTGACTCTCCTTAGTCGCACAAGCTCCTAGAAGATTTGGGAGGGTCATTATAATCCTAATCATGCTTATAGCACGCGCGCCAAAGAGGACTGACTTCACCTCAGTGCTTTTTTTTTCTCTTTGTCACTTCTCGCCCATGAACTTGTTGGACTATTCCGTATGGGTGTTGAGGTTTTCTTTGGTTTGGACCGTGTTTTATTGGTTTCCATATTGTGTTTTCATATCTAGATAAATTAGATACATAGTTGGCAATTGATTAATTTTTAGCTTCTTGTAGTCTAGCTTTTAGTTTGTTGCTGATTTGATTGTAGTTTGTTTTATTTCTAGGTGTTCGGTTTCGGTGCAAAATTGACCTAGTCCTTCTTTTTTCTGCTAGCTATCATCTTTTTTATTTCCGCAAAAATGTTTTTGTCATTGGTCTTTATTTTTTGGCTATCGTCGGGTATTGCTGCACTGGCCGCCTGCTGTGATATAATCAATACACTCATATTCTATATCTTCTGTTTCTTTCAATCTGGTGCGTAGTTCTGTCGATTCTTGTATGACTTGTCGAAATATTTCCCAGTTTGCCTTGTGATTATGTAGATGTCTTCTTGCTTTTTGCGCGCGTGTTCCGCAAGGAACAGCGTGCTATAATTTCGTCGCAATGTCTGTATTTTTCGATTTTTTTTTCGGAAATGGTCTCAAACGATTGGGTTCGACTCCCTGATGAAGAATTCGATGTCAAATTCAATTCTGTCCGTCCGGTCCAGCCGGCCGGCCGGCCGGCCGTTAGCACGATCACTCTCGAACGGAACGACTTAGAGCGTTGAAATTTGCAGGGTAGTTTTGTAGCGTAAGTATCTCGGACAAGTTCGTTAACGGGCGAAATCCACCAAGCGGTTTGTAGTTAAGGCCGTTTTTAGTCAAAACGTTTTTTATGAATATTTCCGGAACCGATCACTCGATCTTTCTGAAATTTGGCATCAAATTGTAGAATCATGACCTTTATATGTTCTGACCGGACGGCCCTAAAGTGGCAAAAATTTGTCAAAAATTTTAAATTTTGTTTTCACGATAACTCGAAACATACTGATCTGATTGAATTGAAACTCAGTAGTTCGATGCAAAAGGCCAAAGCAAACACTTTTGCAAAATTTCGTGAACTTCAGGTGACATGAAAAAAATAAAAAAATTACTACTATTTTGCGGAATACTTTGCTTGACATGCCGAAACCGATTTTTTTGAGGTTCATGCTGCCCTTTCCGGGCATTTTTCGTTATGCGCATGCGCAGATGAGAAGTCATTTAACTGCTGTAGTTTTCGTCAGAGAGGATTGGGGTTTTGGGGTGGCGGATGCTATTCCTCCATAGAATCCAGATCCCTGATAAAGGGTCTGCGCATGCGTTGATTAAAGATGCGATATCTCCCGAACCACTAGTGTTGGAGAATCGGAGTTTTTTGTAAGGAGTGTGTTTTGAAGGGACATTTAGCCGCGAGTAGATTGCGCATGCGCAGGAGAGAAATGACTGTTTTTGGGTTGGATGGGTTATGTTGGGAGTGCTGAGTCGATATTGTGAGGTTTTAAAAGAATATTCATGGCAATTCAGTGCAAGGAAAAGTACGTTTGGCGGATGCAGCGTTGTTTCCGAGTTGAAGTTTCCGTACCGTAGCCCTGGGGCTAATTTTGAAATTGATGTTATCCCTTACAGGCATTTTTCGTTATGCGCATGAGCAGACCATCAGTGATTTAACTGGTGATGTTAGAAAGGATTGGGGTTTTGGGGTGGCGGATGCTATTCGTCCATAGAATCCCCTGGTGAGGGTCTGCGCATGCGTGGATTAAAGATGATATATCTCCTGCACCACTAGTATTGGAGAATCGGAGTTTTTTGTAAGGTGTGTGATTTTGAGAGGACTTTTAGCCGCGAGTAGATTGCGCATGCGCAGAAGAAAAGTGACTGTTTTTGGGTTTTATGGGTTATGTCGGGAGTGCTGAGCCGATATTGTGAGGTTTTAAAAGAATATTCATGGCGATTCAGTGCAAGGACAAGTCAGTTTGGGGATGTAACGTTGGTTCCGAGCTGAAGTGTGCGTACCGTGGCCCTGGGGCTAATTTTGAAATTTATTTTACCCCTAACTGGGTATATAATAGCGGTCAAAGGAACAAATTAATAAAACTCTGTCAATCCTACAGCAACGTTTCGGAACTTTATTGCTCCTTCTTCAGGCTAAAAATGGAATAAACACACTTATCAATAGAATTTAAGATCAAAGAAGATGAATCATAATTATACTCAAGGTTTCTCGAATAAAAACTCAACACAAACTCAAATTATTTAAACATTTGAAAGTTATATAGTATTCAAAACCCGATTTAAAATCATATATAAAAATTAATTTTGAAGCTACGAAAGGTTTATTGTAACGTACAAAAAAGTAAAATAGACTAAGTTAAAAATGGGTTCAAGCCCTGTGGACAGGAGCTTTCTGGCGCTCTAGTTCAAACAGACAAATTATATCTCCGAAAGTATTGGTTTCTCAGAGTTGGGAATTATATCAATGTATTCATATAATAGAACTGCATCCTAAAGGAAATTCAATTCAAATAATAGTTTATTTATCAAGATTAAATGAGCAATCATGAGAATGAGAAAAGCACCATGGAAGAAATCAAATTAAATCTGGCCAATTTTGCCCAATAACGAACTTAACCGAGATATTCATCTCCCTAAACTACTCTGAAAATTTCAACTACCTACCTCATTCCGTTCGAGAGTTATATCTATGTCTATGGATGAAAAGCAGTCTCACTACTCTCAGATCTCTTACTTCATGTTCAGTTCCGAAATGTAAGAATTTTCTGAGAAAAACTAATATCGGAGCAAACAACTGAGATTTAACTCACTTCGCTCACAATTCTTCGATTGATTAGTCTCAGGAGCATGGAACATCATTTGACATTATGACAATTCATATTCATACATAGAATAATATCATTCTGTGACAACGTTGAAATACGATTTATTATTGAAATTTTGAAAAATCATATCTGAGATTTTTCTCACTTCGCTCACAATTCTTCGATTGATTAGCATAGACAAGATATACTATGATTGATTAGTCTCAGGAACATCATTTGACATTATGACAATTCATATTCATACATAGAATAATATTATTCTGTGACAACGTTGAAATACGATTTATTATTGAAATTTTGAAAAATCATATCTCCGAAAGTATTAGCTTGTTAGAGTTAAAAATGATATGATTGGATTCTCATGAAAAAACTTTTTATTAAAAAAAATTTAATTTGGAATTTGTTTCGTAAAAAAAAAATTTTTTTTTTGTTACTCCGAAACCATTTGTCCGATTTTGCCCAATAACGAACTTAGCCGAGATATTTATCCCCCAAACCTACTCTGAAAATTTCAACTCTCTAGCTCATTCCGTTCGAGAGTTATCGTGCCTACGGCCGGCCGGCCGGACCGGCCGGACAGAATGAATTTCGACCACGGATTCTTGATCAGTGAGTCGAACCAAATCGTTTAAGACCATTTTCATGGAAATATTCGAAAATTACAGACATTTGGGCAAATTGATAAGCACTCAGTTCCGAGGAACTAGAGCGCCAAAAAGAAAAAACACACCAGGCAATGAACAAGATACCAAGGGGCGAAGTGACAGGACCAACAATATGAAAGAGAGATAGAAAATTTAAAAACTGTCAATTCGACTTACCTGGGAATGACTAAGAACTACATTGCCCACACGCAACTTCGTCGGTAAAAAGACACCATGTTTTGAACATTACGTTATTTAGATGTAAATGTTTAGGCGATTTTATAACGAACAAGCTCATGGAAGTTCGAATTCTTCGTATAGTTAGGTTAGAAGATTCAGTCAACAATGCGACGAACAGACTGATTTAAATAATGCAAAACCCTTACCGTTCCAGATGCCAACATTTTCTTATAAGATTATTGTAAAACACGTTCAACGATGCCGTGTCTGTCCTTGAATTAACGGTGTTGTCAATTTTGTGGATGTAAAACATTTCTTTGAAATTGCGTTTGCTCCAGTTGGGTTCCTTATTCAAAATTCTAACATCATCGAACTTGAAGTTGTGATTTTGCGACATTGAGTGGCTAGATAAAGCTGTACTCTCACTTCCATTCCTACAGTCACGTTTATGTTGTGCAATTCTGTTAGACAAATATTGTTTTGTTTGTCCAACATAACAACTGTGGCAATCTTTGCAATCAATTTTATAAATTAAACTGGACTGCTTTTCCGGAGGGTCCACATCCTTCAATCTGGAGAAAATCTTTTTTACCGTGTTTTTGTAGTAGAATACTAATTTCGATGTACTATTCTTCATTACTCTCGTGAGATCGCTGGATAGTTTGTTGACAAAAAGTAACTTAAAGAACGCAGTCCCACCCTCAGACGAATTCCGATCAGCATTTGTCGTCACATTATGTTGGCTTTGAGAAGACGAATAAAAAATTGAATTTATCAAATATCTCGGATAACCATTGTCTCTGAGTAACTGGGATTGTTCCCTAAAATTTTTACCATGAAAGGAGGCATCACTCAGCGTTGTTATTTTGTGCTTGATGGATTTAATAATTGAAACCTTTTGTCTGTGTGAATGTAAAGATTTATAGTGTAGTAATCGACCATGTGTAGTAATCGCCACGTTGATTTCCCTACGGTGGAATTACTTACTGACATAGAGTACTTTGTTGGTGGACAGAACCATTTGAGCCATGAAGATAAAAATGGATTGAGATCTATCATTTGTAACACGGTTTATAATTTTTACAATAGGTTCAAGTTGGGTAAGGTTCTTAGTCCAATCGAAAAGACGCTATTAGGGTGGGTAAAGGTTACAAAATCTTTTCTTAAGTCTAATGTCGATATATACGTTGTTAATGCTGATAAAGGCAATAAAACGGTAATTATAAACAGAAACGAGTACGAAGTAAAAATGCATTCATTATTTTCTGACTCTTCCACGTATAGAAAAATAAAAACCGACCCCACATCCAAAATTCAAATCAATTGTAATAATCTACTTAAGGATTTAAGAAGGAGGAACTTCATTACTGATATCGAAGAGAAAAATCTTAAATGTTATAACGCTGTCTCGCCTAAAGCATATGGACTAGTCAAGATCCATAAAATAGAGAGACCCCTGAGACCCGTGATCTCATGCTGCAATGCGCCTACGGAAAAAACTTCTAAATTGCTCATGAATACTTTAGCAACGGTTAGATATAAGTTCACATTCATGCTTAAGAATTCATTTCAATTGGTTGAGAACTTGAAGAACACATTTATTCCAGATAATTACATTCTGGTAAGTTTCGATGTAGTCTCGTTGTTCACTAACATTCCGCAAAATATAATTTTTCAACTGATAGACACACATTGGGAGGACTTAAGTGTTAACACAACTTTTTCTAAAGACTATGTGGTTAAAATCCTTAAATATATATTCGACAACAGTTATTTCCAATATAGGAATGAGTTTTATTCTCAGATCAGGGGTTCAGCAATGGGTAATTCCGTATCACCCATACTAGCAGAAATATTGATGGATGACCTTATTAGAGTAGTTTTGTCAAAGCTAGATTTCCAAGTCCCTTTTGTTTATGTTTACGTTGATGACATCATCATGTCATTACCAAAAGATAAAACTATTCCCACATTAAATATCTTCAATAGTTATAATGAACACCTAAAATTTACTTATGAAGGGGAGGTTGATGGTCGGATACCGTTTTTAGATTTGATGTTGATAAGGAAAAATAACACGATCATCACTGATCTTTATAGGAAATCAATGTCCTCAGGTCGATTACTACACTATAAATCTTTACATTCACACAGACAAAAGGTTTCAATTATTAAATCCATCAAGCACAAAATAACAACGCTGAGTGATGCCTCCTTTCATGGTAAAAATTTTAGGGAACAATCCCAGTTACTCAGAGACAATGGTTATCCGAGATATTTGATAAATTCAATTTTTTATTCGTCTTCTCAAAGCCAACATAATGTGACGACAATGCTGATCGGAATTCGTCTGAGGGTGGGACTGCGTTCTTTAAGTTACTTTTTGTCAACAAACTATCCAGCGATCTCACGAGAGTAATGAAGAATAGTACATCGAAATTAGTATTCTACTACAAAAACACGGTAAAAAAGATTTTCTCCAGATTGAAGGATGTGGACCCTCCGGAAAAGCAGTCCAGTTTAATTTATAAAATTGATTGCAAAGATTGCCACAGTTGTTATGTTGGACAAACAAAACAATATTTGTCTAACAGAATTGCACAACATAAACGTGACTGTAGGAATGGAAGTGAGAGTACAGCTTTATCTAGCCACTCAATGTCGCAAAATCACAACTTCAAGTTCGATGATGTTAGAATTTTGAATAAGGAACCCAACTGGAGCAAACGCAATTTCAAAGAAATGTTTTACATCCACAAAATTGACAACACCGTTAATTCAAGGACAGACACGGCATCGTTGAACGTGTTTTACAATAATCTTATAAGAAAATGTTGGCATCTGGAACGGTAAGGGTTTTGCATTATTTAAATCAGTCTGTTCGTCGCATTGTTGACTGAATCTTCTAACCTAACTATACGAAGAATTCGAACTTCCATGAGCTTGTTCGTTATAAAATCGCCTAAACATTTACATCTAAATAACGTAATGTTCAAAACATGGTGTCTTTTTACCGACGAAGTTGCGTGTGGGCAATGTAGTTCTTAGTCATTCCCAGGTAAGTCAAATTGACAGTTTTTAAATTTTCTATCTCTCTTTCATATTGTTGGTCCTGTCACTTCGCCCCTTGGTATCTTGTTCATTGCCTGGTGTGTTTTTTCTTTTTAACTTAGTCTATTTTACTTTTTTGTACGTTACAATAAACCTTTCGTAGCTTCAAAATTAATTTTTATATATGATTTTAAATCGGGTTTTGAATACTATATAACTTTCAAATGTTTAAATAATTTAAGTTTGTGTTGAGTTTTTATTCGAGAAACCTTGAGTATAATTATGATTTATCTTCTTTGATCTTAACATCTATTGATAAGTGTGTTTATTCCATTTTTAGCCTGAAGAAGGAGCAATAAAGTTCCGAAACGTTGCTGTAGGATTGACAGAGTTTTATTAATTTGTTCCTTTGACCGCTATTATATACCCAGTTATTCATAACAGTGGAACGTTACAACATATATACTTTATTTTACCCCTTACGGGCATTTTTGGCGCTCTAGTTCCTCGGAACTGAGTGCTTATCAATTTGCCCAAATGTCTGTAATTTTGGAATATTTCGATGAAAATGGTCTTAAACGATTTGGTTCGACCCACTGATCAAGAATCCGTGGTCGGAATTCATTCTGTCCGGCCGGTCCGGCCGGCCGGCCGGCCGTCCGTAAGCACGATAACTCTCGAACGGAATGAGCTAGAGAGTTGAAATTTTCAGAGTAGGTTTGGGGGATGAATATCTCGGCTAAGTTCATTATTGGGCAAAATCGGACAGATGGTTTCGGAGTAAAAAAAAAAAAATTTTTTTTACGAAACAAATTCCAAATCAAATTTTTTTTAATAAGCAGTTTCATCATAAGAATCTATTCATATCATTTTCAACTCTAACAAGCTAATACTTTCGGAGATATGATTTTTTTAAATTTCAATGTAAATCGTATTTCACAGATTGATATAATTATTATTCTATGTATGAATTCTCATAATGTCAACTTGACAGAAGGGAATATTGTAACTTCAAAAATATTGGGGTTGAAATACTCGCATTTTAGCGATGCAACGGGGGCCTCACCCGAAAATGTTTGAAAATATTACGTAAATATTGAAAGCATAATTCTGTAGTTTGGTGAACGTAGATCAGGAAATTTTTGATCGATTACAAGGTAATTTATAATTACTTATCTAATAAACTATTATTTGAATTGAATTTCCTTTATGATGCAGTGATATCATATGAATACATTGATATAATTCCCAACTCTGAGAAACCAATACCAGATATAATTTGTCTGTTTGAACTAGAGCGCCAGAAAGCTCCTGTCCACAGGGCTTGAACCCATTTTTCGTTATGCGCATGAGCTGACCATAAATGATTTAACTGCTGGAATTTTCGTCAGAGAGGATTGGGGTTTTGGGGTGGCGGATGCTATTCTTCCATAGAATCTGCTGGTAAGGGTCTGCTCATGCGTGGATTAAAGATGAGATATCTCCTGAACCACTGATGTTGGATAATCAGAGTATTTTGTAAGGTGTGTGATTTTGAGAGGACTTTCAGCCGCGAGTACATTGCGCAGGCGCAGAAGAGAAGTGACTGTTTTTAGGTTTTAAGGGTTATGTCGAGAGTGCTGGGCCAATATTGTGAGGTTTTAAAAGAATATTCATGGCAATTCAGTGCACGGAGAAGTCGGTTTGGGGGATGTAGCGTTGTTTCCGAGTTGAAGTGTCCGTACCGTTGCTCTGGGGCTCATTTTGAAATCGATGTTACCCCTTACGGGAAGTTTTCGTTATGCGCATGAGCAGACCATCCGTGATTTAACTGCTGCTGTTTTCGTCAAAGAGGATTGGGATTTTGGGGTGGCGGATGCTATTCCTCCATAGAATTCCCTGGTGAAGGTCTGCGCATGCGTGGATTCAAGATGCGATATCTCCTGAACCACTTGTGTTGGAGAATCGGAGTTTGTTGTAAGGTGTGTGCTTTTGGGAGGCCTTTCAGCCGCAAGTAGATTGCGCATGCGCAGAATAGAAGTGACTGTTTTTGGGTTGTACGGGTTATGTCGGGAGTGCTGAGCCAATATTGTGAGGTTTTAAAAGAATATTCATGGCAATTCAGTGCACGGAGAAGTCAGTTTGGGGGATGTAGCGTTGTTTCTGAATTGAAGTGTCCGTACCGTGACCCTGGGGCTACTTTTGAAATCGATGTTACCCCTTACGGGCATTTTTCGAAATGCGCATGAGCAGACCATCAGTGATTTAACTGCTGGTGTTTTCGTCAGAGAGGATTGGGATTTTGGGGTGGCGGATGCTATTCCTCCATAGAATCCCCTGGTGAGGGTCTGCGCATGCGTGGATTCAAGATGCAATATCTCCTGAACCACTAGTGTTGGAGAATCGTAGTTTTTTCTAAGGTGTGTGATTTTGGGTGGACTTTCAGCCGCAGGTAGATTGCGCATGCGCACAAGAGAAGTGGCTATTTCTGGGTCGTATGGGTTATGTTGGGAGTAATGAGCCGATATTGTGTGGTTTTAAACGAATATTCATGTATATTCAGTGCACGGACACAAGTCAGTTTGGGGGAAATAGCGTTGTTTCCGAGTTGAAGTGTGCATACTGTGGCCCTGGGGCTAATTTTGAAATTTATGTTACCCCTTACGGGCATTTTTCGTTATGCGCATGAGCAGACCATCAGTGATTTAACTGCTGGTGTTTTCGTCAGAGAGGATTGGGGTTTTGGGGTGGCGGATGCTATTCCTCTATAGAATCCGCTGGTGAGGGTTTGCGCATGCGTGGATTCAAGATGCGATATCTCCTGGAGCACTAGTGTTGGAGAATCGGAGTTTTTTGTAAGGTGTGTGATTTTGGGAGGACTTTCAGCCGCAAGTAGATTGCGCATGCGCAGGAGAGAAGTGGCTTTTTTTGGGTTGTACGGGTTATGTTGGGAGTGCTGAGCCAATATTGTGAGGTTTTAAAAGGATGTTCGTGGCGATTTAGTGCACGGATAAGTCAGTTTGGGGGATGTAGCGTTGTTTCCGAGTTGAAGTGTCCATACCATGGCTCTGGGGCTAATTTTGAAATCGATGTTACCCCTTACGGGCATTTTTCGTTATGCGCATGAGCAGATCATCAGTGATTTAACTGCTGGTGTTTTCGTCAAAGAGGGTTGGGGTTTTGGAGTGGCGGATGCTATTCCTCCATAGAATTCCCTGGTTAGGGTCTGCGCATGCGTGGATTCAAGAAGCGATATCTCCTGAACCACTAGTGTTGGAGAATCGGAGTTTTTTGTGCGGTGTGTAATTTTGGGAGGACTTGCAGCCACGAGTAGATTGCGCATGCGCAGACAAGAAGTGAATGTTTTTGAGTTGTATGGGAAATGTTGGGAGTAATAAGCCGATATTGTGAGGTTTTAAAAGAATATTCATGTCAATTCACTGCACGGACACAAGTCAGTTTGGGGGAAATAGCGTTGTTTCCGAGTTGAAATGTCTGTATGGTGGCCCTGAGGCAAATGTATAAAAAACTATATTCGGTAGATCTATATTAAAATACGTTCGGCTTTGGAGAAGACGCAATTGCGTTCCTAACGGAGTTCCCATAACCGGAATTTTATTCGATCTACGGTAAAGCTAACAGCCAAACTGTATTGATAGCTATATTTGTGAAAGGAACTTGAAAAAAAGCACTGACGTGAAGTCAGAACTCTTTGGCGCGCGTGTTCACGGTGGCTAATTTGAATTGAATGATGAGTACTTCAAACTCAGTGGCTAGAGCGAGCCGAAGATCTACCCAAGGGATAGTGGACACCGTTCACTGCCGGTTCAAAAATTAATAGTGCTGTATGTAAACTGCCATCAGGATAGAGTAACAAAGTTGGAAAATAACACAACTGACTCTCCTTAGTCGCACAAGCTCCTAGAAGATTTGGGAGGGTCAGTATAATCCTAATCATGTTTATAGCACGCGCGCCAAAGCAGATTGACTTAACTATGAAAGAAAAAGTGTAAAAACTCAATCTGCTTTGGCGTGCGTGCTATAAACATGATTAGGATTATACTGACCCTTCCAAATCTTCTAGGAGCTTGTGCGACTAAGGAGAGCCAGTTGTGTTCTTTTCCAACTTTGTTACTCTATCCTGATGGCAGTTTACATACAGCCCTATTAATTTTTGAACCGACAGTGAACGGTGTCCACTATCCTTTGGGTAGATCTTCGGCTCGCTCTATCCACTGAGCTTGAAGTACTCATCATTCAATTCAAATTAGCCACCGTAAATACGCGCGCCTAAGAGTACTGACTTCACGTCAGTGCTTTTTATTTATATTACTGTGGTACTAATTGTGACTATTATAGGGCTGTAATCTGTTGATAAATCGTAGCTAGGTATAATATCAATATAGGTTGAAGATGCGCCACTAGTTATCAAGAAATCTAGTAAGTCTGAGATTTTGTTGGGGTCAGTTGGCCAATATGAGTAGTTGTTGTCCTACAGTACTTTATATAATTACTTGCCTTTTGTTGTAATCAGTCGTGATCCCCATATCACGTGTTTACTATTATAGTCGCCACCAGCTATAAATTTTGGGCCTTGCGTTAGAAAGAATTCCTCAAAGTTTTCTTTTTGCGCGCGGTTTCCGCAAGGAACAGCGTGCTATCATTTCGTCACAATGTCTGTATTTTTCGGTTTTTTTGCGAGAGTGGTCTCAAACGTATGGGTTCGACTCACTGATCAATAATCCGAGGTCAATTTCGATTCTGTTCGGCCTGCCGGTCTGGCCGGCCGTTAGCACGATAACTCTCGAACGGAAGGAGTTAGAGGATTGAAATTTTCAGGGTAGGTTTGGAGCGTAAATATCTCGGACAAGGTCGGGCGAAATCTATTGAGCAGTTTCGGAGTTATGGCCCTTTTTACTTAAAATATTTTTTATGAATATTTCCGGAACCGATCACTCGATCTATCTGAAATTTGGCATCAAATTGGAGTATCATGACCTTTATATGCGTGCGAAGTTTTGTACTGACCGGATGGGCATAAAGTGGCAAAAAAAATTAAAAAATTTCGAAATTTTGTTTCCACGATAACTCGAAAAATACTGATCTGATTGAATTGAATCTCAGTAGTTAGATGCAAAAGACCAAAGCAAACACTTTCGCAAAATTTCGTGAGGATCACGTGACATGAAAAAATCCCTATTTTGCGGAATATTTTGCTTGAACTTCCGAAATCTATTTTTTTGAAGTTCATGCTGCCCTTTACGAGCATTTTTCGTTATGCGCATGCGCAAATGAGAAGTCATTTATCTGTTGTAGTTTTCGTCAGAAAGGATTGGGATTTGGGGTGGCGGATGCTATTCCTCCATAGAATCCAGACCCCTGATGAGAGTCTGCGCATGCGTGGATTAAAGATGCGAAATCTCCCGAACCACTAGTGTTGGAGAATCGCAGTTTTTGTAAGGTGTGTGATTTTGAGAGTACTTTTAGCCGCGAGTAGATTGCGCATGCGCAGAAGAGACTGTTTTTGGGTTATATGGGTTATGTTGGGACTGATGAGCCGATATTTTGAGGATTTAAAAGAATATTCATGGCAATTCAGTGCAAGGACAATTGATGTTACACTTTAGGGGCATTTTTCGTTATGCGCATGAGCAGACCACCAGTGATTTAACTGCTGGTGTTTTTCGTCAGAGAGGATTGGGGTTTTGGGGTGGTGGATGCTATTCCTCTATTGGAATCCCCTGGTGAGGGTCAGCGCATGCGTGGATTCAAGATGTGATATCTTCTGAACCACTAGTGTTGGAGAATCGGAGATTTTGTAAGGTGTGTGATTTTGGGATGACTGGCAGCCGCGAGTAGATTGCGCATGCGCAGAAGAGAAATTACTCTTTTTGGGTTGTATGGGTTATGTTGGGAGTAATGAGTCGATATTGTGAGGTTTTAAAAGAATATTCATGTCAATTCAGTGCATGGACACAAGTCAGTTTGGGGGAAATAGCGTTGTTTTCGAGTTGAAGTGCGCATACCGTGGCCCGATAAGTTAATTAACTGCTGGAATTTTCGTATGAGAGGTGTCATTATTTTAGATGAAATAAGAACTCCGGAGAGAATGCTGAAGCGTATTTATTCTTTGATATCAAGTTACAGCGTTCAAGTTACGGAATGAGAAATAAATTAAATCAGAGTGACATATGTGGATGATCATAGATGAAAAGATGAAAGAATTAAGTTTGACATTCAGTGTTACCAACTGAATGTGTTTAAGGGTTGCGTTCACTCATTCCAACACTCCCTCTTGAACGCAAACTCATTTTATTTATACAATACAAATGTTTTTCATATGGAGTGCCTTCAATCGAATTGTCAGCTACTATGTTACAACCATTTAAAAACAAGAAATGAATTTTAGACTCAACCACTTTTTCCCTAATGAAGTGTAGACGTATATCAATATGTTTAGTCTTTGGTTTATAATAATCAGTAGACGCCAGTTTGATCGCACTGTGATTGTCTGAATAGATTAGCATCGGACCATCCGCCCCTTGTTCCAACTCAGCCTGCAACTGCTGCAACCATAAAGCCTCCTGGGTTGCAGATGACATCGACATATACTCAGCTTCCGCTGTAGAGAGTGCCACAGTCTGTTGCTTGCAAGAATTCCAGGATACACAGGCATTCTGAAAAAGAAATATATAACCAGTACAAGATCTTCTATCTGATGGGTCACTCGCCCAATCCGCATCGCAAAATCCAGTTATCTCCTTTGAATCCTCCTTGATATAACACAATTTCAGATTCTTCTTTCCTTGAAGATACCTCAAGACTCTTTTTACTGCCAGCCAATGTTGATTTCCTGCATTATTCAAATATTGACTCAGTTTATTAACTGCAAAGGCAATGTCAGGTCGTGTAACATGTGCCAAATATATGAGACATCCCACAGCCTCCGTATATGGAATTTCAGTATTATGATCTTCAGGATTTCGATCAAATCTCGCATTCACCTCTATTGGAATTCGTACAGGCTTACATTCAGACATTCCAAATCGGTTCAAAAGTTAGTTTATGTATTTCTCTTGATCTATGATGATCAGGCCTTCCTCGTGAACTCTACTGATATTTATGTCAAAACATTGTTTCATTTCACCCAAATCTTTCATATTAAATTCATTTCTTAATCCTCCTTAATTTATTAACAGTATTTGTAAAATCATTTGTAAAAATTAAGTAGTCATCTACCCATAATGCAATAAATATCATCGTTGATTCATTTACCAGATAGTATATGCATGGATCAACCTTTGATCTTCTCAAACCAAGTTTTCGTAAAATATGGTTCAATTTCAGATTCCATTGCTGACTTGCTTGCTTGAGTCCATAAATTGATTTGTTCAAGCGGCATACTAAATCATTCTCCCTAAAATATTCAAGCTGTGACATAAAAATCTCTGTTTCTATGTCACCTTGAAGAAATACACTTATGGCATCCATCTGAGTCATTTCCAAATCACATTTAGCAGCGAGTGCAATCAGAAATCGGACTGATGTATATCTTACCACTGGAGCATATATGTCATCATAATCACACCCCTTTCTTTGAGCATACCCTTTAATGACCAGCCTCGCCATGAAGCGAATTATCTCTCCCTTTTCATTTGTCTTTGTTTTAAAAACCCATTTACATGGTATAACTCTTTTACCTGATGACAAATTAACAAGTGACCAAGTTTGATTTTAAAGAGAGTCATACTCTTCTTGCGTGGCCCTTTTCCATTGGTCTGCGTGAGGGGATGATAAAGCTTCATCTACAGTTTGGGGCTCATTTAAATCAAGTATAGGACAAAAGTAACTCGCATCATGCTCCTTGCTATCTGTAGATTGCACCTTTCTTCGCGGACTTAATGGCATGTCATGCCTAGGTGTGTCCAAGTCAATTGATTGTTCTGGTAGGTAGGATGTATCATTATCGTCACCAGACTGGTAGTCGTCACTTGTAGAATTTTCTATGTCCAAATCATTCTCACATGATTCTGCAGCTGGCTCCTTTTCGGAATCACTGTTAAAAAGGTGAGGTAGGTATATGTTTTCAGGCTTTTGAACATTTTCCAAAAATATAACATCCCTACTTTCAACAATTTTCTTATCATTAGGATCTAGCAAACGATATCCTTTACTGGACTCACAATAACCTACAAATATTAATTTCCGTGATTTTGAATCCCACTTAAGACGTTTCTCTTTAGGAACTTGAGTCATAACATCAGAACCAAAAATTCTTAAATTTGATAGATTAGGTTTCCTACCAGACCACATTTCCAGTGGTGTTTTCCAATATAGACTTAGTAGGTGATCTATTATTAATGTAATCAGCTGTCGCTAGAGCCTCGGCCCAATACTGCTTAGGTAAATTAGCATCAAACAGCATGCACTTGGCTCTTTATACCAGAGTTCTGTTTCTGCAAGACCGTTCTGCTGCGGTGAGTATGGAGTACTAGTCTGATGTTCAATACCATGTCTACTTAAGAAGCTCTCAAAATTACTGTTACAAAATTCTTTTCCATTGTCTGAACGAATGACTTTTATTTTTCCCTCGAGTTCATTTTCTACTTTATTTTTATAATATTTGAAAAATTTCTGTCACATTCAATTTATTTTTCATGAAATTAACATGAACTTTTCTTGAATAATCGTCTATAAAGGTAATAAAGTATTTCATACCTCCATGGGTCCACATAAGTCAGTGTGAACGAGTTGCAGTCGTTGTGAAGCTCTTGTACCAATACTATTGAAAGGCAATCTCGTCTGTTTTCCTTTGAGACAGGTAGTACAGGTTATGCTATTCTTACCCTCATCAGAAGTGAAGCTTACTACTTCAGCATGCTTCGGTAGTTTATTTGCATCTGAAATATTTAGATGTGCCATGCGTTGATGCCATAGCACAACATCATTTAGTTTATTTGCACTCGATAAGTAGGTGAATAACTCTCTATGAGTATTTAAAAGATACAAGTTATTAACTAGTATAGCTGAACATATCAGTTTGCCATTTTGATTGTAAATATCACAACCTTTATCCTTAAAATGTACTACACACCCATTTTTCACCATGGCACTAACTGACAGGAGGTTGGCAGCAAGTTTAGGAATGTACAAAACGTCTTTAACCTGAATTTTGTCTCCATTTATCAACAAATATACTTTTCCCATTCTTTCTACTGGTAGCGATGTGTTACTGGCTACAGTTATGATGGGTATCGGAGGACCTGTCTCATCATACAACCAATCACTTCTATTCATCATGTGCATGGAAGCTCCAGAGTCCACATACCATGGACCTGAATTAGTCGATTGTGAAGATGCTGAAAACGCTGCAACAAAACTTTTAGTTTCTTCCGACCCTTCTGTCTTCTTCTTAGGAGCATGACAATTCTTGGCAAAGTGTCCATGTTTATTGCAGTTGAAACATCTGGGCCCTTTGTTAGATTTCATTCTGTTCACACAAACGTTACCTGACTTTCTCTTTGTGAAGAATGCTGAGTTACTGAGCTTTGAACTTCCTGGAGCAGTTTTGTCTTGATTGAATCTGCACTAATCTTCATACCAGAGCTCTCTAATCCCATTATCATTGGCTTCTATGTTTCCGGTAAGCCAGCCAACATCAACGTACCTAACCATTCATCGTCAATGTCAAACTTTATATTACTGAGCTTATGTGCAGTCGACATTATTTTATTCACATAATCATCCACATTCCGAGAAGATTCCAATGTTGTTGTAATCAAATCTTTCAATAATGCCACTCTCCTGTATAGTTCACTATCATCGAAAGCCTGTTCAAAACTCTCCCAGACTACTTTACATGTAGTGGCACTCTGTACATGAACATAATTGATCGGATCTAATAAAAGAATAAGTTTGGACTTTGCCTTGGTTTCCTTCTCCTCATCGGTACAAGTACCGGTTACACAATTCCACAAGTCTTCGAGTTGAAAATATGCTTGTACTGCGAATTTCCAGCTCGCATAATTTTCTCTTCCAATCAGTCTGTCAATATGAAATGGATTATGACCTGAATTGGACATCTTCGTTCGCTTCGCTTGCACATGCTTCCAGGTTATAACCTCAAAAATCGAATGTCTGATACGCCGGCCGGTTTCTAAGTTCTTATTTTACAATGCTGTGTGTTTACTCTTACTGCGAACCACGCTCTGCTACCATGTTATTATTTTAGATGAAATAAGAACTTCGGAGAAATGCTTAAGCGTATTTATTCTTTGATATCAAGAGTCAGTGTTCAAGTTACGGAATGAGAATTAAATTAAATCATAGTGACATATGTGGACGATCATAGATGTAAAGATGAAAGAATGAAGTTTGACATTCAGTGTTACCAACTGAATGTGTTTAAGGGTTGCGTTCACTTATTCCAACAAGAGGATTGGGGATTTGAGGTGCAGGATGCTATTCCTCCATAGAATCCCCTTCGAAGTGTGGATTGGAGCAGTGATATCTCCTGAACCAATGGTGTTGAAGAATCAGAATTTGGTGTGAAGGGTTATTTTCAGGGGACTTTAAGCCACGAGTAGATTGCGTATGCGCAGAGGAGACGTTTGGATTGTATGACTCATGTTGGGAGGTATTTGCGTCTAGCGGTGATGGATTTGGTGCTGAGCCGTCATTATAAGGTTTTAAGAGAAATTTTATAGCAATTCTTTGCACGGACGAGTCATTTTCGGGGAAATAGCGTTGTTTCCGAGTTTAAATGTATGTATCGTGGCCCTGGGGCGAATTTATAAATAAATATATTAAATTACGTTCGGATTTGTAGAAGAGGCAATTGCGTTCCTAACGAGGGTCCCATAACCGCAATTTTTTTCTATCTACGATAAAGCTAACAGCCAAACTGTATTGATAGCCATATTTCTTAAAGGAACTTGAAAAAATAAAAAAAAAGCACTGACGTGAAGTCAGTGATTATGATTATACTGACCCTGCCAAGTCTTTCCCAAGGAGATCCCTCAGAATCTTCTAGGAGCTTGTGCGACTAAGGAGAGTCAGTTGTGATATTTTTCAACATTGTTACTCTATCCTTGGGGCGGCTTAGATACAGCACTGTTAATTTTTGAACTGACAGTGAATGGTGTCCAATATCTTTTGGGTAGATATCCGGCTCGCTCAATCCACTGAGCTTGAAGTGCTCATCACTCAATTCAAATTAGCCACCGTGAACACGCGCGCCAAAGAGTACTGACTTCACGTCAGTGCTTTTTGGCGCTCTAGTTCCTCGGAACTGAGTGCTTATCAATTTGCCCAAATGTCTGTAATTTTCGAATATTTCGATGAAAATGGTCTTAAACGATTTGTTTCGACTCACTGATCAAGAATCCGTGGTCGAAATTCATTCTGTCCGGCCGGCCCGGCCGGCCGGCCGGCCGTAAGCACGATAACGCTCGAACGGAATGAGCTAGAGAGTTGAAATTTTCAGAGTAGGTTTGGGGGATGAATATCTCGGCTAAGTTCGTTACTGGGTAAAATCGGACAGAAGGTTTCGGAGTAATAAAAAAAAAATTTTTTTTTTACAAAACAAATTCAAAATTAATTTTTTTTTAATAAGCAGTTTTATCATAAGAATCCATTCATATCATTTTTTACTCTAACAAGCTAATACTTTCGGAGATATGATTTTTCAAAATTTCAATAATAAATCGTATTTCAACGTTGTCACAGAATAATATTATTCTATGTATGAATATGAATTGTCATAATGTCAAATGATGTTCCTGAGACTAATCAATCGAAGAATTGTGAGCGAAGTGAGAAAAATCTCAGATATGATTTTTCAAAATTTCAATAATAAATCGTATTTCAACGTTGTCACAGAATGATATTATTCTATGTATGAATATGAATTGTCATAATGTCAAATGATGTTCCTGAGACTAATCAATCGAAGAATTGTGAGCGAAGAGAGTTAAATCTCAGTTGTTTGCTCCGATATTAGTTTTTCTCAGAAAATTCTTACATTTCGGAACTGAACATGAAGTAAGAGATCTGAGAGTAGTGAGACTGCTTTTCATCCATAGACATAGATATAACTCTCGAACGGAATGAGGTAGGTAGTTGAAATTTTCAGAGTAGTTTAGGGAGATGAATATCTCGGTTAAGTTCGTTATTGGGCAAAATTGGCCAGATTTAATTTGATTTCTTCCATGGTGCTTTTCTCATTCTCATGATTGCTCATTTAATCTTGATAAATAAACTATTATTTGAATTGAATTTCCTTTAGGATGCAGTTCTATTATATGAATACATTGATATAATTCCCAACTCTGAGAAACCAATACTTTCGGAGATATAATTTGTCTGTTTGAACTAGAGCGCCAGAAAGCTCCTGTCCACAGGGCTTGAACCCATTTTTTTTTATTTTATTTTATTAACGAGCATAGTCAGCATGTTGAGGACTGTACTGTTTTGTTGCATCAATTGTTTAAATTGGCTCTTGAATTCTTCCAGAAACCTGGTTAGCATGCTTGCTGGGTCTTATATTTGTATTTTGTGCTGCTGCGGTGGCATAGGTGTATGGTTGGGGGTGTGTTTGAGTTTGTTGTATGTTCTTTGTGTATGCTGTACTTGTGTATATTGGGAAAGTTGTTGTTGAATCTGATAGTTTCTGTTGCTCTTGGTGAGTTTCTGATATTGTTCACAACCCTAGTAATTTGCGGGGTGACCTCCTCCACATAAGGCGCACTTGGCAGGGGTGTCTTTTGTTTTTTTGCAGTTGGTTGTTCTATGTAATCCTCCATATTTTACGCATACAAATGGCTTGTTGTAGTATTATTTAGTATGTCCGTATTGTTGACATCTCATGCATTGCATTATTGTGTTTCTATTTGATTTTGGTGGTTCTATGTGTATCACTCTATTTTGTATTCCTGTTATTTTGTATATATCTTTATTATTTTGAGCCGGTTCTAGATCTACAAAAAATAAATTGAGTGGTTCTTTGGTTTCTCGATGTTTCACGTTTGTAATGTTTCTGACTTTATGCCCTTTTTGGAATAGTTCATTTTGCATGTCTTCCAGGTTAGTTGAATGGTGAAGGTATCATATTACTATGCGGTAGGCTCTTTCTTCTTTCGGTTGATATGTGTGATGGTAAATTGCCTTTTCTCTGAGTTCTTTTACTAGTTTTCTGTATGTGTCTGACGTTTTGCAGTTTATTTTCACGACATTATCAGCTAGACTTTTTGCATAGTATTCTTCTTGATTAGTTACTGTCTGGAATCGTTCCACCATGCCATTATAGTCATGGACCCCATGTATAAATATCGGTGGGGGTTTCAGTGTTTTTGCGCGCGTGTTCCGCAAGGAGCAGCGTGCTATCATTTCGTCAGAATGTCTGTATTTTACGAATTTTTTTGCGGAAATGGTCTCAAACGATTGGGTCGACTCCTTGATGAAGAATTCGAGGTCAAATTAAATTCTGTTTGTCTGGTCCGTCCGGCCGTTAGCACGATAACTCTCGAACGGAACGAGCTAGAGCGTTGAAATTTCCAGGGCATGTTTGGAGCGTGAATATCTTGGACAAGTTCGTTAATGGGCAAAATCCATCAAGCCGTTTTGGAGTTATGACCATTTTTGCGCGCGTGTTCCGCAAGGAATAGCGTGCTATCATTTCGTCACAATATCTGTATTTTTCGAATTTTTTTGCGAAAATGGTCTGAAACTGCCGAAAGCAATGCACTGAAATGGATAAGGTAACTAGAACAAAAGAAAGTGTCATAAAGGGGATACCACAAGGCTCAGTACTGGGTCCACTCCTGTTTGTAGAAGTAGATGTAGAAGACCTGAAAACGATTAACTTAGTAGCTGAACACTATATGTTTGCGGATGATACAGCCCTGTATTACGAGGGTAGCGATTTAGATACTCTACAGAGCACTATAGAGGTAGACTTGAAAACATTTGATAAATGGCTGACAAATAACAAACTAATTTTGAACTCCGATAAAACTGTCGCACTATTATTCAATCAAAAAATAAACCTTCTAAACCTGTGACAATCACACTATATGGAATAATAATTCAACAAAAAAACAGCCATATGTACTTGGTAATAAACATCGACACGGAATTAAATTGGACAGCGCATATAGAATATATAGCTCGGAAGCTTACACCACTTATTTAAGCTCTGAGAAGAGTAAATTCTTACCTTGATTACCAATCAAAACGAGTAATATACTGTTCTTACATACAATCAGTTTTTGCGCGCGTGGTCCGCAAGGAACAGCGAGCTATCATTTCGTCAAAATGCCTGTATTTTTCGAATTTTTTTACGAAAATGGTCTCAAACGATTGGGTTCGACTCCCTGATGAAGAATTCGAGGTCAAATTCAATTCTGTCCGTCCGGCCGTTAACACGATAACTCTCGAACGGAACGAGTTAGAGCATTGAAATTTGCAGGACATGGTTGGAGCGTAAAAATCACGGCCAAGATCGTTAACGGGCAAAATCCATCCAGCCGTTTTGGAGTTACGGCCACTTTTAGTTAAAATGTTTTTCAAGATAATTTCCGAAACCGATCACTCGATGTTTTATTTTATTTTATTTTATTTTTTATTTTATTTTTATTTGAATGGAGTACATGACAGGACAAGCCCAAGAATATGTACCCACTAATAATTACAATGGTGCTTAAAAAGAACAGTACAAGGGAAAAAAATATGTTCCAATTCACTTACAGTATAGATAATAGAAACGAAAAATCAATTTTACAATTCAAGATGATTCATTAAGAATCGCCTTAAAATACTTGAAAAACATCCCAATGACTGTGAAAAAGGATCCACAGTAACAAGGTTAGAAATCGAATTATATGACCTGAGACATCTAGTCAGAGGCGAATTCAGAAGATAATTAGTTGAACTTTGGCGTATATGAAATAAAAATTTATTTCGCGTGTAATGTGATGATGGCACTTTGAAGGCAAGCATATGAACAAGTTCAGAACAATCTGCAACATTCATGATGTTGTACACAAACTTTACATCTCTCATCATCCGTTGATCAGCAAGGCTTATCAACTTCAAATCCTTCATAATTCGGCCCTTGTTGTAAGCGGTGTCTTGATAAAAATTCCTATTGATATATATATCTTATAAACTTATTCTGGATATGTTCTAACCGATTAATATAAATATTATAGTGAGGGTTCCAGATAACCGATGCAAATGTTAGAATACTTTGCACATATGCTACATACAGAGCTCGGATAGACTTATGATGGTGGAAATGTTTACAAACTCTGATTATGAATCCTAGCATCTTATGAGCTTTTTGAGAGACGTAATTAATATGGTGATCGAAAATAAGCTTGGAGTCATAGAAAATGCCCAAGTGTTTTATTACAGATTCTCTCGTCAAAATATTGTTGTTTATCTCATATTGGGCACTGATAATGTTTTTATTACGTGAAAATCTTATGTAATGGCACTTACAGAAATTGAGAAAAAGAGAGTTTTCTTGACAATAGTTATAGAGTCTATCCAAATCGCCCTGAAGCTTCACTGAATCTAGCAAGCAAGAAACGGCACAAAAGATCTTTAGATCATCAGCATACATGAGAAATTTAGCGAATTTGAAGCAGTGCACAATATTGTTTATATAAATATTGAAGAGCAAGGACCCCAAATGAGACCCTTGGGGTACCCCGGAAGTAAGGTTTTTATAGGAGGAAGAACAATCACCGATCACCACCGATTGACGTCTGTTATTTATACGATTGACGTCTGTTATTTATATAAGAAGTTCTGAAATTCAGCATCATTTTGTAGAATCATGACCTTTATATGCCTGCGAAGTTTTGTATGGATCGGATGGCTCTAAACTAGAAATAAAAAGTCAAATATTTGAAAATTAAATTGAAATTTATGTTTTCAGTATAACTCGAAAAATACTGATCCGACTGAATTGAAGCTGAGTAGTTAGATGCGAAGTACCAATGGGAACACTTGTGCAAAATTTTGTGGGGATAGCATGAGTAGAAAAAATTTAAAAAAATGTTAACTATGTGCGGAATATTTTGCTTGAAATTCCGAAACAAAATATCGGATTGAGTACAGTTTTGGCACTTCGGTGACGAATTATGACCTCTTGGGGTGTGCAAAATTTCACTGAGAACAGACCACTAGGAGCAAAAAAAAAAAATTTATAATTTTTAACTCCCAAACTCGACAAATTATTTCATTTTGAATTCCTACATGGAATATCCGTACCATCTGGTGATCAGATTTCGTTCCGAAGTATTTTTTGCGCGTTTATCTGAATCAAGTCGATATGTACCAGGGCAACTGATTGAAATATGGACCACTTACTAGCATGGCAAATGAATTAATGCGTAAACGATGTGTGGAATTTTAAGTTGGTTTTTCAAAATTTGTCTGAACGGTGAACGACTGGGTGTGTAACTGCCCCTTTTGGGCATTTTTTGTTATTCGGACAAGCAGACGAGAAATAATTCAACTGCTCAAGTTTTCTTCTGAGAAGATTGGGGTTTTGATGAAGAATTCGAGGTCAAATTAAATTCTGTTTGTCTGGTCCGTCCGGCCGTTAGCACGATAACTCTCGAACGGAACGAGCTAGAGCGTTGAAATTTCCAGGGCATGTTTGGAGCGTGAATATCTTGGACAAGTTCGTTAATGGGCAAAATCCATCAAGCCGTTTTGGAGTTATGACCATTTTTGCGCGCGTGTTCCGCAAGGAATAGCGTGCTATCATTTCGTCACAATGTCTGTATTTTTCGAATTTTTTTGTGAAAATGGTCTGAAACTGCCGAAAGCAATGCACTGAAATGGATACGGTAACTAGTACAAAAGAAAGTGTCATAAAGGGGATACCAAAAGGCTCAGTTCTGGGTCCACTCCTGTTTGTAGAAGTAGATGTAGAAGACCTGAAAACGATTAACTTAGTAGCTGAACACTATATGTTTGCGGATTATACAGCCCTGTATTACGAGGGTAGCGATTTAGATGTAGAGGTAGACTTGAAAAAAATTTGATAAATGGCTGACAAATAACAAACTAATTTTGAACTCCGATAAAACTGTCGCACTATTATTCAATCAAAAAATAAACCTTCTAAACCCGTGACAATCACACTATATGGAATAATAATTCAACAAAAAAACAGCCATATGTACTTGGTAATAAACATCGACACGGAATTAAATTGGACAGCGCATATAGAATATATAGCTCGGAAGCTTACACCACTTATTTGAGCTCTGAGAAGAGTAAATTCTTACCTTGATTACCAATCAAAACGAGTAATATACTGTTCTTACATACAATCAGTTTTTGCGCGCGTGGTCCGCAAGGAACAGCGTGCTATCATTCCGTCACAATGCCTGTATTTTTCGAATTTTTTTTACGAAAATGGTCTCAAACGATTGGGTTCGACTCCCTGATGAAGAATTCGAGGTCAAATTCAATTCTGTCCGTCCGGCCGTTAACACGATAACTCTCGAACGGAACGAGTTAGAGCATTGAAATTTGCAGGACATGGTTGGAGCGTAAATATCTCGGCCAAGTTCGTTAACGGGCAAAATCCATCCAGCCGTTTTGGAGTTACGGCCATTTTTAGTTAAAATGTTTTTCAAGAATATTTCCGAAACCGATCACTCGATGTTTTATTTTATTTTATTTTATTTTTATTTGAATGGAGTACATGACAGGACCAGCCCAAGAATATGTACCCACTAACAATTACAATGGTGCTCAAAAAGAACAGTACAAGGGAAAAAAATATGTTCCAATTCACTTACAGTATAGATAATAGAAACGAAAAATCAATTTTACAATTCAAGATGATTCATTAAGAATCGCCTTAAAATACCTGAAAAACATCCCAATGACTGTGAAAAAGGATCCACAGTAACAAGGTTAGAAATCGAATTATATGACCTGAGACATCTAGTCAGAGGCGAATTCAGAAGATAATTAGTTGAACTTTGGCGTATACGAAATAAAAATTTATTTCGCGTGTAATGTGATGATGGCACTTTGAAGGCAAGCATATTAACAAGTTCAGAACAATCTGCAACATTTATGATGTTGTACACAAACTTTACATCTCTCATCATCCGTTGATCAGCAAGGCTTATCAACTTCAAATCCTTCATAATTCGGCCCTTGTTGTTAACGGTGTCTTGATAAAAATTCCTATTGATATATCTTATAAACTTATTCTGGATATGTTCTAACCGATTAATATAAATATTATAGTGAGGGTTCCAGATAACCGATCCAAATGTTAGAATACTTTGCACATATGCTACATGCAGAGCTCGGATAGACTTATGATGGTGGAAATGTTCACAAACTCTGATTATGAATCCTAGCATCTTATGAGCTTTTTGAGAGACGTAATTAATATGGTGATCGAAAATAAGCTTGGAGTCATAGAAAATGCCCAAGTGTTTTATTACAGATTCTCTCGTCAAAATATTGTTGTTTATCTCATATTGGGCACTGATAATGTTTTTATTACGTGAAAATCTTATGTAATGGCACTTACTGAAATTGAGAAAAAGAGAGTTTTCTTGACAATAGTTATAGAGTCTATCCAAATCTTCCTGAAGCTTCACTGAATCTAGCAAGCAAGAAACGGCACAAAAGATCTTTAGATCATCAGCATACATGAGAAATTTAGCGAATTTGAAGCAGTGCTCAATATTGTTTATATAAATATTGAAGAGCAAGGGCCCCAAATGAGACCCTTGGGGTACCCCGGAAGTAAGGTTTTTATAGTAGGAAGAACAATCACCGATCACCACCGATTGACGTCTGTTATTTATATAAGAAGTTCTGAAATTCAGCATCATTTTGTAGAATCATGACCTTTATATGCCTGCGAAGTTTTGTATGGATCGGATGGCTCTAAACTAGAAAAAAAAAGTCAAATATTTGAAAATTAAATTGAAATTTAGTTTTCAGTATAACTCGAAAAATACTGATCCGACTGAATTGAAGCTGAGTAGTTAGATGCGAAGTACCAATGGGAACACTTGTGCAAAATTTTGTGGGGATAGCATGAGTAGAAAAAATTAAAAAAAATGTTAACTATGAGCGGAATATTTTGCTTGAAATTCCGAAACAAAATATCGGATTGAGTTCAGTTTTGGCACTTCGGTGACGAATTATGACAAATTATGTGCAAAATTTTACTGAGAACAGACCACTAGGAGCCTAAAAAAAAAATTTATAATTTTTAACTCCCAAACTCGACAAATTATTTCATTTTGAATATGGAATATCCGTAGCATCTGGTGATCAGATTTCGTTCCGAAGTATTTTTTGCGCGTTTATCTGAATCAAGTCAATATGTACCAGGGCAACTGATTGAAATATGGACCACTTACTAGCATGGCAAATGAATTAATGCGTAAACGATGTGTGGAATTTTAAATTGGTTTTTCAAAATTTGTCTGAACGGTGAACGACTGGGTGCGTAACTGCCCCTTTTGGGCATTTTTTGTTATTCGGACAAGCAGACGAGAAATAATTCAACTGCTCAAGTTTTCTTCTGAGAAGATTGGGGTTTTGGGGTGGAGGATGCTATTCCTCCATAGAATCCCCTGGTGTGGGTCTGCGCATGCGTGGATTCAAGATGCCCTATCTCCTGAACCACTAGTGTTGGAGAATCGGAGTTTTTTTGTGACCGACCAGATGGCCATAAAGTGACAACAAAAATTTTTCAAAAATTTTTAAATTTTGTTTCCACGATAACTCGAAAAATACTAATCTGATTGAATAGAAACTCAGTAGTTAGATGCAAAAGACCAAAGCAAACACTTTTGCAAAATTTCGTGAAGATCACGTGACACGAAAAAATTCAAAAAATTTATACTATTTTGTGGAATATTTTGCTTGAAATTCCAAAACCTATTTTTTTTTAAGTTCATGCTGCCCTTTCTGGGCATTTTTCGTTATGCGCATGTGCAGATGAGAAGTCATTTAACTGCTGTAGTTTTCATCAGAGAGGATTGGGGTTTTGGGGTGGCGGATGCTATTACTCCATAGAATCCCCTGGTGAGGGTCTGCGCATGCGTGGATTAAAGATGCGATATCTCCTGAACCACTAGTGTTGGAGAATCGGAGTTTTTTTCAAGGTGTGTGATTTTGAGTAGATTGAGCATGCGCAGAAGAGAAGTGACCGTTTCAGGGTTGTATGGGTTATGTTGGGAGTGCTGAGCGAAATTGTGCGGTTTTCAAATAATATTTATGGCAATTCAGTGCAAGGACAAGTCAGTTTGGGGGATGTATCGTTGTTTCCGAAATGAAGTGTCCGTACCGTTGCCCTGGGGCTAATTTTGAAATTGATGTTACCCCTTACGGGCATTTTTCGTTATGCGCATGAGCAGACCATCAGTGATTCAACTGCTGGTGTTTTCGTCAGAGAGGATTGGGGTTTTGGAGTGGCGGATGCTATTCCTCCATAGAATCCCCTGGTGAGGGTCTGCGCATGCGTGGATTAAAGATGCGATATCTCCTGAAACACTAGTGATGGAGAATCGGAGTTTTTAGTAAGGTGTGTGATTTTGGGAGGACTTTCAGCCACGAGTAGGTTGCGCATGCGCAGAAGAGAAGTGACTGTTTTTTGGGTTGTATGGGTTCTGTTGGGAGTACTGAGCCGATATTGTGAGGTTTTGAAAGAATATTCATGTCAATTCAGTGCACGGACACAAGTCAGTTTGGGGAAATAGCGTTGTTTCAGAGTTAAAGTGTGCGGCCGTGGCTCTGGGGCTAATTTTGAAATCGATGTTATCCCTTACGGGCATTTGTCGTTATGCGCATGAGCAGACGATAAGTGAATCAACTGCTGGAGTATTCATCTGAGAGGATTGGGAATTTGAGATGCAGGATGCCTTTATTTAAGAGAATCCTCTTGGAGTATCCGCGCATGCGTGGGTGGAAGGTGCGATCTCTCCTGAACCAATGGTTTTGAAGAATCAGAGTTTTGTGTGCGGTGTGTGATTTTGAGAGGACTTTCAGACACGACTAGATTGCGCATTCGCAGAGGTGACGTGGCTCTTTTTGGGTTGTAGGGCTTATGTTGGGTGCGGTTTACGTCTAGCGGTAATGGATTTTGTGCTGAGCCAATATTGTGAGGTTTTAAAAGAAAATACAAGACGTGGCCCTGGGGTCAATTTATAAATAAATATATTTGGAAGATCAATTTTAAATTACTTTCGGATTTGGAGAATAGGCGAAGAAATTGCATTCCTATTTAGAAATTCATGTAGCCCCTTTCGGAGATATTTCGTTTCACTCATGAGCAGACAAGAAGTGATTTAACTGCTGGAGTTTTCGTCTGAGATGATTGGAGTTTTCAGGTGCTGGATGCTATTCCTCCGTAGAATCCTCTTGGCAGTGTCTGCGCATGCGTGGTCTGGAGCAGTGATATCTCTTGAACCAATGGTGTTGAAGAATCATAATTTTGTGTGAAGTGTTATTATCAGGGGACTTTAAGCCACGAGTAGATTGCGTATGCTCAGAGGAGACGTATGGATTGTATGGCTCATGTTGGGAGTGGTTTGAGTCTAGCGGTGATGGATTTGGTGCTGAGCCGTCATTTTAAGGTTTTAAGAGAAATTCCATGGCTATTCTGTGCACGGACAAGTCAGTTTCGGGGAAATAGCGTTGTTTCCGAGTTGAAATGTGTGTATCGTAGCCCTGGGGCGAATTCATAAATAACTATATTCGGTAGATCTATATCAAATTACGTTCAGATTTGGAGAAGAGGCAATTGCGTTCCTAACGGAGGTCTCATAACAGCAATTTTTTTCGATCTACGGTAAACTTACAGCTAAACTGTATTGATTGCCATATTTGTTAAAGGAACTTGAAAAAAAAAAGCCCTGACGTGAAGTCAGTACTCTTTGGCGCGCGTGTTCACGGTGGCTAATTTGGATTGAATGATGAGCTTCAAGCTCAGTGGATAGAGCCAGCCGAAGATTTACCCAAAGGATAGTGGACACCATTCACTGTCAGTTCAAAAATTAACAGTGCTGTATCTAAGCTGCCATCAGGATACAGTAACAAAGTTGGAAAAGAACACAACTGATTCTCATTAGTCGCACAAGCTCCTAGAAGATTTGGGAGGACTTCGCCAAGTCTTTCCCAAGGAGATCCCTCAGAATCTTCTAGGAGCTTGTGCGACTAAGGAGAATCAGTTTTGTACTTTTCCAACTTTGTTACCCTATCCTGATGGCAGCTTAGATACAGCACTGTTAATTTTTGAACCGACAGTGAATGGTGTCCACTATCCTTTGGGCAGATCTTCGGCTCGCTCTATCCACTGAGCTTGAAGCTCATCATTCAATTTAAATTAGCCACCGTGAACACGCGCGCCAAAGAGTACTGACTTCACGTCATTGTTTTTTATATATATCGATCTACGGTAAAGCTAACAGCCAAACTGTATTTATAGCCATATTTGTTAAAAGAACTTGAAAAAATATAAAAATGTACACAATTTCTTCGTGCTACTAAGGACTCAGGACTCAGCTGTAGGACCTCCATTTTGGAGGGCACAATTGGTTGCTCGCTCCTGGGGTGGTGTCACCTATTTTCACTTTTATTTCCATCTTTTCCTTGGTTTCTTGGTTGCCCTGTCCTGAAGAAGCCAACTAGCAGAAACAGCAGGTACCAGCAGAATGATTCTTCTCTAATCCTTTTGCGGAATTACCCGTTAAACCTTCCCACTTATATATATTTCTCCGCATGATCCATACTTCTGTGTAATATATATATATATATATATATATATAGAATTGAATGCAGTGATTAGAGTCTATTTTTTAAATATTTGTGATTTACTTAAGGGTTATTGACTCAATTAGGAGAATACTTGTTTGAACTCTTTATTCTTCGCCAAGCTTTCGCATTAGTGTAATGCTTCTTCGGGGCTTCTACAAAATCATGGTTTAATAAAATATAAATTTAGAATTGTTAACTCACCGAATGTGAGGTTTATATAATAAACGTTCATCACATCTAAAAACAGACATTCAATAAAATTGACGTTCAATAAAACTATTGTCACTTATAATACCACAAGAGCTTCAAAATTATCGGGTATTTCCCGATAGGTTCGTTGCAAACAAATGAAGGAGTCAAGTTTTTCAGGTTAAAAAATCACGAGCGCGAAGCGCGAGTGATTTTTCCTGAAAAACTTGACGACTTTATTTGTTTGCAGGGAACCTTGAGGGAAATGCCAGATAATTTTGAAGCTCGTGTGGTATTCGGGGGATTATTTTTCCGTCCCAAATGTCGGCCAATAGAATTGCACCATGAGATGAAATGAACAGTTAACAAATAAGAATTTCATAATTGTACCTTCCTTATAGTCTTCTCCATCCATTTTCTTCATATTGTAAGCGTAATCTTTCATAATGTTTGCCAATTGCGCTTCACTCGTTTCAGCACTCAATGTGTATTCCCTCTCAGTACAAAAAGTAGTAAATTGGTTCCAAACTGTTTTTTTTTGCCTTCTCCTTATTAATGGGAACATTTCCTTTGACTTTTTTATCGATGGTGGACAGAGAACAAACTCCAAATCGACTCATTTTCATGCAAAATCTCCAATTTTCACAATTGAATTCAACCTGTCAGTTTGACGTGTGGTTAATTTGACTGTTTTTTATATATAGCAACTACCAGAGAAAATAATCAAAAAATTATCAGTATAATACCATGTAGGTTGTACCACGTGACGTCGAATGGTGCAATTCTATTGGTCGATATTTGGGTCGGAAAAATAATCATGTTTATACTGCCAACTCTTATTTTTTGGTTTTTTATTCATCCAGAGGGCCATCATAGAAATCCTCATGTCCAGAAATTTCAAATAAATAGCTGTATATTGAGCTTAATTTGTTTGTGTCCGTTTTCTTGTTCATAGTATTTTCACTTCTATTTATCTGAATCATTTCATGAAATTATTCAGATAAATAGAAGTGAAAATACTATGAACAAGAAAACGGACACAAACAAATTAAGCTCAATATACAGCTATTTATTCGAAATTTCTGGACATGAGGATTTCTATGATGGCGCTCTGGATGAATAAATAACCAAAAAATAAGAGTTGGCAGTATAAACATGACAATAGTTTTATTGAACGTCAATTTTATTGAATGTCTGTTTTTAGATGTGATGAACGTTTATTATATAAACCTCACATTCGGTGAGTTAACAATTCTAAATTTATATTTTATTAAACCATGATTTTGTAGAAGCCCCGAAGAAGCATTAAACTAATGCGAAAGCTTGGCGAAGAATAAAGAGTTCAAACAAGTATTCTCCTAATTGAGTCAATAACCCTTAAGTAAATCACAAAACAAATATATATATATATATATATATATATATATTATTAAATCTTGGGATTTCTTGTGCTTCTTTCTTGTATAAATTCTTGTGAAAGTTTTCTTGGGTATTGTAGCACGTTGTGTTTGACTAGTAAAAGAATATTTACTTTTTCATTTTATATAATTTCCAACATATATATATATATATATATATATATATATATATATATATATATATATATATATATATATATATATATATATATATATATATATATATATATATATATATATATATTTACATATATTATTAAATCTTGAGATTTCTTGTGCTTCTTTCTTGTATAAATTCTTGTGAATACTTCAAAGTGGTTATATAAGACACAAGATAATGATAAAAAAAAATTGGAGGACGCCCACCGGATGCTTGATGAACGGGCGCCCGGAAATTGGAAGGATGTAAATATATATATATATATGTAAATATTTGTGAAAGTTTTCTTGGGTATTGTAGCACGTTGTGTTTGACTAGTAAAAGAATATTTACTTTTTCATTTTATATAATTTCCAACATATGTTTCGGCCTTGATTGGCCTTTTTCAAGGATGTATAATATAACAATTCTAATACTAATGAAGAAGCCAACTAGCAGAAACACGTGTCGGCAGGTACCAGCAGAATTGTTTTCTCTGCTTCTTTTGCGGAATCACCCGTTATACTTTTCTATATCTAATACTAATGTTTGACAAATTACAACTATCGCTGTCTTGAAGTGATAAAATTATTTGATATTTGAATCATGACATTATTTTCAATTTTGACAGTTGTAATTTGTCAAACATTAGTATTAGAATTGTTATATTATACATCCTTGAAAAAGGCCAATCAAGGCCGAAACATATGTTGGAAATTATATAAAATGAAAAAGTAAATATTCTTTTACTAGTCAAACACAACGTGCTACAATACCCAAGAAAACTTTCACAAATATTTACATATATATATATATATATTTACATCCTTCCAATTTCCGGGCGCCCGTTCATCAAGCATCCGGTGGGCGTCCTCCAATTTTTTTTTATCATTATCTTGTGTCTTATATAACCACTTTGAAGTATTCACTGATAGAATTCGATTTAATCTTTTCACTTTTTAGATACAGAGAATTGTTTACAGTCTCACACCCCTCAGCGTCATTTCACTATCCGCTCCACTAGCGTCCAAAGTATACACGTAAACTTTCATTCTCTCGATTTGTCGGCGTCCTCGTTCGAATATTATTTCCCAGTTGCTCGATCACTGGGCGTCCTGCGACGTTGCCAGGAGTAAAAGGAATAGTTCCAATGCAATAGGACAGGAATGTGACTCACGTTGTTTTGGTTATACCAGACGTGTAGAGTCACCGTGGAAAGATTTCAATTATAGATTTTTTGTTTGGATTTGCGGATACTCCCTCAAACTACTATCATGATTCTGATTAATTTTTTTGTTGGGTTTTATCATTGCTGAATGCAATAATCTACGTATTTTAGAGTACTCTATTTTTTTCAAGTGATGAGTCGAAAGCACTAGGTTCATTAAAATTGAGGGTCAAGCTAAACTCTCTCTTTAATTTATCAGTATACACAATATGTTTCGAACGGAATGACCGAGAGACTTAATATTTTCAGGATAAACGCTTAAATCGAATGGAAAGGGCTTACGTCTTAAGTGAGAAAATCCGTTTATTACTTTCGGAGCCATTTAAAATTTAATTAATAATACTAAATGGAGATAAAATGGGATAACTAGCGAAACAATTAGCTACTTTCAAATCTCAGGCCAAAAAGAAATCTGAGTTTCTGATTCGAAATTATTATTTGAATCTGAATCACTGAAGGAAAGTCGAGCGTGATCATCCATGTTAATATTCATTACATTCCTGAAATCGATTTCGTAATGCATCTGTTATCAGAGGAAGGTTGGTTTGATAGGCTTCAATTTTTATGTATTGCAGAGGTTTCAAGGAATAATGTTCATTCCTCTTAAAAACACATTTGCCGATTTCTTCGAATCGAAGATGCAGGTGAGAAAGTGTACGGGAGTCTCTCATAGAATGTAGGTACTTCTCATAGAAAAATTCAAATATTTGAACTCTCCAGGAAATGAAGTAACACAAATTTTGAGTTTCCGATTCAAATATCTTGAGCTGTCTGTCAGAGCATCAGTGGTAATTTGAGTTTAGTGGGTTTGGTCTACAGAAAGTCCAATCATTTATTCGCAATTTAGGGCAGGAGGTGGTCTCCCACGACGAGAATAGCTGTCAGGCGACAAAAAATTTATAGTGGACAAGAGTGTAGTTACTTTTGTAGTACCCATGGTAAAATTCCATTCTGTATGTTCCTCCTTCTGTGTACACGATAGCTCACGAAATAATTGAGGTGCAGAATGTGTTAAATATCGGGATATAAAGGATTGAGGATAAGTTTATGAATGGTAAAATTCCATGTTTTCGAAGATTTTTTGCCCTTTGTAATTTAATTTCTTCAAAATTTCCGAAGCTACAAATCTGATCGAGTTGAAATCTAACCCCAATATATGACCTTATGCTCTTGAGAAACAATCCTGCTTTTTGCGTGCTTGTTCCGCGAGGAACAGCGTGGTATCTTTTTACCACAATATCTGTATTTTTGGACTTTTTGACGACAATGATCTCGAACGATTGCGGTCACTCCTTAAACACTGTGTTGGAGAATCTGAGTTTTGTGTGAGGCGTGTGTTTTTGAAAGGCCTTTTAGCCACGAGTTGATTACGCATGTGCAGAGGAGAAGTGACTGTTTTTGGGTTCTATGGATTGTGTTGGGAGTGAGGATGCAAGCACTCGTTCAAACTTCCGCGAGGATTGCATGACTGAAAAATTGAAAGAATGTTCAACTATTTTACAGAGTAGTGATCATAACGTGGTCTTTGAGTTGTTTCAAAATGCATGCGCCTCTATCGTTATGCGCATGAGCAGACGAGAAGTTATTTAACTACTGGGGTATGGGGTTTTGAGGTGGAGGATGCTACTCCTCCTGGGAGGAGCGGAATTTGGTGTGGGTGGTGTGATTTTGATAAGACCTTCAGCCACGAAAGCATTGCGCATGCGCAAAGAAGAAGTGATAGTTTTTAAGTGGTATGGGTTATATTGGAAGGGGCATTTGTTCGAAATTTCGTGCGGGTCGTAGGACCAAAGAAAATGAAGAAATATTCCACTATTTTGTGGAATAGTTTCCATAACATGGTCCTCTGATTATTTTTGAATGCATGCGCTTCATTTGGTCATTATCGTTATGCGCATGAGCAGACGAGAAGTAATTTAACTAATGAAGTTTTCGTCTGAGGGAAATGGAATTTTGAGGTTTAGGATTCTATAACTCAATTGTAACCTTTTGTGAGGGTCCGCACATGCGTGGATTGAAGATGCGTTATCTCCTTAACCCCTGCTGGTGAAGAATAGGAGTTATGAGTGACGTTTGTGTGAAAGGACTTTGAACCATGAGTGTATTGCACTTGAGCAGATGAGAGGTGACTGTATTTGGGTTGTATAGATTACGTTGGGAGTGGTTCACGACTAGTAGCCATGGGTCTGATTCTTAGCCAATATTGTGGCGATTAGAAAGCAAATTCATGGCAACTCTGTTAACGGTCTAGTCCGTTTCATCAAAATATTGACCTTTTTCGTTGAAACGTCCGTACGGTGGCCTTGTGGCCAACTTTAAAACTACGCATTTTTGGTGAAGAGTGAGGTGGCTGTTTATGGTGTTGTTTGTTCTAGAACGCAAGTAAATTTTCTTACGTGATTATGGGATTCTGGCGCTAAGCCAACATATGAGTCTTCTGTTTCCTCTTTTTTTAGACGAATTTACATACAAGGTTAGAACTATCTAAATGGGGACTACAGGGATATCGAAAACCGTTAGAAATATAAGGTGGCTCAAATCTCAAATGGTTCTCGAGATTTCCCAAAAAAACTAAATATCGAGATTTCCCTTTTCTCTTTATAACGCATTCATTCCTGGGGATAACTTCACGAAATACGGTTTGTAGCCATTATCCAATATAGAGATCCTAATGGTGTCGTCAGAAATCTTCTATTTTCCATCGCTTCAGAGACGCGATAGTCTACTTTCATTTTACTTATGGAAGCCATATTGGTTTTCCCCGTGGAGAGATAGGGAAAAAAATACGAATCCAACATTGTATAATACTCTACAAAAATATCGTGTCTAGCTACGCAAGTTCGAACTTCTTCTTATTTTTTTGTCTAAGTAGTAGGCTGGTGCCAGAATTGTCATATAACTCATAACTTTATTGACAGTGTTATGTGAAACCATCCTGTTTGTCCTATTAATTACCAGATTCGCTGAACAGTGGATTCGGAGAAACGTATTTGAAGAATAGACGAAAGCACTTGCTTTCCTAATGGGGTCCCGTAACTGCTATATGTTTTTAATTCTGATCTACGATAAAACCACATTGTCGAAATTAACCAAATTTTGAAAGGAAATTGAAAAAATATGAAAAAGGATTAACATGAAGTCAGTACTCTTATGCGCAGTTGTTCACGTTGACGAATTTGAATTAAATTATGAGAGCAAGCTGTAGATCTAGTCAGACTGTAATGGAGACCATTCACTGTCAGGTTAATAAACAGTGCCTAAGCTACTATAAAGATACAGTACCAAAGTCAACACAGAAAACAACTGCATCTACTCAGTCGGACAAGCGCCCATGAACTTCATAGGAATCCCATTGGAGAAGACTTCGGAGGATCATACTTATGTCTATAGCAAGCCCGCCAATGCAGGTTGACTTCACTATGAATATATGAAATATTTAAAAACGCTAAAAAAGCTTTCATATGAGGTCAATCTGCTCTGGCGCACTTGCTATAGACACGATTATGATTTTACTGAATCTCCTAGGTCTTTCCCAAGCAGATCCCTTGGAAGTTCCTAGGAGCTTGTGTGACCAAGGAGAGTCTGTTGTCTTTTCTATCAACTTTGGTATAGTATCCTTATATCAGTTAAGGCATTGTTTATTGACAGTGAATGCTCTCCAGTACAGTCTAACTAGATGGCTCGCTCTATCCACTTAGCTTGAAGCACTCATAATTTAATCCGAATTTGTAAACGTGAATATGCTCTCCAAAGAGTAAAGATTTCACGTATTATCGGTATCCGATTTATACCTTAGAGTTCAATTTGCCTTGATACTATCTCGATTTGCGTTATATATCATGTCTGACCATGTTGTATATGTTAAGGATATAAACTATTATTGGTTAGTATCTTCAACCGATTTCTACATAATCGATTTTAATATTATATTAAACATATTTATTATTTGATTATAAGAATGTATCGTGTCAAGTAAAACCTATTGTGATATTTGAGAAACCCTTATTATAGACTGCTAAGGATGAATTCGATTGAATTCGAGACTTTTTTTAGCGAGGAAATAATAATAGTGTTCAATTCTGTGCGTGCGTCCGTCTGGTCGTTAGTACGATAACTCTAGAACGAAATGAGTTAGAGAGTTGAAATTAGCAATGTTGGTTTGGAGCGTAAATATCTCGTCTAATATCGTAAATGGAAGAAATCCACAAAGCGGTTCGCGAGTTATGGCCATTTTTAGTTAAATAATTTTTATTAATATTTCTGAAATAGATCACTCAATCCATCTGAAATTTGGCACCAAATTGTAGAATTATTGCCCTTACGAGTATATGCAGGTGAAGTTTTGTTATGATCAGATAACTCTAAGCTGGAAAAAACAAATTTTGAAAATTAGGAAATTTTATTCCACAATAACTCGAAATATACTAATCAGATTGAATTGCAACTCGCTAGTTAGATGAATACATAGACGCAAACACTCGTTCAAAATTTCGACTAAAAAAAATTTTTTGCGGAATTTAGATTATTTTTGCGCGCTTGTTCCGCAAGGAACAGCGTGCTATCATTTCGTCACAATGTCTGTATTTTTCGAATTTTCTTTCGAAAATGGTCTCAAACGATTGGGTTCGACTCCCTGATGTAGAATTCGAGGTCAAATTCAATACTGTCCGTCCGGTCCGGCCGGCCGGCCGTTAGCACGATAACTCTCGAACGGAATGACTTAGAACATTGAAATTTGCAGGGTAGTTTTGTAGCGTGAATATCTCAGACAAGTTCGTTAACGGGCGAAATCCACCTAGCGGTTTCGGAGTTAAGGCCGTTTTTAGTCAAAACGTTTTTTATGAATATTTCGGGAACCGATTACTCGATCTTTCTAAAATTTGGCATCAAATTGTAGAATCATGACCTTCATATGCCTGTGAAGTTTTGTTCTGACCGGACGGCCCTAAAGTGGCAAAAAAAATGTCAAAAAACTCGAAAAATACTGAATTGATTAAATTGAAACTCAGTAGTTCGATGCAAAAGACCAAAGCAAACACTTTTGCCAAATTTCGTGAAGATCACGTGACATTAATTAATTAATTCGAATTTACCATGGTAAATTCGAATTAAGAGTGTCCAATACAGGAGAATGGACAACATAATTTACCATGGTAAATTCGATTAAGGGTGTCCAATACAGAAGAATGGACAATAGAACATACGCGCAAAAGCTTCTGACTTCACGTCAGTGCTTGAACCAATTTTTTTTTTCGTGATTTTTTTTTAAATTCTCTAGGGGTACGGTTCTTAAAATTTTTTTTTTCGTCATTTATTTTCAAATTTTCTAGGGGTACAAAATTTTAAACACGTCTTTATGTTGATTTTCTACTACTAGTTACCAAGCTTCAATTCGATCGAATATTTATTTTTTGAGTTATCAAGGAAATAATATTCCAGATGGGTATAACTCAAAAACCGTTAGACCGATTATGCCCAAAAACGAACTCAACTCTCCATTTCGGATACGCAACCTACCCTGAAAATTGCAATTCCCTATCTCCTTTCGTTCGAAAGTTATCGAGGCAACGGTCACACATCTACTGAACTCAGACAAGAATGCCCGAATCTCCAACAATATTTAACCGATCGTAATATAACTTGAAACTTGGCAGTAGGGGTAGGTTATGAAGGCTCTTGCAAAATTTCAGCGATTTCAAACAATTAGTTACTGATATATAGATTTTTTTTTTATTTTCAATGATTTATTAAAAAGTTTCTACGCATGCTATCCTCACCAAATTTTGCAACCATTTCTGCGTTGGCATTCTACAACTAATAACCATGTTTGAATTCAATCGGTTGAGTATTTTTCGAGTTAATGAGGAACAAAAAACCACCAAATTTCATAAAATTTCAGATGGCTATAACTCTGAAACCGTCTGGCCGATTATGCTCATAAACAAACTGAAATGTCGCGTTCTGGTGCACATCCTAACCTGAAATCTTGAAGCCGCTATCTCTTTCCGTTCTCAAGTTATCGTGACAACAAAAATATTTTTTAATAATTTTTTAATAATTTTCTAGCCATACGATTCGCACAAAATTTCCCAAACGTGCTTAGGTTCATATTCTTCAACTACTCATCAAGTTTCAATCTGATCGGATTCATATTGGTTGAAAACAAAATTATTACTTGGAAGCCACTGGGCCGATTATGCCCATTAACGAACTTGTCCGTCGTATTGGGATGCGCCACCCACCCTGAAAATTTCAAGTCCCTAGCATATTTCGTTCTCAAGTTATCGTGGCAACGGCCGGACGGCGGGCCGGACAGAATCAAATTTGATCTCAAATTCTTCATTGGGGAGTCGAACTCAATCGTTTGAGACCATTTTCGTCAAAAAATTCGAAAGTTACAGACATTTGGGCAAAATGATAACGCGATGTTCCCCAGAACATACGCGCAAAAATACAAACTTGGTGAAGTTTATTCTGTAAATTAACATTTTTGCTTGTAATAAGTGGTTCGTATTCGAAAACACAGATTATAGTAAAACGTGGGTACAAGTATTATACGACAATATAGATGAAATTGAGTAATACTCTCGAGATAATTGTTCATCTTGTAATGAGAACAATACAGCAAAACCTCATAAAAATCTCTTCCAAAATAGAGAAACGCTTCATTTTAGGAGAGCGAATGAAGGAACTTGTTGATGTTGAAAAAAGGCAAAATCAGCTGGGTTGTGGACATTTAGAAAACGGAATGTAGTAGAAAGACGTGAAGAAACATGAATTATTCACTCGTTCTACTCAATTTCATACACGAACACTAAAAATGTAATCGCATTTTGAGTGTCCGGCTCGAGGTTTCGTAACTATATTTCCAATTATTCAATAGAGATAGTTTCGAAACCACGTTCATTATGATCAAGGAGGAAATAATAATCCCCAGAGCGATTTTCATTCGAAATAGTCTCAGAAACTTCTTTCCTTCACTCAGATGAATTGTTTGCATTTTATTATATTAAGTATCATTTATAATTTGTGGTAGATAGTAGATTTTTTATTAACCATTCCATGCACTGCAATAAGCGAGGTGAACTTAGCGATTGAGACAAACCCCAAGAGAGCTATCAAGGAGAAATTTTTTAATATTATTGCATGCACAACATAATACAATAAAATTTTTTTGAGATATAGTGAGGTTTAACGTATGAGAACTTCACATTCTGAATGAATCTTTCAATAAAATCCTTTTTTATAAAAGCACAACGAAGATGAAGCAGAATAACGGAGGGCATTAGTCCATCCGGTTGAAAATAATATTTCACTTCTTATATCTCAAAATCCCTAAACAAAAATTTCGCAGATATTATCCAATGCGATATTCTAGAAGAAAATAACCAAAGAATCCCAAACGAGAGCCATCAGCATAGATGCAGGTGTTCATGATGTCACCCCACCATTCAGCAACCTTGAGATTCCAGAACGAATTCAAACCTAATATTCAATAGAATTAAATGCACCAGCGACGATCCTCCACGTTGTCAGATCGGGCGGACGCCCACAAATCGAGAGACTGGAAAAAACTATACGGGAACCAATATACGCCAACTGTACGCAGCGCCTCTATCGAGCCAGATGTTGTACTAAAAGTATACAGCAGTATACAGGACTCGCATGTCCAATCGATATCCAGGCGTCCACGACAAATTTTGCCATACGACACTTAGAGTCGATCCAAGACCCATGAGCATCTTAACATTGAATTTCAACAGAGCGTCCATATACGGACGCTTCGGGGTAGCCGGACGCCCGGAGAATAGTAATTTCATAATGTATGGATATATATATATATATATATCCAACTACCTGCTGGGCGTCCATACATTATGAAATTACTATTCTCCGGGCGTCCGGAGTATCTTAACATTGAATTTCAACAGAGCGTCCATATACGGACGCTTCGGGGTAGCCGGACGCCCGGAGAATAGTAATTTCATAATGTATGGATATATATATATATATATCCAACTACCTGCTGGGCGTCCATACATTATGAAATTACTATTCTCCGGGCGTCCGGCTACCCCGAAGCGTCCGTATATGGACGCTCTGTTGAAATTCAATGTTAAGATGCTCATAGGTCTTAGATCGACTCTAAGTGTCGTATGGCAAAATTTGTCTTGGACACCTGGATATCGATTGGACATGCGAGTCCTGTATACTGCTGTATACTATTAGTACAACACCTCGCTCGATAGAGGCGCCGCGTACAGTTGACGTATATTGGTTCCCGTATAGTTTTTTCCAGTCTCTCGACTTGTGGGCGTCCGCCCGATCTGACAACGTGAAGAATCGTCGCTGGTGCATTTAATTCTATTAAATATTAGGTTTGAATTCGCTCTGGAATCTCAAGGTTGCTGAATGGTGGGGTGACATCATGAACATCTGCATCTATGCTGATGGCTCTCGTTTGGGACTCTTATTTATGTTTATATATAGTTCAGGGCTTGCTAATTTGCATCAATAATTCTTAAATGATGAATGAATTCTGAAGAGCAGGAATTAAATAATTTTCGATTCTTTGGTTATTTTCTTCTAGAATATCGCATTGGATAATATTTGCGAAATTTTTGTTTAGGGATTTTGAGATATAAGAAGTGAAATATTATTTTCAACCGGATGGACTTATGCCCTCCTATATTCTGCTTCATCTTCGTTGTGCTTTTATAAAAAAGGATTTTATTGAAAGATTCATTCAGAATGCGAAGTTCTCTACCTTAAACCTCACTATATCTCAAAAAATTTTTATTGTATAATGATGTGCATGCAATAATATTAAAAAATTTCTCCTTGATAACTCTCTTGGGGTTTGTCTCAATCGCTAAGTTCACCTCGATTATTGCAGTGCATGGAATGGTTAATAAAAAATATACTATCTACCACAAATTATAAATGATACTTAAAATAATAAAATGCAAACAATTCATCTGAGTGAAGGAAAGAAGTTTCTGAGACTATTTCGAATGAAAATCGCTGCGGGGATTATTATGTCCTCCTTGATCATAATGAACGTGGTTTCGAAACTATCTCTATTGAATAATTGGAAATATAGTTACGAAACCTCGAGCCGGACACTCAAAATGCGATTACATTTTTAGTGTGCGTGGATGAAATTGAGTAGAACGAGTGAATAATTCATGTTCCTTCACGTCTTTCTACTACATTTCGTTTTCTAAATGTCCACGACCCAGCTGGTTTTGCCTTTTTTCAACATCGACAAGCTCCTTCATTTGCTCTCCTAAAATGAAGCGTTTCTCAATTTTGGAAGAGATTTTTATGAGGTTTTGCTGTATTGTTCTCATTACAAGATGAACAATTCTCTCGAGAGTATTACCCAATTCCATCTATATTGTCGTATATACTTGTACCCACGTTTTACTATAATCTGTGTTTTCGAATACGAACCACTTATTACAAGCGAAAAAGTTAATTTACAGAATAAACTTCACCAAGTTTGTATATTTAAATAACGGTTCCGCAAGTTTTTGCGGAATAGTGTCCAAACCGTGGTCCTTGGTTCATTTTGAAATGTATGCGCAACTTTCGACCATTGTCGTTATGCGCATGAACAGACGAGAAGTGATATAACTACTACAGGTTTCGTCCGAGAGAACTGGGGTTTTGAGTTGGAGGATGCTATCCGTCCATAGAATCCCATTGTGATGTTCCGCGCATACGTAGATTGAAGATTTCCTTAAACACTGGTGTTGGAGAATCGGTGTTTTGTGTGAGGTGTGTGATTTGCAAAGAACTTTTAAACACGAGTGGATTGTGCATGCGCAGAAGAGAAGTGACTGTTTTTTGGTTCAATGGGTCATGGTGGGAGTGGGGATGCGAATATTCGTTCAAATTTTAGTGAGGATGGCATGAATATATAGAATTCAAAAAGTATAAAATGCACTGACGTGAAGTGAGATCTCTTTGGGTTGCTAATTTCCTTTGACAATTTTGAAATGAATTATGAGTACCTCATGCTAAGTGGGAAGGTTAAGGCGGAGATCTAGTCAGACGGTAATGGACAACATTCACTGTCGCAGCAATAAACAGTGATGTGCTTAGGCTGCTCCAAGGATACAGTCCCAAAGTCAAAACAGAACACAACTGATTCTACTCCGGCTTACTCTATCCATTTTTCAACGGGAACTAGCGTACCAAAGAGTTCTGACTTCAACGTTTAGCTAACAATTGTTTAATAAGGTGACAGACAGTGGAACAACTGAAATTTTTTTTCCATCAGCACATTCAATCAAGAGATAATTCCGAAGCATTGAAAGGATTGATTGTACAAAGTTTTTTTAAATCAACATACAAATAAGTATGTTTATTACAGTCGTATGAAAGCTGTTAGCGATGGAACTGAAGGAATTTTCTTTCCGCGCAAAATGGAATGTTTTGGCACTTGCCTCATTTAGAATTGCAGCTGCATTGTTTGACGGTGGTTGAACAGCGTAATCAGCACACAAGTTACCCTTGAATATGCAAACAAATGGAAATCCAACGTGCAACCTGTCAAGAAACTGTGAAATGGCCAATGTTTTACAGGAATGCGTGTATCTTGCAGAGCGGTCAAACTAAAATAGCATTTTCAAAACAATTGCAAACCATCAAATTTATTTGTGCACGCACCAAACTAAAAATTGGTTAAAGCACTGACGTGAAGTCAGAATCTTTTGCGCGTATGTTCTATTGTCCATTCTCCTGTATTGGACACTCTTCATCGAATTTACCACGGTGAATTCTATTGTGTGTTCTCCTGTAATGGACACTCTTAATCAAATTTACCATGGTAAATTCGGTTAAGAGTGTCCAATACAGGAGAATGGACAATATAACATACGCGCAAAAGCTTCTGGCTTCATGTCAGTGCTCGTATCAATTTGTTTGGCATATTTTAGAGAACTTAGTACAAAATATAAATATAAGACACTCTTAATCGAATTTACCATGGTAAATTCGATTAAGAATGTCCAACACAGGAGAACACACAATAGAATTCACCGTGGTAAATTCGATTAAGAGTGTCCAATACAGGAGAATGGACAATAGAACATACGCGCAAAAGCTTCTGACTTCACGTCAGTGCTAGAAACAGTTTTTTTTCAATGAATTAAAAAAAAATTCTAGTGCTACGATCCTCACAAAATTTTGCAAGAATTTTCGGGTTAGCATTCTACAACTAATAACCATGTTTGAATTGGATCGGATTTGTATTTTTTGAGTTATTGAGGAAATAACAACCAAATTTCAGATTGATATAACACCCAAACCATTTGGCCGATTATGCTAGCTAACGAACTTAAATGTCACATTCAGATGCGCAATCTACCCTGAATCATGAGATACATAATATTTTTTCGTAATTTTTCAAGAATTTTCTAGTGGTACGGTCCTCACAAAATTTTACACACGTCTTTATGTCAATATTCTACAACTAGTTACCAAGCTTCGATTGAGTCTATATTTTTTGAGTTATCGAGGAAAAAATATTCCAGATGGGTATAACTCCGAAACCGTTGGGACGATTATTGCCTACTTAACTCTCCCATTCGTATGTACAACCTATCCTGAAAATTGAAAGTCCCTATCTCCTTTCGTTCCATAGTTGTCGAGGCAACGGTCGCTCATCCAGCAACTGAACTGACACATGGCTGCCCGGATCTCCAACAATATAGATCCGATCATGTTCAAACTTAAATCTTGGTAGTAAAGTTAGGTTCTGAAGGCTCTTGCAAAATTTCAGCGATGTCGTACGAATAATTTCTGATATATAGAATTTTTTTTCAATAATTTTCTAGTGATACGATCCACACGAAATTTTGCAAGAATTTTTGCGTTGCCATTCTACAACTAATAACCATGTTTGCATTGGATCGGATCTGTATTTTTCGAGTTATTGAGGAAATAACCAAATTCATGATGGATATAACTCCAAGACCGTTTGGCCGATTATGCCAATAAACAATCTCAAATGGCGCATTAAGATTCTCAACATAACCTAAAAATTTCAAGTCACTATCTCTTTTCATTCTTAGGTTATCGTGACGTAAATAATATTTTTTAATAATTTTTAAAAATTTTCTAGCGATACGATTCTCACAAAATTTCACAAGCGTCCTCAGGTTCATATTCTACAACTACTCACCAAGTTTAAATTCGATCAAATTAGTATTGGTTGAAGACAAAATTATTACTCGGAAAACATTGGGCCGATTATGCCCATTAACGAACTTGTCCGTCGTATTGGTAAGCGCCATCTATCGTGAAAATTTCAAGTCGCTATCTCTTTCCGTTCTCAAGTTGTCGTGGCAACGGCCGGCCGGACTTCGAATTCTTGATCAGGTAGCCGAACCCAATCGTTTAAGACCATTTTCCGCGAAAAATTCCAAAATTCGGAAAAACATTTGGGCAAAATGATAACGGGATGTGCCCCAGAACACACGCCCAAAAACATTCTCTGTAAACGATGACTTCATGTTTTTACTGGTACATCAATCTTGAAAATTTTTGTATACAACTTTATATTATTTGTTTTGGGATTTTTCGAGCAATAAATTCTGTATGGCTACATTAGCTGCTCCTCTTATTTCTGGAGGTGTACATAAAATTGGTTCAAGCACTGACGTGAAGTCAGAAGCTTTTGCGCGTATGTTCTATTGTCCATCCTTCTGTATTGGACACCCTTAATCGAATTTACCATGGTATCGAATTAAGAGTGTCCAATACAGGAGAATGGACAACATAATTTACCATGGTAAATTCGATTAAGGGTGTCCAATACAGAAGGATGGACAATAGAACATACGCGCAAAAGCTTCTGACTTCACGTCAGTGCTTGAACCAATTTTTTTATTTATAATATCTTCTTCTTCTTTGTTGTAGGATTAAATCCTGTTTGTCTTCAACAATTACATCCGTAGTTGAGACGCCGAGCTCCAGCTTTCGTGCCATCGTATTGGGGGTCTTCCAGGAGGTCTTTTCGATGTCGGAGCTCCCTCTTTAGCGATTTTTGGTAGCCTGGTATCGTCCATCCTGTCGACGTGGTCTCTCCATTCTCTTCTTCTGTTGCGGCCCCATCTCACCACATCCTGAATGTCGCACTGACTTCTGATGTCGTGGCTTCTAACACGGTCTCGTAGACTGTGCCCTGTAATGCATCTCAAAGTTCTCATCTCTGTTGTTCTGAGCAGTCGCTTCGTTACAGCGTTTTCTGCCCTGGTTTCAATAGCGTATGTCATAATAGGTCTTACACAGGTTTTATATATTCTTGTCTTGCTCTCAATTGACATATACTTATTTCGCCATATTATATCCCTCAGATAACCTGATATTAACGATGCTTTCGCTGTTTGGGCCTTCACTTCATTCTCCAAGTCCCTACTGCTTGTTATATTGGCGCCAAGGTATTTGAAGTTCATAACTTGTTCTACGCTCTTGTTATATATGGCGAGTTTGCATCTGCGAGGCTCCTTAGCTACGACTAGACACTGTGTTTTGCTCGTCGATATCTGCATGTTAAATTTTGCCGCCGTTTGTTCGAAGTTATATAGGAGTCGCTGCAGATCGTCTTCGCTCTCGGAGATCAACACGGCGTCGTCAGCATAGCATATGACTCTAATTTCTTTGTCCCCCATACGGTATCCTCGCCCCACCTTCTTGACCTCTGTAATCATTTCATCCATGATTAGGTTGAATAAGGTAGGGCTTAAACTGTCTCCCTGTCTAATTCCAGTTGCTATGGGTATTTTCTTTGATAACTTATCTGCTACTCTTATGGATGTGTAGTTATTTGTGTTTAGCTTTTCTATTGTAGTTATTATGCTTGGGTGTATCTTTCTCTTCTGCAGGAGCGGCACAACGTCAATTAGCCTCACTCTGTCGAAGGCTTGGGTGAAGTCGACGAAACACATAAAAGCAGCTTTGTTAAATTCTATGGCTTTCTCAATTATTTGGCGTATGGTGATTATTGCGTCTGTAGTGGACCTGTTGTTCCTAAAACCTTGTTGTTCTTCGCATATTCCAGAGGCAGCTACTTCCTCCTGGAAGATCTTCGTGAGGAGTTTTGACATCGTACTTAGGAGGCCGATTCCTCTATAGTTTGCCGGATCGGTCTTAGCTCCCTTTTTGTGTATTGGTATCGTAACGCTGTACTTCCACTCTGTCGGTATGTCCATGTTGTCTAGTATCTTGTTAAACAGGGCATGGATCTGATCCAATAGTATGTCGCCGCCGTATTTAATCATTTCGTTTGGTATCTCGTCCGCTCCGGGTGACTTTCTGTTTTTCAGTCTACTAGCTAGTTGTTCTATTCTCTCCCGAGATATGCTCCATGGTCTGTGAGTCTTATCATCTATGTGTGTGAAGGTAAGTTCGGTGTTGCCTTCGTCTGCGGCGTACAACTCCTGAAAGTGTTTCTCCCAGTCCTCGATTGTGTTTTTCGTGTTTTGTATGAACTCGTTATCGGTTTCTTCCTATTTCTGAGCATATTCCACACCTTTTTCTGTCCTCCATAAAGGTCCCGCTCCATATCCTTGGAGAATTTTTCCCAGTACGCTGATTTTATTGCTTGTATGTCGCTGTTAATTCTATTTGTTACACGCTTGTACTCGTTGTATGTTATTGATGTTGATCTGTACTGTAAGTACGATTTCCGTTTTTCCTCTGCCAGCGTCTTGACCTCTTGGGTAAACCACGGTTTGGTATTTGGGTTTCTTCCTCCCTTTCGGCTCCTTCTTCCTAATGCCTCTTCTGCAGCTTTTATTATATTATCTTTCAGTTTTTTCCAGGCGGTTTCTACGTCCTCCAGCTGCTGTATTTCGCAGGCCTGAATTTTTTCCTCCAGTCTCCGTTGGTACAGGTATCTTGTTGAGGCATCTGATAGAGATTCCACATTGATTTTGTTAGTACTCTTTGTCGACCATTTATTCTTTTTTAGTTCCAAAGTAGCTGCAAGTTTCGCTAGTACTAGGCCGTGGTTAGTTCCTGCATTCGCTGAGGTCAGAGTTCTGACGTCTTGAATTCTACTTGGGTGGATATTTCTGTTTGTAATTACGTAGTCTATTACGGATTTCTGTCCTCGCGTGTTTTCGAATGTGAATGTGTGTTGTGATTTGTGTGGGAAAAAGGTGTTATTTATTCGTAGTTCATTTTGGGCGCATAGTTGGATTAGTTGGTCACCGCTTTCATTCTTTGTTGCTTCGTTGTATCTGTTTTTAACTCCTGGCACATATTCGTTTCCGATCCTGGCGTTCAAATCTCCGAGTATTATTATTTCGTCTCGTGGCCCAATGCCGTCGAGCACTGCTTGTAGGTCTTCATAAAAGATATTTATTTCTTCCTTTGGCTTGGTAATGTCGGGGGCATAAACGCTTATTATATGTGTGGCCTTTCGGTCTATAAGTTCGACTGTTAGTTGTAGTATTCTGTCGTTGATGTATTTTGTGTCGCTGATGTTATTTTCGAATCTCTCGTGCAATAGTATTCCCACGCCAGACGCTGCCCTTTCGTGTTTGTCCTTGCCACTATATATAAGTACGTAGTTCCCATACTTGGTGTTTCCTTTCCCCTTTTTCTTGGTTTCAGTGATCGCGCAGACGTCCATCTTGTGTCTTTCTATCTCCAAGAGAATCTCTTGGTCTTTGTTGTTCAGGGACGTTACATTCCAGCATCCAATTCTTAGTATTTTTGGTTTCCGATGTCGCTTATTCCTTTTTCTCGCCGAGTCGTCATTAATTGTTTCCGTCCTATCCGAGGCTGAATTGTTGGTTCTTTGAGCACTGTGTTCCTTTTTACCTCAGGCAGGTCGCTAGCCTCACCTGTGAACCCTCCTCTTTTATCCGGGCTTGGGACCGGCTGTGATTCCACTGAGCTACTCAATCCACCCAGTTTCCTCACAGGCAGAGTTATTTATAATATCATTTAAATTAATATTGTAGGACGTTACTTTGAAAGTTAAGCTATACTGACTTACAGCAAAAATATTATAAAGAAAAGAAGCAATTGGATAGTCAAACTATATTTTAATAAAATAATGCATTTTTATTGTTCAAATAAAGATATTTTGTCAACTTACAAGAATTTCTTCATTCAATGGTATTTCAAAGAACTAATTACAGTTTTAAATATTTAATAAAAAAATGGAATAAATTTCATATTATTATTATTATTATTATTTTTTTTTTTTTCACGTAAGAGGAAAAACCTTTTATAGGCGCCGCAAGCGGCAGTGTGAGACTCCAGATGTTATTTGGTTACTCACTAAAAAACCTCTCACTATTCTTGGACTGTTCTTCGTCCTGCCCTTACAGCGTCCCTTAACAAAAGAGATGAGCTGCAAGTGGCCTTCATAGTTGATGGGACCTCATCACTCGTAGTGACCCGAGCAACACTGCTTTTTGCATTCTGTTCGCCAAAACCTCGGCCAAGGATGTACAGGCCGGAATAATCTTCAATTCTGTCACATAGTTCGCTCTCATTCCGCCAAGGCATCCTGTGATCAGAACGACCATTTTTACTTTATACCCTGGATATAGGGTTCCCAGCTCAAACAGCAAATCCTTGTATTTCTCCCTCTTCTGTTGTTCTTTCATCACCACATTATTTTCAGCGGGGGAGGAAAATTCGACAACAAATAATTCCCTGAGATCTTTGTCCACCAGTACTATATCTGGCTTTATGGCATGGATCTGCCGAGTTGTTGGAAAAGCATAGTTCCAGTAGATTCGAGCTCTATCATTTTCGATGACTGATTCAATTTCCAGAGGCACAAATGGTAGCACTGGCTCCTTGTCTATATCATAAACTTCTCTCAGATGGAAGTAGAGAATCCGAAGCGCCGCATTGTGTCTTTCTGTGTATCCTGATGGAGCGTGGACTCTGCAAGCAGACAAGATATGCATGACAGTTTCCTGCTGACTGTGGCATGCTCTGCAAGTTGTTGGGGTGTCCACTTTCATGATGTTCTTCTTATACCATCTTGTATTTATCACTCCATCTTGACAAGCCATAACGAATCCCTCCGTTTCCGACTTTAGACCAGCCGACTTCAAAAACGCAAAGGATAGTTCCTCTGATAGGCCCTGATCTTTCAAACTCCTGAAATATATAGAGTGCAGACTTTTACTCATGTGGTCTTCGAGTAACGTCTTCAGTTGTGCCTGTCTGATCTCTCTGCCTACTCTTCTCTGGTCTGTTGGCGTGATAGGTGTTCCCACTAGCTCATAGTCGATGGATACTCCAGTTATGCTGAGTTTTTCCAAGGCTCTCCGTCCAGCTCTAAATAGGAAAGCTCCTTGGTTCCTGATTTCATGATGAGCTACCATTTTGAGGAGCGGGTCTTCACTTCTCAATATCCTTATTGCCATTTCCAACGTTTGTTGATGGTGTTGGTATTACAAACTCTGCAAACCTCTGCCACCCTGCGTTCGTGGGAGATATATTCTTTGAACCGAGCAGTTGGGATGCAGGCTCCGATTCATGTTCATCACTTTACGTGTGGCCCTGTCTAGTTCGAGAATCTCATTAACTGTCCAGTTGATTATTCCGAAAGAGTATGTGACTATCGGAACTGCCAAGATGTTCGTAGCTGACACCTTGTTTTTACCAGACAGCTGTGATTTCCATATATCTCGGATCTTCTTTTTGTAGCTGGCTGTTAAAGCATCCTTGATTCGAGTTGTCTCCAGTACGCCTCTTTGTTGCATTCCAAGGAATTTGTAATTTTCCTCTTCATCGAGGTGCCGAATGATTATTCCTCCTTCCAGTTCGATGTCTTCTCCTACTTCTTCAGTTCTTCCTCTGCTCAGATGGAAAACAGCACATTTTTCCAAACCGAATGACATTCCTATTGCTGTGGTGTATTCCGCAACGATGTTAAGAAGTTGTTGTAGCGCTGCCTTGGAGGGAGCGTACAGTTTTAAGTCGTCCATGTACAGGAGATGTGAAACCAGATGTTCCCTTCTGCCTGGTGGCCCGGCCTTGTACCCTATTCTGCTTTCCCTCAACTCCGTTGTTAATGGTAGGAGTGTTATGCAGAACAGTAAAGGGCTTAGCGAGTCTCCTTGAAATACGCCTCGCCTGTATTTCACCCATCCCGTATACGTGGTTCGACCTTCCGATCGAACGGCGAACTTAGTCTTCCATAGCGCCATGATGTTTTTCATCACATGGACGATATTTGTGTGGACTTTGAGCATCTCAAGCAGCTGTAATATCAAGCTGTGCGACGATGTGTCAAATGCTTTCGCGTAATCCAGCCAGGATGTATGTAGATCGCGCTTGTAGTGTTTTGCATCTTGACAAATGCTCTTGTCTATGAGTAGGTTGTCCTTGCACCCCTGTACTCCTTTCCGTGCTCCTCTTTGCTCGTAGATTTGGTTCCACACTGGTGCACTAGCCTCCAGAATCCGGTTTTGAAGGACACTTGTGAGTATTTTATACAGCGTATTGAGACACGTGATAGGGCGATAGTTCTTTGGCTGTCCTAGATCGCCTGATTTTGGTATCAGTACAGTTCTGCCCTCTACCAACCATGATGGAATTGCCTCACGGTGAATTATTATCCCACTGAATAATCTGGCTACGTGTTGATGAGTAGCTGGAAAGTTCTTCCACCAGTAGTTTTGGATCCCATCCCGTCCAGGTGCCGTGAAATCATTTTTGTTCTTTAGGGCTTGTCTAACTTCTTCGGTTGTTACTTCAGTCATTTCTTCTGTCGGTTGCAGACTTTGATCGCATAATGTCTGGAATCTGTGAAGTGCTGGAGTATCCCTGGTTTCCACTGGTCGCTCGTACAGTTTCTTCCAGAACCGTTCGACTTCTTCTGGCGATGGCGAGTTTTTTGCCTCTATTTGTTTAGGCTGAAATAGCTTTGAGGGTTCTGCGGTGAATGTGTTGTTGTCCTCTATCCATTTCTGCTTCCTGATCAGCTTCTTCCTCGCTGCCGCTAGTGATCTTATCTTATCGACAGCTTTCTGCTTCAGTAGATTGATGATGGGCAAGCTAATCGTACGGTGCAACGCACGTAGCTCCCCCATCATGACCTCTATCTTCATGCTAGGCTTCAGTTGTCCTTTCATAACATCTATGATACATTGGTACCAAGATGCTTGCTGCCTCACGATCTTCATCTTCTTATCTAGCTTCTTCATTCTTGACCTATGTTTGTCATCCCTTGTTGTTGTTCTACCCGGAGGGCATATTATTATTATTATTATTATTATTATTATTATACTGATCCTCCTGGGTCTTCCACAAGGAGACCCCTCATAAGCTCTAAGAGCTTGCCCTGAGTTAGGAGAACCAGTTGTGTTCTGTGTAGGCTTTGTTACTGTGTCCTTACGCCACCTTAGGCACAGCACTATTAAATATACATATATTGATGATCCTGTCGTATTCAAACTTGGAACTTGGTAGTAGAATTATGTTCTGAAGGCTCTCGCAAAATGTCAGCCATGTCGGATGAATAGTTTCTGATATCTAGAATTTTTTTTCAATGATTTCTTAAAAATTTTCTAGTGATACGATCCTCACAAAATTTTGCAAGAACTTCCGCGTTGGCATTCTACAACTAATAACTAAGTTTGAATTGGATTGGTTCTATATTTTTCGAGTTATTGAGAAAATAACAATCAAATTTCAGATGAATATAACTCCAAAACCGTTTGACCGATTATGCTCATGAACAAACTCAAATGTCGCATTCAGATGCACAACCTAACCTGAAAATCGCTATCTCTTTCCTTTCTCAGGTTATCGTGACATAAAAAATATTTTTTTTAATTTTCTAGCGATACGGTTCACACAAAATTCTACACACGTCTTCAAGTCGACATTCTACAACTAATTGGGAAGCTTCAATTCGATCGAGTCTATATTTTTTAAGTTATCGAGGAAATAATATTCCAGGTGGGTATAACTCGGAAACCGTTAGACCGATTATGCCCAAAAACGAAATCAATTCTCCCTTTCGGATACGCAACCTACCCTGAAAATTGCAAGTCCCTATCTCCTTTCGTTCGAAAGTTATCGAGGCAACGGTCTCCCATCTACTGAACTCGCACAAGAATGCTCGAATCTCCAACAATATTTAACCGATCGTATTAAAACTTGAAACTTGGCAATAGAGTTAGGTTGGGAAGGCTCTTGCAAAATTTCAGCAATTTCAAACGAAGAATTACTGATATATCGATTTTTTTTTTTCAATGATTTATTAAAAATTTTCTACAAATGCTATCCTCACCAAATTTTGCAAACATTTTCGCGTTGTCATTCTACAACTAAAAACCATGTTTGAATTCAATCGGTTCAGTATTTTTCGAGTTAATGAAGAACAAAAAACCACCAAATTTCAGAAAATTTCAGATGGCTATAACTCTAAAACCGTTTGGCCGATTATGCTCATAAACAAACTGAAATGTCGCATTCTGGTGCACATCCTAACCTGAAAATTTCAAGCCGCTATCTCATTCCGTTCTCAAGTTATCGTGACAACAGAAATATTTTTTAATAATTTTTTTAAAATTTTCTAGCCATAAGATTCGCACAAAATTTCACAAATGTGCTTAGGTTCATATTCTACAACTACCTACCAAATTTCAATTAGATCGGATTTATATTGGTTGAAAACAAAATTATTACTCGGAAACCACTGGGCCGATTATGCCCATTAACGAACTTGTCCGTCGTATTGGGATGCGCCACCTACCCTGAAAATTTCAAGTTGCTAGCTCTTTTCGTTCTTGAGTTATCGTGGCAACGACCGGATGGACGGCCGGACGGACAGAATCAAATTTGACCTCGAATTCTTCATTGGGGAGCGAACTTAATCGTTTGAGACCATTTTCGTCAAAAAATTCTAAAGTTACAGACATTTGGGCAAAACTTAACGCGATGTTCCCCAGAACATACGCGCAAAAACAAAAATGTTCACAAAAAGGCACTCCGATAAAAAGTCAATGTTTACTTTGAATGAAAAATACACTCAATACTATATGTATAAATAGGTAATTAATCAATAATGTTTTTAATAATAAATTCGAAATAAAAACTATTTCCACATTTCATACTATTCCAATTTAATTTATTTTTTCTCTAATTTTACTTCCAATTACTAAATATTCCCTGACTGTGGCAGGACAACGTCTGCCGGGTCAGCTAGTATTCTAATAAAAATCTCTCTTGTGGCTCAGATGGAGCAAATTTGGATTTACGAAACATCTGCGCATTAGCTAAGATGTAGTAATAATACCTGATTAAATTCTCTTTACCTGTTAATCCCATGAATACAATTTTTAATTGTTTAAGGTACGGGGTGAACTAAGATCGGAAATATCCAAAATTAGGATGATTCTGATCATGAACCTGATTTTAATACAGAAATGAAGTTATTTGACTTCCTCGTCTTCGACCAGCCCCACAGAAGCAGATCGCGATTTCGGTGTTATTTCACCTCATCAGTGCAACATAGTGGATAGGGGGGGATAGACGACGAAGTCAAAAATGTTCGTAAGGTTATAAACCTTGGGAGTGCTTGTCATTGAAATAAAAGTAAGTGGCTCCATCTTTGAAGACGGTGGATAACTTCAGATCTATTAATAACATTAATAGAAACTGAAGCGAGAAACTAAATCAGCTTCTCTTTGCCAACGCCACGCTATTTCACCTAAGATCGAGGTGTGCGAAATTTTTACAGAAATGAAGTTATTTGACTTCCTCGTCTTCGACCAGCCCCACAGAAGCAGATCGCGATTTCGGTGTTATTTCACCTCATCAGTGCAACATAGTGGATAGGGTCCGAAGACGACGAAGTCAAAAATGTTCGTAAGGTTATAAACCTTGGGAGTGCTTGTCATTGAAATAAAAGTAAGTGGCTCCATCTTTGAAGACGGTGGATAACTTCAGATCTATTAATAACATTAATAGAAACTGAAGCGAGAAACTAAATCAGCTTCTCTTTGCCAACGCCACGCTATTTCACCTAAGATCGAGGTGTGCGAAATTTTATAACCTTACGAACATTTTTGACTTCGTCGTCTTCGGACCCTATCCACTATGTTGCACTGATGAGGTGAAATAACACCGAAATCGCGATCTGCTTCTGTGGGGCTGGTCGAAGACGAGGAAGTCAAATAACTTCATTTCTGTAAAAATTTCGCACACCTCGATCTTAGGTGAAATAGCGTGGCGTTGGCAAAGAGAAGCTGATTTAGTTTCTCGCTTCAGTTTCCCCTCTGGCACATATTTTTAATCTCTCTGCATCCATGGGCATATATCCTTCGGTTTGGAAACGGTCAAAAATCATACCAGTTTTTAAAAAGGGTGATAAATCGAGTATCTCAAATTACCGTCCAATTTCCATCTTGTCAAATTTTTCGAAGATTTATGAGATCATCCTCAACAATAATATTTTTTCCACTGTCCGCAGTAAAATTACAGTTAACCAGCACGGTTTCATGCCGAAAAGGTCCACTACAACTAATCTTGTTTCTTTTTTCGAAAAAGTGCTAGAGTCGTTGGACGGATCCGGTCAGGTAGACGTTATATATACCGACTTTCAAAAAGCTTTCGATAAGATAGATCACAACATTTTAGTTCACAAGTTGAAAAATGAATTTGGTTTCGGCCCCAAACTGATTGATCTAATAAAGTCATATCTGTCGGACAGACTTTGTATTGTTGAGATTGAAAATTACTGTTCAGTCGAGTTCTGTGCAACATCTGGGATTTCTCAGGGCTCCAACCTTGGTCCTTTACTCTTTCTTTTGTTTGTAAACGATGTAGTAGATATTATGGATGTGGCAGTGTTGTTATTCGCGGATGATTTAAAAATTTTCCTTCGAATACTCAATCTCATTGATTGTGCTAGGCTACAGGCATCACTTGATAACCTCTCGGCATGGTGCGCGAGTAATAGATTGAACTTGAATATATCTAAATGTTATGCTATGACATACACGAGAAAGAAAAAGATGATAGAGTTTGATTATAATATCGGTGGCACAATACTATCTAGAATAACTGAAATGAGGGATCTGGGGATTTTATGTGACAGTGGTTGCTCATTTGTACCACATATAAATCAGTTGATACTTGCCTCTAATAAAACTTCATAATCCGAAATACTAAATGCTTTCAGAATCCAAGCACTTTGATAGCCCTTTTCAATTGTCTAATAAGGAGTAGATTAGAATACTGTAGCTTAATTTGGAGACCTATATATGACTGTCATAGGAAAAGTATTGAGTCTGTGCAGAGAAAATTTTATAAATTTATGATGTGGAGGCAGGACGGTGTGTACCCGCCCATAGGTTTTGATCATAGCCTTTTACTTTCGAAATTCGGCGCTGATTCCACTGTAGATAGGGTGAACATATGTGCATTGATATTTATTTCTAAAATTGTCAATCATAAGATCGATTGTTCAGAGCTTCTATCCTGTTTACCATTCCTAGTTCCTCGTTTGGGTTCTAGGAATTAGATGGTCTTTTACTGTGGGACGGGGAGAACAAATGCGAGCTTTCGATCACCTATTAATTATGCATGTAGACTTATCAATTCGCTCGCCAGTGTATGTGACATTTTTCACGACTCTCCTCGGTCCGTAGTGCAGGCCTATTATTCGCACCGCCCTTCACTAACTTTTTGAAATTTTGTTAGGGGTTGTTTTTTTTTCACGTTTTTATATATCTAGTGTTGTAAACCATATCAATGTGTCATCATTTTGCTATTTTTTTTTGTGATTTCCTGTAATTGGGGGTAAACCTGTAGGAAATAAAGTACTTATTATTATTATTATTATTATTATTAATAGATCTGAAGTTATCCACCGTCTGCAAAGATGGAGCCACTTACTTTTATTTCAATGACAAGCACTGATTTTAATAATTTCAGAAATGGTAAGTGAAAGTGGCATAGAAGACATAACTACAAACTTTGGAATCTGTCAGTTGATTAGATTTATTAAACTTTGAAATCTCACTCAATATCTGAGAATCAACCAACTTCCTTAGACGATTTAATTCTCACGATATGAGTCCACGTAGATTCCCTTAGTTTGAGGTTTCGGTTTGTCGCATTCCTCCCAGGAAACCCGGGATAATGTCCTTAATAAATGCTCATTTTAATGTTCGGCACTTGGTCAACAAATTTTAAAATAAGCTTAAATAAAAATGATGTTTATTTTATTTTATTTCATTTTGCATTGCTTCAATAATATGAATCCATACTGAAACCAGAATATAAGTGAAATGAATTTCTCTCGAAGTGAAATGGAAAGAATTTCACCGAATCTAATAAATACTCCTAGCAACAATAGTGAATTTTTTTAAGATTCATCTGGAATATGAATTTGCAATTAACGCATATGTACACGGAACATTAACTTCTCGCCTATTTTTCACCAGAAAACTTGACTCTTGAACGAATTCCAACTAATTTTACTTCATATCAAGAATTACAAGTTGAAGAAGACAAATTGCTTAATTTATATGAAATACCTGTACTTGGAATCCAATAGGTAAAAAAATCAAGAGGATATTGAAGTATGTTTTTCACTGCTACGAGTAATAAGATCTTTTTGCGCGTATGTTTTGGAGAACATCGCGTTATAGTTTTGCCCAAATGTCTGTAATTTTCGAATTTTCCGACGAAATTTGGCTCAACGGTAAGTCAGACACACTGATCAAGAATCCGAGGTCAAATGTGATTATGTTTGGCCGTTGCCACGATAACTATAAAACGGAAAGAGATAGTGACTTTAAGTTTTCAGAGTAGGTGGCGCGTCTCAATACGACCGACGAGCTCGTTAATGGGCATAATCAGCTTCGTGTACTAAATTCAGTTTCAACCAACACAAATCCGATCGAATTGAAACTTGTTGAGTATTTGTAGAATGCCAACACGTGAATTCTGAAACGATGGAAAATAGAAGATATCTGACGACACCATTAGGATCTCTATATTGGATAATGGCTACAAACCGTATTTCGTGAAGTTATCCCCAGGAATGAATGCGTTATAAAGAGAAAAGGGAAATCTCGATACCAGAATCCCATAATCACGTAAGAAAATTTACTTGCGTTTTAGAACAAACAACACCATAAACAGCCACCTCACTCTTCACCAAAAATGCGTAGATTTAAAGTTGGCCACAAAGCCACCGTACGGACGTTTCAACGAAAAAGGTCAATACTTTCCTGCGGACTAGGCCGTTCACAGAATTGCCATGAATTTGCTTTCAAATCGCCACATAATTGGCTAAGAATCAGACCCATGGCTGCTAGTCGTGAACCACTCCCAGCGTAATCTATACAACCCAAATACAGTCACCTCTCATCTGCTCAAGTGCAATACACTCATGGTTCAAAGTCCTTTCAAACAAACGTCACTTGTAACTCCTATTCTTCACCAGCAGGGGTTAAGTAGATAACGCATCTTCAATCCTCGCGTGTGCGGACCCTCACAAAAGATTTCTATTGAGTTATAGAATCCAAAACCTCAAAATTCCATTTCCCTCAGACGAAAACTTCATTAGTTAAATTACTTCTCGTCTGCTCATGCGCACAACGATAATGACCAAATGAAGCGCATGCATTCAAAAATAATCAGAGGACCATGTTATGGAAACTAATTCACAAAATAGTGGAATATTTCTTCATTTTCTTTAGTCCTACGATCCGCACGAAATTTCGAACAAATGCCCCTTCCAATATAACCCATACCACTTAAAAACTATCACTTCTTCTTTGCACATGCGCAATGCTTTCGTGGCTAAAGGTCTTATCAAAATCAAACAACCCACACCAAATTCCGATCCTTCCAGGAGAATTACCATCCTCCACCTCAAAACCCCATACCCCAGTAGTTAAATAACTTCTCGTCTGCTCATGCGCATAACGATAATGCCCGAAAGAGGTGCATGCATTTTGAACAACTCAAAGACCACGTTATGGGCACTACTCTGTAAAATAGTTGAACATTCTTTCGATTTTTCAGTCATGCGATCCTCACGGAAGTTTGAACGAGTGCTTGCATCCTCACTCCCAACACAACCCATAAGACCCAAAAACAGTCACTTCTCCTCTGCACATGCGCAAACAACTCGTGGCTAAAAGGCCTTTCAAAAACACACGCCTCACACAAAACTCTGATTCTCCAACACAGTGTTTAAGGAGTGACCGCAATCGTTCGAGACCATTGTCGTCAAAAGTTCCAGAAATACAGATATTGTGGCAAAAAGATACCACGCTGTTCCTCGCGGAACAAGCACGCAAAAAGCAGGATTGTTTCTCAGGAGCATAAGGTCATATATTGGGGTTAGAGTTCAACTCGATCAGATTTGTAGCTTTGGAAATTTTGAAGAAATTATATTATAAAGGGCAAAAAATCTTCGAAAACATGGAATTTTACCATTCATAAACTTATCTTCAATCCTTTATATCCCGATATTTAACACATTCTGCACCTCAATTATTTCGTGAGTTATCGGGTACACAGAAGGAGGAACATACAGAATGGAATTTTACCATGGGTACTACAAAAGTAACTACACTCTTGTCCACTATAAATTTTTTGTCGCCTGACAGCTATTTTCGTCGTGAGAGACCACCTCCTGCTCTAAATTGCGAATAAATGATTGGACTTTCTGTAGACAGAACCCACTAAACTCAAATTACCACTGATACTCTGACAGACAGCTCAAGATATTTGAATCGGAAAGTCAAAATTTGTGTTACTTCATTTCCTGGAGAGTTCAAATATTTGAATTTTTCTATGAGAAGTACCTACCTATATTCTATGAGAGACTCCCGTACACTTTCTCACCTGCAACTTCGATTCGAAGAAATCGGCAAATGTATTTTTAAGAGGAATGAACATTATTCCTTGAAACCTCTGCAATACATAAAAATTGAAGCCTATCAAACCAACCTTCCTCTGATAACAGATGCATTACGAAATCGATTTCAGGAATGTAATAAATATTTACATGGATGATCACGCTCGACTTTCCTTCAGTGATTCAGATTCAAATAATAATTTCGAATCAGAAACTCAGATTTCTTTTTGGACTGAGATTTGAAAGTAGCTAATTGTTTCGGTAGTTATCCCATTTTATCTCCACTTAGTAATATTAATTAAATTTTGAATGGATCCGAAAGTAATAAACGGATTTTCTCACTTAAGTCGTAAGCCCTTTCCATTCGATTAAGGCGTTTATCCTGAAAATATTAAGTCTCTCGGTCATACCGTTCGAAATATATTGTGTATACTGATAAATTAAAGAGAGAGTTTAGCTTGACCCTCAATTTTAATGAACCTAGCGCTTTCACTCATCACTTGAAAAAAATAGAGTACTCAAAAATACGTAGATCATTGCATTCAGCAATGATAAAACCCAACAAAAAAATGAATCAGAATCATAATAGTAGTTTGAGGGAGTATCCGCAAATCCAAACAAAAAATCTATAATTGAAATCTTTCCACGGTGACTCTACACGACTGGTATAATCAAAAGAACGTGAGTCACATTCCTGTCCTATTGCATTGGAACTATTCCTTTTACTCCTGGCAACGTCGCAGGACGCCCAGTGATCGAGCAACTGGGAAATAATATTCGAACGAGGACGCCGACAAATCGAGAGAATGAAAGTTTGCGTGTATACTCTGGACGCTAGCGGAGCGAATAGTGAAATGACGCTGAGGGGTGTGAGACTGTAGACAATTCTCTGTATCTAAAAAGTGAAAAGATTAAATCGAATTATATCAGTGAATACTTCAAAGTGGTTATATAAGACATAAGATAATGATAAAAAAAAATTGGGGGACGCCCACCGGATGCTTGATGAACGGGCGCCCGGAAAATGGAAGGATGTAAATATATATATATATACAGTGAACTCTTGATAAATCGAACATCGATAAGTCGAACTCTTAGATAAGTCGAACATTTTTTCCGGTCCCAATTCATGGGTATCTAACCCTGTATACTTTCACCTCAATGAGTCGAACAGAGTTCTTGAAAAGAGTAAAGAAGTAAAGAGTCTAGTAGATGAGTCGAACTGCTGGAAGGGTCCACGAGAGAACCTCCACCTCTATCAGTCGTACTCCTAACCATCATCTCCTCTATGAGTCGAACTGTTTGATCTATCGAATGAAACCGAGAAGAATTCGGTATGCAAACGAATCACCACATTTGGTAGCCATCATCTCATGCATTTTCCATCGCTTAGTACATTGTTCAATTTAGTTTTTATTTGTGTATTGAGCCGTCGTGCGCTGAGAGCGTTTCAGTCATGGATCCGCGAAAACTGAAAATTTTATCAGTAGCAGATGAACTCAAAATCATTCGGGAAACAGAGAAAGGAGAAGAAAGTAAAACCCTTATAGCTAACAAGTTCGGAATTCCAAAATCCGAATTGTCATCTATCATGAAAAATAAAATTAATATCCTCGCCTCCATCAGAGTTAAAGGAAAATCAGTCCACCAGTACCGTCAGAAATGGCCTTCAGATGCTCGCATCTTCCCTTGGCCACGAATTTATAGCGAGTAGTGGTTGGCTACGTAATTTCAAAAAAAGATACGAAATTTCTGGAAGAACCTCGTTAGATGAGAGTGCTAGGGTCAATGAAGACACTTGTCATCAACCCTTGTTTCTCATTAACTACTCTTGATGTCGTGACTACGCGAGTTTTCCCTCAATGAGTCGAACTCTCACCTCAATAACTCGAACGTTTGGTGAGACGAACCATAGATAAGTCGAACAGTTTTTTATGGTCCCTGGGAGTTCGATTTATCGAGAGTCCACTGTATATATATTCGACAAAAGTTAACTCCGTGTTACGTTTAACAGTAAGGTAGGTAAGGGTTCTAAAACGGATGAATAAGCTCAAAGTGGACTCATCTATTTATTGTCAACGTTTCGGCTATACTTCATAGCCTTCTTCAGGACACTGTAAAATATGGTAATTTTAAATTTAGAGACTAACACTTTACAACGAATACAAGAACTAAAAAACATCTTCCACTCACCAAATACTTGAGGGTGAAGCTCTTAAAACATAATATACTAATGTTACAACAAGTAACAACGTGCCAATCATAGGCTACGATTTTTATTCCATCGGGCAATTAAACAACAACAACTCAACGTGCTTCAGAACAACAATGAAATTTCAGCTCACAACTATACAGGAAAATCAAAATACAAGTAATTACAACTCCGATGCTGCATAATACCTCAAATTATCACAATTTTTATTTATCTACTTGACTTGACTGAGGGATCAATCATCTATGAACCATAGATCAGATACAACCAGCCAGGTCTGTTGAGTGAAGAAGAAGATCTGTTGTCATTTTGGTTTTGTGAGAGGGAGCCGAGGTGTCATAGGTTATGTCTTTTAATAGTTCTCTGCCTTTTTGTCAGTCAAGTAGATAAATAAAAATTGTGATAATTTGAGGTATTATGCAGCATCGGAGTTGTAATTACTTGTATTTTGATTTTCCTGTATAGTTGTGAGCTGAAATTTCATTGTTGTTCTGAAGCACGTTGAGTTGTTGTTGTTTAATTGCCCGATGGAATAAAAATCGTAGCCTATGATTGGCACGTTGTTACTTGTTGTAACATTAGTATATTATGTTTTAAGAGCTTCACCCTCAAGTATTTGGTGAGTGGAAGATGTTTTTTAGTTCTTGTATTCGTTGTAAAGTGTAAGTCTCTAAATTTAAAATTACCATATTTTACAGTGTCCTGAAGAAGGCTATGAAGTATAGCCGAAACGTTGACAATAAATAGATGAGTCCACTTTGAGCTTATTCATCCGTTTTAGAACCCTTACCTACCTTACTATATACATGTATATATATATATATATATATATGAATAATAATAGGACTAGCAGGGACCGCAGTTAAGAGTCATCCACAAAGTGTAATTCCATCAACGCTGACTAGCAACATACCGCGGTTTCATCCTTATTAGGAATCGTCAGTGGTGCGGTCCCTGCTAGTCCTATTATTATTCATGTCTAGTGGTTAGCTTTCCATAAAAGCGAAACTCACTCATTTGCATATATATATATATATATATATATATATATATCAGTATTCTAAGGGTTTTGTGGATAAATTATTAAAGGGCCAAAATTCGTAAGACTCTTTTTATTCTTCAGTCAACGTTTCGATCCTATTTTTGGACCTTCTTCAGGACTCTGTAATATTTGATATAATTAAAAACATTACATATAAATTTAGACAAAAACTATTCCTATTTCACGTGAACATATCATGTATACGTCCTTACCGTCAGTTCAGGGCATTACACAAAAATTAATAAATTTGTTGAGGGGTACAGAAGTAAGGATTGCAGTTAGGAATCAGTTTAATATAAAGAAGTTATTCTCGAAAGTAAAAGTGAAAGATGCCATAGATTACATGAAGATGAGTGGGGTGGTATATAAAATCCCTTGTTCGTCCTGTAACAAACATTATGTGGGACAGACATCACAACAATTGAAAAAAAGAATATCACAACATAAAAGTGATATAAAAAACCCCAATAAGAAATGTGCTCTGGCAGAGCATTGTAGACAGACCTTTCATGTCATGGACTACGAATCAGCAGGTATTTTAGAACTAGAACAGAACTCACATAAAAGAGCCTTTTTAGAAATGTACCATATAAAAAGAACCAAAGATGTAATGAACTCGAAGAAAGATGTTGAGAACATAAGCAATATATATTCCTATCTCATTTCGTATGATAAATCAGATAATGCAAATAGTACACTTTTAAATGTTGTACAATGAAATAGTTGTTGTGACTAGTATAGGTTGATGTGTGTAAGATCAATAAGGGGAAGAAAAAGAAAGAGTTTTTTGTGTGTCGGTCCTTTAATGGATCTGTGGTCTAACCAAAAATATTATAGTGTGTCATAGTTGTTTTCTGCGTTGTACGATGTCGGTTGTTTGACTTCATATTCTGTGACCTAACCTCAAGAGTTCTTTACATATCGTTGCAAGTTTTTTCATTGAAACATGAGGAGGATATTTTTGGTGAAGATATTTCTTAATGTAGTTCTTGCCTATGAATCGTTTACTGGATTGTAATTGTTACTCACTTGATGACACTGTACTTATAAAGAAACCTCAGTTATTCGGTGAGTTTTTGTCTAAATTTATATGTAATGTTTTTAATTATATCAAATATTACAGAGTCCTGAAGAAGGTCCAAAAATAGGATCGAAACGTTGACTGAAGAATAAAAAGAGTCTTACGAATTTTGGCCCTTTAATAATTTATCCACAAAACCCTTAGAATACTGATATTGATACCACCAGTGGAGTTATTGTTTACCTGTATATATATATATATATATATATATATATATATATATATATATATATATATATATATATATATGTATCAACAGTATTATTACCTAGTTTTGTACTATATTTGTAACATTATGAATTGGGTATCTAGGTTAGAGTTTAAAGGACGTGGAATAATTTATTTAATCCAGACGTTTCTGCGCATCCGCCTTCATCAGTATAATATATAATAGTCATCACAATGGACATTATGCGTTATCGTAAACAACAACGATAACGCATAATGTCCATTGTGATGACTATATTATACTGATGAAGGCGGATGCGCCGAAACGTCTAGATTAAATAAATTATTCCACGTCTTTTAAACTCTAACCTAGATACCCAATTCATAATGTTACAAATATATATATATATATATATATATATATATATATATATATATATATATATATATATATATATATATATATATATATATATGTATGTATATTTGTGATTTACTTGAGGGTTATTGACCCAATTTAGGAGAATAATGGTTTGAACTCTTTATTCTTCGCCAAGCTTTCGCATTACTTTAATGCTTCTTCGGGGCTTCTACAAAATCATGGTTTAATAAAATATTCATTTAGAAATGTTCACTCACCGAATGTGAGGTTTATATAAAAAAAAACATTCATCACAGGTAAAAACAGACATTCAAAAAATTGACGTTCAAATAAACTATTGTCATGTTTATACTGCCAACTCTTATTTGGTTTCTTAATTCATCTAGAGGGCCATCATAGAATTCCTCATGTCCAGAAATCTCCAATAAATAGCTGTATATTGAGCTTATTTTGTTTGTGCCCGTTTTCTTGTTCATAGCATTTTCACTTTTATTTATCTGAATCATTTCATGGATGAGTCTTTTCTGATAATTTTTTTCTGTTTTTAATATTCTCACATTTTCAAAATCTACACGGTGGTCCATATTGTATGCGTGTGTAGCCAGTGCACATCTTTCATGGTTTTTGGTTATGTCTGATTTGTGCAATGCCAGCCTACTCTTGACCCATTGGGATGTTTGTCCAATATAACTTTTATCACAACTTGCACATTCCACCTGGTATACAACATTACTTTTTAAGGGCACAGGGATTGGATCTTTTATTTTGCTATATAGATTTCCAACAGTTCTTGTATTATATACTACAATTTTCACGTTTTCCTCTTTGAATATATTATTTAATTTGTTTGAAGGCCATTAATATTTGGGTATGATGCAAAAAGAATATTATCTGATGATATATTTTGTCTATTTTCTTTATGCGTATATGATGTTTTTTCTGCTGCATAAAGTAGCTTGTTTATCATTCACAGGGGCCAGCAATCAATTGTGACCTCAGCTCTAGTTCACCTCTGAAATGGAGGTCCTAGAGCTGCGTCCTGAGTCCTCAGTAACACGAAGGAATTGTGTTATCACTTTCAAACCTTCAATATTCGAAAGATAGTTTGAACAGTTGCAAATAATAATATGATAATCAGAAAATAAATTGATGTTTCAGAGCGAGGACGTGACAGACAGTGGTTCAACGAATTCCTCCCGTCGAGATTCAACAGATTCCCAGACAAGCACTACTCGACGTGCCACATTAGACGATCTAGGTCAAGGACTCCCTCAAGGATGGTCCGTACAGGTGGCGCCAAATGGGAGGCTGTTTTTTATTGACCACAACACCAGAACTACCTCATGGGTGGATCCGAGGACCGGCAGGGCCAGTCCGATGCCTAATCAGCCTCAGGTACCAGTGTACAACAAGAAGCCAGACGATGATCTTGGTCCATTGCCAGAGGGATGGGAGGAAAGGGTTCATAGTGACGGAAGGATCTTTTTTATTGACCATAGTAAGTAGATGCATAAATAAAAATTCAGGGTGAAGTAGAAGTCATCAATATAAACCATTTCACAGAAAGTGGGCTGTGCGAAAGTTCTAAGTTAACGACTATCATTTATTAATTCTATTATGTATCGATATTAAATAATTAGGATTTCGATGTTTCGTTGTACTTCGGTATACGCATATCTATTTGTATGAACATATGTTGTTCACCTGTGTGCCCGAGTACTAAGTCTTTAATGAACAGCCTAGAAAGCAGTTACGTATTTTCATTTATAAATTAAAACTTGCATAATAACTTCGGAATATCTAACAAATTGGCGTCGAGTTTTGTTTTGTGATTAGTTGTGGTGATCAATTGATCGCCAGAAACTGACGCAAATAATCTACGAGTCACCACATTGATCGGACATCTACGAGAATTCGACGTGCAATGAATGGTCAATTTTCAAACCACGTCTGAATAATTTCTTCGAGGCGAATACAATCGTGGACGAAGGTATGAAGAGGTCCGTATTTTTGAATATACTGTCGGAAGATTCCTACAAGCTACTTTTTAACCTGTGCCTACCCAGAAAATCAGAATCCCTCACATTCAAGGAACTCATCGACATTTTCAACAGACATTTTGGAAGTCAACTCTGTGTATTCGCAGAACGATTTAAATTCTACAATGCTGTGGAATCGCCGCAGGAAAATTTAAAGGATTTGGCAGCATGTATTCGTGGTCTAGCCGTCCATTGTAATTTTTCTGACGAACTTCAGATGATATTGCGAGATCGATTCATTATGGGGCTAGAAAAGGGACCCATCCGAGATCGTCTATTCGAGGAAGCAGAATCCATATCCTTCGAAAATGCGGTAAGAATTGCAGTCACTGAAGAAGCTTCCAATACCAAAAAAGAAATTTCAAGTCCACCATTTTCATCCAACCGGGAAGATCAAATGTTTCAACTGCGCAGTGGAAGGAGTCAGAAAGTTTCGTCATCGTTGTCGTCACCGAAGAAGTCGACAAGAAATCATCAACAAAATGTTCTTGATGATAATTTCAATACTATATTCGCAATAATAATAATAATAATAATAAGGATTTATTTTCAAAAGGCAGAACCCAATTACAGAAAATATACAAAAAAAGAAATGAACCAAAACTAGAATGCAAATATACAACGCAAACATTTATGTGAAAAAATTAAGAAATTAACTCGGAAATTAATACAATAATAACTAAGAGCGTTACCAAAGCATAACTGACAACAAGTCCAATAACAACTAAGTAAATGTAGAAAAAAAATATCTCTATTTATATTATCATTTATTTGAACAAAACTCAATGAATATTCTGCGAATTGTGGAGATCTTGTCAAAGTGAATATCACAAAGATGGGAGACTTGATTAAATTCAGAGCAAATTAAATTCACCGGTGATTGCAACAGGACATTTGTTCTGGGCGTAGCAAGACTGAACAAATGCATCGATCTAGAACCAGGGCGTCGCACATGGAATCCTATTCTAGCAAGTAGAACAGAACAGTCCACATTTCCATTCAAAAGTCCATGAAGGAATCTCAAACAAGCAACACCTCTTCTGACGTCAAGTCCAAGTGCACCGAATCTATGCAACAACAGAGCATGATCAAATCCCCTTAATGGATAAGTACCCTCCTCTCTGAAAATGAGGTACTTGAAAAATCTCCTCTGCACAGCTTCAATGTGATGTCTATGGCACTCATATATGGGGCTCCAAATGATACAGCCAAACTCCAGTTTGCTCCTCACGAATGCATTGAACAGCAAAATCATAGTCTTCGGATCAGAAAAATATCTGCAGTTACGTATAATAAAACCGTACATTTTCGACGTAGTCTCGAGTAAATAACTCTCGTGCGGGACAATTGAGAATCTCTGATCAAAGACTATGCCCAGATCATTCATCTCCGTCTTCCTACTCAAAACATCACCATTAAGACAATAACTAAACATTATATAGTTCTTTTTCCTGGTGTATGTGACGACACTACACTTCGAAATGCTCAAAGGAAGTAAGTTACTGCCACACCAAACCAACAATGAATCCAACGCACTTTGCAAGGAAAGGCAGTCTTCAATGGATCGCACCTCACAACATAACTTAAAATCATCTGCATAAGCTAATGCAAGGATAGCACTCCTCAATTCCCCAATAGCCGTCACTATCACACCACTGTCGTCACCATCAAGATCATCCAGCAGGTCATTGACAAACATAAGGAAGAGCAATGGACCAAGGTTCGATCCCTGTGGCACACCCGATGCGGAAACATAAAGATCAGAGTATCGTCCCTCCAGGTAAACATAATGCTGACGATCATTCAAATATGATTCAAAAAACTTCACAAAATCATCAGAGAAGCCAAACTGAGCACCCAACTTGTACAACAGAAGTTTATGATTGACCTTATCAAACGCCTTTTGGAAATCGGTGTATATAGTATCCACTTGGCCGGTCCTATCAAGAATTTCAGAGACATACTGAGAGAAAACTGCCAGATCAGTAATGCACGATCTCCCAGTCATAAAGCCATGCTGTTCCGGTCTGATCAAATGCCGAACAGCCGAATATATTCCTTGGTAGAGTGTCATCTCAAACAGCTTCGCAAAATTCGAAAGCAAACAAATCGGCCTGTAATTTCTCAAGTCCGTTGGATCACCTTTCTTCAAAACTGGGTAAACCTTAGCCATTTTCCAGCACGATGGGAACTTGCTATGTCTGAGAGCCATATTAAATATATGCAACAGTGGCACTGAAAGGACACCAATTGAATCCTTGACGAGGAAACTGGGAACGCCATCAGGGCCTGCAGTTAATCCGGTGGACAACTTCTTGGGTGCTGCAATAAGAGACTCCATAGATATAGATTGGAGCGACAGTGCATTCTCAAAAATCGATTCTCTCAAACAGGCAGTTGTTGTTAGTGTAGGCTGAACATAAACACTCCTGAAATAGCCTGCAAATGCTTCAACTATCTTGGTAGCTCCCTCATAAACCATATCCCCATCTTTCATATATCCAGGAACCCGTGAGCTATTTTTCCTGTTATGAATGAAAGTCCAAAAGTCAGATGCGTCCCCATTAATCCTCTTCTCTGAATCCCGAATGAACAACTTGTAATCCATAGCAATCCTTGCCTTCGAAGCAGCCCTAAGAGCCCTATAACGTTCTTGGAGATCCCTCGTATTCAACTTCTTAAACTTTTTGTAGATCTTTTCTTTCTCTTGAATGATAAACGTTGTCTCCGATGAGAACCAAGATGGGAACCTCCTACGTCGTTTACACTTCAATGGAACGGTCACAGCAAATATTCCATCCAGTATTTCATACAAAGTTTCACAGGCAGAGTTTCTCCCAAAACACGTGACCAATCAGTTTCACAGATATACCGGTACAAAACAGGAAAATCAGCCTTCCTAAAATTATACTCCTTATTCACAAAATTATTCGGTTCGAGGTTAGGAACGCAATGAATAATGCCTTGAAGAACAATATGAAGAAGAGGATGATAAGAATCAACCACACCGAAAATAGATGATTCCTCCTCAACACTACATTCAATTGTCGAAAATACAAGATCTAAAAGTTTTCGACTGCTATTGAATATGCAGTTGTATTGTTGTAAGTTGAGAACATTTGAGAAAACGCTTAAGTTAGTCGACTTATTATCAACAGAATCATCGGTAAATGATGGAGCATTAAAGTCACCGAAAATCAAATATTCGCTACTCATCATACATGTCAATGATAACAGAGTATCGAAAAATAATTCATATATTGAAGCATTAACTCTAGGCGGAATATAAACAAGTATAATTACAACAGATCGAGATCTTAAATCTAGCTCACAAGCAGTGACATCAACAGACGGTACGAGCTGACGGAGAGAACCAAGATCAAGAGGGCTGGGGCGAACCGTCTCCCGCACAGCAAGCAGAACACCTCCTCCAGTGGACACACCAGTCGCCTCCAGGTCCCGATCACAGCGAAACACGTAATAACCTGCTGGAAACAACTCTGACGTCATCACATCATCACGCAGCCATGTTTCCGCAATGAATGAACATTCTAATTTCAAACCATTCACTGTTCATATTTGCATCGAAAAGAAAAATTTTTCATTTCAATTGGATACTGGTGCTAGCATTTCCGCAATTTCGAAAATATATTATGAGAAAAATTTTTCACATTATGATTTAGAAACTTGTGACATGATTTTACACGTATATAAAGGTGAACAATTGAAGCCTTTAGGATATTTTGAACCTATAATTTAATATATAATTAGAACTCAATGTTATTGATGAAGGTGGTACTCCAATTTTATGAAGAAGTTTTCTTTCATTTTCCATATTGATTGATATTGGTAATTTTATTTTCAATATTTAGAAGATCGAATCTCATTTAACTGAATTATATCCGAAGTTATTTGAACCAGGAATAGGAACTTTCAATAAATCTAAGGCAAAGCTCACATTGAAGAATCCAGAAAATGTACAACCTAAATATTTCAGGGCGTGGCCAGTGCCATATGCTCTCAGAGGAAAGGTGGAATCTGAATTAGATCGTTTACAAAAATTAGGTATAATCACTCCTGTCGATTATTCTGACTGGGCAACGCCTATTGTTCCCATTATAAAAAAGGATGGAAGTATAAGATTATGTGGAAATTTTAAAATCACGATTAACCCATTCTTAGAACAGGATGAATATCCTTAACCCATTGCTCAAGAACTCTTTGATAAGCTCGGTGGAGGTCAGGAATTTTCAAATATTGATCTTTCAAATGCATATTTACAACTCCTGTTAGGCGAGGAATCTACCAAGCTCGTAGTTGTGTCTACGCATAAAGGTCTTTTTAAATTTCTCAGATTGCCATTTGGTGTATCACCAACTTCAAACATTTTTCAGCGAAAAATAGAATCAATATTGGCTAGTATCGAGGGTATTGTAGTTTTGCAGGACGATATAGCAATAACAGGTAAAAATAGAAAAGAACACCTAGATCGAATAAAACGAGTTCTTTCTATTCTTGATTGAAAATTGCTTAGGAAAAATGTAAATTTTTCGAATCATCGATAGAATATTTAGGTCATATTATTAACACCTTGTCGTTCGAAAATCGAAGCAATTGAAACGTTCTCAATTCCTGATAATGCCACAAAACTCAAATCATTCTTAGGCTTAGTCAATTACTAGTGGCCAGCAGATCTACCTAGCCAGTAGATCTACATTTTTTCAGTAGATCTACATTTTCCGGTAGATCTAAATTTTTCCACTAGATCTACATTTTCCAGTAGATCTACATTTTCCGGTAGATCTACATTTTCCCGGTAGATCTACATTTTTTCGGTAGATCTACATTTTTTCGGTAGATCTACATTTTTCCGGTAGATTTGCATTTTTCCAGTAGATCTACATTTTTTTGGTAGTTCAATATAATCGGTAGATCAATTGAACCGGTAGATCAATTGAACCGGTAGTTCAATACCATCTAACGGGATCTAATCGGTCGAGGCATTTCTGAGTTTCTACAGACCGATAGCAGCGCCACCTACCGGGGTATATTGCGGACCTGACGCGTACTCAGATACACACACAAAGTTTCATCGAAATCGGTTCAGCCGTTCTTGAGTTTCTATAAACCGAATACAGCTATTTACCTACCCAGCGAATACCTATTGTTACCCTGAGACACACTCAAACACGCACACAATGTTCTATCAAAATCGGTCGAGCCATTTCTGAGTTCCTATAGAGCATTATCAGCGCCACCTACCGGATGCTATTGTGAAGCAAGGGCACACCGAAACACACACACAAAGTTTCATCAAAATCGGTCAAGTTGTTTCGGAGTTGACATTTTTTAAAAACACCCCGTATAGCAGCGGTTATCTTTTCGTAGCGGTTTTACAGTGTTGAGAATTCTCTTTACGATAGATCTCTAGGGGTGACATTTTACTTGAAACAGCTTGTATAGTTAATTTTCTGCTTAATGTTTGAATATTTTGAGTAATTTTAATGCAAAAATCCGTCCGATCGAATTGATATTGATTATAGATTTCGTATCTTAACGAAAAGATCCGAATCCCAAGATTCGTTTACTGGAGTACGCTCCTTTAAGTTTTTCATTGGGTAAAAAGGAAAAAAAACTAAGAAAAAGCTATTTCGGACGCTCCGAGATTCGATCCCGCCGCTCCGGAGCTATAAATCCATAATCCAACGCCTTAGTGCAGTCGGCCATAACACTTTCGTGAGTTAGTTCCGATTATCTGGCACACAAAGATTTCTGTCTTTCGATTTTCACAATATCGTCAATCCTGTCAAGCGATCGATCGAAATCGGTTACTCGTTCATATTTCTCGCGGTTTTTCCAGACGATTCGAAGATTTTCGGGTGATTCCGTTCGAAATTCAAATTCGATTTGACATTTCTAATCGCTCGTTCGGACCGAAAACGTCGACCTCGAAGGAGCCGCGTTAAAATTCGCCACAGAAATACGTGAAACATCAGAATTTTGTCGATTTTCGCGAAAAGTCACATTTTCCTATCGTTCTTCCGGGAAAACGAAAGAGAGGATCGAAAAAAGGGCCGTGTTACGGATTAATTTCGAATCTCGTCTTCGCGTTCCCGCAAATACCGTCGTTCCGAAGGCCACCGTTCCTCCGGATGCCTCTACACAATTTTGGTCCTTTGCCAAAATCGGCGTTTTTGCGAATTTTTTTTTAAATAAACCGCTTCTTTTCGCTCCGAATACGCGAAACCCTACGAAACTTCCGTATTTTTCCTCGATAAAACCCTTGGAAATTTCCCCCTAACCCCCTTCCTAACATCCAAAAAAACATCACGTTTATAGTAACATTTTCAAAAAGTTTTCTTAATCCCCTTCTGTGAAACACATCTTCATTTTAGTATTGGGACTAGTGGCCAGCTGATCTTCCTTGCCCGTAGATCTACATTTTTCCAGTAGATCTACATTTTCCGGTAGATCTACATTTTTCCAGTAGATCTACTTTTCTCCGGTAGATCTATATTTTTCCGGTAGATCTACATTTTTCCGGTAGATCTGCATTTTTCCAGTAGATCTACACTTCTTTAGTAGATCGATATATAATCGGTTGATGAATTGTCATCAATATTACATCCATCATATTCGTTATTACAAAAAAATATTAGGTTCAAATGGAGCGAGGAATGTCAGGTTGCTTTCGAAAGAGTTAAAACACTGCTCACTACCAATCAAGTGTTAATGGCTTATAATCCAATACTACCTTTAAAATTAGCTGTCGATTCGTCAGAATATGATATCGGTGCTGTTTTGAGGCACATTATTGATGATAAAATTTAAAAACCCTTAGCATAAGCTTCACGTTTATTGAACCAATCACTGAGAAAATATTCTCAAATTGAAAAGAAGAATCAAAAGATTTGTCGAAACCAATTTATGGCCAGCCAAAGACAATAAAGATAAACAGTACAAATCATTTTTTGCGCGTATGTTCTGGGGAACATCGCGTTATCATTTAGCCCAAATTTCTGTAACTTTAGATTTTTTTTACGAAAATGGGCTCAAACGATTCGGTTCGACTCCCCAATGAAGAATTCTAGGTCAAATTTGATTCTGTCTGGCCGTTGCCACGATAACTTGAGAACGGAAAGAGCTAGCGACTTGAAATTTTCAGGGTAGGTGGCGCAATTCAATACGACGGACAAGTTCGTTAATGGGCATAATCGGCCCAATGGTTTCCGAGTAATAATTTTGTTTTCAACCAATATAGATATATAGAATATAAACCTTACGGCCGGTTTCATAATAAATTTTAAAGTTCCTTCAAATTTAAAGTATCCTTCAAAGTGACATTTTGGTTCAAAATATCCAACTGAAGGATGCTTTAAATTTAAAGGAACTAACATTTATTATGAAACCGGCCGTAAGCACGTTTGTGAAATTTTGTGAGAAAATTATTAAAAAAAAATTAAAAAATATTTTTGTTGGCACGATAACCTGAGAACGAAATGAGATAGCGGCTTGAAGATTTCAGGTTAGGTTGTGCATCTGAATGCGACATTTGAGTTTGTTTATAAGCATAATCGGCCAAACGGTTTCAGAGTTATAGCCATCTGAAATTTGGTTGTTTTTGTTCCTCATTAACTCGAAAAATACAAAACCAATTTAATTCAAACATGGTTATTAGTTGTAGAATGCCAACGCGAACATTCTTGCAAAATTTCGTGAGGATAGTATTTGTAGAAAATTTTAAAAAATTATTGAAAATAAAAAAAAATTCTATATATCAGTAACTATTCGTCTGAAATTGCTGAAATTTTGCAAGAGCCTTTAGAACCTAACTCTACTGCCAAGTTTCAAGTTTTAACACGATCGGTTAAATATTGTTGGAGATTCGAGCAGCCTTGTGTGAGTTAAGTAGATGGGTGACCGTTGCCTCGATAAGTTTCGAACGAAAGGAGAAAGGGACTTGCAATTTTCAGGGTAGGTAGCGTATCCGAATGTGAGAATTAAGTTCATTTTTGGGCGTAATCGGTCTAACGGTTTCCGATTTATACCCACCTGGAATATTATTTCCTTGATAACTCAAAAAATGAAGATTCGATCGAATTGAAGCTTGCTGACTAGTAGTAGAAAATCAACATAAAGAAGGGTTCAAAATTTTGTAAGAACCGTACCCCTAGAAAATTCCAAAAAAATCACGAAAAAAAAAATTGTTTCAAGCACTAACGTGAAGTCGGGAGATTTCGCGCGTATGTTCTATTGTCCATTATTCTGTATTGGACACCCTTAATCGAATTTACCATGGTAAATTATGTTGTCCATTCTCCTGTGTTGGACACTTGATTCGAATTTACCATGGTAAATTCGAATTAAGAGTTCAAGAAGGTAAACCACAAAAAATTGAAAATTCCGGAAATAATCAAATCTAGTTTCATTACATGTCAAAACTAATGACTCGCTTAGATTTTTGGTGAAATTGTGGAATTTCTTTCTCAGAAATGTATGCTTTAATGGTCTTAAGATAAAATGAATCTTATCGTTACAATTAAAAATCAATTTTTGCATGCTATTGATAGCTTTCAGAAATCTGTAATGCTATGATAATTTTTCTGCAAATATAATTAGCATGTAGGAATTTTCAGACACAATAGACCCAAGAAATGAAATGAAAATACATGCAGGAATTGATCATTTTCGTTTGAACATTTATTTATTGTCCAATACAGGAGAATGGACAACATAATTTACCATGTAAATTCGATAAAGGGTGTCCAGTACAGAAGAATGGACAATAGAACATACGCGCAAAAGCTCCTGACTTCACGTCAGTGCTTGAACCAATTTTTTTTTGTCAGCTGTACAGCCTGGACAAATTTAGATGTTAGATTTTTAATATTTCTCAATTGAACGCAAACAGGTGATTCTTAGTGATGTCAATCATGAATAACTTTATTATTGGAAAATAAAGCATTTTTTCTTTATTCGATTAATTAGGTATTGTTGCTGTAGGAAATTATGACTTCGGTAAAGTACATCCAGAAACTAGAAACATTTTCATTTTATTATATTTTCCATATCAAATATACCAATTATCAATTCGTATTATGCTCCATTTTTTGACAAATCTGATATATTTATTCCAAGTGTCATGTGAGATTGTCGATGGGCCTTCCATAAAAAGTTTCTATTTCAACCTCCACTTTTCACGCCTCTGGCAAAATCGATCCTTCTCCTCTGAGTGTGATTTTCATATCAAGCATCATGGAATTCTCTACAATTATGCAAGGGAATTGACTCAGATTACAAGAAATATTGGCATCAAAAAAATTTCGTATTTAATAAACATTATTCAGATAAGTAATGAAACTATTATTATTCTTAGACAAAACTAAAATATTGAAATGATGAGATAAATGTAATAGAAATGAACGAGAATAATATATTATTTTCTTCTTTCTTTGCGTTCAATGGAATGTCATAGTATCATTAGTTTTTGTGGTTTCTCTTCGAAAAAATTTGATAACGCCTACAAAAGTCAATTAAAAGAAAGGCAACATTCTCTCAGAAATGTATATCAAAGAAATAGTACTAAATCAATCAAGAATAAAATATGTATGATACAAATGTCCAAAATTGATTTTTTTTTAATTTCCAGACCTGTAACGATCATTTATTATTATTTTTTTTTTTTTCGCTCGAGAGGAAAAACCTTTTATTTATTTATTTATTTATTTTATTTATTGTACAAGGAATACAAACAGGAATACAAATAGGCCCGCCCTGATATGGTCTGCTTCTCTCAGGAGTGTGAGACTCCAGATGTTGATGATTACTCACTAAAAAACCTCTCGCACGTTCCTTGGAGTAGTTCTTCGTCCTGCCCTTACGGCGTCCCTTAACAAAAGAGATGAGCTGCAAGCGGCCTTCATAGTTGATGGGAACTGATGACTCGAAGTGATCCGAGCAGCACCGCTTTCTGCATTCTGTGATCTAAATCCTCGGCCAGAGATTTGCAAGCCGGAATAATCTTCAATTCGGTCATGTAGTTCGCTCTCATTCCGCCTAGGCATCCTATGATTAGTATGACCATCCTAACGTTATGCCTTGGATACAGGATCCCAAGTTCAGCCATTAAGTCCTTGTATTTCTCCCTCTTATGTTCTTCTTTCATCACCACATTATTTTCTGCGGGGTAGGAAAATTCGACGACAAACAATTCCTTGAGTTTTTTGTCCAGCAGAAGTATATCTGGCTTTATGGCGTCGATCTGCCGATTTGTTGGAATTGCATAGTTCCAGTAGATGCGAGCCCTGCTATTTTCAACAACTGCTTCAAGAGGCACATATGGTAGCACTGGTTCCTTGTCTATACCATTAACCTCTCTCAAATGGAAGTAGAGAATTCGGAGTGCCGCATTGTGTCTTTCCACATATCCTTATGGAGCATGGACTCTGCAAGCAGACAGAATGTGCATAATGGCTTCTTGCTGGCGGTGGCATGCTCTACACGTTGTGGGGGTGTCCACTTTCATGATGTTCTTTTTATACCATCTGGTATTTATAACCCCATCTTGACAAGCAATAACAAATCCCTCCGTTTCCGACTTGAGTCCAGCGGACTTCAAAAAAAGGCGAAGGATAATTCCTCCGACAGGCCCTGATCTTTCAAACTCCTGAATTATATGGAGTGCAGGTGTTTACTCATGTGATCTTCGAATAGTTTCTTCAGTTGTGCCTGCCTTATCTTTCTGCCAACTCTTCTTTGGTCTGTTGGCGAGATATGTGTTACTGCTAGCTCATGATCGATTGATATGCCGGTTATACAGAGCTTCTCCGAAGCTCTCTGACCAGCCCTAAATAGGAAAGCTCCTTGGTTCCTGATGTCATGCTGAGCCACCATTTTCAGAAGCGGGTCTTCGCTTCCCAGTATCCTTATTGCCATTTCTCCAAAGTTTGTTGATGGTGTTGGTATTCCAAACTTTGCAAACCTCACCTCCCTGCGTTCGTGAAAGGTATATCCTTTGAATCGAACAGTTGGGATGCAGGCTACGATTCATGTTCATCACTTTACGAGTGGTTCTGTATAGCTCAAAAATTTCATTCACTGTCCAGTTAACTATTCCGAATGAGTAGGTGATTATCGGTACTGCCAAGCTGTTCGTAGCAGATACTATATTTTTCCCGGACAGCTGTGATTTCCATATATCTCGGATCTTCTTTTTGTAGCTAGCTGTTAAGGCATCCTTGATTTGGGTTGTCTCCAGTGCGCCTCGTTGTTTCATCCCAAAGAAATTTGTATGTTTCTTCAACTTCGAGGTGTCGAATGCTTATTCCCTCTTCTAGGTCGATGTCTTCTACTGTTTCTTCAGTTCTTCCTCTGCTTAGATGAAAAACAGCACATTTGTCCAAACCGAATGACATTTCTATTGCTGGGGTGTATTCGGCAACGATATTCAGTAGTTTTTGTAGTGCTGCCTTGGAAGAAGCGTACAGTTTTAAGTCGTCCATGTAGAGTAGATGTGAGATCAGATGTTCTTCTTTTGTCTGGTGGCCCGGCCTTGTACCCTATTCTGCTTGCCCTCAACTCAGTTGTTAATGGTAGAAGTGTTTTGCAGAACAATAACGGGCTTAGCGAGTCTCCTTCAAATACGCCTCGCCTGTATCTCACCCATCCAGTATAAGCGGTCCGACCCTCGTATCGGACGGCGAACTTAGTTTTCCATGACGCCATGATGTTTCCCATCGCATGGACGATGTTAGGGTGGACTTTGGGCATCTCTTGCAGCCGTATTATCAAGCTGTGCGCTGATGTATAAAATGCTTTCGCGTAATCTAACCATGATGTATGTAGGTCGCGCTTGTAGTGTTTCGCATCTTGACAAATGCTTTTGTCTATAAGGAGGTTGTCCTTGCACCCATGTACTCCTTTCCTCGCTCCTTTTCGTTCGTGGATTTGATTCCACACTGGTCCAATGGACTCCAGAATCCGATGTTGAAGAACACCTGTGAGAATTTTATACAACGTATTCAGACACGTGATTGGGCGGTAGTTCTTTGGCTGCCCTAGATCACCTGATTTCGGTATCAGTACGATTCTGCCCTCTACCAACCATGAAGAAATTGGGATCACGGTGAATTACTATCTCACTAAATAATCTAGCTAGGTGTTGGTGGGTAGCTGGAAAGTTCTTCCACCAGTAGTTCTGAACGCCATCCAGTCCAGGTGCCGTGAAATCATGCTTGTTCTTCAAGGCATGTCTAATCTCTTCGGTTGTTTCTTCACTCAGCTCTTCAGGTTGTTGCAGACTTTCATCACATAATATCTGGAATCTGTGAAGTGCTGGAGTATCCCTGGTTTCCGCTGGTCGCTCGTACAAATTTTTCCAGAAATCTTCGACTTCATTCGGTGATGGTGGGTTTTTTTGCCTCTACTTGTTCGGGTTGAAATAACTTTGAAGGTTCGGTGGTGAAGGTGTTGTTGTCTTCTATCCACTTTTGCCTCTTAATTAGCTTCTTCCGTGCCGCCGCAAGTGATATTATTTTATCGACAGCTTTCTGCTTCAATAGATTTATGGTGGGCAGGCTCATCGTACGATGCAACGCACGCAGCTCACCCATCATGTCCTCTATTTTCTTGCTTGGCTTCAGTTGTCCTTTCATAACATCTATGATACATTAATACCAAGATATATATATATATATATTCTTTTGACTGAGAGCTGTATATGTGTTAGCAGAGGTTGGTGTAACGGGGTACCATACAATTCGACGTATGATACAAGAGCTTAGGGAAAAACCTCAGCAAAAAAACCCTGTCTCCCCGTGAGTGTCGTGATTTGTAACTATTGTTCACAAAATTTACCAAGATGCTTGCTGCCTAACGGTTCTTATCTTCTTGTCCAGCTTAATCAATCTTGACTTATGTTTGTCCTCCTTTGTTGTTGTCCTCCCTAGTAGGCACAGAAGTGAAGCAGCTGCTCTCACTGCAGCTACGACATCTTCTAGCGAACAGTCCTCCTTAGGTGATCATCGATTATAATATTCATCGATTATATAACATAATATTATTATTATTATTATTTATCTAAACACATGAAATAACATGAAAATTTGACAAACCCCAGAAACCGTAAGATATTCATCAACTTTTGGAAATTTGTAATTACCATGTAAATCTTGGAGTCGTTCAATGTATAAATGATCAAACGAAAATTATCAATTCCTGCATTTATTTTCACGGATTTCTTGGGTCTATTGTCTCTGGAAACTCCTACATGCTAATTATATTTGCAGAAAAATTATCATAGCCTTACAGATTTCTGAAAGCTATCAATAGCATGCAAAAATTTATATTTACTTGTAACGATAATGATAATACAATAAGTAACTTGACGTAATGCAGGAAAGATTCATTTTATCTTAAGACCATGAAAGAATACATTTCTGAGAAAGAAATTCCACAATTTCACCAAAAATCTAAGCGAGTCATTAGTTTTGACATGTAATGAAACTAGATTTGATTATTTCTGGAATTTTCAATTTTTTGTGGTTTATTTCTTGAACTCTTAATTCGAATATAGTTTTGTCTATGGCTCCTGAACTGCTACCAGAACAATGAAAATTTTACATATTCCATTGAACATGGAGTGAATAATTTTCATAACACCCATGTTCGCTCAATAAGAACATCCACATACTATAGGAACAATACCTTGAATATTTTGAGTTGGCTCGTATGTGACATGCTTATTGGGTAATTTTACCTTCATCTCAAATTCCAGGTAAAAAATTATCACATTCGTTTCTGAGAATTTACTTGAACTAGTCGAAAATGTCACCCCAAAAATACCAAACTGTAATACGAGCACAAACTCTTAAGTTTGGTGGACAGAAACTGAAGGAAAGACAAGCTAGCAGAAGCTGGAAAAACATCCAAGTATCGTTTCTCTATGCATCACCTGACTCCACTGCACATTCAAAAATAATGAATGGTTAAATGGGCGCCCTCAGAATAAAATACAGATACCGAAAGAGTGGACACATAAAGATTCTTGGAGAAATAAAAAAAATTATATCGATTGGGTATGATCTCAATGTCAACTATGAAGTGTTCATTAAAGATTGTCAGAAAAGCATAAAGAGGTTGGCAAAACTGAGGACAAACCGTGTGCTCTCGTAAACAAAGTTCTCGCAGAGGAACAGCTGATAGGAGTATACATAGCCCTACATATACATAATGAATACTTTTGGGGTAACGTATAACAACGATCCAAACTGAAATTTAGGCGGTGCGGAAGCAGAAAATAATCGTAAGATAATTCACCAAGACGAAGGTAATCCATGGAGATTATCACATCTTCAAAAGAAACTGGGTGTCCCTGACACTCACAGACATTAGACGTAAGACATCGGCTTTACAGAGGTTCATTTATTGATAGTAACATGGTAAAGCAGAAAAGAGCTCATTATTTGCAGCGTGGGAAGGCGTCCGTAAGGCCTAACAACTGCCCCTAATCTAATCTAATAAGAACCCATTTTCTTCTCTGAAATGAACATTTGTTTATTTATTTATATTTAGATGTTTGGTTTTGATAATGGTTGTTACATAATGTTAGAGCATACGTTAATATTACATTATATGCTCATTATAGTTACCGATCTTTTGAAGTAATTGAATTTGTTAGATATTCCGAAGTTATTATGCAAGTTTTAATTTATAAATGAAAATACGTAAACTGCTTTCTAGGCTGTTAGTTAAAGACTGAATTCGTACTCGGGCACACAGGTGAACAACATATGTTCATAGAAATAGATATGCGTATACAAAAGTACAACGAATCATCGAATTCCTAATTATTTAATATTGATAAATAATATCTCCACCCTTAAAAATCTTATATATAAACACAATTTACAATTTATTTACAGTCATTTATGATAATTCAAAATATAATCTATAACTTATAACTTATGTTGAATACAAATTGAACATCATTCATATCCTAATCTCTCTATTGGTTTTACATGTTGTTTCTCTCTTCTAGACGCTAAAGGTATACTCAACCGTTTATTTTTTTCTGGTGAATGATCTGTTTCATTTGATACAGGTATTAAAAATTTACATAGGTGATCTATTTTCAATTGATCTAAATTTTTCTTAACACAGCATCTCTTTCTGTTCAAGTAAACTAACTACAGGATATTACCTATTTTTTTTATGATACCTTTTACCCAGTATTCTTTATTATCTACATAAGACCTTACTAATACATTGTCACCAATAGAAAATGTAAATTTTCTACTACCCCGTCTGTTCCGCAAGGAACAGCGTGCTATCATTTCGTCACAATGTCTGTATTTTTCGATTTTTTTTTGCGAAAATGGTCTCAAACGATTGGGTTCGACTCCTTGATGAAGAATTCGAGGTCAAATTCAATTATGTCCGGCCTGCCGGCCGTTAGCACGATAACTCTCGCACGGAACGAGTTAGAGCGTTGAAATTTGCAGGGCATGTTTGGAGCGTAAATATCTCGGACAAGTTCGTTAATGGGCAAAATCCATCGAGCCGTTTCGGAGTTATGACCATTTTTGCGCGCGTGTTCCGCAAGGAACAGCGTGCTATCATTTCGTCACAATGTCTGTATTTTTCGAATTTTTTTTCGAAAATGGTCTCAAACGATTGGGTTCGACTCCCTGATGAAGTATTCGAGGTCAAATTCAATTCTGTCCGTCCGGTCCGGCCGGCCGTTAGCACGATAACTCTCGAACGGAACGACTTAGAGCGTTGAAATTTGCAGGGTAGTTTTGTAGCGTAAATATCTCGAACAAGTTCGTTAACGGGCGAAATCCACCGAGCGGTTTCGGAGTTAAGGCCGTTTTTAGTCAAAACGTTTTTTATGAATATTTCCGGAACCAATCACTCGATCTTTCTGAAATTTGGCATCAAATTGTAGAATCATGACCTTTATATGCCTGCAAAGTTTTGTTATGACCGGACTGCCCTAAAGTGGCAAAAAAAATTACAAAAATTTTAAAATTTAGTTTTCACGATAATTCGAAGAATACTGATCTGATTAAATTGAAACTCAGTAGTTAGATGCAAAAGACCGATGCAAACACTTTTGCAAAATTTCGTGAAGATCACGTGACATGAAACAAACTCCAAAAATTACTACTATTTTGCGGAATACTTTGCTTAAAATGCCGAAACCTATTTTTTTGAGGTTCATGCTTCCTTTTCCGGGCATTTTTCGTTGTGCGCATGCGCAGATGAGAAGTCATTTAACTGCTGTAGTTTTCGTCAGAGAGGATTGGGGTTTTGGGGTGGCGGATGCTATTCCTCCATAGAATCCAAATCCCTGATGAGGGTCTGCGCATGCGTAGATTAAAGATGCGATATCTCCCGAACCACTAGTGTTGGAGAATCGGAGCTTTTTGTAAGGTGTGTTATTTTGAGAGGACTTTTAGCCGCGAGTAGATTGCGCATGCGCAGAAGAGAAGTGACTGTTTTTTAATTGGATGGGTTATGTTGGGAGTGCTGAGTCGATATTGTGAGGTTTTAAAAGAAAATTCATAGCAACTCAGTTCAAGGACAAGTCAGTTTGGGGGATGTAGCGTTGTTTCCGAGTTAAAGTGTTCGTACCGTGGCCCTGGGGCTAATTTTGAAATTGATGTTACCCCTTACAGGCATTTTTCGTTATGCGCATGAGCAGACCATCAGTGATTTAACTGGTGGTGTTTTCGTCAGTGAGGATTGGGGTTTTGGGGTGGCAGATGCTATTCCTCCATAGAATCCCCTATTGAGGGTCTGCGCATGCGTGGATTAAAGATGAACTATCTCCTGAACCACTAGTGTGGGAGAATCGGAGTTTTTTGTAAGGTGTGTGATTTTGAGAGGACTTTCAGCCGCAAGTAGATTGCGCATGCGCAGAAGAGAAGTGACTGTTTTCGGGTTGTATGGGCTATGTTGGGAGTGCTGAGCCGATATTGTGAGGTTTCAAAAGAATATTCATGGCAATTCAGTGCAAGGACAAGTCAGTTTGGGGGATGTAGCGTTGTTTCCGAGTTAAAGTGTCCGTACCGTGGCCCTGGGGCTAATTTCGAAATTGATGTACCCCTTGCGGGCATTTTTCGTTATGCGCATGAGCAGACCATCAGTGATTTAACTGCTGGTGCTTTCGTCAGAGAGAATTGGGATTTTGGGGTGGCGTATGCTATTCCTCTATAGAATCCCCTGGTGAGGGTCTGCGCATGCGTGGATTCGAGAAGCGATATCTCCTGAACCACTAGTGTTGGAGAATTGGAGTTTTTTGTGAGGTGTGTAATTTTGGGAGGACTTGCAGCCACGAGTATATTGCGCATGCGCAGACGAGAAGTGAATGGTTTTGGGTTGTTTGGGTTATGTTGTGAGTAATGAGACGATATTGTGAGGTTTTAAAAGAATATTCATGTCAATTCAGTGCACAGACAGAAGTCAGTTTGGGGGAAATAGCGTTGTTTCCGAGTTGAAATGTCTGTATGGTAGCCCTGAGGCAAATTTATAAATAACTATATTCGGTAGATCTATATTAAAATACGTTCGGATGTGGAGAAGAGGCAATTGCTTTCTTAACGGAGGTCACACAACCGCATTTTTTTTTATCTACAGTAAAGCTAACAGCCAAACTGTATTGATAGCTATATTTGTTAAAGGAACTTGAAAAAAAAGCACTGACGTGAAGTCAGTACTCTTTGGCGCGCGTGTTCACGGTGGCTAATTTGAATTGAATGATGAGTACTTCAAGCTCAGTGGATACAGCGAGCCGAAGATTTACCCAAAGGATAGTGGACACCATTCACTGTCGGTTCAAAAATTAACAGTGCTGTATCTAAGCTGCCATCAGGATAGAGTAACAAAGTTGGAAAAGAACACAACTGACTCTCCTTAGTCGCACAAGCTCCTAGAAGATTTGGGAGGGTCAGTATAATCCTAATCATGTTTATAGCACGCGCGCAAAAGCAGAGTGACTTAACAATGAAAGAAAAAGTGTAAAAAGTCAATCTGCTTTGGCGCGCGTGCTATAAACATGATTAGGATTATACTGACCCTCCCAAATCTTCTAGGAGCTTGTGCGACTAAGGATAGTCAGTTGTTTTCTTTTCCAACTTTGTTACTCTATCCTGATGGCAGCTTAGAAACAGCACTGTTAATTTTTGAACCGACAGTGAATGGTGTCCACTATCCTTTGGGTAGATCTTCGGCTCGCTGTATCCACTGAGCTTGAAGTACTCATCATTCAATTCAAATTAGCCACCGTGAACACGCGCGCCAAAGAGTACTGACTTCACGTCAGTGCTTCTTTTTTTTCTTGATTGCGTTCCACTCTCTCAGTTAAATCGGTAGGTGGTTGATTTGAACTGAATCTATCATTAATCTTATGTCTGAACATTAATTCCGATGGTTTCATGCCAGTTGTTGAGTGTATGGAATTTCTATAATCGAATAAAAATCTTGATAATAAGGTTTCTAAATCATTAGAAGCAGAATTTAAATTTTTCTTCAAAAAATTTTTGATAATCTTGACTGATGACTCTGCTTGACCATTCGAATTTTGATGATCTCAGGTTAACCCTGCTAAAAAGTTGAAAATCATAATACTCAGCAATAAAATTAATACCATAGTGAAAGAAAAGTTCGTCTCTATCAAGTTAAATGATCGGATTTTACTTTTGATTATGTAACGAGAAGAAAATTCAAGTTGAATGTCGCCGATTTCCATAAAATATTGAAAGAAAGCGTAAACAACATCTGGTTGTTTGATAAACTTTATCGCCGATTCGTTTCGGGATGGCTGGTGTGAATTAATTAAAGGTGACCATACAGTAAAAGATAAATTAACAATAAGTAAGATGAATTGCGATATATGCAAACAGACTAAGGTGAAAAATAAGGAAGTATTTAAATGTGATGGATGTGAAAACGGTGTGTGCAAGGATTGCGGGAACCTGACTGCTGCTGGAATAAGAGTTTTACAACTAGCATCAGGACGAATGATGAAATTTTATTGTCCACAATGTATGAGTGGCGAAACGTTTGTACTGTATCAAAAATTATTAGAAAGTAAAGATACAATAATTGAGGATAAAAAACTATAATAAGTATGCTAAAAGAAGAGCTGGATGCAATGAAAGGTAATAATATGTCGAAAAATCCTAGTTATAGCTCGATGGTGAAGAAGAAGAAGGAAGAAGTAATAATAGTGAAGCCAAAATTAACTGGGCAAACGAGTATGACGACTAAAGCAGCCATTGAAAATTTAATTGATCCTTGCGACCTAGGGGTTGGAGTCTCTACAATGAAGTACTTAAAAGAAGGTGGTGTGGCAATAAGAGTTCATGAAGTATGTAACAATATCAAAGATACATTAGGTGAAAAATACTCTGTAGAAGTGCCCATTGGAAAAAATCCGAGAATAATAGTGTTTAATATAACTAAAAAAGAATTAGAAGATGAAATTGTCTTTATGGATAAATCCATTAATTACTTTGTAAGATAAAACAGAACGCCACCTTCAACCCAAAATCTTGGCGTCGGTCGACTTCGGCCTCGCTCGGGTCGTTTTATTTCTATAGTCCCATAAAAACGGTCGATTTTCCGCATTTTGGCGATTTTCAAACGCTCGTAGAAAACGAACGGAAAAAAATCGGAAAAAGTGTCTCGCTATTCTATCCGTCTATATTTGGTCTTTCGACCGGTACCGTCAGATACGGTCGGGCGAGAGGAACGAAAAAGCCTTTGGGTTTCGGGCGAGGCCGCTTTTCGCCATTTCGACGATTTCGCGACTTTTCTGGATTTTTTTAAAATACTCGCGACTTCATGATCTCGACGAAAATCGCCTTCGGCGATACGTCGGTCATTGCCCTCGCCGCGACGATATTCGCCCTTTGCAAGACTCGCGGCTTCGCCGCTTGCGAAAATTTCTTCGAAACCGCCTATTTTAGAAAGTTCTCAAAATCTACCTTCGATGGTTCCGAGCTTGCGCGTTTAATAATATAGCGTTGCCAATCAGTGGCCAACAGTCTTTTGTCTGGGACTCAGATGAGCCAGTAGTTTTAATTCAATGGGTATATATTTATTGAACCGGTAATTCAATTGTGTTGTGAGAAAAAGAAGAAAACAAAGTGAGAAACAGAAGAAAAACATCCTTTATAGTAATGGTTTACTTTCAACTATGAAGGTCCTGAAAGTATGAAACGCATGAAATTGTACTATTAAGGCAACAAGTTGCAATTGACGTTGAAAGAAAAACACCCTGTATGAAGCTTTCCAACAAAAACATTATTATTATTACTTATTCAGTTAATGCTTTGTTTTTGGCACAAATCACTTCAATCGCGTATGATTGTGACGTGATAAAAGAACACCTATATAGTAATGGTTTATTTTTGACGATGTTTCGCTCGAAAGTATATTTTTTGCGCGTATGTTCTGGGGAACATCGCGTTATAGTTTTGCCCAAATGTCTGTAACTTTCGAATTTTTTGACGAAAATGGTCTCAAACGATTGAGTTCGACTCCCCAATGAAGAATTCGATGTCAAATTTGATTCTGTCCGTCCGGCCGTCCGGTTGTTGCCACGATAACTTGAGAACGAAAAGAGCTAGCGACTTGAAATTTTCAGGGTGGGTGGCGCATCCCAATACGACGGACAAGTTCGTTAATGGGCATAATCGGCCTAGTGGTTTCCGAGTAATAATTTTGTTTTCAACCAATATGAATCCGATCGAATTGAAACTTGGTGAGTAGTTGTAGAATATGAACCTAAGCACGTTTGTGAAATTTTGTGTGAATCGTATGGCTACAAAATTATTAAAAAATTATTAAAAAATATTTTTGTTGTCAAGATAACTTGAGAACTGAGAAAGATAGCGGCCTCAATTTTTCAGGTTAGGATGTGCACCACAACGCGACATTTCAGTTCGATTATGAGCCTAATCGGCCAAACGGTATTAGAGTTATAGCCATCTGAAATTTTATGAAATTTTGTGGTTTTTTGTTCCTCATTAACTCGAAAAATACCGAACCGATTGAATTAAACATGGTTATTAGTTGTAGAATGCCAATGCGGAAATGTTTGCAGAATTTGGTGAGAATAGCATTTGTAGAAAATTTTTAATAAATCTTTGAAAATAAAAAAAAAAACTATATATCAGTAACTAATCGTTCGAAATTGCTGAAATTTTGCAAGAACCTTCATAACCTAACTATACTGCCAATTTTCAAGTTTTAATACGATCGGTTAAATATTGTTGGAGATTCGAGCATTCTTGTGTGAGTTCAGTAGATGGGTGACCGTTGCCTCGATAACTTTCGAACTAAAGGAGATAGGGACTTGCAATTTTCAGGGAAGGTCCGAAAGAAAGAGTTGAGTTCAATTTTGGGCATAATCGGTCTTACGGTTTCTGAGTTATACCCATCTGGAATATTATTTCCTTGATAACTCAAAAAATAAATATTCGATCGAATTGAAGTTTGGTAACTAGTAGTAGAAAATCAACATAAAGACGTGTTTAAAATTTTGTAAGAACCGTACCCCTAGAAAATTTGAAAAAAATGACGAAAAAAAAAATTTTAAGAACTGTACCCCTAGAAAATTTGAAAAATCACGAAAAATAAAATTGGTTCAAGCACTGACGTGAAGTCAGAAGCTTTTGCGCGTATGTTCTATTGTCCATTCTTCTGTATTGGACACCCTTAATCGAATTTACCATGGTAAATTCGATTAAGGGTGTCTAATACAGAAGAATGGACAATAGAACATACGCGCAAAAGCTTCTGACTTCACGTCAGTGCTTGAACCAATTTTTTTATATGTATAACGATGAGCAAGTAGATGAATTTATTGGGTAGATACATTGAATCGGTAGACTAATGGAACTGGTAGATGAATCGAAACTGTAGTTATCATGAACCGTTAATTGAAATGTACTGTATGTAATCATGGTACACGAAATCAAATGCATACATTCGAAAATAATCAATGATGTGGTTGCGTAAGGTCCCTATTCAAATACATATATTCACAGTATGATCGAAAATAATATGCGGTTGCGTAAGATCCCTATTCAAATACGTACTTTCACAGTTGTGTCAAAAATAATCAATGCTGTGTCTGTGGTTGCGTAAGGTCCCTATTCAAATACATACATTCACAATTAGATCAAAAATGGACAATGTAATGAACGCCTTGGCGTAGGTTCTTATTATAATACATACGTTCACAAGTGATCAATTGGATCAAAAATAAACAATGCTGTGTCTGTGGTTGAGTAACGTCGTTGTTGAAATACATACATTAACAGGTTCATCAAAAATATACAATGCTGCGAACTCGGTGGCATAAGATCCCTATCGAATACGTACATTCACTGTTATTTAGGTAAAGCTTTGTTTGCAGCGGCGTATGGACACAAATCATTTCAACCGTTCAATTATGCCTTGAGAAAAGAATACCCTGTATAGTTTTCAATAATGTATTCTGATAGTTATTTCTATACCACAAATCAGTCGAAGCAAAATATGTCGATCCATTCTTGAGTTTCTATGAACCGAATAGAGCGCCACCTATCGGGTTCCTAATGTGACCCTGAGACCCACTCGAACACGCACATATTGTTTTATCAAAATCACTCAAGCCATTTCTAAGTTCCTATGGATAGATTGTAGCGCCACCTATCGGGGCCCATTGTTAACCTTCGGCCTACTCAGGCACACACACACAGTTTAATCGAAATCGGTCGAGCCGTCTTTGAGTTGCCATAAACTGATTACAGCATCACAAACCGCTTTCCTATTAATTGTGATCCTGAGAGCCACTCAAACACGCACGCAATGCTATCAGCGCCACCTACCGGATGATATTGTAAAGCAATGATCCACCGAAACACACACACAAAGTTTCATCAAAATCGGTCAAGCCGTTTCGGACGTGACATTTTTTGAAAATCACCCTGTATATCAGAGGATATCCTTTCGCAACAATTTTACAAAGTTGTAAATACTATTCATGTTATTAATTTTCTGCTTTGAGTAGTTTTAATGGAAAAAATCGAATGGAATTTCATTATAGATTTCATAATTTGACGAAAGAACCATTTCAAGAGATACGTCTAAAGAAGTAACGTTCCTTGAAGTATTTCATTCGTTAGAAATGAATAAAATTGAAAAGAAGCGTACTGAGCTCGCGTGGACCAGAGCCTACAGCCACAACTGGGCCAATTTGCCTATCAGAGAATTAGGGATCTCTCCCCACGATTCCAAGATTTTTGATCAATCCCGTTGGGAACTCGAATTCTGTTTGACAATTCGACCCTCATTCGGACTGAAAACCTTGACGTTGTAGGAATCGCGAAAAGATTTCGCACAGAAATACGATACGATTTCTACAACGATATCATTCGAAAATACTCACGTTTCGTTAAAGATTCCAAAATTCGACAAAAGATTAAATTCAGTCGATATCCCATCATACTTCATACACCTGTCAACAACTATAAATGTTTCCTTAGGATACGTTCGATTGAATTTCGAATTCGTATATAAATGCCTGCAAGTGAAAATCGGTAATATCGTCGAAAGTATAGATCGATAATAACCTTATTTTACGTTCTCCACTTCAGGCCCGTTTCATCAAAAGTCGAAGATGGGTACCTACCAGTCAATTCAACTTAGAATTTGATAAAACACATTATTTCTCAAATAACACAAATTCTGCCATGCGATCGCTCGAAATCGGTGACTCTATCATATTTCTTCTTATTTCTAGCAATGCATCTTCACGATTCAAGATTTTCGACAAATTTCGTTCGAAATTCAAATTCTATTTGACATTTATCGTGGCTCGTTCAGACCGAAAACGTCGACCGTGAAGGAGCCGCGTTAAAATTCGCCACAGAAATACGTGAAATGTCAGAATTTTGTCGATTTTCGCGAAAAGTCACATTTTCCTATCGTTCTTCCGGGAAAACGAAAGAGAGAATCGAAAAAAGGGCCGTGTTACGGACCAATTTCGAATCTCGTCTTCGCGTTCCCGCAAATACCTTCGTTCCGAACGCCACCGTTTCTCCAGATGCCTCCACACAATTTTGCTTCTTTTACCAAAATCGGCGTTTTTGCGATTTTTTTTTAAATACACCCCCGTCTTTTCGCTCCGAAAACGCGAAACCCTAAGAAACTTCCGTATTTTTCATCGATAAAACCCCTGGAAATTTCCCCCTAACCCCCCTCCTAACATCCAAAAAAACGTCACGTTTATAGTAGCATTTTCAAAAAAGTTTTTTTGTTCCTTTTCTATGAAACCCATCTTCATTTTAGTATTGGGACTTGTGGCCGCAGATCTACCTTGCCAGTAGATCTACATTTTTCCAGTAGATCCCATTTTCGACAGTCAATTATCTGCTTTTAAGTTTGAATATTTCGATTAATTTAAGAGAAAAATTTTCAAACAAACGGAAATTCAATATAGATTTTGTAATTTGACGAAAAGATCAATAGCCCATGATGAGTTTACACGGGAATAACATACTCTTAAGTTTATATTCCGTAAAAATGAAAAAAATTATAACGTCAACGATTGCCGACCACTCCGAGATTCGATCCGGCTGCCCCGCGATGCTGACCGTTGATCCTAGGACGCTTCCCTCCAGGCCACTTTCGCTATAGATAAAAGTAGGAATTATGCTCTATATAAAGGGTTTATAGCACTGGGATGATTTCCGTCCTTCGATTTCCAGAATATCGTCAATTCTGTCAAGCGATCGCTCGAAATTGGCGACTTGTTCATATTTCTCGCAAATTTTCCAGGCGATTCCGTGATATTCGACTAATTCCGTTCGAAATTCAAATTCGATTTGTCATTTCGCGGTGCTCGTTCGGACCGAAAAAGTCGACCTGGAAGGAGCCGCGCTAAAATTCAGCACAGAAATACGGAAACGTCAGAATGTTTTCGATTTTCGCAAAAAGTCACATTTTCTTATCGTTCTTCCGGGAAAACGAAAGAAAAGATCGAAAGCAGATATAGCCTATCCGGTAATTTCGAATCTCTTCTTCGCTTTCCCGCGGACTCGTCGTTTCTAACGTCGCCGCTCGTTCGATCTCGTTTCCTTCATTTTGCACCTTTTGCCAAAATTGGCGTTTTTTCGCATTTTCATGAATTTTTTTAAAATACACCCCCATCTTTTCGATCCAAAAACGTGAAAATCTACGAAACTTCCGTGTTTTCTCTTGCTAAACCCCCTCAAGATTCCCCCCCAATCCCCCTCCTTACCACCAAAAAATCACCACGTTTACAACGACCTTCTCAAAAAGTTTCCCTTGTTCTACTTCGATGGTCCAAGTCTTCACTTTAGTATAAGTATAGACTAGTAGCCAGCAGTCCATATTTTGGGATTCAGATAGCCAGCATATCTACCTAGCAATAGATCCACATTTTTCTGGTAGATCTACATTTTTACGGTAGATCTACATTTTTCCGGTAGATCTACATTTTTCCGGTAGATCTACATTTTTATTTATTATTATTTTTCCAGTACATTTTTTGGTAGATCAATATAATCGGTAGGTCAATTGAACCCGTAGTTCAATGCAATCTAACGGGTCCTGTTGTGATTCTGAGAATCATTCACACACGAAAGTCCCATCGAAATATGTCAGGAGTTTTTGAGTTGCTGAAAACCGAATATAGCGCTTCCTACCGAATCGTATTGTGAACCTAAGGCCTTCCGAAACACAATCACAAAGATTCATCACAATCGGTAAAACCATTTTTGAGTTCCTGTAAACCGATTATAGTGCCACCTACCGGGGAATATTTTGGATCTGGAACTTACTCAGATACACACACATTGTTTCATCGAAATCGGTCCAGTCGTTCTTGAGTTGTTATAAACCGAATGCAGCGCCACCTAGGTTTCTATTGTGACACTGAGAGTCACTCAAACACGTACAGAATGTTTCATCAAAATCGGTCGAGGCATTTCTGAGTTTCTACAGACCGATAGCAGCGCCACCTACCGGGGTATATTGCGGACCTGACACATACTCAGATACACACACAAAGTTTCATTGAAATCGGTTCAGCCGTTCTTGAGTTTCTATAAACCGAATACAGTGCCACCTACCGGTTACCTATTTTTACCCTGAGACACACTCAAACACGCACACAATGTTCTATCAAAATCGGTCGAGCCATTTCTGAGTTCCTATAGATAGAGCATTATCAGCGCCACCTCTACCGGATGCTATTGTGAAGCAAGGACACGCCGACACACACACAAAGTTTCATCAAAATCGGTCAAGTCGTTTCGGAGTTGACATTTTTTTCAAAAACACCCCGTATAGCAGCGGTTATCTTTTCGTAGCGGTTTTAGAGTGTTGAGAATTCTCTTTACGATACATCTCTAGGGGTGACATTTTACTTGAAATACCCTGTATAGTTAATTTTCTGTTTAATATTTGAATATTTTGAGTAATTTTAATGCAAAAATCCGTCCGATAGAACGGATATTCATTATAGATTTCGTAACTTAACGAAAATATCCAAATCCCAAGATACGTTTACTGGAGTATGCTCCTTTAAGTTTTTCAATGAGTAAAATGAAAAAAAACCAAGAAAAAGCTATTTCGGACGCTCGGAGATTCGATCCTGCCGCTCCTCGAGGCTCGGGAAGTATAAATCCAAGCCTTAGACCGCTCGGCCATGCCAGCTTCGTGAATTGGTTCCGATTATCTGGCATATAAAGATTTGATAGTACTGGGACGATTTCCGTCTTTTGATTTTCACAATATCGTCAATCCTGTCAAGCGATCGATCGAAATCGGTTACTCGTTCATATTTCTCACGGTTTTCCTAGACGATTCCAAGATTTTCGAGTGATTCCCTACGAAACTTCCGTATTTTTCCTCGATAAAACCCCTGGAAATTTCCCCCTAACCCCCCTCCTAACATCCAAAAAAACATCTCGTTTATATTAACATTTTCAAAAAAGTTTTTTTGATCCTTTTCTATGAAACCCATCTTCATTTTAGTATTGGGACTAGTGGCCCGCAGTCTATTGTTGGAGGCTTCGATTAGCCAGTAGTTTTTATTCATAGGTAAAATTTGATGAAAAAAAAAAAAATTGAGAAAAATATTGAAAAAAAGTGAAAAAAAAATTATAAAAAAAAATTTTATTTAAATTTCAAAATTGAAAAAAAAATCATTAAAAAAATTTTAACTATAAAAAAAATTTAAATTATAAATAAAATGGAATTAAAAAAAGAAAAACACCCTGTATACGCATTTCTGAAAAATATATTATGAGAATCCATCCAAGGTTCCTATTCAGATAACGCTTTGTTTGTGGAACAAATCAAATCAATCGCGTGATATTGTGCCGATAGAAAAAGAACATCCTGTATAGTAATGGTTTATTTTCAACGATGTAGGTCCCGAAAGTATATAATTTATTACAATCGCACGATTTATCGTGAAAAGCGGCAAGTTGCGATTGACGTTAAAAGAAAAACACCCTGTATATAGATTTCTGAAAAATACATTATGAGAATCCATCCAAGGTTCCTATTCAGATAACGCTCCGTTTGTGCAACAAATCAAATCAATCGCGTAATATTGTGCCGAAAGAAAAAGAACACCCTGTATAATAATGGATTATTTTCAACGATGTAGGTCCCAAAAATATATATTTTAACACAATTGATTACAATCGCACGATTTGTCGTGAAAAGCAGCAAGTTGCGATTGACGTTAAAAGAAAAACACCCTGTATAGAGATATCTGAAAAATACATTATAAGAATCCATCCAAGATTCCTATTTAGATAAAGGTTTGTTTGTGGCAAAAATCAAATCAATAGCGTAATATTTTGCCAATAGAAAAAGAACACCCTGTATAGTAAAGGTTTATTTTCAACGATGTAGGTCCCGAAAGTATATCTTTTATCACAATTGAATACAATAGTACGATTTTTCGTGAAAAGCAGCAAGTTGTGATTGACGTTAATAGAAATACACCCTGTATGGAGATTTCTGCAAAATATATTATGAGAATCCATCCAAGGTTCCTATTTGAATGACGCTTTGTTTGTGGCACAAATCAAATCAATCGCGTAGTATTGTGCCGATAGAAAAAGAACACTCTGTATAGTAATGGTTTATTTTCAACGATGTAGGTCCCGAAAGTATATCATTAATCACAATCGAATACAATAGTACGATTTGTCGTGAAAAGCAGCAAGTTGCGATTGACGTTGAAAGAAAAACACCCTGTATAGAGATTTCTAAAAAATACATTATAAGAATCCATCCAAGATTCCTATTTGGATAACGGTTTGTTTGCGGCAAAAATCAAATCAATCGCGTAATATTGTGCCGATAGAAAAAGAACATCCTGTATAGTAATGGTTTATTTTCAACGATGTAAGTCCCGAAAGTATATCTTTTATCACAATTGAATACAATAGTACGATTTTTCGTGAAAAGTAGCAAGTTTTGATTGACGTTAAAAGAAAAACACCCTGTATGGAGTTTTCTGAAAAATATATTATAAGAATCCATCCAAGGTTCCTATTTGAATAACGCTTTGAGTGTGGCAAAAATCAAATCAATCGCGTAATATTGTGCCGATAGAGAAAGAACACCCTATATAGTAACGGTTTATTTTCAACGATGTAGGTCCCGAAAGCATTTCTTTTATCACAATTGAATACAATAGTACGATTCTTCGTGAAAAGCAGCAAGTTGTGATTGATTGATTAAAAGAAAAACACCCTGTATAGAGGTTTCTGAAAAATATATTATAAGAATCCATCCAAGGTTCCTATTTGAATAACGCTTTGTTTGTGGCACAAATCAAATCAATCGCGTAATATTGTGCCGATAGAAAAAGAACACCCTGTATAGTAATGGTTTATTTTCAACGATGTAGGTCCCGAAAGTTTATCTTTCATCATAATTGAATACAATAGTACGATTTGTCGTGAAAAGCAGCAAGTAACGATTGACGTTAAAAGAAAAACACCCTGTATAGAGATTTCTCAAAAATACATTATAAGAATCCATCCAAGATTCCTATTTAGATAACGGTTTCTTTGTGGCACGAATCAATTCAATCGTGTAAAATTGTGCCGTGAAAAAAAGAACACCCCGTATTGTAATGGTTTATTTTCAACGATATACACAACACAACACAAAGTTTCATCGAAATTGGTCGAGCTGTTTTTGAGTAACCATAAATCCATCGGGGTGCCCCCTACAGTATGCTATTGTGAATCAGAGACGCGCTGAATCAAAAACACGAAGCATCGCAATATGTTAGAAGCTTTTGAGTTACTAAAAACCGAATATAGCGTCACGTAGCGAATCGTATTGAGAACCAAAGGCCATCCGAAACACAATCACAAAGATTCATCAAAATCGGTATAGCCATTTTTGGGTTCCTGTGAACCGATTATAGTGCCACCTACCGGGGAATATTGTGGATCTGAAACCTACTCTCAGATACACACACAAAGTTTCATCGAAATTGTTCCAGTCGTTTTTGAGTTGTTATAAACCGAATTCAGCGCCACCTAACGGGTGCACACAAAGTTTCATCGAAATGGGTAAAGCCGTTTCGGAGTTGACATTTATTTAAAAACAGCTGTATAACAGCGGTTATCTTTTCGTAACGGTTTTACAATGAAGAGAATTCTCTTCACGATAATTCTCTTGCAGTGATATCTCACTTAAGACCCTGTGTAGCAATGGTTTTTCAGTTTCGACCGTTAATTTTCTACTCAAATGGTTGAATATTTTGTGTAATTTCAATGCAACTCATTCAAAATTATACGTTCATTTTTGGACCAAAAATAATCAATGCTGTGTATGTGGTTGCGTAAGGTACCTATTCATAAACATACATTCACGGTTGGATAAAAAATAAACAATGCATTGAACGCGGTGGCGTAGGTTCATATTCAGATACATACATTCACAATTCGATCAAAAATATTCAATGCTGTGTCTTTGGTTAAGTAAGGTCCTTGTTCAAATACTCACACTCACAGTTGGATCAAAAATGTACAATGCAATGAACGCGGTGGCGTAGGTTCCTATTCAAATACATACAAAAATCCGTCTGATGGAACCATTGATTATAGATATCGTAACTTGACGAAAAGATCCAAATCCCATTTTCGACAGTTACTTATCTGCTTAAAGTTTGTTCGATTTTTTTAAAAGAAGAATTTTCAAACGGACGGAAATTCAATATAGATTTCGTAATTTGAAGAAAAGCTCAATAGCCCTTGATGAGTTTACATGGGAATAACACACTCTTAAGTTTTCATTCCGTAAAAATGAAAAATATTATAACTTCTACGATTGCCGGCCAACTCCGAGATTCGATCCCACCGCCCCGCGATGCTGACCTTTTTTCCCGCGACGCTTCCGTCCCGGCCACTTTCACTATAGGTAAAAGTAGGAATTATGCTCTATATGAAGGCTTTGTAGCACTGGGATGATTTCCGTCCTTCGATTTCCAGAATATCGTCAATCCTGTCAAGCGATCTAGCGAAATCGGTTACTCGTTCATATTTCTCGTGGTTTCTCTAGACTATTCGAAGGTTTTCGGCTAATTCGGTTCGAAATTAAAATTCGATTTGACATTTGTCGTCGCTCGTTCTGACCGAAAGAGTCGACCTTGCAGGAGCCGCGCTAAAATTCAGCACAGAAATACGTGAAACGTCAGAATGTTTTCGATTTTCGCAAAAAGTCACATTTTCTTATCGTTCTTACGGGAAAACGAATGAAAAGATCGAAAGCAGATATAGCCTATCCGGTAATTTCGAATCTCTTCTTCGCTTTCCCACGGACTCGTCATTTCTAACGTCGCCGTTCGTTCGATCTCGTTTCCTTCATTTTGCACATTTTGCCAAAATTGGCGTTTTTTCGCATTTTCGTGAATTTTTTAAAAATACACCCCCATCCTTTCGCTCCAAAAACGCGAAACTCTACGAAACTTCTGTGTTTTCTCTCGCTAAACCCCCTCAAGAATCCCCCCCAATCCCAATCCTAACGTCCAAAAAAACACCACTTTTACAACGACCTTCTCGAAAAGATTCCCTTGATCTACTTCGATGGTCCAAGTCTTCACTTTAGTATATGTATTGTCTAGTTGGCCCGCAGATTTACCTAGCCAGTAGATCAACATTTTTCCGGCAGATCTAAATTTTTCCGGTAGATCTACATTTTCCGGTAGATCTGCATTTTCGATTAGATCTACATTTTTCCGGTAGATCTACATTTTTGTAGTAGATCAATATAATCGGTTGATCAATCGAAGCGGTACTTCAACGCCAACTAACGGGTCCAGTTGTGTGAAAGTCCTATCGAAATATGTCGAGGCGTTTTTGAGTTCCTATAAAACGAATATAGTGCCACCTACCGGATCGTATCGTGAACCTAAGGCCTTCCGAAAGACGTTCGCAAAGTTTCATGAAAATCAGTACATCCATTTTCGAGTTCCTGTGAACCGATCGTTGCGCCACCTACGGGGGATATATCATGGATCTGAGACCTCCTCAGACACACAGAAAGTTTCATCGAAATCGGTCCGGTCGTTCTTGAGTTTCTATAAACCGAATACAGCGCCATCTACCGGGTTACTATTGTGACTCTGAGACTCACTCAAGTACGCACACAAAGGTTCATCGAAATCGGTCGAGCCGTTTTTGAGTTACTATAAATCGATCGGGGTGCCCCCTACAGTATGCTATTGTGAATCAGAGACACGCCGAATAAAAAACACAAAGTTTCATCAAAATCGGTCCAGTTATTTCTCAGTTCCTGTTGACCGCATATTGTGGACCTGAGACATTCACAGACACAAAAATTCAGTGAACTCGGTTGAGCCGTTTTTGAGTTCCTATAAATAGATTGGTCGCCCCCTTCCTGATGCTATTTTGAACCAGAGACCCCACGAAACACATACACAAAGTTTCATCAACATTGGTCAAGCCATTTTTGCCTTCCTACAAATTGATTACAGCGCCACCTACTGCATCCTATCGTGAACCTCAGACCCAGTAAATATCATTCACAAAGTTTTATTAAAATCGGTCCATTCGTTTTTGAGTTTCAATAGACCGATTGTAGTGCCACCTACGGGGTCTTCTCGTGAACCTCAGGCCTCTGAAACACTTAATCAAAATATAGCCGTTTCTGAGTTCCTGTAAATCGATTGAAGCGCCACCTACCGGGTCCAATTGTGAATATTAACCTCTTCGAGATATACCGACACACACACAAAGTTCCATCACAATCGTTCATGCCGTTTCAGTGTTGACATTTTTCGAAAAATACCCCTCAAGATTCCCGCCAAATCCCCCTCCTAACATCCAAAAAAAACACACGTTTATAACGACATTTTCAAAATGTTTCCCTTAATCCTCTTCGATGACTCCAATTCTTCACGTGAGTATTATGTAGTATTGAAACAGCAGATCTTCCTAGCTATAGATCAATATTTTTGCAGTGTAGACTGTAGATCAATCGAAAAAAATTGAAAAATAAGTTATGTCCGTTCCGGGATTCGACCCCTGTTTTTTTTACTCAGAAAGCTGGCCTCTTGACCTATACGCCAGCGGGGCTGTACGCGAAATTTCGTACTTCACGGATAAATAGTATTAACCTCAGAAAGATTCTGGTACCTTTCACCTTTCTGAAGAATATTGCCATATAGCATATTATATAAATCGATGATATCGTCGAAAATATAGATCGATAATTACCTTATTTTACGTTTTTCATTTCTTCCGGCCCGTTTCATCAAAAATCTTTCCTTGAGGATAGGTAACTACCAGTCAGTTCAACTTAGAATTTGTTAGATCTCATTATGTCTCGAATATCACCATTTCGGTCACGCGCTCACTCCAAATCGGCGAATCGTTCATATTTCTTCTTATTTCTAGACATTTATCCTCACGAATCCAAGATTTTCGACCAATTCCGTTCGAAATTCTGTGGCCGAAATAAATCATTCACGTTCTGCCTTCTAGAGGACCCGAAGTCAGTCGAACGAAGCCGAACTGGTCTAAATGTCACATTTCGCCGAGATTTTCAAAATATGTCAAAGTTTGCGATCTTTTTACGGTAAAAGAGAAGGTTTTATCAAAAATCAGGCTCCGTTACTAACTACCTACGAATTTCGTCTTCCGGCCCCCGACGAAATACCTTCCCGAGCGTCGCATCCTCGGCAGATTTCTAACGTTACCGATTTGCACCTTTAGCCGAAAACGCTGTTTTCACCCCATTTCAGGATTTTTTTTAAATACTCCCACATTTTCTCTCGTCAAAGACGGATACCCGGAGAAAATTTCGTCTTTTCTCGTTCCCGTTCACACCTCGAATCCTCCCTCGCCCTTCGAATATCCGACGAAAAAATCGAAAATATCGACCTCCTAGAGGAATAAATCTTTTTTGACATCTCTCTGTGATCCCCTCTGGGATTCAGATGAGCCAGCAGATCTACCTAGCCATAGATTCACATTTTTCTGGTAGATCTACATTTTTACGGTAGATCTACATTTTTCCGGTAGATCTACATGTTTCCGGTAGATCTACATTTTTTTAGTAGATCAATATTATCGGTAGATCAATTATTGAACCGGTAGTTCACTCACACGAAAGTCCCATCGAAATATGTCGAGGTGTTTTTGAGTTCCTATAAACCGAATATAGCGCCATCTTCCGGGTTTCTAATGTAACCTCGACACCCACTCACACACTAATAATAATAACAATAATAAGAAAATAGGATAACGCGGATAAGTTTATTAAAATGGAATTACCCGTTATACTTTTCCATTTTAATAACAATAATGTTTCTTAAGACTCAGATCACAAAAAGTAACTCAAAAGTAAAGTTGCATCAAAATCGGTCGAGCCATTTCAGAGTTCCTATAGACCGATTGCAATGCCACCTACTGGGGTATATTGTGGACCTGACACATACTCAGATACACACACAAAGTTTAGTTGAAATCGGTCCAGCCGTTCTTCCTATAAACCGGATACAGCGCCAGCTTCTGGTTTCCTATTGTGTCTCATCACTTATCGAAATCAGTCGAGCGTTTTTGGAGTTCCTATAAATCGATTAGGGCGCACCCTACCGGATGCTATTGTGAACCAGAAAAACAAAAACACAAAGTTTCATCAAATTTGGTCCAGTCATTTTTAAGTTCCTATAGATCGATTGTAGCACCACCTACTGGGACCAATTGGGAACCGCCGCAACACACGCACACAAAGTTTCATCAGAATGGGTCTTTTGATGTTGTATTTTTTCGAAAAATGCTATGTATAGCAGTGGTTTTCCTCATGATAGATATCTCGAGATGACATTTTACAAAAAATACCCTGTATAGTGGTTTTTCATTTTCGACAGTTAATTTTGTTGAGATACAGAAATATATATGTCGAATCGTTCGTTCTTATTCATGGTTATTTATTGAAATAAAACGAACAAATACACAAAAAAAAGACAATCAAACTGATACAATGTCTTTCTTAATTAACGATGCAATAGTTTGGCCAACGTTTCCGTAGATCACGCCCGTTCTCTTCCCAAAAACTAACTAACACCCTAAACTTCAAAACTGCTGTTCTAAATTTCTTCCCATCGTTCCCATGCTCCCCCTTTACCTCTCCTTCATCAATAAATCTTGATAAGTTGAAGTCGCTTTCGGACGGATCTACGGCTACGTTAGGCATAATATTACTTGCTGCCTGGCCAAACAAATATTTCACTTATCAACTAATTCTCCGACACAGATATTTCACTTATCAACTAATTCTCCGACACGGCCAATCCTGACATAACAGTCGTCCTCGGCTGTTTCCAAAACAAAACAAATTCTCCCAAAACTTGCAGCTCCTACAATACTGAAAAAAAAAACACTCATCCATATACCTGTTAAAATCGTTGCTATCTACTTCATATCATTTATTAGTTTGACGCTTGGGGCTCATTACTCCATGACGAACCTGATCAAATCAGTTTCACATCTGCAATTAAAGCCAAACGTGATAATTTAACCTTCTTAATGATTTGTTGACAGATTCTAAAATACCCAACAAACACATTCTCAATCAACTCAAAATCGTTGATATTTACCACATTCAATGTTGCAACTTTTATGCCTGCTTTGCCTCATGACAAAACTATCTGGTCAGATCAGTCTCACACTTGCAAACACAGCAAAACTTAAAAGTTCAACCATCATAATGATCTGATCCATTGATTCAACTCTTATGACTGCTGCTCATTACGCCATGACAAAACTATCTATTCAGATCAGTTTCACACTTGCAACTACAGCAAACTTAATAGTTAAACCTTATTCCATCTCTTTCAACATTTTCCTCACATAGATCACCAACGTCTCTTTCAACATTTTCCTGATCTAAATCTCAACGTCTCTTTCAACGTTTTCCTGATCTACACCTACATCGTCTCTTTCAACGATCTCCAGATCTAAATCTACAACGTCTCTTTCAATTTTTTTTTTTTCAGATCTGAATCCTCAACCTCTCTTTCAACGTTTTTCTCCTCCACTCTCATTACATTCAACAGGAACAAAGCCCTCAGGCATTTTCCTCAAACTTTCGTCAGCATACGAATAAGTTAACTAATTCAACTCATACCTATCCATCTCCTTTCACATGCAACTTTTACGATGACAAAAAAAGTCAACTTAATTTCGAATATAATTTTGACCAATGTTTTCCTTCACTTTTCAACATCTCAATTCAAAGTTCAGCTTTATTACTATCAAATCTTTCCTTTCCGTACCATGCAGTTTCCCAATTTATTTATTTTTTGTAACGCTCAATCTCTTAAAGTATGAACATCAGTTTTATTATCAACAATCAACAATGTTCATCACCTTATATCATTGTCTACACAACATCATTAATTTGCCTATCAACATCCCTAAAAAGGATAGCTTAAATGGTTCGATTAATCCAACAATTCAGTGCTGTTTGAATTCATTCCAATGTGTCTTACAAAAACCTTACGAACTACTCATAGCACGCCCAACTCTTTCATATGATCAAACCATTTGTTTATACCAGAATAATAATTGTGTCACTTTCATAATGAAAATGGGCTTTTTCTATCTCTATCCCTTGCTGCGTGAGCAGTACGAGGTACGAAAAACAACAAGTGGGTCGACATCGACAATGACACCCGACACCCTAGACCCCAGGTACTAAAATGAGTCAGAATTTACGCATCATGGGAATATCACATATTTTGTTTAGCTGTACGTCATATTTTACACATACATCTCTGAAGTTTTCAACAAAAATAACACTGCGTTTTCATTATCAAATGAACATAGCATAATAAAATACGGTCTAATTCATAAACCTTCACCAATAGTATTCAAATACCTCATCTGGGTTCTTCTCGCGTCCCAAATGCATTACGGTTTAATGAAAGCGATTCATTACTGACTAACTAAATGTCCTAAAACCAATATGGAAACATATTGCCCGGTCAAGCCTTTGGCTATTCCTTTAAGCAATTTATAGGTTTTGAACAGGTCATCATTAATCTCAATGTGGATAATTTTTGTATCGACCTATCGACAGTTCTTATAGCATTATCGCTTTTCTGGTCCACAAGAAGATAGTAACTCGTTATTTCCGCTAGATTTATACTCTTTTAAATAACCTTTGCAATGTTACTATTTTCAATTTCTTCAGGTAAAATATTTCGAGAGAGCCATGCAACAGAGATCTGTGGCCATACGTTTTCCTTCAAGATGCTCAATGTCAAGTGTAAACATTTGGCAAAATACACAGCACCTATATACTCTAGGTGTGCTATCTTATTATTTTTATTGCACCATAATTTCAAAATATTTCAGTCTGTAAATAATAAATAGGTATCAATTATGATAAATTGCATTGACAACAACCAGAGTCTCTACCTCATAAAGAATGATACCTAGATTCGGTGGAATACATTATTTTCTTGTAGAATCCAATTAAGCTGAGTTTGTTATCAATTTTCAATGCGATATCGTACCAAGACAAAGCTGCTGTGGGTAAATAATTCAATTGAGTCTTGTAGATCACATATCCTAAGCACTGTTAAGATTTTAATGATTTTTTTTTTGTCGAATCTTATAATGTTCCAGTTCACTGAACATCTCTTTTGTTAGATATTAAAAGATAAAGGGACCGGCAAGTTGTGAAAATTTTGGAATTTGTTCGTATTTCAGAATTTTCCACTTCTAATCCGAGATATTCTATTTTCCTTATAAGCATTGAACGAAAATCCTGTAGTCTTCAATACTTGAAAACGACAGAAGCTAAAACAAATTATATCAGCTTTCACCACCTGAATTTTGCTTATCACACTTTTCACTATATGCAAGTCGATTAGGCGATTTTCGTACTATTTTATTCTCATAAATTAATCGTTCTTCCAATTGTCTACTACAGTGACTCGATCTCTAGGATTATTTTCAATTTTCAATGAAGTAATTTGAAAATTCTGACAAAATTGTCGCAAGCCATTTTTATTTTATTATAATCATCAATATCTGTTTTGATACGAATCAGAACTCAATAGTCCTGATAGAATTCATTTCATTGCAGCCATTTGTCCTCGATTTATTTCTTAACAACAAACAATTTTTTTTCTACTAGCCTAAACTCAAAGCCTTTGTCAAGCATTTCAGCTAAAATCATTATATCATGATATCTCATTTCAAGTAACCATCTGTAAATACGGGATGATCAATGTTAATCATCAATTTCTGAAGAAACCTGTACCCTGTACTGTACTAAAAACTGTTGTTTCCTAAATTCTTGAAATTAACGATGTTATTGAATTATCTTACAGTAAATTTTACTACCATTTCATCCTTAATTAATGAGCATTCTGCTCCGGAATCAAAATAGAACTACTTCAACTCACCACACTGCTTTGAAATACCTGTTGGAACTAAGTCCACCCTGTTGATTTGTTTCTTCTCACCTGTCCTCTCATTATTTGGACGACTTTGTACTATATTTTCAAATGAATACCTACAGTTTTGAATTCCGCTCAGGTATTACCAGCCTGTAGCATATTCGTGATACCTAACCATTGAGACGCACTTCCTTGCAAACTTGCACTAATTAAAACACAACCTTGTACGTGGTTTTTCGGATTTGGCACAAATTGACTGTATTGCACCAAGCAATGGGATCAATATCTGATAATTCAGAATGAAATTTAGGCAACGGCAAATTTCTTTCACTCTATTCGGTACTTTTCACTGCATTTAATATGATTCTGAAATTATGATTCTGAATACCCAACATTGATGTCGAATCGTTCGTTCTTATTCATGGTTATTTATTGAAATAAAACGAAAAATACACAAAAAAAAGACAATCAAACTGATACAATGTCTTTTTTAATTAACGATGCAATAGTTTGGCCAACGTTTCCGTAGATCACGCCCGTTCTCTTCCCAAAAACTAACTAACACCCTAAACTTCAAAACTGCTGTTCTAAATTTCTTCCCATCGTTCCCATGCTCCCCCTTTACCTCTGCTTCATCAATAAATCTTGATAAGTTGAAGTCGCTTTCGGACGGATCTACGGCTACGTTAGGCATAATATTACTTGCTGCCTGGCCAAACAAATATTTCACTTATCAACTAATTCTCCGACACAGATATTTCACTTATCAACTAATTCTCCGACATATACATTCACTGTTGGGAAGAAAATTAACAGTGCTGTGGTAAATATGGCAGAAGTTTATAGGTATAAGCCAATTACTTAACAGATCCAGCTATTAAATCCATATAACTAACTTAATCACATATCTAACCTACACACTCGATGAATCAAGAGTTCAAATATGATTGTGGAATGGAATATTGTACAATTCATTGTTGGATCAAAATTGAACAGATATGGCATAGGTGGTCACCATTCACTGTCAGGTCAAACATTAACAGTGCTGTGCCTAAGCTGGCATAAGGGCACAGTAACAAAGCCTACACAGAACACAACTGGTTCTCCTTACTCGCTCAAGCTCTTCGAGAGCTTATGAGGGGGCTCCTTGGGAAAGATCTAGGAGGATCAGTATAATAATATACAATAGATGGGAAAATAATCATACCTAATGTAATTTATATTATCAATTCTTATGATAATTAATAATAGGATAGATTTTGGATTGTGTGGGATGAGTAGAAAAATGAAGAACCATCCTGTATGTAATATATTGTTTCAACTTCATGATTTTTACACTTTTATCTTGTTCTAGTTATAACATATCAAATGGTTTCTCTTTTATTCTCCATTCTGGAAAGATGTGTTGTCTAGTGCCCGCTCTGAAACAATTATAAACTGTTGAAATTCGTTTACTTACAACAAATAGGTACTGTTAATCAAAAATTTTCACTGAATTTTCCAAATCGTGATGAGAAGAGCACTATTACAATGGAATAAAGAGCTATCCGGTAAAAGATGAAAATCATATTAACAACCAAAGTTAATAGTTTAAAAGTTACTTTACCTAAAAATAACATTATTTATTATTATTAAATACCTATCGTTTACAACAAAGGTGAAGATAAACTGATCCAACGTGTGATAGGGATCTCTTGAATTTCCATTACAACAGATAACTTAGACGGAGGTATGAATTATGTTGGGCAGACGAAACCCGCCCCTCCACTGAGAGCAATTGTTCTATTGTGGCACACCTTTAATCTCTACTTCACCCACAAGCTCAAGCCTCTCGATAAGGAATATGAGTTTGGTTGGTGAAAACTTGTCCAGTTCCCTCAGTCTCAGTTTGTGGACTATTAGCTCCTCAAATCTGATCCTGTCCCCAGCGGGGCAGTCACACATGATGTGTTCGATAGACTCGTGGTCCTCCAGGCATAGCCTGCACTCTGAGTCCTGAATGAACCGCAGCGTAATTAGCTCATTTCTGAGGTCATAGTGGCCCGTGTACACAGCTGTTAGGATTCTCAGGTATGCCCTAGAGAATCTGAGCCATTGTCTGGCTCTTTCAGCTGATGGTTCAGTAATTGTTGAGTGAGTATGTCTGTATCCAGATTTCCTGGACCTTTTGCCCAACCATCTGTTGTTCTCCCTCCCCACTTCCTGAGAGAGATACCACAGGCCGGTTCAGGTCCAATGAGCCCCATGTAAGAAGGAGGTTACACAGTCAATCTGGAATCAGTTCAGTCTGACATCCATTTATGATTGATGTCAGAGAAACGGGAAACTGATTGTATTTCAAGCAGCAAGTTTATGGAATTCGAAGAATCCAATGTATTTTCATCGAGAGGCGACTGTATAATGTGTTTCGTCAGTCCATTAATCTGGAATCAGTATCATCGTAATCAAGATGACAGACTGAACTGATGCCAAACTTGTACACAAGTTCCCTTCACAGATGAAGCAAATCAATATACAGTGTAACATGAACATTATGCATAAATGCAGATATTTTAAAAGAGTCATGTTTCCAAGTTCACCATTCTTCTTAAGCATTCCTCACATTTTATCGTTCAATAAAACAATACTGTTGCAAATAGAGTTTAGAACCTGTTCCCTAAATTTTGCCTCTACTGGAGATCTGCAGGTGTTGTTCATTTAAAAGTCAGAATCCTATCCTTGATCCAGAAGAAACACTGACATTTATATTACTTGACCACAGAAAGAAAGTATACTATAGGCGAATTCAAGCGAATAACCATAACACAGTTGTTAAGATCAATTCCTTTCTATCATGACCAATCGGTTATATTTTAAATGTACTTGAATGTGGAGTTAAAGGCATTATTATTATTATATTTGGTAGAGGAACCACTGTGTTTTGGTTACTCGCTTAAATTCCACCTATGATTAAAAAATACTTACGAATAGAAATAGATAATGTATATCAACGGAAGTATTCGATATATATCAGTGTAAACCATTTCCCAGATGTATGTATAGCTATTAATACAGAGGCTGGTTGTTTTTTATCTTAATCACAGATCCTCGGAAATTGATAAAAAAAAACTGCAAAAAGAATAATTTGTTATCGTTTTGAAATCCTTATTGATTCATGTTCCTACAGAAGAATACTTACTTTCTATCGTGATATATCCTGTAAAACTTCAAAATTGTAGTACCTATTATTTATGTTCATACACTGGGAGATCATCTGACCTGAAGATCGTCGAAATCTTTATAAATTTAACTAAAGTAGTTATTACCTTATAGTACTTACTTATAGAGTTATATTCCAGGTAATTTATAACAGATAATCGTTGATTTCACGAAAACCCATCCGTTCAGTCCATTTTGAGGATATTCATTTCCACCGGCGAATACGTACCGATCGTGGTAAATATCAATTTCTGTTGCAAGTATCAAATCGAAACCAAAGGTTTTCATCGATTCTGAATAAATCTCGGCACATTTCTGATCCAAAATCGATCGATTTTCATAAAATTCTGCTAAATTGACATTCAGACATTTTTGACCTTGGAATGCTTCTAATCTAACAGCTCTAACCCAGGGCTTCCCAAACTGTTCGTCGCGACATTGTCTTAGGGGCGTCGCATGTCGATGCGACCGAGTCTAGTGAGCTGATAACGTATTACCAGGCTAGTACTTAAATTGCTATATATTTTTGGGGGCTGAGTTAAGGGGCGTCGTACAAAAATGGGAAAGCCCCAAGGGCGTCACAGTAAAAATAAGTTTGGGAAGCACTGTTCTAGCCTATTCCTTTCAAAAAATTAGAGATGTGCAAGTGGGATTTTGTCCATTAATTACTTCGTAAGATAAAACAGAACGCCACCTTCAACCCAAAATCTTGGGGTCGGTCGACTTCGGCCTCGCTCGGGTCGTTTTATTTCTATAGTCCCATAAAAACGGTCGATTTTCCGCATTTTGGCGATTTTCATACGCTCGTAGAAAACGAACGGAAAAAAAATCGGAAAAAGTGTCTCGCTATTCTATCCGCCTATATTCGGTCTTTCGACCGGTACCGTCAGATACGGTCGGGCGAGAGGAACGAAAAAGCCTTTGGGTTTCGGGCGAGGCCGCTTTTCGCCATTTCGACGATTTCGCGACTTTTCTGGAATTTTTTTAAAATACTCGCGACTTCCCGATCTCGACGAAAATCGACTTCGGCGATACGTCGGTTCTTGCCTCGCCGCGGCGATATTCGCCTATCTCAAGGCTCGCGGCTTCGCCGCTCGCGGAAATTTCTTCGAAACCGCCTATTTTAGAAAGTTCTCAAAATCTACCTTAGATGGTTCTGAGCTTGCGCGTTTAATAATTTAGCGTTGACAATGAGTGGCCAACAGTCTTTTGTCTGGGACTCAGATGAGCCAGTAGTTTTAATTCAATGGGTATACATTTATTACACCGGTAATTCAATTGCGTCGTGAGAAAAAGAACATCCTGTATAGCAATGGTTTACTCTCAACCATGTAGGTCTCGAAAGTATGAAAGGATTGAAATTATACGATTAAGGCATCAAGTTGCAATTGAGGTTAAAAGAAAAACACCCTTTATGAAGGTTTCGAACCTAAACATTATGAGAACCCATCCTAGGTACTTATTCAGTTAATGCTTTGTTTTTGGCACAAATCACTTCAATCACGCATGATTGTGACGTGAGAAAAATAACAACCTGTATAGTAATGGTTTATTTTCGACGATGTATCCCTCGAAAGTATATTTCTTATATGTATAACGATGAGCCAGTAGAAGAATTTATTTGGTAAATATATTGAATCGGTAGATTAATTGAACTGGTAGATGAATCGAAACTGTAATTATAATGAACCGTTAATTGAAATGTACTGTATGTCATGATGGTACACGAAATCAAATGGATACATTCGAAAATAATCAATGGTGTGGTAGCGTGAGGTCCCTATGTAAATATATATATTCACAGTAGGTTCTAAAATAATCTGCGGTTGCGTAAGGTCCCTATTCAATTACGTACTTTCACAGTTGATTCGAAAATAATCAATGCTATGTCTGTAGTCGTGTAAGGTCCCTATTCAAATACATACATTCACATTTGGATCAAAAATAAACAATGCAGTGAGAGCGAAGGCGTAGGTTCATATTCAAATGCATACATTCACAATTGGATCAAAAATAATCAATGCTGTGTCTTTGGTTGCGTGAGGTCGTTGTTCAAATACATACATTCACAATTGGATAAATAATAGACAATGTAATGAACGCCGTTTCGTTCTTATTATAATACATACATTCACAAGTGATCAATTGGATCGCAAATAAACAATGCTGTGAACTCGGTGGCGTAAGATCCCTATCGAATACGTACATTCACTGTTATTTAGGTAAAGCATTGTTTGCGGCGGCGTATGGACACAAATCACTTCAACCGTTCAATTGTGCCTTGAGATAAATAACACCCTGTATAGTTTTCAATAATGAATTCCGATAGTTATTTCAATACCACAAATCAGTCGAAGCAAAATGTGTCGATCCATTCGTGAGTTCCTATAAACTGAATAGAGCGCCACCTATCGGGTTCCTTATGTGACCCTGAGACCCACTCAAACACGCACATAATGTTTGATCAAAATCAGTCAAGCCATTTCTAAGTTCCTATGGATGGATTGGAGCGCCACCTATCGGGCACATTGTGAACCTTCGGCCTACTCAGGCACACACACACAGTTTAATCGAAATCGGTCGAGCCGTCTTTGAGTTGCTATAAACCGTATACAGCATCACATACTGGTTTCCTATTAATTGTGACCCTGAAACCCACTCAAACAAGCACGCAATGCTATCAGCACCACCTAACGGATGCTATTGTGAAGCAATGATCCATCGAAACACACACACACAAAGTTTCATCAAAATCGGTCAAGCCGTTTTGGACTTGACATTTTTCGAAAATCACCCTGTATAGCAGAGGATATCCTTTCGCAACAATTTCACAATATTGATGATACTATTCATGTTAAATTGGTACCTTGAGATGTTATTTTATTAAAAACACCCTGTATAGCAATAGTTTATTATTTCCTATAGTTAATTTACTGGTTTGAGTAATTTTAATGGAAAAAATCGAACGGAATTTCATTATAGATTTCGTAATTTGACGAAAAGAACCATATCAAAAGATACGCCTATGGGAGTAACGTATTTCGTTCGGTAGAAATGAATCAAATTGAAAAGAAACGTACTGAGGGCGCTCTAGGCTCGCGTGGGCCAGAGCCTACAGCCACAACTCCCCCAACTGGGCCAATTTGCCTATCAGATAATTAGGGATCTCTCCCCACGATTCCAAGATTTTTGACCAATTCCGTTGGAAACTCGAATTATATTTGACAATTTGACCCTCATTCGGACTGAAAACCTTGACGTTGAAGGAATCGCGAAAAGATTTCGCACAGAAATACAATAATATTACTAAAACGATATAATTCGAAAATACTCACGTTTCGTTAAAGATTCCAAAATTCGACGGAAAAATTTTATTCAGTCGATATCCCATCATACTTCATACACTTGTCAAATCAAATTTCGAATTCGTATATAAATGCCTGCAAGTGAAAATCGGTAATATCGTCGAAAGTGTAGATCGATAATTACCTTATTTTACGTTCTCCACTTCCGGCCCGTTTCATCAAAAACTATCCTCGATGATAGGTACCTACCAGTCATTTCAACTTAGAATTTGATAGAACAGATTATTTCTCAAATATCACAAATTCCGCCATGCGATCGCTCGAAATCGGCAACTCTATCGTATTTTTTCTTATTTCTAGCAATGTGTCCTCACGATTCAAGATTTTTGACAAATTCCGTTCGAAATTCTAATTCTATTTGACATTTATCGCAACTCATTCGCAAAGAAAACGTCGATAAATTCAAACTGACAGAAGTTTCTTTCATCTGTGATCGAAGTAAATCATCCTCGTTTTATCTTCTATAGCAGGAACCGAAGTCGGCCGAGCGAAGCCGAACCGGTCTAAATGTCACATTTCACCGAGATTTTCAAAATATGTCAAAGTTTGCGATCTTTTTACGGAAAGAGAGAACATTTTATCAAAAATCGAGCTCTGTTATAAATTACCTACGAATCTCGTCGGAACCCGACGAAATACCTTTCCGAGCGTCGCATCCTCGCCAGATCTCTTCCATACCGATTTGCACCTTTAGCCGAAAACGGCGTTTTCGCCTGAATTTAAGATTTTTATATATATACTCCCCACGTTTTTTCTCGTCAAAAGTCGATCCCTGGAGAAAATTCCGTCTTTTCTCGTTCCCGTTTAGTAGTTAGAGCTATACGGATTCTGGGTCACCAGGTGATCAGAACCTCACTTATTTGTTTTCGCGCTTAGAATGATGATTGACGCCATGACAGTTGAAACTATCACAGCGCCATCTTGGTGGACGGAATTTTTCGGAAGCTTTTGTGAAGGGACGTAGAAATTTATGAAAAAGTTCTCGGAGACGACGGGATTCGAACCCGTAATATTTTACTATGAGTCCGGAGTGTTAACCGAGGAGCCACAGGCACTAACCTTAAGAGTTACCTTTTTGGTCCCACATCAATCGCAGGTATATGACCCTTTGCATTGTGCGTCTCAGGGGCCCTTTTTCAGGTAATTAATATGATTTGAATTTTCAGCATCTCTAGGCGATAGGAATTATTCTATCAGTCATATGAAGTTTGATGCATGAGGTACTAGATCATTTTTTCGAATTATTATTGAGGGCATTTATCGTTTATATGAAAGGGAATACCATGGATTATCTGAATCGATAATTTGGTGATTTTCAGCAGACCCATTACGAAATAATGCAGAAAGAATTTTGTGTATCTTTTTTATTTTCAAGGGCGACAGTTATCATAAAAATATTTGTGGACTAATATGTTGGAACGCAATTGATTGGGTGGGAACAGGTCAGATGAAACTTGTGCACAAAAAAACTATTTTAAGGACATATTTTTATTGACATGAAAAATCTACATCATTTAACACTTTATTCTTATAAAAGTACATGCATTCTAAGATTACATAACTTTCAACAGATGGATTAATTCTACAAAAGGAATTTATTAAATCTTCGATCGAATTTTGATTATTCTTCTGAGATAGATCTTTCATGATATCTAGGAACTTGTAATAGTAAAACGATATTTTTAAATTTTTCAACATCTCTAGGCGATTGGAAATTATAGCAGTATTTAATTGGATCAATTTATTCAAGTCGGCATCGCTGAAATACATGCAGTTTTCCCATTTGGCAAAGCGGGTCATCACACCTTTGGATTTTTCAACTTCAACGCCACTGGATGCAACGCCCGTCTGGATACACATGAGGCGGGTTTGGTGGCTCAGGGTGAGACCATCCAAAGGAGGATACATTAAAAGTTAAGAATGCCTACCCAATCAGAAACGACCTCGTCCGAAGTGCTGTCGGTCTGAGTCGTGCAACATCGTGAAAATTAAATTTCGCGCCACTAGTAGCGATCTAATGCAAATTTAATTGGGCATTAATAATATTCGTCATTATTATTTTACTATTTTACATTTCTGTATTCAAAACAATCTTTCAATTGGTCTAGTAATAATTAACTATGACAATTTATTGTAGGAAAGCACAAATAATCTTTAATTAATTGTTCAATTTTTAATTACTCAAAAACAGTTTTTTTTACCAACTTAATTTAAATATTGATGAATACAGTTTTTGTCAATATCACAAACTTAACATCCAAAATGATTTCTACTCACATGTAAGTATGATAGAAATATATTGAGCCATTGTCAAAATTTGATTTCTTGTTAGAAATGTGGAAGTGGGATGTCATATTACAACTCAAGCAAATATATTTTTCAATAAAATAAATTGTTTTTTTTAAATATGTAATAATATTACAAGAGATATTGTATCCATTCTTCTTCTTCTTTCAACTCCTTGATTTGGTGGTGCCTCAGGGAGGTTCTTCGGGTCTTTCTATTTTTCTTCTCATCCTGGCATTCCTATGGAGTTCTTACACCTTCATCGCTATGAAAAGATTATTGATATTGAAATATGAAATAGAGGCATATCAAGCGCAACCTCACCTTAACGAATCAGTGGAATATTGAATTATTACAAGATAGCTTGTATCCAATTTTCTTCTTCTTTCAACTCCTTGATTTGCTGGTGCTTCACAGGGAAGTTCTTCGGGCCTTTCCCTTTTTTTTCTTCTCATCCTCGCATTCCTATGCAGTACTTTCACCTTCATAACTTTGAAGAGATTATGGATATTGAAATATGAAATATAGGCATATCAATCGCAACTTCACCTTAAGGAATCAGTGGTATATTGAATAAGTTACGTATTATAATCAACTCTAGCCTATTATAGGTTTCTCACTACTGGTAAGAGGAACATTCATCCTAGGTATTTAGAAATAAGAAGGATTGAGCTCTATTAAGTACAATACTGTTAGAAGAGTCTTTAGCATATTGGCATTTTCACTCTTCGTAAAGAAGAATATTCACTCATCTTAGATATTTTGAAATAAGAATTATTGAGCTCTGTTATGTGCGGTGCCCCACTTTGTTCTTCCAGTTGGTCTGTCCTCCTTAGTCCTCAGATCCATGGTTTGTACCATTCCTGTGAACCAAATTGGGTATGTTATTAAAGGATCCAACTTCCAAATATATTTTGTTTTGTGATTAGCAGAATTAAATCAGATATTATGTTAATAAATTTCAGTTTACATTGATATCATGAAAGATATACAGGGTGTCCCAGAAATCAACGATAAGCCGGTAACGGGCGATAGGCCAAGTCATAACAGTTATCAGAAAAATATAGAAAAAAATATTTGCCATATCTACTTTTCAAATTATAGGTATTAGAAAAAAAAAAGGAAAAACTGACATCGTGTGATGATCTTTCAAGTCCTGTGTCTACAAATATTAATTTTTCGTCAGTCTTTTTTCTGTAATGTAATCATGAATAACCCTTCTGTAAATTACAGTTTAAAATTAAAACATAACTGCCTCAGTTTAAAAAAAAATGTTGGATTTTTGACCAACATAAAATTCAAAATAATTACATCATCCAACTTTAACCGACTGTACTGTAAAAAAAATGTACTACACTATTTTGGCAAGTAGCATCAAAATATGGCGCATTTAGTCTGGATTCCAAAATGGTATGATACTTGCTAGATTACTTCTTAGTTGATAGATGATCTTAATTAATAGAGTTGTCAAACCCCAGTTCCTCTGATTCGTACCATGTGTGCCATCTATGCAAATAGTTTTAGAATTTTCAATAAGCTTCTTTTCCATAATACCATTCATAAATCCTACTGCAAAGTCTTCATTTCGTAAATCTGGGTAACTATCACCTACAATAAAAAACTCTACTTCGACCACCACCACCTTCTAAAACTACTTAAAAAAATTTCAAGATTGACAAATTAACAGACAATGCACAGCCTGAACCTGTAGGTCTAGAAGCATGAAATTCTACATAGCAACTTCTTCATGTTGTTATAATTCTTGAATACAAAATCTACACCTTCAAAATAAATAATATTCCTTACCAATCTTTTTGAACAAAAAACCATAATTTTTTCCTTGTCGATTCCACTCCTCAACTTTCATTGATGTGGCTATCATATCATCTTCTTGTCTCTGTTTATCAATATTGAACTTTCTCTTCAAATAAGACAGGTCTGCATCAGTCATCAAATTTCTTCTCTTTAATTCATTGTTATGAATTATTCTGGCATCTTGAAGAATCCTATTTGTTGAAACACCTGCTATCAGTTGATCAGCAACATGTTTTTCTTCAGTCTTCGACAGCCTTTTACTACGAAGCTCATTTTCATGCCCCACATGTGTTTGTGTGAAATTGACCACTACTTCACCTATAAAATTTAAAAGTTGATGATATACAAATAATAAATGGGCAGTTAGTAAACACCATTTTTTAAAACTTTTGCTTCAATTCTTGAGGGGCATACTCCATTTATTTTGATAGTGCCACCTTCTTTCATCCTACGTTTTTTACAGGTCGAAACAAATCCTATAAACTATATCAGTAAATATCAACTTCCGAAGTGCAATATATTATACAACCTTTTGTATCACTCCTATTGCAATTGTATACAAAATATTTGGTGCCTGTATTTGCTCCTGAGGTATTCTGACATGCATAATCTACTTCCCTATCCTCCATTGCCTTCCATGCTGTGAATTCTTCAAAGTTCGGAAAATTCAGAAGGGACTTATTTATTTTCACTCCCTGATGATCAGTTAAATATTGAACAAGACATCTATGAAATGAGAATTCTTCATTTCTACATAAAGTGCAAATAGTTCGCTTCTTTCGTGGAGGTGCCAGTTCAATTTCAGGATGGATCTTTTTAATGTGCCTGTTCCTAACTGATGTAGATGAAAAATTTTTCCCACAAGTTTGGCAAATAAGTTTGTTGTCCCTGAAAAGTTTTGAATGCAGAAGACCACAGGCACGTTAGAGAAGAATATTACACTTTACCTCTGATCTTCCATAACTGGTTGGGATTTTGAGAACATTTATTTCTGATAATTAATTCCAACTATGGTTACCCCAACTATTGCTAGAATTAATAGAAAAATAATTGTTATTATAATAATTATAAAGTTCAAGAAATAATAATTATTTTTCGAATTTTGACTATACTCACTTGTAGTTCTTACCAGAACACCAATAATATAATAACTGGCACAACTATCAAGATAAATTCCTATTTTACACGCTGACGCTATAATTGTTACCTGATAAACAAGAAATAAGAAAACAGACAATTTACCAAATATACGTAGTAGTTTAGACTACGAAATTTAGACTTGACAGTCGACAACCGTCCAGATGCGGTCGATTCTGATTGGGTAGGCATTCTTAACTTTTAATGTATCTTATCCAAAGGCTAGAGTCAAACATCTCTACCCTGTCTTCTGAGCTATCTCTAACGAAGGAGGAGGTTACCAATTTCCAGAGCATTGCGAGCGGTCTGAAGCATGCAATCCTCAGCGACCTGCCGACACCCACTGCTTCAGTTGATTATCCTGAGATTGTTGATAGAGTGCGGCGATCTCACAACATTATTGCTCGTCACGTCCCTGAGGGCCCTGATGGCTCCTCCGATGGCTCCATTGCGAGGCAGGTTATTGATCACATCTTACCCTCCTTCTCTCAGTATGTTGTCCATCATGCTCGTCTCGGTTCACTCTCTCGTACCCCTAGACCACTGGCCATCACTTTCACTAGCTCCATTTTTGTCCGTAAGATCTTACAGAATAAAGCCAACCTGTCTTCATCTCCAGCCTTACGAAACATCAAGCTTTCTGACGATATCACCCCCACTCAAGCGAACTGTTTAAAACAAGCCCGAGAAGAGTTAAGGCGTCGGGAGTCGAACGGTGAGGATAACTTAACTATTAAATATGTTAGAGGTGTCCCGAGGGTGGTGGATAGGATGGCGGCTTCTTCTTCAAAAAACTGATGTCTTGTTCCTTGCAGCAGGGGACGGTCCTCTATACAAACGCTTGGTCTTTAAAAAACAAGTTTAGTGAATTATGTGTGAATGTGGATTTGTTGCGTCCAGACATTATTTGCATAACCGAAACATGGTTGCACGCTGGTATACCGGACCAACTATACAATATAATAGGTTTCTCTCTTTTTCGCTGTGACAGTACTCTCAATGTCGGTTATAATGGCGTCTGTGTATATCTGAGTGACAAAATCACTGAATCTTAGAATATCAAAGTTTCATCATATAACATTCCACATATCGATAACCTGTTCATCAGTATTTCTTCGCCCGCCTTTTCCATTCTCATTGGCTGCATTTACAGACCCCATCCATCCCCATCCGATGAGTTGCTTCTGGATCATATTCATTCTGTATCGGAAACTTGCCCTAATATTTTCATTTCGGGAGACTTCAACTTTAGGGAAATAAGATGGCCAATACGTTCTCCTCCATCTCCGAAAACTGTTGCTGGGCGCTTTGTCAGAATGCTGGACGAATCTGGCCTCCACCAACTGATTGACAAGCCAACCAGAATTGTGTATGGACAAAACCCATCAACCCTTGACCTTGTGCTGACGAGTGATCCGGATCTGGTTTCTGATGTGGAATACCTGAGTCCCCTCGGTCGATCTGATCATGTGATGATTAGGTCTACACTCCAGTTTACTACGCTTCCCGCACTAGGCACCTCTAAGAAGATGATCTCTATAACTGATTATGATTCCCTTAACTACCATTTTTCTAATACGGACTGGAACAGTCTATTGAGTAACAGGAATATAAACAGTGCCTGGGAATGTTTTCGTGAGTACCTTGAGGAATCTGTGGCTCGTTTTACCAGGAGGAAATTGGTCAGCTCCGTACCATCTAAACCATGGTTGACAGACGAGATTATTACTATGCAGCGTCGAAAAAAGAAGCTATGGCAGCGTTTTCTTCGTGGTGGGTCTGAGCTGGACTACCGTGTTTATCGCAACTGCTCAAATACCCTCAGCTTAAAAATCAAGAACTCAAGAAAGTTGTTTCATGAATCACTTGCTCAACCCAATAACCGAAAAAAATTCTATAAATATATTCGAAACACTCTCAGTTCTAAAGGCTGGTTTATGCTGGCTGGTAACTTTAACTTAATCATATATATATAATATATATAGACATTTATTTTTAGTGTTATACTTTATAATCAGACTAAATAATCCGTTAACTTATTAATTATTATTATTAATGATGGGTAAACGGATTATTCAGTCTCAGTATCAACCATAGCGTTAGAAATCTATGTTTCAATTTTTAAGTTAGGGAATAAGTTAAAGTTACCAGCCAGCATAAACCAGCCTTAAGGTGTCAATTCCTCGTGTCAGATATGAATCAGGTGATCTGTGTTCTGGTGGAACAGATTGCGCTAAAGTTTTCGCTAATGTTTTTTCCAACTCCTTTTCTGCGGAGCCGAGTGGCCCATTGCCCCACATTACTTCTCACCGTGTTGTCAACTCACTCGAATCTATTGATGTCAACGAGGAAGAAATATTGAAACTTTTATCCGAGTTGGATCCATCTTCCACCCCTGGCTTGGACGGTATCTCTGCTGGATTGCTGAAACGGTGCTCCACATCTCTCTCGTCGCCGATTACTGACATAATAAGATTGTCTCTCAGCTCTTGTCAATTACCATCTGCTTGGAAAATATCTAGGATTACTCCGGTTTTCAAGAAGGGGGACAAACTATGCCCAAGTAACTACCGTCCCATAAGCCTCCTTCCTATCATTTCCAAGATTGCTGAGAGAGTTGTGTGTAACAGGTTGCTCCATTTCCAGCGCGAGAACGATCTAATCCCTGAGTGCCAGCACGGTTTCACGGTGATTCTTTATCAGATTTCAGAGCGGTTATTAGTGGTGTCCCCCAGGGCTCAGTTTTGGGACCACTTCTTTTCCTGATTTACGTTTGGGATCTCCCAAACTCAATCTCAGCCATTTGTACACAATATGCCGACGACATTAAATTATTTTACGATGCTCGCTTCCCTGATGTTCTTCGGGGTGACCTGGTGCGGTTGGACCATTGGTGCCGCCAGTGGCTGCTCCCTCTAAACGTGGAAAAATGCAAGGTTCTCCATCTTGGCAAACATAATCCGAGGCACCAATATCTTGCCGTTGGCAGTGTTCTGGAGTCATGCACGGAGCATAATGACCTTGGCGTCATCATTACAGAGGATCTTTCCTGGTCTGCTCATGTGGGTAATTTAGCCTCTAGAGCTAGTAAGATCCTGCACTTGATACGGAGAGCCTTCCCTGGATGTTCGGTTGTTACTTGCAGGCAGCTATATATAACTTACATCCGTCCAATTCTCGAATACGCTGGGCCCGCGTGGTTTCCTATCCTGCTCTGTGATCAACAGCGTTTGGAGCGAATACAGTGCTCTGCAACCAGGATTCCTTTTGGGCGAGTTCGTCCATCGTACGAGGAGAGACTCCAAGTGTTCCGGTTGAGCAGTTTTCATGATCGTCGTGTGCGCGGAGACCTAATTGTGACATATCGTATCTTGAACCATTTTATTGGTGGTAATCTCGAGGAAATTTTCACGATGAACAACAGTCATCTTCGTGGCCACCGATATAAGTTGTACCATGAGGTATCGGACCCGTGCAAGAGAGTTTTTCCTTCCGAACAGGGTATTTAGCAGGTGGAACTCGTTACCGGAGAGTGTCGTGGGTGCCGGGAGTGTGAATACTTTTAAAAATAGACTAGACTCCATATTTCCTTAGAAAGCTTTTTTTCTTTTTTTTTGTTCTCTTTTGTCTTCTGAAGTGTCCTTTTTTATTTTTCCTGTATGAGATTCATAGGCCATTTGGCCTCATCTCAATATCTGTACATAATAATAATAATAATAATAATCTCTTTGATCAGCATCATTTTCAATTAATGCAATAAACGATCCCCATTGCCAGTCGTCAAAAGATATCATACATTCATTAGATATGAGCATGACTGCAGGTTCAAAATTTCTTGCGGGACTTATACCACAATCAATAGAAGCAGACCCACATTCCATTTCCAGGTGAAATTGCTTGTTTAAAAGGTAGTGTTTCTCGTTTTTTACTGCTGCATCATATTTTTCTAGTACACGCTCCAATTCTGCATCAAAAACATTTCCATCCAACGATGACGTACCACATTCTGATAAAGCACATTCATCTTCTGATATGATGATATTTTGTGGTGATTGCGTAGCATGCATGTTTGCTCAAAGTTTGTTTGTGGACTGAATCCAGGAATCGTGGTCTTTATTCATTCCAAGCCATCGCACCAAGACCTTGTCTCCACGTCTGCGCAATACTTTTTCAACCAAATAAACATCAGGCTGCTTTGTTTTTTGCAATTCTTCTTGATATAAAGCACCACTTATTGGCCTACCGGTGAAATCTTCAAGTAGGTAACTCAGTGGGTTGGTAAGTTGGACTTTGGTGATTTTAAATAGTTCAGTAGTCCATTGAGGCAGATACCCTTTTGTGAAAACGTGCCTAAATTTACTTATACGTACAATATCACCCTTCTGAAATTTATGAGGTCCTGCTATTTTTATGTGACTGTAGGCGAATTTATATATTTCACTTTCGTTCTTTGTATTAACGTCACGGGGTTTCATGCCAATAGTGCGATGTTTTTTATTATTATACGCATTTACTACATCTTGTAATATGTCGATCCATCGATATGTTCCACTCAAACTGAATTTTTTGTAAAGCACCTCTTTCAACGTTCTTATGGCCCTTTCCACTATTGTAGCTTTCTTATCACTATACGTATTATAATGATTTATATGATGCTTTTTAACGACTTGTTCTTGAAATTGTCGGTTGAAAAATTCAGTTCCTTGATCAGATTGCAAGTTGCTAGGTATTCGGCCATGCTTGAGGATATCGAGAAAAGCCCTAGTCACTTCTTCACCAGTTTTCATTCTCAATGGTCGGGCCCATATGAATTTAGAAAAGCAATCGATTACAACAAGAATATATTTGTATCCATCATTACTTGTGACAAGCTTATCAAGCTGTCCTAAATCAATTTGCCAGAGATCATCTAACCCTTTAATGATTGTTCGTCGTCGAGGAAAATTTTTGCGTGCAGGTCAATGAAGTTCCTTAACTACTTGCGCTAATTCTCTGGAGGGTGCCATCTTTGTGACTTCCAGTATTCAACTTACGAATCGGGGTTTCGATTGAAGCTTTTATTTCGTTTATTTTTCTATCGATATAAAATCTTTCAGCAGCAATTGTTGTTCGATCCTGTGTATCTGCTTTGAAACGTAATCAAGTTGTTCATTAAGTTTCTTGAATATTTCAATATTGTTATCATTAGTGATTTCAATTTGACGTCAAGGTGTGCACATTTCGTTTCAATGACACCCTTATACTGATTGAATACAATACCCAATTTACCTAGGTCTTCAAGTATCCTTTTTGCCGTTAAATCAACATAATTCATGTTGGCACCGTCAGATTTTCTTGTAGGCTCATCAACATTACACAATTTATGTCCGGTAAAGTCGTAATTACCATCACTGGTCATGGGAAAAGTATAACCAGACCGCAACCGTTTCGCTGAGGAGATCCTACGAGTTGACGATACCCTACCAAATTTGTCCATTGTAATAGGTGAAATGACTTGCAGTGCAATAAGCACCACTTAATATATAATTCCTGCTTCGCGAAATTCTTCAACGATTGCCTCGATTTCGTTGTCATTTGAGGTGTTTCCTGCTTCTTTTGATGCATGCAATAAACACAAGCGATCAACTAATTCACTAACGTTATCCCAATATCTATACTCTATTGGATTATCATTGTATTGCATCATTCCTTTGCCTAGCTTCTGTATAATATTTTTATATTTGCGGGCATTGCTTGCTTTGATTTGTTTCGATGGATTGAACAATCTGCTATGCACGCTTGTGATATCCAATATCTGTTAGTATTTTATTCATCGTCCGGTCTAAATCCAACAGGTTCCTTGTTGAATAGCAGTTTGAGGAGCCCCTCACTACTATGATAATTATATTTACCATCGATAATAATATCACCACTATGAAGATCGAAATTGAGTGAACTACTACCTAGACTCCACGTAGAGTTGCGGTGTTCATATTTAGGGCCATATATGTAATCTATTTGTGGGTCTCTATTCCACAATTTCTGAATATAGCCCTGAATATTTTTTGGATAGTCTTCCAAGGAGTTGCCCGAATTATTCATTTCATTGTAGGGCATTTGTGCAGTATCATCTTCATCATAGTCATAATCTTCATTATCTACGTCATCCTCATAATTCTTTTTCGAAAATGGTATAGATGGCATGGAATATTCTAGTTCTTTTTTGTTGGTTTTTGCTGGTATAGATTTTATGGATTCAGTTTTGGGGGCCGGCGATGGTTCCTGTTTAAATTGTTCTTTCATCTCATCAATACGTTTCGTAATAGGAAAAACTATTCGATTTATCGATTCATCCTCTTCAGAACGACCCAATTTAAATGCAATGTATTTTTTTCTTACATCATTAACGAGTTGTCTTATTTTAAGTTTGCGATTTTTATTTATTTATTTATTTATTTATTTAAATAGTGACAAGGGTTGAGATTATTGAATCTATAAACCCAACTCAATTAAATTCATATTGAACAACTGAAGGAACTATAAGTACTGTGTAAACAGAAACATGGTAAATAACAAAAATAAAAAAAAGTTAATTTCGACGCCATCCATCCAGCCTGTTCTTAAAAGCGTTAGTAGAAGGAGCCTCCACAATTGCCGTTGGTAGTTGGTTCCATGAACTGAATATTCGGTTAGGGAGAAACATCCGCCGTGGTGTCGATTTGAAGGCTTCCTTAGATAACTTATACCGATGCCCTCGCAAGCTGTTAGTGTTGAGGCAGTACATGTCCTGGATCTCCCTGCCGAAGTGGCCATGAAGGGCTCGGAATGTAAATATAAGATCCCCCCTAGTCCGGCGTTCAGCAAAACTTGGTAGACCGAAAATGCGAAGACGTTCCTCGTAGGTTGGACGTACATACGAATATGGGAGACGTGTAATCCAGCGTTGAACGGACTCCAGAAGAATCTCTTCGTACCTGGTTGAAGGCCACCATACTGGTCCAGCATATTCGATAATGGGTCGTATGTACGTTTTATAAAGAAACATCCAGGTTGCTTTATCAGAGTTCTTGAAGGATTTGCTGAGCATATATATTATTTGCTTCGCCTTTCCCGTCGTTGACTCAACATGAGCGGACCAACTGAGATCGGAGGTGACAGTAACTCCAAGGTCGACGTGACGAGTCACAGGCTTTATTTGGCGACCTTCGATGAAATAGGAAACCATCGGGTTGTTTCTGCCCATGTGAAGAACGCAACATTTTTCAATGTTCAGAGGTAGCATCCATTCATGGCACCATCTGGAAAGAGCATCTAAGTCCTCCTGGAGTATGTGAGCGTAGAGAAGTGGTAGATTGTAAAGCTTAGCGTCGTCAGCAAAGGAAGATAACATCGATTTTAGCAGAGGAGGTAAGTCGGAGGTGTACAAAAGAAAGAGAATCGGACCTAAAACTGAGCCCTGCGGGACGCCAGATAGTACAGAGCTCTGAGCAGAAGAGTATGCATTGCCCACTCTGACGCGAAATTTGCGATTGGACAAAAAAGTTTTTATCCAACACAACAGCCTGCCCCTTATTCCCAGGTGCTCCAACTTAGTAAGAAGGCGTTTGTGAGGTACCCGGTCGAATGCCCTGGAAAAGTCTAGGTAGACCGCATCAACTGGAGACCCAGAGTCCAATGATTTAGTCCAATCTGCGATGCACGAAAGGAGATTGGTTGTGGTTGAGCGTTGTGGTAGAAAACCGTGTTGGGAACTCGGAATGATGTCGTTCTCGAGACAAAAGCGCAGCAGGTTGTCACATATGATTCTCTCCAAAATCTTCGAAACAGATGAAAGCACACTGATGGGTCGATAATTGGACGGATCAAGTTTATCACCCTTCTTGAAGATAGGGGATTTTGTCTGGTTGACTGATCGTGTGGCATGATGCTTATAAACTGATTAATTATCCTTTATGTTGATGAATTTATCGAAACCATGTCGATATCGCCCATCATGCAAGTTGCAGTCTTTTACAATCATTAAAAAACCATAATTATCGGTGCTCCAGCATACTGAGCACATTTCTTTGAATTTTTCATAACTCATATCAGGGGTTATATGTTCATTGAAAACGTGACGCAAATTCACATCATCACTCCTAAATATAGCAATAATGTTTGCATTGTCGCGAATTAGATGTTTATTTATTGACACATATGTCTGACAAAGAAAAGCGACATCTATTTTCTTATGCCTACCCATAGAATAATACGACTTGATTTTATCCTGCTTGCTGTTGCATAATCATCAAAGATGAACACAGAATTTTCTTTAGCCTCTGAGGTATCTATGATATCATCATTTTCCCTATAGCTGTGATATCCCATACCTTGGACACTCTTCAAAACATTTTCGAGTAGCTGATATTTAGGTTGATATAAACTTTTCGAGAATATATACACGTTTTCAAATCTTAAACCGTTAGGATGAAGAAGTAAAGATAGGATTGCATTGGATTTTCCACAACCACTAGGGCCAACTATTAAAAATCTACAACTATGTGGAAATAAAGCACCATTTCTACATATCTAAATTTTCTACAGGCAAAGCACTGCGATGCTGCTGAATTCGCATCTTGATTGCACCTAACAAGTTTCAGTGAGGATAAGGTGGTTAAATATAAAGATCATTTTTTTAAGATATTTTATTTAGAACAACTCTTCTTTTCATACATGGCATTGAAGATAGATGTGTAAATCTAGATTTATTACGGAAAACTGCAGACTCCCAGATACATGTCGATGGTGAGGTGGCGTGTCGTTGTTGGTGGTGCTGATGCAAGGAAAGCTTCTCAAATTGCCTAATCATGTTTATACGTTCTTCATAGGAACTAATCATAGTTTTGAGTATATCAAGTTCTCGTAGAAATTCATCAATAGTCATCTTTTCTGTACAACCTCTGCATGGGGAATAACATTCCAAAGCCAATCAAACAGGTTTTTGGAGTTTGTCATGCTGCACATGCGTGATACATTTCCTTCATGATAGATACACATTGGTCGCTGCATCGTTAATTTTGGCGTAATGTCCAGCTGCTTCAAATCAATAACCTCGAGTGGTAACCCCAAGTCCAACAAATATCTACTCTTTTGATTACCCTTTACATATCGTCGTTGCGCCTTCAAAACGCGACATGTGCATATATTTTGCAAAATGCGTTAAGTGTATATTTCGATTAAGAACTGCGCAAGCTGGATATTTTGTTAAAAGCTGCCATGTGATAATCACACTAGATTCGGTTCCAGTTGGATTTGATCGAAAAGCGACAAGTACGAAATCGAAAATATGCTCCTGCAAAACACTTTAAGTGTATGAATGCACAATGTATCAAAAGTCACATGTCGCATTTTGAACGCGCAACGACGATATACTATATCTATATCTGAGAGTAATCTTTTGAAAATATCGTCAACATCGCAAAGTTCTACACTACCACAATTATACTTTAAACCGTGATAGTTATTTTCCAACCATCTTGCTTGCTTCTGATCTCGCACAGACAAAGATGAGAATTCTAGATCGGGTTTCACTATAAAATGCGCAATTTGTTGGTCAATATTTATGCTTATCTCTTTGGGTTGAAAGTTACCATCAATTATGAAACCTTGAAAATCTACTACAGCAACTTTCATCTTGTTATTACTACAGCTCGCACTGTACTGAATTCTAGAAAGTTTGTTAATTTTCTTATGATTTCACTGAGTGGGTGATACTCGACTACGTTGTCGTGAACGATGATGCAATAAGCTCTGGTGTTGGTGGGAAAACCTTTTCTCGCTTCAATCTCCAATTTAACATCCACAGCGGAAAATTTAAATATTTCATCCCGTTCAGAACAAACAATGGCAAATAAGAAACTGGACTTGTATTTAACATAATCGAGCACTGCAGTACTTTCTGTTCTACCATTATAAGTGTTTGCAAATTCACAATAATTATAATGAGCTTCACTGTAGTCATTTTGATCGAAATTCAGACGTAGCCTTTCTTGAGGGTAATATTCGCCATTGAGTAAAACACGTATATCGGAAATGTCAATATTTTCAAAGTAATTTGGATCTTTAGTGGGCTCGCCTTTTCGATCAGAGTGAAAACAACATATTACATATCGAGGACATTCCACAACTGCACCTGTTTTAATGCTCCATAATTCTTGAGTAGCTCCAACAGTAAGCGTAGGGAGTTGATGAACTTCCCATTTCCTAAAGGGGAGCAGGATAGGTTTATCGCTTTTTATCATGGAAAGCAGATTAAGTTTTAGCTCATCGTTTGGGTGCACATGTTTAACTCGCAACTCTATATCACTGATTGTAATTTCGCCTTTTCTCACCCCATTATGTTCCCCTACACCAGCAGTGATTATCATGGAATTGCTATCATTACGAGCACGGACTAATCTAATCAATTGTTTACCACATATTGCTTTTTGATAATCATTGAATACGTTGAGCAAATGTTTAAGAGGAATACGTATAGCAAATGTACCATCGGCATTTTGTAATGGTTCATAGGAAAAATTCCATCCTGCTTCATTTAATTCACTATTGGCCCCTTTCTCGTAGCACAGAAAACCCCTTATTAGCGATACTAGTCCAGGGTCTTTAACAGTTTCCACTTCTGTGCCACATAATTCGTATGTTATCGAGTCAAAAAGAAAAGCACCATAATTATTAGTCAACTTCAAAGTTCCTGTACCAGCGGTTTTTTTAAATTGCCCCCTTATGAAAAGTGCCGAGTCATACATCAAGAGCCATATATCTGGTCGGTTAATAGCAATTTCAATGCTATCATTGTTGTTGAAAGATTTTATAAAGGGTAGATAGGTGCGATTTTCCACACGAACTATAGTCTCATCTTTATTTAATGGCTGATAAATATCAAACGTTTGAGCAGACAACATAGCCAAGCGATCGCAGTAATCTTTTAATTCTTAATGGTATACTTGTCCGCTGTTGCTGCTTCTCCGAGAAACGACGTTCTACGAATGACTTATTCCTTGTTTGAGACAAGTATTTATTTTGTTAGGGATGCTGCTGGCGACCAGGAAAAATCAACCCCATTTCTTAAGTTCTAAGCGAACAATAATCTCTTCACTCCGAAAATTAACAAAGTTGAAATCCTGATCGAGTATGTTCAAGGTGATGTTATCAATGGTTCCGTTACTACTCACCGGCAGATATATCAAGTGTTGTGGTGTTATATCTATAGCGTAACCAGGATCGACACCAACTGAGAATTCATATAACGTGTGGCAAATTTTATCGTTATAGAAAGATGCCTGAGCGAGACTGCAATCTATATGGATATAGCGTACGGGAACTATATTAACAGGTAAATCAGACTGATGCTCAACACCTGACGATAATTTTTTTCGAGAAAAACCTAAAAGGTTACCCAGTGCAATACTTTTAGTGAAATCTATAGATATAGAACTATGAAAGAGCTCACACTTTAAAGTTGTATTGTTGGGCCTCAAATAAAATATCTTATTTCTTTCACTAGCCTCATTCTCTTTAACCAAGTATTTACTTAGATAATCTTCAATATCGGAAATTTCATATGTACCACTAGGAATATGAAGCGCTGTCTCCTCGCCTCCTGCCGGTTCCGAATAATACAGATATGTATTCTCTTCAATGTTTGGAATAGTATTATATGAATAAAAGCCAATTAAAGCTATACCATACTGATGTCTTTGATCTAGCTCGATGGGTGGAACGAAATCAGTTGACAGCGTTGAGCTACGTCCTTTCAAAGTGAATACTAGTGACATAACTGGGCAGGAGTGATAAAAATACTGCTATTTATGCTTCAATAATTTTTACTAAGCAAAAATTTCAAACATAATTTACCACAATTTGTTGAATTATACGTCTGATATACATCTCTGTTATAGATTATTTCGCTTTTATTACCAGCGCAACCAGCAGTTAGGTACTTAACCAATTCCTTTGGAGGTTTAAGATCACCGAATGAATCAAAGTACTCTTATCTTGTTTCCTTTTTTGCTATAAGCTACCCAATGTGTTCCAGGACCCTCTGATGAATCTAAATTGATGATACCGCATTCATGCATTCTGGACCGCATTCGTAATAAGTCATCACACATGAATACACCCCTAAAGTGCGATATTTTCAATTTGTTTGCATAATTGGTCAATTCATAGTCGAACAGTGCTCTATTGGGTAGCTTCACAGCTAGTTTTTTTGCCTTTTAACATAGAGTCCATATCCTTTCCGATATTTTTTCACATATAGCCCATGGCCTATTGCTTCCATGACCTTGTTGTGACGATTCTGTTCAGACAACTTTTTTGTTGCATTCTTGGCATCGATAAAAGTCTTGACAACATCGCTTCCACCACCAAGCAAGGTTCCCAAAGTGCTCAAGCCAGCAAGAATTGGAATCAATGGCAAAATGCCCCCTGACTTGAATGGGATAATGCGAGGTACTCTGATGTTTTTCTTGCCCCCAGCTTTCTTGATGGCAGCTCGAGCTGCTCTTAGTGCTATCAATGATGACTTTTTCACATCATCAGTGGGAGAAGATTTGCTCAACACCTTTGTTAATGGTGTTATTAAACCAGTCTTGAATGTCCTCTTTTTTACTTTACATCCCATTCCTGCTATGCGTTTAGCTTTCATTGCGCCTGTAACTACAAATGCAGCTGTTTTTTCGCCTACTGAAGCGTCCTTTGATTTTACACGTTGTTCCTTATCCTCTAGAATTTTATCTGCTTTATGTCTTTCCGCTAGGTTCTTGTGTTGTGAATAAAATATATCATGTTCCTTACAGCTTTCGTCGAGCGGGTTGATACCCTTCTGTCCCTCACGCAAACGTTTTTCTAACTTTGTACCTGGACCACAAAATCTGTAACCGCCGGGTATGTGCAGTTCAACAGGTAACTTATTAATGAGCGTTTTAACTAGACCTCCACCCTCTTTAAACGTCAACATACTAATGAGTTTAAAACAACATGATACACACTCATATAACTTATTTACTCAATGACAGCCGCCATGGAAGAATCATTCAACGAAATAATAGTGAGATGCCTTTTCATCACACTATACTTATTCAGTTCACTATTATTTTTGACATTAATTCACTGTCTGAAATCAATGAAAAATGTTCTGTGCCCGAGTAGCAAATTTTTATTTGATAAGGAGCATGTTAAATGTCTAAGTTGTGGACTAACTCTATTCTGCATGGAAAGTACTAGTAACTTAATGTGCAGCAAAATGAATAAGGAAAGATGTGACAACATTATAGATGGACGTAGATATTGCTGCCCACTCAAATGTATCGGTACAGACCCGAGTCTAGATGATGTGGATGGAATGACATGCATTATTTGTGAATCTTTTGGTTCGTGCAGATGTAGTTGTCTATTGTATCAGTACATGAGAAATAAAAAATAATAAAAAAAAACACTCTGAACAAAAATACGTTTGCATTTTCCTCACAATTTAATCAAAACTTATAATCTTTATCGAAATATACTGAAAGATGGTATGATATGTTTATTTACATTTTTTTCTCACAAATAAATCATCATTAATTATAATCTATAAATATACACTAATACATAATAATAATAATAATAATGAAAGAATAACAGTATTTGTAATAATAATAATCTATACAAGCATCTCAATTCCAAATCAATCTGAACAAAACAATGTTTATTTACATTTTTCAACACTAATCAACTCTAATAATCTATATCGGTATCCCCATCTCCAGAATCTATGAACCTTTTGTAATGTGCTTTCAGATTACTCTGGCACAAATTGTCTGGGATTGGATTATGCAATCTGTCGCAACATTCATCCTTTTCATAAATATTGAAAAGAACTTCATTAAAATCAAAGTTACACCAAGACTCTCTACTGTGACGACCTTTTCTACCCTACGGACTTTTCCTCGGGCGCCAGTTGCAAATTTTGTTCCAAGGTTGCAACTCCTTGTCGTACACTTCCCTTTTCCCCAGGTAGCCTTTACACAGTTGGAGAAGGGTTCACTACAATCTATGGTGTAAGCGATTGAGTGGTACCAGTTTCTTTCGGATAATGCGGTCTTGATAAATAATGTAATAAAACTCACTATAACTATGTACAAATATATTACAATATCACTACCATTCACTGTCTGAAATATGAATATATACAGTATACACGGTCAAAGGCAGATGATAAATGTGATGTGTACTACAGCAGTGAATGTCAACGGCGATTGCGGAGGTGAGAATAGCGAGCAGAGCGGGTAATATAAGCAGTAAAAGCATCAACAGGACTACAGGACAGACAATGAGAGCATACAGTACCAAGTGAAAGTGCTGAAGGTAATAACAATTTAGTGTCCCTTTGGCTATAATAGATATATGCTTGTGTTCCCAACTTATTAACGTCACAAAATAATCGGTACTTATGTTTCGGACGGTCAAATATCTAGTTCACGGTTCGGCAATTCAAACCCGAATACCAGACCGAGTAACCCACCTCGTGCTAGCACGATATGGACATTCACCTCAATCCAGTTATTCGAGGATACCTCAGACGCAACACCGCTTCTAGTTCAACCCCTAAAATGCCAGGGCTCGGTCGCTGAAACACTAGGGTCTGAACAGGAAGTTGTCGGAGTGACGTCCTACAACGCTCCCAAAGATATGAAATAAAAATTAAATCCCGGACAATTCAACAAAATAATAAACTAGCGGGGTGTCTGAGGGTTGTTACCCTTGTTCACAGCTCGGCTTTCAAACTCGAATACCAGACAGAGTAACCCACCTCGTGCTAGCACGATATGGACATTCACCTCAATTCGATTATTCACGGATGCCTCAGACGCAACACCACTTCTAGTTCAACCCCTAAAATGCCAGGGCTCGGTCGCTGAAACACTAGGGTCTGAACAGGAAGTTTACCGGAGTTACGTCCTACAATGTTCGCAAAGATAACAAATCAAAATAAAACACCAGACAATTCAATTAAATAATGAACAAGCGGGGCGTTACAGGGTTGTTACCCTTGTTCACAGCTCGGCAATCAAACTCAAATACCAGACCGAGTAACCCACCTCGTGCTAGCACGATATGGACGTTGACCTCAATCCAATTATTCAAGGATGCCTCAGACGCAACACCACTTCTAGTTCAACCCCTAAAATGCCAGGGCTCGGTCGCTGAAACACTAGGGTCTGAACAGGAAGTTTACCGGAGTTACGTCCTACGATGTTCGCAAAGACAACAATCAATTCAAAATAAAATACCAGGCACTTCAATAAAATCATACACCAATGGGGTGTCAAAGGGTTGTCACCCTTGCTCACAGTTCGGCAATTCAAACTCGAATACCAGACCGAGTAACCCACCTCGTGCTAGCACGATATGGACGTTGGCCTCAATCCAATTATTCAAGGATGCCTCAGACGCAACACCACTTCTAGTTCAACCCCTAAAATGCCAGGGCTCGGTCGCTGAAACACTAGGGTCTGAACAGGAAGTTTACCGGAGTTACGTCCTACAATGTTCGCAAAGATAACAACCAATTCAAAAGAAAATATCAATAATTCACTAATGGAATCGGGTCACCCTGTATACAACAAATTCGGAAATAAATTCTTTAAGCTAATTTGTTAACCTGACCAATTATCAAGCATCTGACCTGACTCGGAACGAATTGAAATGAAGGAACACAAGCAATACGGAAAATAAACGGCAAGCCAAAGGGCCCACGGAATGCTTACCCAAATCAGAACTCACTTTCACTCACAAGTTACGGTTAAAATAGAGTCTCTTTCTCGAATAACGGTAATCAAAATCAAAAGGACGGTTTATCGGTGTTCTCGGAAAAATAATTCGGTTATAATATTCGGTGCAATTTATCTTCAAAAAATCGGAAATCTATCAAAAAGGTTAAACGTGAACTACTCGGAAATCTAATAAAAGTTCTCGACGTGTACTACTCGGAAATCTAATAAAAGTCCCCAATTTTGACTCGGAAAGCCCTTATATAGACTCGGTCGGATGGCATGTCACATGATCTCAAAGTCGTCTAATTTTGAAGGGAGGTGGATTTTGGACGTCTCTGATTGGTCCGACATTATGTCATTTATTCTAGAAGGAATTCGAACACTCGAGAGCATAAACAACGGACCTCCAGTTTTTGCGCCTTTTCATCGTAGAAATATCTGTCCGCATATGGCAAAAAACGGCGATAAGCGATAAACTGGAGTTGACGGAGTTTTTCTACATAGGCTGTGATTTTAAAATGCATCCGAATAATCGGAATGATTTTAAATTCCCTATATGAACATTTTCCCGATATAATTAATTCTCTCATTTAAATTATATGGAAACGGACTGGACGGAAAAGTTTCGAATTTCCTTCATGAACGTATCTTACGGTATGACTCTACGGAATAAATGCAGGAATTATTTCGAAATGAAAAATCCTGGAAACAATATCCTGAATTTATTTAGTAACGAAAAACACTTCGTTACACTACTTTTATACAAGTGGTGAATATGATCACTTTTAATATATAAATGAGAGTGATCTCGGCTGCTATGAATATTGGACCCTATTCTATTTAATATTTTAACAAAAATTTTCAAATGAATTTTACACAAAAACAAATCGAACTTCTTAATGTGATAGTAATTTCGCCATACACACAAATTTTCAACATCATATTCATCGCTCCAATCGCGTTTATTGAGAAGAAAAGTTTGAGCTTTACGATTAGTGACCAACGATCTACTACTTCTAAACTCAAGCAACGGTTGGTCTAGAGTTGAATTTTTCGATGTATCTTCTGTTATCTGTTTCCACTTGTAAAAACTAAATTTCTTCAAAATTTCGAGCGTTACAGATTTTGGCAAGTTCAGAAAGGACACATGATGTATTGAGTTTATGTTTTCAATAATCACTCTTATTGTTGATTCTTGAAGATTCAACTGACAATTTTTCGGCATGGTTCTTTGTTGAATATCAGTCATTCTGAAAAATGAAACAAAAAATTTTCACTATTCCGGTAGTGGTTGTGATGTTGTTGCTGCTTGTAACGATGATTTTAGTGAATAATGCCCCCAAGGCAGCGTATCAAAAGATGAGGGAATTATGTAGCGTTTATCATCACGTCCACTCAATGCAATTTTTGATTGCTCAATTGAATATATATTATGAGCAAAGGACCGGATTGTATTTTGACTTAAAACCACTTCGGATTTTTCCTTGAGGCATCGAACATAATCTTGAAAAGTTATTTTATTTTTAACAACACAAGATTTAACACCTTTTGATTTTTTGGTGACTTTTCCACCCTGCACCTTGAAACTATACATTTTAGCTCTCAAGCCTGCAAAATGAGTAATAATTGTTCCATTCGTTTCATCTTTCATTAAACCCGGAACCTTTTTATTTACCAATGGAATGTTGTGCACGTTATCCTTGTGGTAATCGCTTGTATCAAAATGAGTGTGACAGTTTTTTATTAGTTCGTAGGGGTTGCAACCACTGATTTCATAAAAAAATGAATCTGTATCAATATACATAATTTTGCAACCCCCAGGATTTTTAGGTAGCATATACTTGTAATGAAAGTTGTACATGCACACCTTTGATATATCCAATATAGCTTGGCCTATGTAAAGGGGTTTGTTAAATAAGAGCTCATTCTTTTTAAGCTCGACAGCCATCAAGTCTTCACCGAAAATTGTTCGACTATGGAATCTTGGCGAGCTTATCAAATTGCATGACCCATAACGCCCAGAATATTTGTTCACCAGACGTACAACTCTATGCAATCTGATATTTTCCATAGTCTTGTCTAAAATGGAATTATTCGCGACTTAAATTGTTTTTTACCGAATGTGGTGGTTGCTTTTGCTCGCAATTCTGTGTTCAGGTCAATATAGGGTTTCAGCCAGGGAGACTGTTGAAATTTTAAAACTTTCTTGATCTTTATCAATTTCAAACCTAATTACAAAACTATTTTTAAATTACGATAATGTATTATATAATCTTTTTTATTTGAGAGTGTGCATAGTAATTTTGAAAATTTTGAGTCCGGAGGGATGCTATGCTCCGGACACAGCGGGAGGTCTTTATGCAGATCATGTAGGTGGTGCGGGTATTCCAGATCTACTTGAAGAATATATCCTTCGGAAGAATTATCGGGAATGGTACTCACATCAACAGATTTTTCACACCATTCAAAACCTCCAAATGGTAAATATTGCCTCATTGCCCAGCCATACAAATTATTAACATCAGGATAAAGTAAATATGACTCGGGCTTTGATGAGTCATAATTATCCATCCGAGGATTATTGGCTTCGGACAATCTGTGCATGCAGCAGCTGATACCCCCTCGTATACCCTGTTCCACGAACATGATCATATCAATATCTTTAAGTAATTGCAGTTTACATTTTGTATAGTTCAACATGCAATCCCAGCTGTAACTGGGCATAGTGTAATACCATGCTGGGTCAAGTTTGTATGTCTCTGAAGCTGTTTGCCTAAAATTTTCCATTACGTCTGCGAGCAAAAGTATATCGGTTTTCATGTATAGATCACTATATTCGCCTAATGACTTTATATTGAAAGTTTGCCAAACGTTTTGAGCATGACGATAGCTTTTCGCGTCAATGTGCGCGTAGTTCAATTTATTATAAAATTTTTCTATTGGTGGTAGTGCCGTATCATTCAACTTGTCCCAGTCCGTCATGTCATCATAACAAAAAGTCCCCTTTCTTGTTAGAAGTTCAAACTCTTCATCGCGAAAACTTGTAAATTCTTTTTTAAGATTTTGAAAATTATCGCGAATCAATGTTGATGCTAATTCATCCAAACTAGACCCCATAAATTTCAAAGAATCTCTAAACCTGAATCTAAGATTGGTTTCCTGATGGTAATAAGTGAAAAAAATTTTCCTTATTTACAGGTAAAGTAGTGATGTTACCCCGAGGTAAAAGAGATTTTACAATAAAATGAGCATCGTAATTAGATAAATTATGGAAAACTATTGGAACAATAAAGAGCTTGCGAAAATTCAGGTTGCACTTTTGATGTGCCCACCCCCTAAATTCAGCAGAAAAAAATGATCATGATCTCTTACTATTACATCTTTATTGTTGAATCAAACTTCGCAAATATGACAATGGGTGCCAACTTCACTTGGTGCACCTTTCATAGGTTCAATGTGCTTAATATTAGAATAAACAAATTTGGCAATTTTATCAATCTCATCAGCAAACCAATCTGAGCAAGTCTCGCCGCGAATACTATCGTAACGCGAAAGGCTATCGTCATATGCACATTTCAAATAATAGCCAACACTATAAGGCACATGTTCCTGGTACTTGAATGATCTTTCGCTAATTTTTTTATTGTATTGTTTGAGTAATGACTCAAAGTCTGCATAAAGAATGAATGGGCATTTTTGTTTATAAACAAAATTTCGAAATTCTACGTAATCATAATTTGGAAAAGTTACTTTTTGATTATTTCAAGTTTTACACAATTCAAAATGTTCACTCAATTTTATCTGAGATGCAAAATAATTCAAGCACCTGTCACATATAAATTTCTTCGTTTTCGCCTTAGAGAGCTGGGTTGAAATAAGTCGTGAAAGATTTGTAATCCAACAATAGTGATAATGAATTTCGGTATCGCTACTTGCAGTTTCCAAAGGCTCTACATCATAGTTGCTCAATTTTGGGTGATATTTGTCTTGAACTAGCAATAAATTCACATGATTCTGCGCAACATGAAGCTGTGTGAGTCTTAATGGCAAAATTTTAAAAAATGATTGCTTTTCATTTTCTATTAATTCCAAACCATAAACGCTCACAGAAATATCAATCATTTTTTCAAATTTTGTTATTTGTGATAATTTCATAGGCATTTCTAAGTCTTTGGTATTGAGAACATTAGAGTAAACAGGATAGCTCGTAGTACGTTTAGAATTAGCTCTTGCAGGATAAAGTGCGCTAACAACACTCCAAAAGAAGCATGCATTATCGTTATTTTGAACATTAATACAAGCTTTTTTATTTGAAATTTGATCTGGTAGTTTAACGAAAGATGATCCACCACAATTATTACCCATTTCATATTTATTAATTGCAATTTCTAAATGTATAATTGTACTCAATGCCCACCCACTTCCTTTGGTACTCATATCTGTTATGTCCGTTTGGATACGTTCAATTATATGAGTATCAAACCAACTTTTCAATTCAGTTGATGCATCAATTACAGCATTCGGAGTAGTGAAAAATTTACGATCAATAATTTCCCCGCCATCATCAGGGTTATTTTTAACGAAATCCGCACAAAAGGTTGAGTTCACTTTCATCATTGCCATCTGCTTTAAAATTCCAGAAATTTTGCTTTTAAATAAGTGAAAAGCATCTTCCAAAAATGGCTTAACATCTATATGCCTTAAATTTATTACAATGCCCGTTCTAACCTGCGAGTTGTATATTGCATTAATTGTTCGCCAAGTTGCTCGAGAACTACGTCTTTGATTTTATCCTAAGCCTGATCCCGATGCGTATTGTTTTGGGAGACAAGATTTTACAAAACAACACATTCTTTTCAGTTGGGCAATTTTCGAATGAATTTTACGTTTTTGGCCAATAGTGAAATTCAATTTTTTCAAAGCTACATTGCAACGATGAATATGATTGTACATTAGTCTTAACCAAATTTTTGCATTTAAAGGTGAATAATTTTGTTCCATTAATTTTAGAGTTTGATCAATTTTAGTTAAAGTTCCTTCAAAGTTGTTCATATTGTTTTTTTACAGAAAAATTAAGATGTATATGCTAATATAGAATATTATTACCTTATAAATTAATAGATCTAATGTCTAATAATTTCAAATGAAGCTGCCGGGTTCGTCTGGCCAGTGGATACGTCTCCTCGATATATCAGGTAGTATATCCCCGATGATAGCTCTACTGTATGAGGTCGATATTCCTCAAGCAATCTTTTTGGTAGAAATGTCGAAAATTCTTTGAAAACTAGTAAGACTGATTCCCCAAATTTTGATCGAACTATTTGGCACTTAATAATCTGGTACTCCCGATTTCTTTCCAACTCTCCAAGCTTCTTGATGGGTTTTCTGTCGAAGATTAAAGATGATTCATCTAATTTTTTTAGAAAATCTATTTCTAAAAAAATTAGATGAACGAGGAAAAATTAGAAAAAGATGGAAAAAAGAGAATGTACAATAACTTACTTTAATTTATATAGAAACGTTGAGACCTTAAAATATTATTATTGAGACTTTGTCTTGTTGTTGTTGTTGGTACTGCAAAGAGAAAGTGGATATTTTACAAATTGCCCCAATATAATTTCCAAATTAATACTTACATGTCAAACACTAGCACAGAGCACAGATCAGTCAAATATACTTTAATCGAATAAATTGAAGAGAACGCCGTGTTTCCAGACTTGAATCTCGTTGAGAACTGTTTTTCGGAATTCCAATGCTCGGGCTTATATATCGAAAATCGCCATAAATTATTTCACAAATAACCCTAATCCCAATACAAAGATGTGCGTCTGGAATTCCAATCTTGTATTTCCCTGCAATAAATTATCAAGGGACTCATAAAGAAGATTGTTAATATCCCTTTGTCATGCCGCCTATTCAAATTAAATACATACACCTTGCCTTGTAAGGGATGCGATCAAGTTTATTTCATTTTTATCGGTCAATAAATAACTCAAGCTTTTGTGTACCTCGACAATGCTATGCCGCTGTGGTTCTCAGGTATTTACCTGAAAACCGCATCAACCCGTAATCGCTGCGGGTGGTTGTGTTTATGGTCAAATATTTCGAGGGTATTTTTGAGCAGGTGTCCCCTATCTTGATATTCCCTTCTCGATAGCAATTTTGGTTCAAAAGATACCGGGTTTATTTTTTTTTGTTACTAAATTTGGGTTAGATGATCTCTTTCAATGTATTTAATGTAGTGCGTATACTAGAAAAATATGATGCAGCTGTGAAAAACGAGAAACACTACCTTTTAAACAAGCAATTTCACCTGGAAATGGAATGTGGGTCTGCTTCTATTGATTGTGGTATAAGTCCCGCAAGTAATTTTGAACCTGCAGTCATGCTCATATCTAATGAATGTATGATATCTTTTGACGACTGGTAATGGGGATCGTTTATTGTATTAATTGAAAATGATGCTGATCAAATAGATTATGGTGTTGAAGTTGAAAAATCCAAAGGTGTGATGACCCGCGTTGCCAAATGGGAAAACTGCATGTATTTCAGCGATGCCGACTTGAATAAATTGATCCAATTAAATACTGCTATAATTTCCAATCGCCTAGAGATGTTGAAAAATTTAAAAATATCGTTTTACTATTACAAGTTCCTAGATATCATGAAAGATCTATCTCAGAAGAATAATCAAAATTCGATTGAAGATTTAATAAATTCCTTTTGTAGAATTAATCCATCTGTTGAAAGTTATGTAATCTTAGAATGCATGTACTTTTATAAGAATAAAGTGTTAAATGATGTAGATTTTTCATGTCAATAAAAATATGTCCTTGAAATTGTTTTTTTGTGCACAAGTTTCATCTGACCTGTTTCCACCCAATCAATTGCGTTCCAACATATTAGTCCACAAATATTTTTATGATAACTGTCGCCCTTGAAAATAAAGATACACAAAATTCTTTCTGCATTATTTCGTAATGGGTCTGCTGAAAATCACCAAATTATCGATTCAGATATTCCATGGTATTCCCTTTCATATAAACGATAAATGCCCTCAATAATAATTCGAAAAAATGATCTAATACCTCATGCATCAAACTTCATATGACTGATAGAATAATTCTTATCGCCTAGAGATGCTGAAAATTCAAATCATATTAATTACCTGAAAAAGGGCCCCTGAGACGCACAATGCAAAGGGTCATATAATAATAATAAAAATAATAATAATAATTTATTCACACATAAAGAGTACAATCCATAAGTAAAACACTGTAAAATAAGTAAAATACAAGCTGTGAATATAATAAATCCACAGAAGCAGCTGGTGCTACTTGTATGTGGACATGGGTTGCATAAATTTTTTCTGCAGATCACCAATGACAAAATCAATGTACAATCATTCAAGAAAAATTCTTCCGGGAATGGATCAGCGCGGCCAATGACCCACCGCTATGCAAAATTATTAGCTTGCTTGCCTTCCCGCGCATCATGTTCAAGAAGTTCCGGCACACACAAGAGAAAAGACAAACACCACGAAAGTATTGAGAAATACTTGAATGTGTGGTCTACCCATCTCATCATGACACCGTATGTTATCTGAAGCCCCGATCACGCATTAATCCTCCCAAAAGTAACAGCACTAAAATTCCCTCTCAAAATGATCACTATCCAAAGATAAAGTTAAACAAAAACAATCATCGGTATAATTCATTAAAAATAACATCATAAACAACATGGTACACCAGCACAACATTCTACGTCATGAGGAGCCGCGAGAAGGGTCTACTCGCCTGCAGCCAATCCTTGATTTTCCTCCTGAACATTGCAGGTGAATTTATTGCACGGATTTCAGAGGGAGTTTCATTATACAATCTTGGACCAAGGAACACATGGCTTCTCAAAGTAAGGGTTCTGTTAACCTTCGGAATATATACGGCAATATACCTGCGATTGATGTGGGACCAAAAAGGTACCTCTTAAGGTTAGTGCCTGTGGCTCCTCGGTTAACACTCCCGACTCATAGTAAAATATTACGGGTTCGAATCCCGTCGTCTCCGAGAACTTTTTCATAAAATTCTACGTCCCTTCACAAAAGCTTCCGAAAAATTACGTCCACCAAGATGGCGCTGTGATAGTTTCAACTGTCATGGCGTAAATCATCATTCTAAGCTCGAAAACAAATAAGTGAGGTTCGGATCACCTGGTGACCCAGAATCCGTATAGCTCTAACTACTCCGTTTACACCTCGAATCCCCCCTCGCCTATCGAATAACCGACGAAAAAATCGAAAATATCGACCTCCTCGAGGAAAAAATCTTTTTTGACTTCACTCTGTGATCCCGAGATCTTTTCGTTAGTAGAATAAATAAATTAGAGATTTTATACCAGTGGGGAAACTTGATAGGTACAGCCCATAACTTAATATCTTCTTGAAAACTCAGGTGGTTACATTGGCTAGGTCCTGAGAGACAAGTATTTCCAAATACATTACTCGGTAACTGAAGATCGTGACTGAATTCAGTAACAATGCTTCGGTTTTCTGGATCAAGACTGGAATAGTTTCAGTAGAACAACTATCTACTGTATCAGGTATCTTCAGTCCTCTGGTCATACTCTTGCGAATCATCAGTAATATTGTGCTCTTCAGTAAACAACAATGTTTGGCCGGTCAATCTTTTCACTTTTCTTAAAAAAGATTTCTTCATTATGTAGCAAAACAAAACACGGACTGCAAGTAAATAGGTACTCTGTAAAACCCTTGATATCTTTTCACCTAGCCAATGGTTGATGTATCAAATAAATGGTATTCACCAAAAATTGAGATATATAATACTCCTCTAAAAGCACTACTTACTTGTTAAATAATAACACAATTCCTTAATTTCACCAATTCACTGTTTGTCCATATCAAATAAAGACCAGCCAACTATAAAACAGATTTCAAACTTGATATATTCCTTATCTATGTTGATATTCTTTTGTTCGACAATGGAAACAAAGAAAAACGATTTCTTTGTCTGATGATGACCACAGAACACTATCTAGGATATAGATTCCATAGACAAGATATAGTCTTTATATGGCCTCAGTTTAAAAATAATAAAAATATCGGTCGGTAGGTCACGGCGATGGAACGACTACGCCCGACGATCATCCTCGTCCATAGCACACAAAGCATCTGTCGCCGAATAAAATTTAAATTTTATCTTCGTTCGTGTATGAATTTTAGGACCACGATTTGTGTTGAAATTCGCTGGGAGATTCTCAGACTCTATAGTCCAAGGGGCGATCAACTATTTGAACGGTGGCACTGGTATATTATATGTTCTGTGTGGTAGACTAGCGGTTGAGAAACTAGGATTCCGGGAGGTCCTGGGTTCGTATCCCGCTCAAGGAATCGATGTGGTGTTGAGTTGTATTAATGTACAAAAACAGATTTGAAAGAGTATTTTGAAATAAGGTAGATCTGTATAGATATAGCCGCAGTTCCCTACATATAGAGTATAAACAAATAATTCAACCTATATAAAGGCGCATTTTGTTGCTATTCATTGTCATAATTAAAAATCTAACATCACTAAATGCTCCATTTTTGGCTGCTAAGCTTGAACTTAGGATTTTCCCAGCTGGTTTTCTAACGAAATGTTTCAAATTGACAGTACAAACCTTATTACTTATCTAGAAAGAAATGTGCTATGAAAATGCTTTTTGAATGCTCATAGAATATTCGAATATTCAAATTTCAGTTTGATATGCCGTTTGAATATGACAGTCATATTCAAGGAGAATATATGTGGAATATTCGTGGGAGTATATTCCAGGAATATGCTTCATGGATATAAGATAAATGCATATTCATGGAATACTCCAGGGATATTGCAATATCTATTGGAAAATAGGATATTGTAGGCATATTCCAGGAATATTGGGTGCCGTCTGGGAAAGGAATTAAGATTGAAAATGTTAAATGAATTACATATTGGACATTTTGGTATGGAAAAGTCAAAATCGAGAGCACGCAAAATTTTCTACTGGCCTGGTATGATTAAGGACATACAAAATTCTGTAGCTAAATGTAAAACTTGTCTGAGGTTTAGTCGTAATGTTACCAAATAACCACTTATCCAGCATGATAGATCCTATATTCCTTTTGAAAAAGTAGCAACTGATATATCGACTTTCGGAGCATTATCTAGTCCTAGTTGAATATCATAGCAATTGGATATAGTTGGTACCGTTAGAGTACAAGGTAGCCAGAGAAGTTATAAGTATACTTAAGATAATATTCTCAACACATGGAATTCCATCAAGATTTATGTGAGAGAATCAACCGTTCAATAGTCATGAATTCAAAAAATTTACTGAAGATTGGGACATAAAATTAATTACATCTAGTCCAAGATACCCAAGATCGAATGGTTTGTGTCTGAAAGCTTTAGGTATATGTTAAAATATATCAAAAAAATGTCAACATTCTGGTAATAATATATAAAAGGCATTGCTAGAATATCGCACATCACCACTAACAGGATTAAATCTCTCGCCGTCAGAATTACTTAATCAAAGACTTTTAAGGACAAATTTGCATTTCAAAACAACTTTTATCAAAAAAATCTAAAATAAATAATGATTTTGTTAAACGGAAAAGAGAAAAAGCCAAAGAATATTATGACAAAAATGCTCATTCAAGATCGATTTTTATGAAGGTCAAAATATAATTTTTCGAAAAGGGGAGAAGGGTTCCAGGAAAAATTGTTGCAAACATGAAACACATTATTTAGTCAGAGAAAAACTGGATGAGGTGCTGAGGCTAAATTCTTCATTTATAAGAGCAAATCCTAATCAAGTAGAGCTTCGACAAAAACATCGTAATACACATGAAGAGGATAACAGTGTTACATTTGGTGAAATGCAAATAGCTGAGCCTAATGCTCATCATGAGTTTAATAGCGAATACAATCCTAATGATAGTGTGACAATGACTCAACCTAATAATTAAGTGATCTATAAAACACGATATGGACGTGCAATCATTAAACCAAAAATAGTGCGTGGAGTCCCTCCGCGGGGAAGAAGTGAAACTTCGTAATGTGGAAATGAAAATAGGAAGGGGTAGAAAACTACGCGCATGCGTTCGAGTGCCACGCATTCACTTTCGCTTTGTCTTTTTCTATTCCCCCTTCCCAGGAGCGTTGAATGTTCAACGCAACAGTGCTTTCATACCCCCTCCATGGTAGCGTTAAACGTCCAACGCAATCTTGTTGGAAGTCGCATTAGAAGTTTCCCTTCAAAAACTTCGTAATGTGGAAATGAAAATAGGAAAGGGTAGAAAACTACACGCATGCGATCGAGTGCCACGCATTCACTCTCAGTCTGTCTCTTTCTATTCTCCCTCCCCGGGAGCGTTGCACGTTTAACGCAACAGTGCTTTCATACCCCCTCCATGGTAACGTTGAACGTTAAACGCAACCTTTTTGGAAGTCGCATTAGAAGTTTCACTTAAAAAATTTCGTAATGTGGAAATGAAAATAGGAAGGGGTAGAAAACTACCGCATACGTTCGAGTGCCACGTATTCACTTTCGCTCTGTGTCTTTATATTCCCCCTCCCCAGGAGCGTTGAACGTTTAAAGCAATAGCGCTTTCATACCCCCTCCATGGAAGCGTTAAACGCTTAACGCAACCTTGTTGAAAGTAGCATTAGAAGTTCCACTCTAATAGATATAGAGAATGAACTTCTGTATTTATCAAAAGATAGTTGTTATTTCAGTTTATTTTCTATTAGTTTTTGAAAACTTTGTATGTTCATAAATATTATAAAAAAGGAGATGTTACAGAATCAAGATCATATAGATCTCTGTAAGCACACAAGTTGTAGAACCATCCGTCAGAGACTGCTAGAGATGGTAACCTGGTGAATGGAGGCAGTTCCCAACAAGCAGTCAAGTAGTACGTTTATAATAAAGAAGTAATTTATCAAATAAGTGTTAATATTAAGTATATAACATGGTGTCATTTGTTAAACCACGTAACTAAAGAGTAAAAGAAGCTCTTAAATAAAAAGTTGAGAAGAAAAACTGTGGAAGTCAATTCTATCAATTATAACATCCATGTTTAGCAAATGTGAAAACATCAATGACTACATATGTATACCGGGTGACATAAACTTCATTTTTATTGGGCAAGCGATCATCTGTGAAATGATTTTTTATGAGAGCTACGTCCTGTTAAAAAATTACTCGCCTTTAAAATGACCATGTATTTGGTAAACTTGTATACAAGCAAACCGCTAGTAAATATGGAATTGCAATGAGGGAGAATGGAAAGGATTTTCAGGATGAAATACCATTGTATAAAATTTTCAGAAATGTTTAATTTTTTGCGCTCATATTCTAGTGGACATTGTTAATGCGCGACAATAGTGGACTGAATTTATCGAGACAGTTAAACTCAAATAATTTAACTACAATTAATAAATCAACAGAAGTTGCACCAAAACGACTCACCATTCAAAGTCTCTGCTAGAAGACACAGTTGCTTTTCGAAATCACGATTAAAGCGGTTCATCGAGGTCGAACCTTCGGAAACTGTCTTCTCTCTAGGTCCGATTTTTCTTGCAGACCAGCAGCCCAGCGTTGCCAGATGGATTAATTTTGGTAAAATAAAAGGGCGGAATTTCGAGTATTGGTCTATTCCATTGAAATTAAATAACAACTCTATGAAACTCTAACAGACAGTATGCTATCATTTCGCCCAAATGTCTGTAATTTTCGAATTTTTGGCCGAAAATGGTCCCAAACGATTAGCTTCGACACACTGATGGAGAAATTGAGGTCAAATTCAATTCTGTCCGGCCGGCCTTCTGTTACCACGATAACCTTCGAACGGAAAAAGATAGCTACATACTTGCAGTTTTCGGCGTAGGTTGCGCATCTGAATACGACGGTTAAGTTTGTTAACGGACATAATCGTACAAAGGGTTACGGAGTTATATCCATCTGAAATATTGTTTCCTAATTGAAACTTGCTAATTAGTTATAGAATGCCGACGCGCACATTTTTGCAACATATCTTGAGGATCGTATCACAAGAAAAAATAATTATCTTAAAAAATTTTATATTCCAGAAACTATCTCTCAGTTTCCTCTGAAATTCTGCACAAATTTTCAAGCCGCTTTTTTACAATGCAGAGCCGGATTTCAGCCCAATTGCTTCTGTATTTCAGCAATTATCGTAAAAACAAAATTTCTAACAGATCTGAAATTTCAAATCATGTAATTCTCAGAATTGTAACAACACCCTTGCTGTGCAGGGTATACGGGTTCGAAACCCTGATGTTTTTTAATTCATTTGATGCCAAATGCACGCTAGAAAGACGGCTTTAAGGTTCATGCATTATTTCGTCAGGGCACTGAGACGCGAATAGACAATAGAACAAGTGCGAGAAAGCACACTTCAGTTCTCGAATTTATCAATACTTGCGGCCAAGCACAAGTTAATTATTACTGATATTCATTTTCTAGATACTCGTACAACCCAATGGGAGGATCCTCGCCTGTCAAACCCAGAAATAGCCGGACCTGCAATACCCTATTCAAGAGATTACAAGCGAAAATATGAATACATGAAAAATCAACTGAAAAGACCTGTAAGTTTGAATACTAATAATAATTATTTATTCAAGAGATGTAGTTATCATTTACCAATCGAGGACGAGTTTGCGCCCAACCTTTAGCGAGGGCTGGCATAAAAGTTCAAGATTAGTAAATATACTTACATCTCGTATAGTATATATTACATTTTTTCCACCCCTTATTTTGAAATTTATGAATAGAACCGGTTTGATTTGATTTGTATACTTATTGTGTATTCCGAAATGTGAGTGAAGTGAGAAAAATCTCAGAAGCTTGTTCCGAAATTGGTTTCTCTCACAAATTTTTTATATTTCGGATCAGAACACGAAGTAAGAGATCGGAGGGAAGTAAGACTGATCCGTGTTCGGCTTACTTGTCTCACTTAATGGCGAGAGTGAAAATTATAACGTACAAAATTTAAAATAGAGCTAAGGGACCTTTCCATTATTTTCCCATGATTCATCAGAAGAAGAGTTGTTTGTTGAAAAGAAATCTCGAAAAATATATGCCGTTGCTTGATTGATCACCGAGCAAAGACTTTTGACAAACCCATAACATGTAACCTCAAAATGTAGTGAGCAGAATCTAAGATGAACGTGTTCCTTGTTATGCGTGAGCGGTCAACTGAGAACACAATTTCTCACTTTGTGAGATGATCACATCTCGGAAAACAGCATTAATAAATTCCAAAACGTCAATCTGACGCATAAAGCATTATAATTCATAACTTCAAGCTACTAGGAAGTTTTTCAGTTATTTAAATAAAGTTTATCATTATTATTATTATTACATCTCTAGCGATGATTGTTAAGCTGACCGTCATGCTGGGCGGAGCGGGTTCCGATGATTCTGGTAGAAAGTGTAAATTTTGCAGTAAATATACTGCTGCAAGTGATATAAAGTGTTCCATTCAAGGTTGTGGTGCTACACTTCATGTGAAATGTTTTGATGCCGTATTACGTGTTGTAAAAATTCATAAGAGTTCCTACCTTTGTCGAAGTTGTCTAGATGATAATGTAAACGATGGTGTTAATGTTAATAATGAAATACTGCATAAGGAAATTGACTGCTTGACACGAGAAAGGAATATTTTGTCGAGATTTGTGGGGGAATTAGAATATTTGAATGGGTTGTTGAAATCAAATACCCCTACGGGTGATTCATTCTTGAAACCTGTGGGCATGTTATCCACTGATAGGACAAAAACACCGCAAGAAGCTATGCGTCCGCTGTTCAAGTATATAAAGAATCAGCTGTGTTGTTAATAAGACCGACTAATAAAAATATTGAAAATGGTTAATTGGCCGACTATATAAGGGCCAGGGTTGATCCTGTGGATGCGAATGCACATGAATAATGAATCTCGTGATAGCATTGAGCAAGTACTGGAACGTGACTTTGGAAACTCTTACAAAGTCAAAGTACCAAAAAAATTTAATTCTCGCTTTATTGCTTATAGCGTTGACGCAAATTCTGCGAATAAGGCGAATATTATTGATAATATTATACAGGGTAACCAACTATCTGGGAGTGCTCAGGACTTGAAATTGGTCACTATAATGAAGTTCAACAACTCTTTCAATATTGTGTTCGAGGCAAGGCCGCTACTTTTCAAGGAAATCGTTCTTAAGGGATATCTATACATAGGATAGTCTAAATGTCATATTAAGGAACATTTCAGTCTGGTTAAATGTTTCAAGTGCTGCAAGCTGGGTCATTATAGGAAGGATTGTACTAGTCGTAATGTAGTTTGGCCCAACTGTTCTGGTCCCCATGAAAAGAGATCCTGTTCACGGGAGCAACTCTGTTGTGTAAATTGTACTTATATGAACAATAAGTTCAAGGCAGGTTTTTCAACGGATCACGTAGCAAATAGCTCTAAATGTTGGTATATATTGGAAATGATTATAGCCCTCAGGCAAAGAATTTAATATAATTAGCAACATAAAATTTAGCCATTTTAACACGTGTTCTTTGTTTCCTAAATTTGATGATTTTGTTGATTGCGTTCAGTCCAGTAGTCTTTATATTGTATGTTTAACTGAAACTTGGTTGGATGATAGGGTATGTAATGATTCTTTATCTATTCCGCAATTTGAGTTTTTTCGTAGGTATCGGGATGGTGGAGCTGGTGGTGTGGGGATATACGTCCGGACGTCTATTACCCGCCAAATCGTTTTGGGGGATCTCCGGTGCTGTGTGGGGGTTGAGCATCTTTAGACCTTATTGGAGGTTGGTCGTACCTGTATTTTGGTGGGAGTTATTTATAGGACAGAAGCCTGCAGTTTGGCTGGCTTTATAGAATACTTAGATAACACATTTTCCCTAATTGTTCCTCAGTTTGAGCATATCATTATTTTGGGTGATATCAACGTATATCAATTGGTAGATTTTTCAGTGATGCAGTGCGCAGGTTCCTATGATTTTAATCTATAATTTCTGGGCCTACGCGTATAACTGCTACCAGTTAAACTCTTCTGGTTGTGATTCTTACGAATAACAATAATTTCATTGTTGATTCCGGTACTATTAACCATCAAATATCAGACCACCGTGTACTGTCAACTTGACAACTAGTCGTCCAAAGCCTAAATTAATAAAATATAGAAATTTTAAGCGGTTTTCCACGGAGTACTGAGCAGTGCTGATTTAATGAATGTTAATTTCAATGACATGCTGTATATGGATTTCATTAACAAAAAAGTTTAATACTTAACTGCTACTTCAAACTGCTTGTTTGACATACACGCATCCTATGTAACACCTAGATTTTCCAAGGCACCGGCACCATGGTTAACCGATAATTTGAGAATCATGATGAAGCTCCGTGATAATGCTCTTTCTGTGTATAAACGCACTAAAGCTATTACAGACTATACTTATTATAAGGTGTTGCGGAACACAGTCACTGGTGCCATAAGAAGAGAAAAAGCTGCTTATTTGGAAAATTCAGTCCCGAAGACGTTATAATAGTAGGTGACTCTGATTTATTATATCAAAAGGAAACCTAGGATCGAAATTCCAGATAACTTAAGATTTCCCAAACAAATTAATAATTTTTTTCTTCGGTTTATATTCCAGAAAATTGTTGTCCGCAAACAACTCATCATTACAAAACAAATAAATTGAGTCATAATTATATATATATTATAATAAACAGTACAGGAAATTGAAGAAATCATCTTAGATCTGAAGTCTTATGTAGCACATATTGTCAATTGCTGTCTAGAGGAGGGCTATTTTCCGAAGTTGTGGAAATATGCAATTGTTAAGCCCCTTCCTAAAGTTAGCAACCCTAAATGTTTTGGGGATCTGCGCCCAATAAGTATACTACCTGCTATTTCTGAGATTATAGAAAATGTGGTTTATTGGCAGATTTACAGTTATTTGGTTGAGAATGCAATCCTCCCTGATGCAGAGTCTGGTTTCCGTAAGGGTTATAGTGCGACAATACTTTTGCTGAATATGACGGACTACATACTGTGGTCTTTGGATTCCGGTATGTCTACAGCTGTCGTGTTGTTGGACTATTCGAAGGCTTTTGACACGATTTATCATAACCTTTTGTCTGCAAAGCTGGAATATTGCGGTTTTGATTCCGTGTCATGTGATTTTTTTCGTAATTATCTTAGTGAACGTTACCAGAGGGTTGTTGTTGAGGAAAACGCTTCTGACTTTTCGGCGGTCTCCTCGGGTGTCCCTCAGGGGTTGGTCTTGGGACCTCTCCTTTATTTAATTTTTGTATTTGATATGCAGAAATCTTTGAAATATGTTAATACCCAATCATTTGCTAATGATGCACAGGTTTTTTATTCCTATCCGCCTCACCTACCTGGTCTTGCTTCGGAACCTGTCAACCTTGACCTTTTGTCTCTGCACACATATTCAACTGCACACAATCTTAAACTGACTCCTGAAAAATGTATAGCAGTGATATTTACCCAAAATTGTTTACAAACATACCCAACGATATGCTTCTTCTTGTTCAGGACGAACCTCTGAAGATAGTTCATAGCGGTAGGAACTTGGGAATGGTATTTGGCTGCAGACTTCGGTTTGAGGAACATGTTGAATTATTGATTGAGAGGTCATATCTAGCATTCAGACACCTATATGGCAACATACAGCTTCTGAGCTTCAAACTGAGAAAGAAACTATGTGAATTATTGGTTCTGTCTATATTAAATTATGGCTTAGTGCTTTATTTTCCCTGCTTATACAACGTGACAAAGCAGCGTCTCCAAAGAATCCAAAACTCTGTTGCAGATTCGTCTATGGACTGTGATGTGTGTCAAAAAAAATACATCAGCTCCGTTGGTTGCGTGTTGAAGATATGTTTAAACACCATATGGCCTCTTTAGTTTTCCGAATAGTTTCTACCTCGACCCCACCATACCTTAGGGAAAAATTAATATTTAGGGGAGATGTTCGTGGCCGTGTAATTAGAAATCCGTATATAGTGGAGTTGCCTAGATATCGTCTAGCTGAGTTGCAGAAATGCTTTTCATATAATGCTGCAATAGTTTATAATAGCGTCCCAAACAGGTTCAAGACACGTAGTTTATATTATTTTAAAAGACAGTACAGGTCACTGTTGCTTCAAATAGAGGGTGAGAGGTTGCGGCTTGATTTGCGGAGGTTGTTCTGTTTTATTTAGTTTTTCCCTTGTTTGGAAATTTTGTTGTTAACTTTGTAATAACTTGCATAGCTAGATCTATATTTGCCTGTGTGTATGCTTTTGTTTGTTTCCCATTTCAATGCTGCTTTGAATTTTATTCCATCTAGTTTTATAGAATGGTGTAACTTTTGTATTCCGATAAGAATTTTAAAATGAGTAATAAATATTCTCACATTAGTCATTTTGGAATAAAATGTTAATTTTGGTTGGTTGAGGTTAAGTGGAGTAGCATCTTGCTAGACTCCGCCTCATTTTGTATTATAATATTGTAATTTTTACAGTATAAATGAAGGCAATTTGTTATTATTATTATTATTATTCTGATTAATTCATTTACATTTTAGCAACCGACACTACAATCCTAAATTTCATCTACATCATTCAAATCGATTACATAACGGACTACTTACTATGTGGGGAGTGAATAAATTAGTTTTATAATTTAATTCAATGTGAAATTGGTATTGCTAAAATTAGGATATGTTGAAAAGGAAATGTTGTGTACTCATCTTTCTTCAACCCTGATGCACAAGATCGATTACAATCATTAACTCATAATGCACATGGTAGGCACATCTATCTAAAAAAAATTGGTTCAAGCACTGACGTGAAGTCGAAGCTTTTGCGCGTATTTTCTATTGTCCATTCTCTATGGTAAATTCGATTAAGAGTCTCCAATACAGGAGAACAGACAATAGAATTCACCATGGTAAATTCGATTAAATGTGTCCAATACAGGAGAATGGACAATAGATCATATGCGCAAAAGCAGTCAGTGCTTGAACCAATTTTTTTTTCGTAATTTTTTTTAAATTTTCTATGAGTACGGTTCTTACAAAGCTTTACACACGTCTTTAAGTCGATATTCTACAACTAGTTACCAAGCTCCTATTCAATCGAGACTATACTTTTTGAGTTATCAAGGTGGGTATAACTCCGAAACCGATGGACCGATTTTGCCGAAAATCGAAATTGACCCTCCCATTTGGATGCGCAACCTAACCTGAAAATTGTAATTCCCTATCTCCTTTTGTTCGAAAGTTATCGAGGCAACGATCACCCATCCAGCTACTGAACTCACACAAGGATGCTCCGATCTCCAACAATATAGATCCGATCGCGTTCAAACCATAGACGTTATATCAAATAGACTCGCCGTCATGTGACTTTCTCGAAGTATTCGAAGCAGTATGAATATGAACGAGAGAGATGCAGCTAGTTGAGTAGACGTCAAAATCATATGATCAAAATATGGACCGGATGTTCGGAAAATCTTGAAATTTTAATATATTCTGAATGAAACTAATTGTTATTTTGATTGATTCGACTTCTAGCCGTGTTGGACACTATAGATAAATAAATTAGCGGTCGATGAATCCGGGTCGAATGCTTACGGGCCTACGGGGTTTCATGAAAGTGTCACTACTGTCACTCTACCTACTACATACTACACCTACTAAAGGCACATGCTCTATGAAAGCACAGTTTCTGTGATCGCATTTATACGGTTGGCATTACAGAATGTTAACATTTTCAAATTTCCATTGAATTGTTGACATTTATGATTTATTAAGTAGAGCAATAGATAAATAAATCTGGCCGTACAATTGAACGTTGCACAACCTTGAGGCATCTTGAAGACTTTAGAAACTCTAATAAAGGCCCGCGAAAATTTGGCAAACGTAGACGATTATATACTGTAAAATTCAATTAGACTATACTTTTTCGATAAATTTTCATATAAACTAAGACCCATTCCCATTGACGTTATATATTTGATACTACGTCAATGAATCTTTATTTATTAAGGCTAAGAATATATGTATATATTATTCCAAGAGAAATTTCATTAAATACTAACCGCTACTTTCTTTCGATAGTAAGATCAACACTTTTAGAAATCAAATCGATCGAAACAACAATAAGATCAATTCAGAACAAACTCAAAATAAGATATAAATTGAGGATATCTCGCACGTGAACTAAATGTTTTGATCATATGATTTTGACGTTTACTCAACTAGTTCCATCTCTCTCGTTCATATTCGGCATGCGGGAATTTTGCTCCGAGGGCTAGTCCATTTAGATACTACGTCAATGGTTCAAACTTGAAACTTGGCCGTAGAGTAAGGTTCTGAAGGCTCTCGCAAAATTTCAGAGATGTTGGAGGAATAGTTTCTGATATATAGAATTTTTTTTTCAATGATTTTCAATTATTTTTTTTAATTTTCAAGTGATACGATTTTCGCGAAATTTTGCAAGAATTTTTTCGAGCCGGATTTTACAACTAGTAACCAAGTTTGAATTGGATCGGTTTTGTATTTTTCGAGTTATTGAGGAAATAAAAACCAAATTTCAGATGGGTATAACTCCAAAACCGTTTAGCCGATTATGCCTATTAATAAATACAAATTCGCATTCAGATTCTCACCCTACCATAAAAATTGCAACTCGCTATTCTTTCCTTTCTCGGGTTATCGAGACGTAAATCATATTTTTTAAAAAAGTTTTAAAATTTTCTAGCTACACGATTCGCATAAAATTTCACAAACGTCTTCGTATTTGTATTCTAGAACTTGCTACCAAGTTTCAATTCGATCGGATCTGTATTGGTTGATGACAAAATTATTACTCAGAAACCGGGCCAATTATGCCCATTAACGAACTTGTCCGTTGTATTCGGATGCGCTACCTACCCTGAAAATTTCAAGTCGCTATCTACTTACGTTCTCAAGTTATTGTGGCAACGGACGGCTGGCCGGACAGAATCAAATTTGACCTCAAATTCTTCAGTTGAAAAATTATAAAAAATGGAAAATTATTCCATATCACTATCATGAAGTATCAATATATTCATTTTCTGGACTAAATGAGTGCTATAACCCTGATCATCGTTGAAAGGTCAGATAGGGTTAATAATGTCAAATACTGGCATATGTATCAGTTTCTCCCGAATCCTGAATATTCACACAAAAAATATAGAATACGATAAGTCTACAAATCATCACCTACATAAATGCAATGTAGTGTACATTTTGGAATTAAGATAAATTTAGCTGAAATAAGTATATCTTGAGTTCCTTACATAACCCTTGATTGTTTTTTTCATGTTTGATGTTATCCGGAAGCGAGTTGTAGTTGGCTACATCTTGATGTTTGGGTGACTGGAGTGCTTTATTGGTCCTAGGATCCAAAATTGGAAAATTGGATGTTTATTTGTCTGATGTTGTAGATGTGCTGTTTAACTGTTTTCTATTTTATAAATTGGCTTACAGTCTGCCAGATTTTTTATTTCCTCTATGATTAACAGTTTAACTATTCTATATGGGGTGTGTCAATTCTCATTCCGAAAACTACTTCTACCGCTCGATTTGCGAGTATTTTTCTTCTCGGTTATGTTAATTTGTGTTAGCCCATAGGCTGATCAGGTACGACCGTACGAATTGTAACGGGTGTTTTTTTAGCTCCATGAGAAGTTTCGATGGTTGTTGTCTATGGTTTGACAGTTGAGAATGTCAAACAGTGTTGACCTTTCTGTTCAGTAATGTTTGTCAATCCATCATGAATCGTTTAACGCCAGAATAACGGTTCTAAATGATGGAAATTTACTTTGAAAAAATAAAAAAAAGCAGTGATGTAAGGTCACGTTGGCTAATTTGAATTACATTATGAGTGTTTCAAGCTCAGTGGATAGGACGAGCCGGAGATCTACACATATAGTAGTGGACACCATTCACTGTCGAGTCTAAAATTAAGATTGCTTTGTCTAAGCTGGCATAAGGATAGAGTATCAAAGTTGACAAAGAACACAACTGACTTTCCTTAGTCGCACAAGCTTCTAGAAGCTTCTGAGGTATCTTCTTTGGAAAGACTTGGGAAAGTCAGTATAATCCGTATCATATTTAAAGCACACGCGCCGAAACAGATTGACCCCGCGTCAATGCTCTTTCATTACGAAGTCAATCTGCAATTGGCGCGCGTGCTATAAATATGATTATGATTATACTGCATCTAACAACCGAGTTTCAATTCAATCGGATCAGTATTTTTTCGAGTTATAGTGAAAATAAAATTTCAATTTCAATTTAATTTTCAAATATTTGACATTTTTTTTCTAGTTTATAGCCATCCGATCAATACAAAACTTCGCAGGCATTTAAAGGTCATGATTCTACAATTTGATGCTAAATTTCAGATAGATCGAGAAATCGGTTTCGGAAATATTCTTAAAAAACGTTTAAACTAAAAAAAAAGAACTGACGTGAAGTCAGTACTCTTTGGCGCGCGTGTTCACGGTGGCTAATTTGAATTGAATGATGAGTACTTCAAGCTCAGTGGATAGAGCGAGCCGAAGATCTACCCAAAGGATAGTGGACACCATTCACTGTCGGTTCAAAAATTAACAGTGCTGTATCTAAGCTGCCATCAGGATAGAGTAACAAAGTTGGAAAAGAACACAACACTGACTCTCCTTAGTCGCACAAGCTCCTAGAAGATTTGGGAGGGTCAGTATAATCCTAATCATGTTTATAGCACGCGGGCCAAAGCAGATTGACTTTTTACACTTTTTCTTTCATTGTTAAGTCACTCTGCTTTTGCGCGCGTGCTATAAACATGATTAGGATTATACTGACCCTCCCAAATCTCCTAGGAGCTTGTGCGACTAAGGAGAGTCAGTTGTGTTATTTTCCAACTTTGTTACTCTATCCTGATGGCAGCTTCGATACAGCACTGTTAATTTTTGAACCGACAGTGAATGGTGTCCACTATCCTTTGGGTAGATCTTCGGCCAATTAGCCACCGTGAACACGTGCGCCAAAGAGTACTGACTTCACGTCAGTGCTTTTTTTTTTCAAGTTCCTTTAACAAATATAGCTATCAATACAGTTTGGCTGTTAGCTTTACTGTAGATCAAATAAAATTGCGGTTGTGGGACCTCCGTTAGGAAAGCAATTGCCTCTTCTCCAAATCCGAACGTATTTTAATATAGATCTACCGAATATAGTTATTTATAAATTTGCCTCAGGGCTACCATATAGACATTTCAACTCGGAAACAACGCTATTTCCCCCAAACTGACTTCTGTCCGTGCACTGAATTGACATGAATATTCTTTTAAAACCTCACAATATCGGCTCATTACTCCCGAACTCATTACATAACCCGAACAACCCAAAACCATTCACTTCTCGTCTGCACATGCGCAATATACTCGTGGCTGCAAGTCCTCCCAAAATTACACACCTCACAAAAAACTCCAATTCTCCAACACTAGTGGTTCAGGAGATATCGCTTCTTGAATCCACGCATGCGCAGACCCTCACCAGGGGATTCTATAGAGGAATAGCATCCGCCACCCCAAAATCCCAATCCTCTCTGTCGAAAGCACCAGCAGTTAAATCACTGATGGTCTGCTCATGCGCATAACGAAAAATGCCCGTAAGGGGTACATCAATTTCAAAATTAGCCCCAGGGCCACGGTACGGACACTTTAACTCGGAAACAACGCTACATTCCCCAAACTGACTTGTCCTTGCACTGAATTGCCGTGAATATTCTTTTGAAACCTCACAATATCGGCTTAGCACTCCCAACATAACCCATACAACCCGAAAACAGTCACTTCTCTTCTGCGCATGCGCAATCTATTCGCGGCTAAAAGTCCTCTCAAAATAACACACCTTACAAAAAGCTCCGATTCTCCAACACTAGTGGTTCGGGAGATATCGCATCTTTAATCTACGCATGCGCAGACCCTCATCAGGGATTTGGATTCTATGGAGGAATAGCATCCGCCACCCCAAAACCCCAATCCTCTCTGACGAAAACTACAGCAGTTAAATGACTTCTCATCTGCGCATGCGCACAACGAAAAATGCCCGGAAAAGGAAGCATGAACCTCAAAAAAATAGGTTTCGGCATTTTAAGCAAAGTATTCCGCAAAATAGTAGTAATTTTTGGAGTTTGTTTCATGTCACGTGATCTTCACGAAATTTTGCAAAAGTGTTTGCATCGGTCTTTTGCATCTAACTACTGAGTTTCAATTTAATCAGATCAGTATTCTTCGAATTATCGTGAAAACTAAATTTTAAAATTTTTGTAATTTTTTTTGCCACTTTAGGGCAGTCCGGTCATAACAAAACTTTGCAGGCATATAAAGGTCATGATTCTACAATTTGATGCCAAATTTCAGAAAGATCGAGTGATTGGTTCCGGAAATATTCATAAAAAACGTTTTGACTAAAAACGGCCTTAACTCCGAAACCGCTCGGTGGATTTCGCCCGTTAACGAACTTGTTCGAGATATTTACGCTACAAAACTACCCTGCAAATTTCAACGCTCTAAGTCGTTCCGTTCGAGAGTTATCGTGCTAACGGCCGGCCGGACCGGACGGACAGAATTGAATTTGACCTCGAATTCTTCATCAGGGAGTCGAACCCAATCGTTTGAGACCATTTTCGAAAAAAAATTCGAAAAATACAGACATTGTGACGAAATGATAGCACGCTGTTCCTTGCGGAACACGCGCGCAAAAATGGTCATAACTCCGAAACGGCTCGATGGATTTTGCCCATTAACGAACTTGTCCGAGATATTTACGCTCCAAACATGCCCTGCAAATTTCAACGCTCTAACTCGTTCCGTGCGAGAGTTATCGTGCTAACGGCCGGCAGGCCGGACATAATTGAATTTGACCTCGAATTCTTCATCAAGGAGTCGAACCCAATCGTTTGAGACCATTTTCGCAAAAAAAAATCGAAAAATACAGACATTGTGACGAAATGATAGCACGCTGTTCCTTGCGGAACACGCGCGCAAAAATGACCGAAAGTAGCATTATGAATTTCAACATTGGCCCCAAGGATTATCTTATTAACGCTATACCTCGGACACTACGCTGTCTCCTCGAAACTCGCTCGCAAACTCACAGAATTGACATGAGCTGTTAATATGGCCTTCCAGTTCCCCCAGTTGTTCACCGTTCAGAAAAATTTTGAAAACCAATTTAAAATTCCACATACCGCTCACGCATTACTTCAATTGGCGCAGTAGATCCTCGTCCGTATTTTAATCAGTTGCCCTCGTACATATCACATTGATTCAGATAAACGCGTAAAGACCCGTCAAAATATGCTCTCCAGATGTTAGATATTCCGTGTAGGAATTCGAACTGATATGTCCAGTTTGGAAGTTAAAAGCCATAATTTTTTTAGGCTCCTAGTGGTCTGTTCTCAGTTGAATTTTGCACACCCCAAGAGGTCATCATATTGGTCACCGAAGTGCCAAAATAGAACTCAATCTGATATTTGGTTTCGAAATGTCAAGCAAAATATTCCACTAATAGTAAAAATAGTTATTTATTATACAAGGGAAAAAATTATTAGATTTCTGCTCGAGGTTATGTTGTCTCCCGACGCGAAGCGGAGGGAGACAAAAAACCGAGAGCTGAAATCTAATATTTTTCCCGTGTATAATACACTATTTTTTTCTGTGACAGGAAAAACGACGATTTAATAGTGAAAGAACATATTATTACAATATATTAAAGTCAGAATGTTATCGATATGAAATTTGAATTTTTAAACTAGTAAGCTATCATACCTGCGTTGCTAAGGAAATCTTCAGTGTAATCAAATATCTGTCAATTTAATTTTGTGATTTGATTCAAAAATTGCGAACTCAGTAATTGTTTAGTAGTTATTTTGAATACCATAAAGTTAAAAATGCTTGATTCTGAGTTTTCTCTGACTCCACCGGAGTTGATAGAAGCAGCGCAAGTAGCAAATATCTTCCATTATCTATATGTATATAAATATATATCCGGGAAAAAAGTATTCACTTTTTTCCCGGGGAAAAAAGTAATTTCGTGAAAAGTTATATTTTGTTACCTGTCAACAGAGATGAAATGTCAAATTTTTTTCCCGTCACAGAAAAAATTTTTTTATTTTTTCTACTAATGCTATCCTCACAATTGAGGTTCATGCTGCCCTTTCCGGACATTTTTCGTTGTGCGCATGCGCAGATGAGAAGTCATTTAACTGCTGTAGTTTTCGTCAGAGAGGATTGGGGTTTTGGGGTGGCGGATGCTATTCCTCCATAGAATCCAGATCCCTGATGAGGGTCTGCGCATGCGTAGATTAAAGATGCGATATCTTCCGAACCACTAGTGTTGGAGAATCGGAGTTTTTTGTAAGGTGTGTTATTTTGAAAGGACTTTTAGTCGCGAGTAGATTGCGCATGCGCAGAAGAGAAGTGACTGTTTTTGGGTTGGATGGGTTATGTTGGGAGTGCTGAGTCGATATTGTGAGGTTTTAAAAGAATATTCATAGCAATTCAGTGCTCGGACCCTAGTCAGTTTGGGGGAAATACCGTTGTTTCCGAGTTGAAGTGTGCATACCGTGGCCCTGGGGCCAATTTTGAAATTGATGTTACCCCTTACGGGCATTTTTCGTTATGCGCATGAGCAGACTATCAGTGATTTAACTGCTGAAGTTTTCGTCAGAGAGGATTGGGGTTTTGGGGTGGCGGATGCTATTCCTCTACAGAATCCCCTGGTGAGGGTCTGCGCATGCGTGGATTCAAGAGGCGATATCTCCTGAACCACTAGTGTTGGAGAATCGGAGTCTTCTGTATGGTGTGTGATTTTGGGAGGACTTTCAGTCGCAAGTAGATTGCGCATGCGCAGAAGAGAAGTGACTGTTTTTGGGTTGTATGGGTTATGTTGGGAGTGCTGACCCAATATTGTGAGGTTTTTAAAGAATATTCATGGCAATTCAGTGCAAGGACAAGTCAGATTGGGGGATGTAGCGTTGTTTCCGAGTTAAAGTGTCCGTATCGGGGCCCTGGGGCTAATTTCGAAATTGATGTTACCCCTTACAGGCATTTTTCGTTATGCGCATCAGCAGACCATCAGTGATTTAACTGCTGGTGCTTTCGTCAGAGAGGATTGGGATTTTGGGGTGGCGGATGCTATTCCTCTATAGAATCCCCTGGTGAGGGTCTGCGCATGCGTGGATTCAAGAAGCGATATCTCCTGAACCACTAGTGTTGGAGAATCGGAGTTTTTTGTGAGGTGTGTAATTTTGGGAGGACTTGCAGGCAAGAGTATATTGCGCTTGCGCAGATGAGAAGTGAATGGTTTCGGGTTGTTTGGGTTATGTTGGAAGCAATGAGCCGCTATTGTGAGGTTTTAAAAGAATATTCATGTCAATTCAGTGCACGGACACAAATCAGTTTGGGGGAAATAGCGTTGTTTCCGAGTTGAAATGTCTGTATGGTGGCCCTGGGGCGAATTTATAAATAACTATATTCGGTAGATCTATATTAAAACACGTTCGGATTTGGAGAAGAGGCAATTGCGTTCCAAACGGAGGTCCCACAACCGCATTTTTTTTCGATCTACGGTAAAGCTAACAGCCAAACTGTATTGAAAGCTATATTTGTTAAAGGAACTTGAAAAAAAAAAAAAGCACTGACGTGTAGTCAGTACTCTTTGGCGCGCGTGTTCACGGTGGCTAATTTGAATTGAATGATGAGTATTTCAAGATCAGTAGATAGAGCGAGCCGAAGATCTACCCAAAGGATAGTGGACACCATTCACTGTCGGTTCAAAAATTAACAGTGCTCTATTTAAGCTCCATCAGGATAGGTTAACAAAGTTGGAAAAGAACACTAGTGACTCTCCTTAGTCGCACAAGCTCCTAGAAGATTTGGGAGGGTCAGTATAATCCTAATCATATTAATCGCACGCGCGCAAAAGCAGACTGACTTAACAATGAAAGAAAAAGTGTAAAAAGTCAATCTGCTTTGGCGTGCGTGCGATTAACATGCTTAGGATTATACTGACCCTCCCAAATCTTCTAGGAGCTTGTGCGACTAAGGAGAGTCACTTGTGTTCTTTTCCAACTTTGTTAATCTATCCTGATGGCAGCTTAGATACAGCACTGTTAATTTTTGAACCGACAGTGAATGGTGTCCACTATCCTTTGGGTAGAACTTCGGCTCGCTCTATCTACTGATCTTGAAATACTCATCAATTCAAATTAGCCACCGTGAACACGCGCGCCAAAGAGTACTGACTACACGTCAGTGCTTTTTTTTTTTCAAGTTATAGTGAAAACAAAATTTCATTTTCAAATATTTGACCTTTTGGCGCTCTTGTTCCTCGGAACAGAGTGCTTATCAATTTGCCCAAATATCTGTAATTTTCGAATTTTTGGCTGAAAATGGTATCGACTCAGTGATCAAGAATCCGTGGTCGAAATCGATTCTGTCCGGCCGTCCGTCCGTTAACACGATAACTCTCGAACGAAAGGAGTTAGAGGATTGAAATTTGCAGGGTAGGTTTGGAGCGTGAATATCTCGAACAAGTTCGTCAACCAGCAAAATCCATCGAGCGGTTTCGGGGTTATGGCCGTTTTTAGTAAAAACATTTTTTTGAATATTTCCGAAACCGATCACTCGATCTATCTGAAATTTAGCATCAAATTTAAGAATCATGACCTTTAGACGCATGTGAAGTTTTGTATCGATCGGGTTACCGTAAAGAGTCAAATAAAAAATTTGAAAATTTTCAAATGTTGTTTCTACTGAAACTCTCGAACGGAATGAGCTAGGCAGTTGAAGATTTCAGAGTAGGTTAGGGAGATAAATATCTCCGTTAAGTTCGCTATTGGGCAAAATAGGCCAGATAGGTTTGGGAGTAACGAAAAAAATTTTTTTTTAACTTTTCATTTTAGCTATTTTAATTTTATTTCTTCCATGGTGCAGTTCTCATTCTCAGATTTCTCATTTAATCTTGATAAATATACTAATATTTGAATTGAATTTCCTTTATGATTCAGTTCTATCATAAGAATACATTGATACAATTCTCTACTCTGTCTGTTTGAACAAGAGCGCCAGAAAGCTCCTGTCCACAGGGCTTGAACCAATTTTTTTCTAGTTTACAGCTATCCGATCAATACGAAACTTCGCAGGCATACAAAGGTCATGATTCTACTATTTGATGCTGAATTTCAGATAGATTGAGTTTCGGAAATATTCTTGGAAAACTTTTAAAATCCGAAACGGCTTGATGGATTTTGCCCATTAAGGAACTTGTCCGAGATATTTACGCGCCAAACATGCCCTGCAAATTTCAACGCTAACTCGTTCCGTTCGAGAGTTATCGTGATAACGGCCGGACGGACAGAATTGAATTTGACCTCGAATTCTTTATCACGGAGTCGAACCCAATCGTTTGAGACCATTGTCGCAAAAAAATCGAAAAATACAGACATTGTGACGAAATGAAAGCACGCTTTCCTTGCGGTACACGCGCGCAAAAACATCAACAAGACAAAGAAAGAATATTCTCTTCGGTGAATATTGACGCCGAAAAGTAGATACGTCGCCGTTCTCAACTTGTTGGCCTTTTTCCTTCGACTACATGGAAAATTTTACGTAAGAATCTTGACTTACGTGGCAGTAAAATAGAGCTCGTGGAAGAAGTGAAGCCAAATGACCGTCGCATTTTTGCATATTGGCTAATTTGAAACTGGCCCAAGATGCGAATTTTCAACGAAGAATTGCGTTTAGTTATTAAGCTCATTTCTAATTAAATGGCATCATCAATAAGCAAAATTGCAGTTTATGGAGCAAAGATAATCCACAAGCAATTAATGAATCAATTTTCGAATTTTTGGCTCTTGAAAATGCTCTTGAACGATTTGGTTCGATCACTGATCAAGAATCAGTGGTCGAAATCGATTCTGTCCGGCAGGCCGTTAACACGATAACTCTCGAACGGAAGAAGTTAGAGGATTGAAATTTGCATGGTAGATTTATTATTAACAGAAGGATAGAGTCGAGGCTTTGGCCTATTGTAACTCAATTAACAATTATTGAAGAAACAAATGCTTACAAAATTAATAAAAAACATACTGAACTTGATAGAGTTCCAAATAACACAAACGAAGCATGCAAAAATCACTGGCTCACAACATCACTGCTGCGGAAGCCGAATTTTCAATACATCATACCTGTTCTTGAACGAGTTAACACTAGTCGCATTTACTACATCCGCCGGTAAGCCATTCCACAAATCAAAAATTCTTTTCGGGAGAAAACCTTGTCGGACCGATGTCCTGAACCTCTCTTTAGCAAGCTTGAAACTAGGACCGCGAAAATTTATATTTGAGTTCATCACAAACGTACCTATCCGACAGATCCACGCCAAACAGGTCATTGAGAGCACTGTACGTCACAATGAGGTTTCCCCTCAGCCTGCGATCACTAACACTTGGTAGCAAGAAAATTTTCAGTCTGGTTGGATAGTCGGGGCGATGTCACCCATAAGACAATCTGGTCGCGAAGCGCTGCACCGACTCCAGGAGGTCCACGTCATATTGATGGATCGGATACCAAACGAGCCCAGCGAATTCTAATATAGGTCGTATGTAGGTTTTGTACAGTAAGGCACAGGTTGAAACGTCCATACCTGCGAATGACTTATGGAAAATGTACAACATCGTCTTTGCTTTGGATGTGATGGCGGTTATATGGTCGGACCAGGTAAGCATTTTATTCACGGGCCTAGATCCACATGGGAGTCAGTCGACTGAACCGGAAGACCATTCAAATAGTAAGTCATCTCCTGGTTATTTTTGCCTATGTGAAGCACTCCACACTTTGAGATGTTCAATGTCATCAGCCACACGTCACACCAAGCGGAAACGGATCTCAGGTTGTCCTGTAGAGTTGAATGGTCAGTTGCTGGATCAGCGTAGAATTTTAGATCATCCGCAATTGATAGCAAATCGACCGAAGAAGAGGGGGGAGATCTGCGACATAAAGCAGGAACAGAATTGGACCCTAAACTGTTCCATGGGGCATACCAATCGAAACCATCCTGGGCGTAGAGGTACTATCAGACACCCTAACTCTAAACCGTCGGTTACTCAGAAATGCTCCGAACCACCCCAAAAGCTTTCCCCTTACACCGAGATGTTCAATCTTATATAGAAGCCGTCTTAAACGCCTTAGCAAAATCCAGGTAGACTACGTAACAGCTCCCCCATCATCCACCATCTTTGTCCAATCATCAACACACCTCAGCAGATTTGTGAGAACAGATCTTCCAGGCATGAAGCCATGTTGGCACTCCGGAAGCACTCCATTCTGCAGGAGAAAAGGTATCATCACCTTAACCAGAAGTCTCTCACAGACCTTGGACACAACTGAAGTTATCTCCCAGGGGCACCAATTTTAGTATTCAAGGATGATTTTGGCCTGCGAAAGTATGATACAACCTCTATACGAATAAATGATCTTGGTTGGCTCAGATTTGATGGTTGGTTCAAATTCCTGCTCGGTGCTTCGGTCTATCGTATCGTCTCGGACTCATCACCTCCTTATTTGAAAAACAAACTGGCCCGTGCAAATTTACGTGGTCGTGAATTAATATATGGCAGAAGGATCGATCTGCCGAGGGTCCGCTTGGCTGGGTTCAGAAGATGCTTCACATACAATGCAGTAAAAATTTTTAATTCTATTCCTCAATCATCTCCACGGTCTATTGGAACATTCAAAAAGCTTTTTAAGAAACAACTGTTCGAATTGCAGATCTCCATTTAATAGAGAGATATTGGAAACTTCCTTTATTAAGGGTTAGCACTATTAAAAGCAACTTAAAGTTTCCTTTAAATGGTTCGCTTAAGAGAGTTATTGGATAACAAACTATGACAGTGACAGTTGTATGTAAGATAGCCCTATTTTTTGTTGACTAAAACAAATAATTAACTCAGTAATGGAAACAATGCTAGAAGCTGCAAATATAGGAGGATAAAATGATTCTGAAATTGAAAAAACGGAATAATCATAGAATTTGCCATTTGGAAACAATGCGCTAAGTTCGCGAATACCAACGGTGATACACGAAAGCCAAATAAGGTAGAAATAAAGGATCCTTTACTTCGGAATAAATAAAGTCGGCCAGTATTTCATTAAAAGATCCTTTATTTTCAGTGGCAAGTGCGCTTGCGTACATGTCCAAATAAAGGAAACTTTATTACTGCCGACCCTCCAATATCTCTCTAATGTCTCAACTTATGATTTAATGTAATATCGTTCATAATTATTTGTGTTCGAGTTTTTAAGGATGTAGTCAGTTTTGTTAGGTTTTTATTATTTTGTTATTTTTTTACCATTTCGTTATTTTTTATTATTTTGTTTTATGAAGGAGTTGAGTGGAGTGGCTATACGCTAGACTTCGCCTCTTCCACTCATCTGTATTAAAGTGATACAATTTATAGGCCCGCCCTGAGAGGGTCCGCTTCTTTCAGGAGTGTGAGACTCCAGATGTTGATTGGTTACTCACTAAAAAACCTCTCGCACGTTCCTTGGAGTAGTTCTTCGCCCTGTCCTCACAGCGTTTGCTAACAAAAGAGATGAGCTGTAAGCGGCCTTCATAGTTGATGGGACCTGATTACTCGAAGTGATCCGAGCAACACCGCTTTCTGCATTCTGTGCGCTAAATCCTCGCCAAGAGATTTGCAGGCCGGAATAATCTTCAATTCGGTCACGTAGTTCGCTCTCATTCCGCCTAGGCATCCCATGATTAGTACGACCATTCCAACTTTATGCCCTGGATACAGGATTCCCAGTTCGAACATTAAATCCTTGTATTTTTCTCTCTTCTGTTCTTCTTTCATCACCACATTATTTTCTGCGGGGGAGGAAAATTCGACGACAAACAATTCATTCAGTTCTTTGTCGAGCAAGAGTATATCTGGCTTTATGGCGTGGATCTGCCGAGTTGTTGGAATCGCATAGTTCTAGTAGATGCGAGCTTTGTCATTTTCAACAACTGCTTCAATCTCCAGAGGCACATATGGTAGCACTAGTTGGTTGTCTATACCATAAACCTCTCTCAGATGGAAGTAGAGAATTCGAAGTGCTTCATTGTGTCTTTCCACATATCCTGTTGGAGCATGGACTCTGCAAGCAGACAGAATGTGCATTACAGTTTCCTGCTGGCTGTTGCATGCTCTACACGTTGTTGGGGTGTCCACTTTCATGATGTTCTTCTTATACCATATTGTATTTATCACCCCATCTTGACGAGCCATAACGAATCCCTCCGTTTCCGACTTGAGCCCAGCGGACTTCAGAAAGGCGAAGGATAATTCTTCTGATAGGCCCTGATCTTTTAAACTCCTGAAAAATTTAGAGTGCAGGTGTTTTCTAATGTGATCTTCGAGTACTGTCCTCAGTTGTGTCTGTCTTATCTCTCTGCCAACTCTTCTTTGGTCTGTTGGCGTAATAGGTGTTCCTGCCAGCTCATGATCGATGGTTATGCCAGTTATACTGAGCTTCTCCAAAGCTCTCTGACCAGCCCCAAATAGGAAAGCTCCATAGTTCCTTATTTCATGATTAGCCACCATTTTCAGAAGCGGGTCTTCGCTTCTCAATATCCTTATTGCCGTTTCCAACGTTTGCTGATGATGTTGGTATTCCAAACTTTGCAAACCTCTGCCTCCCTGCATTCGTGGAAGGTATATTCTTTGAATCGAGCAATTAGGATGCAGGCTATGATTCATGTTCATGACTTAACGAGTGGTTCTGTCTAGATCGAGAATTTCATTCACTGTCCAATTTACTATCCCGAATGAGTAGGTGATTATCGGAACTGCCAAGATGTTCGTAGCGGATACTTTATTTTTCCCGGACAGCTGTGATTTCTATTTATCTCGGATCTTCTTTTTGTAGCTAGCTGTTAGGGCATCCTTGATTTGGGTTGTCTCCAGTGCACCTCGTTGTTTCATCCCAAGGAATTTGTATGTTTCTTCCTCGTCGAGGTGTCGAATGCTTATTCCTTATCCCTTCTAGGTCGATGCCTTCTCCTGTTTCTTCAGTTCTTCCTCTGCTTAGATGAAAAACAGCACATTTGTCCAAACCGAATGACATTCCTATTGCTGAGATGTATTCGGCAACGCTATTCAGTAGTTGTTGTAGTGCTGCCTTGGAAGAAGCGTACAGTTTTAAGTCGTCCATGTAGAGTAGATGTGAGATCAGATGTTCTCTTCTGCCTGGTGGCCGGGCCTTGTACACTATTCTGCTTGCCCTCAACTCAGATGTTAAGGGTAGAAGTGTTATGCAGAACAATAACGGGCTTAGCGAGTCTCCTTGAAATACGCCTCGCCTGTATCTCACCCATCCAGTATAAGTGGTCCGACCTTCAGATCGAACGGCGAACTTTGTTTTCCATAACACCATGATGTTTTCCATCGCATGAATGATGTTAGGGTGGACTTTGAGCATCTCTAGTAGACGTTCTATCAAGCTGTGCGCCGATGTGTAAAATGCTTTCGCGTAATCCAACCATGATGTATGTAGGTCGCGCTTGTAGTGTTTCGCATCTTCACAAATGCTCTTGTCTATAAGGGGGTTGTCCTTGCACCCCTGTACTCCTTTCCTCGCTCCTCTTTATTCGTGGATTTGATTCCACACTGGTCCAATGGACTCCAGAATCCGATGTTGAAGAACACTTGTGAGAATTTAATACAACGTGTTCAGACACGTGATTAGGCGGTAGTTGTTTGGCTCTCCTAGATCACCTGATTTCGGTATCAGTACAGTTCTGCCCTCCACCAACCATAATCTAGCTAGGTGTTGGTGGGTAGCTGGAAAGTTATTCCACCAGTAGTTCTGAACGCCATCCACTCCAGGTGCCGTGAAATCATGCTTGTTCTTCAAGGCAGGTCAGCTCTTCAGTCTATTGCAGATTTTGGTCGCATAACGTCTGGAATCTGTGAAGTGCTGGAGTATCCTTGGTTTCCGCTGGTCGCTCGTACAATTTTTTCCAGAAATGTTCTACTTCTTCCGGTGATGGTGGGTGTTTTGCCGCTAATTGTTTGGGTTGAAATAACTAAGAAGGTTCTGCGGTGAAGGTGTTGTTATCTTCTATCCACTTTTGCCTCTTGATCAGCTTCTTCCTTGCCGCCGCAAGTGATCTTATCTTATCAACAGCTTTCTGCTTCAGTAGGTTGATGGTGGACAAACTCATCGTACGATGCAACGCAGGCAGTTCACCCATCATGACCTCTATTTTCTTGCTCGGCTTAAGTTGTCCTTTCATAACATCTACGATACATTGGTACCAAGACGCTTGCTGCCTCTCGGTTCTTATCTTCTTGTCCAGCTTATTCAATCTTGATTTATGTTTGTCCTCCTTTGTTGTTGTTCTTCCTGGTGGGCACAGAAGTGAAGTAGCAGCTCTCACTGCAGCCACGACATCTTCTAGCGAGCAGTCCTCCTTTAGGTGATCGTCGATTATGTTATTCATCACGGCTAGGTCTTCAGCCGGTAGTCTCGATTTCTGCCTTGTGGTCATTTTGTTAGGATTCCTTACTGCAGCCTAGAATGCTTCCCTTCTATTGGCGAATAGCTCTGGAACATCTCTCGCCTGTTTCGTTCTTTGCTCGTTGCAGTATGGAGCATTTTCTGCTCGGAGTGGGGTGGTTCTCGCCTGCTCCATGTCTGGAGCTGCGACTTCTCCATATCGCAATACAGGCATTGGAGGTTGAATGCTTGCAGTTTCTCTCACTGTTCTTCTCTCCTTCATCTGCATCTCATCCTGTTCTTCGCTCCTTCTATTCGTCAAGTGTTGCTGTAGATTTGGAGCATCTCTCACCTGTTCTTCAGCTTGTTCTCCAACCCCAGACGTGCCCTGGTCATCCCCAGGCAACAGCTGTTCTCCGAGGCTTCGTAGATTATAATTCATCATCGGTTGAGAGTGACCGGGGTCCGCGGGTTTGTCACACCCGTATGCTACTAAGTAGTGCCCCTGTGCGGTTTTGCATTTTATACCTACTGCCAGGTTTAGCTAGGGTACCTCGGGTTTGCTGAGCCCGTACTCTGAGACACATCCCAGAGCCCCTGAGGGATTATTATTATTATTATCTGATGAATTTGAAGAGTTGTTTTCTATTTTTCGATCCTGCTATACGCCTCTGGAACTCCATCCTTGCCATAGTGAGTTTGGACTGTAGTGCGTTCTAGTATGATATATGGATCTGGTAGTTCTCCTGTGACCTATGACGAAGGAAATGCCGCCAAAGGACCCTCTTATGATGCACTATTTTAAAAATGTCTCTGGTTATTCAAGGTTTCGTGGGATTGAGTTTGGATTGGTGAATTGTTGTATGTGAAGTCAACAAATCATTGAACGTGGAGACAAATACATTCCACATAATTTGAACAAATTGATCTCTAAATTTTCGTGCCCAATCGACGAGAGAAAGATCCTCATTCACGCCATGGAAATCAATTACCTTAGGAATCATCGGGGTATCAAGCGAACTGAACTGGAATTTTATAGCGAGTACTACATGATCAGATCTCCCGGAAGGAGGCAAGTACTCCATGCCAGTTATCGAATCAGGATCATTCGCAAGTACAAGATCTGATACGAAAGGCTGCTGACCACTTCGATATCTTGTAGGATTCTCAATTAATTGAGTGAAAGAAGAACTGTGGATCAATGAGGCAAATTGGTCACTAGTGGAGGTACCCTGAGGTACTGTCTGCAACGGCCACTTCAAATCAGGGAAATTGAAGTCGCCTGCAATAAAAACAGTTCCTTTGCTATGAGAAAAAGACTCTAGATGGGAGAAGAGAATAGAGTCCAAATCAGATGTAAGTGGTCTATAAATGCAACCGATGGTCACCAAAAGCTCGTTGTTATGATTTATCTCCAGGAACAAATTGTCTATGTTAGGGGATTTGATCGAGGAGGTTGATACATTATAGTTCTGGCAGATAAGGTCACTGACGTAAATGCATACACCATCATGACCCACGTGCAAGGAGTTATCGCAACGGTACAGCCTGAAACCAGGAATGGCAACGATACTGTCGGGAATAGTGGGTTTAAGCCAAGATTCGGAAATCAAAATCAAATCTGTTTTATTGCAATTTTTATAGTTTAACAATTCGTTGCATTTGCTGTAGAGGGACTGGGCGTTGGTGTAAATGAGTTTCTATTCGGTGGGCACTGAAAGTTTTTTGGAGAACCAGGGGGACGTGACACAATGGTAGGATTACCCTTAACATATCATAGTCAGATCAGTCTCTCCTGAGTCCTGCCATCTTTTCAAAAGTTTTCGCAAATTATTAGTCTCTGATTGCTGCTGTGGTGTTTTGTCATCCGAAATAGTGTAGTTCATGTAGGACGGGTTATTCATGAGAAGGTTCTTCTTTCGCAAGAGTGAGTTCACAACATGTGGGTTTGACAGTGTCACCCTTAGCAAGTGGGGACTTTCAATCAGCTTTTTTCCTAACCGAGTGAAACCCACTACATGGTATCCGGAACATCTATCGGCAGTCTTAAGAATTTCACGGATGGCAACAATTGTATCAACCTCCTCAGCAACACCACGAAGAATAACATTGAATGAACGCTTTACACGCTCAACAGCCTCGGTTGAAGCAACAGAGGCGCCAGAATAAACCTCAAGGGCCCTAATTTTCTGCTCAATACGACCAACTCTTGCATCTACCAGTGATGCCACTTGATGGGCTGGCAGTGGGTCGTTGAGGTTTGCATCGATTTCACTGTTTCGAGTGGACAGATCGGTCAAGCCATTGCCCAAATCATTGTTTTGTAGTTCCAACTCTTCAAGCTTCGACTTACACGAATCTATCTCAGCTTGAATGTTTTCCGATAATAGAAGTACAGGCATCTATACGGGAGATCAACCCCGTCTGTTCCGTTTTCTTCGACCTTACCTCTTTCAGTACATCTGAAAACTGTTCGGGCATAGTTGTTACTTTGTCTAGAAGCAATCCAAAACTTTCCGCCCTAATAACCTGAGCAGAATTCAACTGAGAAATACCAACAGGGGCAGTAGTAGTAGACTTGCTACGCAAGGTTCTAGAGTGCGAGGAACACATCGAGCAGATCCATCTCTGCCTACTCTCCACGATAAATGAGTCCTCAGTCTCACCCAGGTTGACGCATTTATGGTGATAGTGTTTTTTACAGGTGGTACATGAAATCGAAGCTGTCGTATCACCTAATCCATCAGAGCAAGCAGCGCAGGATTTCGGCATATTTAGGAATATTTTGAACCAGGATAACACGCTTCACTGTCTTGGGCCTGTAGGACAGACTTAGGACGGCCACGGGTAGAGAGGTAATAAAACAAAGGGAATGAAAATGAACGGATTCCCATTCAATTGCAAGTGTTGAAAAGTGCGAGGGCGTCTACTTCATTGAAATAACGCAGCATGCATCAAAAGTGAACGAGAACGATCCAGCGAGTCGAGTACGACTGGTGGACGGTGGTCTACGCTATGCGCACCAAATGAGTGTGTACTGTGTAGTGATGGGACAAAGTCGATGAAAAACCAGCTTCAGACCGTAAACAACAGAAACTGAACAATCTAATTGAACATTTTTTCCGTCTGATTTAATTTAAAACCGATACAAACCGGTCAAAATCACCCAAGCACCCTTATAAATCACCAACTATAACTCAGAACAATATTTGAAATCTAATTAGTGAGATTGAGACTATATATATATTCTTTTGACGAAGAGGTTTATATGTGTTAGCAGAGGTTGGTGTAACGGGGTACCATACAATTCGACGTATGATACAAGAGCTTAGGGAAAAACCTCAGCGAAGAAACCCTGTAACACCGTGAGTGTTGTGATTTGTAACTATTGTTTACAAACTTTGCTGACGTTTAAGAATATTGATAGGCATTTATTTCTTCAATAAGGATTCCTTCGTCAAAAAACCGAGAGGTTTCTCCAATGTACCCGAAACTCAACCTGAAAGATGAAAAGACAAGAGGAGAAGAACGGACAAATTAAAAATAATACATAACCTTTCAAAAGTCTCCTCTCACAAATATACTTCTCTGTAGGAGCATGGGATCTCTTGGAGAATAATCGCCTCCGCTAGTTTTCAAAGATATTCCTTTTTGTTCGTAGAAATCCCTTCAATATTTCAATTCAAAAAGGAAAATGTTGCTCGTAAGGCCAGGAGGGTCTCTTTCAAAACCAGATCTCACCAGTCCAAGCGATGATTATTCAGAACTTCAGATGTTCGAAGACCGCTACAGATTGAGACTATAACTATAAGAGCAAGAAAATAAACGCTTACACACTTGCTACTTGTATGAGTGATCTTAAATATTTTCAAGCCTAAATATCTCGGACGAGTTCGTTAACGGGCGAAATCCAAAAAGCGGTTTCGGAGTTATGGCCGTTTTATTTAAAAATATTTTTTATGAATATTTCCGAAAACTCGATCTGTCTGAAATTTGGCATCAAATTGTAGAATAGTGATCTTCATATGCATGCGAAGTTTTGTATTTATCGGGTCGCCGTAAAGTGTAAAAAAAAAAATAATTTTTTAAATGTTGTTTCTACAATAACTCACGAACAGAATGAGCTAGGTAGTTAAAATTTTCGGAGTAGGTCTGGGAGATAAATATCTCGGTGGAGTTCGTTATTGGGCAAAAAAACTCTCGGTTCCGAAGTAACGAAAAAAAAATTTTTTTTACATTACAAATTTCAAATAATGATCCAGGTTCACCATAAAAATCCATTCATATAATTTTCAACTCCAACTAGCTAATACTTTCGGAGATATGATTTTTCGAAATTTCAATAATGAATCGTACTTGTATGTTTTCACGGAATACTGTACCTACGTAATTATTATATCTATGAATTATTATATGATCTGTGTTCTTGCGTTCTGACGTCATCTTATTTTCCTATGAGATATAAATGTGAAAATTATTTCTGGTTCGTTATTCTTGATTTAAAATACAACTCGTGTTCTAGAAAACAAAGTTTGATTGAATGCAAAATGACCAATGAAATAACCTCAGCTATCGTAGAATTATGAGGATGATATGATATTATACTTTTAAGGTGATAATATAATGACCGTATTGACCGTGGATAATCTATATGATGATGGAAATATATTCTTTGGTAAGATAGATAATTAAATTGGGTTCAGGATATCTCCAGTGAAAACAAAACTGCAATATTGTCTAAGTTTTAATTATTGATATAATACAATATTCAGAGTAGATTTGAGGAATGAATATCTCGGATAAGTTCGGAGAATCGGTCTGTTTGAATTTAATTCCTTTCATGATGTAGTTTTATCGTTAGAATCCATTTGTATCATTCCCAGAGATCAATAATTTCGGAGATATGATTTGTCAAAGTTTGAACAAGAGCGCCAAAGCTCCTGTCCACAGGACTTGAACCAATTATCTGTTTCCAAAAATGATTCAGCTTAACATCGACGACATTTACTTCCAACAAGACAGCGCAAATTGCGTGCTTAACCTTCAATTTATTGCAAAATAAATTTGTAAAACTACTTTATTTTCAGAAGTGGTCCTGTAAACTGGCCCAGCTCGTGCGAATTAACGCCTCTCGATTACACGTTATAGAACTATGTTATGTCATTGCTTTATGCCGATAAACTAGAAACTTTTGAAGCATTGGAAGCCAATATTCAAACCGCCATTGACATTTATTGGATAAAGGAGTGAAGAATTCGACTGATCGAATGGGCTATGTAACACGTAGTCTCGGTGGATATATGCCGGAAATCATATTTAAAAAATAAATGCCATCAAAGAAACCATTTAATTATGAATATACCTCCCACAGTATCCTTTAATGATTTTTCAATGATGAAATTACCTACCTGAGTTTAATAATAAAAAACCTTCAACAAATCTGGCTATCAATACAGTTTGGCTACTAGTTTTACCGTAGATCGAAATAAAAATTGGTTCAAGCCCTGTGGACAGGAGCATTTTGGCGTTCTTGTTCAAACAGACAAATTATATCTCCGAAAGTATTGGTTTCTCAGAGTTGGGAATTATATGTATGGATTCCTATGATACAACTGCACCATGAAAGAAATTAGATTTGAAAAAGTATCGTTTAATAAAAAATGCTTAAAAAATTATCTTTAAAAAAAAGAGCAATCTACAATGCTTTAATGCTTTAAAAATTGTCATTAATTTAATTTATCAAGATTAAATGAGCAATCCGCAATGATTCAACCACGTCGAATGGGTTCTTGCAACCTTAGGGAAGTATCATCGAAATGCCTAGAGCCAGACTGGGGACAATCATAGCAGATTGTCCATTTATTTCTGATATTTGAGTAGGTACTGGATTACGAACAAATTATTTTAATAGTTCAAAATATATTAATAAAATACTATCCTCTTTTCATAATTTAATATTTAATAGTTCATACCACTAAGGCCCACTTGCGTGAAAGACGGGGTTAAAAAATTAAGTATAGGGTTAAGTAACCCGAGTTAAATTGTTAGATTTTTAACTGTGCGATTGCATTGCGCGATAGAAAATTAACTCCGAGTTAGGTAACCCGTTTTATCCTTCCATTTTTATAGCGTGGTATGACGTTGATTGACTTTGACAGGACTGAATAGTGAATATACAGGGTGAGTCCTTGACCACTGCATTAATTTTAACCAAAGATCCCTCTCATCAAATGAAACACTTTTTTCATTTAACATTTTTCCAAATTCAGCTCAGGTAAAAAGATACAGGCTGTTGAAATTTTGACAAAAAATCAGTTTTTATTTTGTAGCTTTGACATCCTTTTTTCGAATAAAATAAATGTTTGCGTAAAGTTTCCTATAACTATGATACATATTTTCCAAATATTAGTTATTTTCTACTTCTACTGGTTTTCTAGTTATGGACTCGTGGATTCATAAAACTAAACGAAATTAGCATAAAGAAAGCATATAAATTTTTTCTTGCGTCATTTCAAGAGTATTCCATCGTTTTAGAACATTATATTATTCTTCATCGAGATATTCTTCATTGAATGTTTTAAAATGGAAAACTCCAGAAATTTCACTACTTTTATGGATCCGCCCCAGAGCGTTGGAATCCCGAATCAAGCTGTAAACCACGTTACCATGCCTTATTCTCGTCCGCCAACAATGTCATAGATAATTTATATGCGGGAGTGTATTAGCACATTGTGAAATCCTTAAACGCTTGTAACTTTTTACCTGAGCCGAATCTGGAAAAATGGTAAATGAAAAAAGTGTTTCATTTGATGAGAGGAATATTTGGTTAAAATTAATGCAGTGGTCAAAGACTCACCCTGTATTATTTGTAAACTTTCGTGAAATACTGATATATGAATTATGGCTGTATGCAGTATCTTTTGCATTTGAGTAACCTCTTTTTAAAAATTGGGTCCATCATTTTGAAGGGATTAATCAACATTATAACTATACATTACCATACAACTCGTACGTTTCAAATTCTTGGAAGTACAATTTCTTTAAAATTTCAAGAACCAAGATATTCCAGAAGGCATCATTCAAAAGAATTCAAGTATTGTATGAAGAACTATGAATTAATTAAACTGGAAGACACAACTGGACTGGAGACACAAAATAAAAAATATAAGCTATTTCCTTTTGGGGAATAAATTATCAGATTGTTCATAACCACAAGTATTTAATGAAAATTGCTTTATTTATCCTCTATAGTGAAGAAACCTTTTGAATTATTGCTTATTCATGTTATCCATATATTATATTAGCATCAAACCTTCTTAATTCTTCATAATCATTAGGAGACTGTCTGTCGATATGGAATATGGGGTAATAATTTGACATTTGAACACATCGTTTGATGCATAATCAATTTCAATACTTTTGATGAGATGAGATATCTCAAATTATAGATGAACTCTAAATATTCCATTCAATATCGAAATATTAAAATTAAGTTTCCACTTATGTAGTTGTGTTTCAAGATAATGAACGTTTGAAGCTAATGATTCATGTAAATTGTCTGTGAAAATTTGTTTTCATGGGTTAGGGGAAAAAAGTAATTGTGAAAATAAGATTAATTTATTTAGATACCAATCTACATATTGTTTTATACTATCTACTAAGGGCCGATTTATCCAACCTCTACGTAAAGTATTCGTCAACTATGTGCTCGTTAAATTTACTGATCCCCTTCAAAGTGTACATTTACAGATTACTTTCCTTTCTGTAAGGCTACTCTACAGGGAGGATAAATACTCGTATATAGATTATTATAAAAATATAATTACTGACTGTCTCCATTTCTTTATATCCTTCTTCTCGTTGTAAACTATATTTGGATTTTCCTCCGCAACACTAGGATAAATCATTTTAAAAGTTAGCGTTGAATTATCAAGCCACCCTATTATAATATTAGTAAAATCTGTCCTTCAGAGGTATTCATTGTTAAGCATACTAAGCAACAAGCATTTAAGAAACATATACCTGCAATTCAACTGGAAAACAATATACATAATATATACATACACACATGTTATATTGCATCACCTTTTACTCCTATATTTTAAAATATTCTGCAATTAGAAAAATTAAAATGTTTCGTTAAAAATGCCTATTATATACATGCTGGCATCCAAACACCCTGATGATGGATCGTAAGAGACCCATGATATCAGGAAAACAGAAAAGTGTTCAAAATTCACTGGTCTAAGCGTAATTCAACTGTATTTTTTTGTGCAATAGTATTACATAAATCCATAACAGGTATTATGCAAATGTTATGCGCAAACAGGTAAAAGTATCTAAGGGCAAAATCTGAAAAATTAGGTATGTGCAGAAGTCATTTGAAGTGTAATTCATGCAGTTTTGCTTGCTAATGACATGTTTATGATTATACTGACCATTCTAGGTCTTCCCTAAGAAGATCCCACAGAAGCGCCTAGGAGAGTCAGTTTTGTTCTGTGTATATTTTGTTAATGTATCCTTACGTCAGCTTAGGCAAGGCACTGGGTGGTTTTCACCTAAGCTCATGATGAATAGAATACATATCCCATAATATATATAGCTTCGGCAAAATGACAAAATAGAATTAAGTGTAAAATATTTCATTTTGAGTTGGCTTTATTTTTTATAGTCATAGCCTACGCATAACAACTTCCTTAATAGATTGCGAAACTTATTTAAATGCACCTTGAATCGAGTATTTATGGTTTATTTCGTTCACTCCCTGATTTATCGTTCACTCCCGAATTTCAAAACGAATATCTTGAAACTTGCTTATTGCAGATACGTCCCTTTGTCATTTCAACGATATGAGAACCACCACCAATTTGTTTGAATATTGAAACATTAGATTTTCTTCTTGGCTATTCCACTCTTGAACTTTCAAAATTGTAGCGTTCATGTCATCTTGATGTTGCCTCTTATTAATATTAAATTTTCTCATGAGATATACTTAATCTTCACAAATATTCAATCGACTAAGTTCCATATACCTTGTTTATAAGAATTCTATCTGCAGTAACTCCAAGAGTAACTCAAGCATTCTATTTGTTGACAAGCATTACTTTTTTGCTTTACGTCAACTGTTTGGATCTTAATTCATTCAAACCTGAAAGGAAATATTAAGACTTTTATTTCTCTGAGTAAAGTAATTCATTCAATTCACTTCTATTACTTACTGCTGATTTTTAGCCAGAAATCCTGAAGGACATTATCTGGTATATTATACCAGATATCTTCTTTTAGAACAACTTTTCCACAGTTCTCCATAATTTGGAATTTCTTTCACATACGTAAACAATATTTCTAGATTCCTCCAATCTTCAAAGTCTTCAAATACAAGCTAGTCTCGGAAGGAATACTCGTTTGTACTTCGTGGATCGAGAATATTTTGTTTACGTTTTGATCAGATTCGAGGTTAAGGTTAAAACGGGGCGCATGCGTAGATCAGAATGTACGAATGTAGTATATCCATTAATCATTTTCTGAAAAATACCACACAATCAAGACAAGCAAGTTACCGATTACTGCTAATATTTATTATTTACCAGAAATTCATCACAAATCGAAACTATTTAAATTAGAAATGTCAATTTTTACATGACTAACCCGGACTTAGCGATTTAACCATGCCATTTTGCCGGTTTAAATTTTTATAGTTTTAACCCAGGGTTAGGCTCTAACTCTTGAAGGTGCAAGACAAATTATCAATTTAACCCTAGGGTTAGAGTTAACCCGGATTTAATTAGATAACCCGCATTCGTGCAAGTGGGCCTAACACATTCTTTTCTGTATTATGAACCTTAACTCAAGAAAAGTGTTTGATATACAAATGTAGATCCATATTTCAGTATTTTTTTGCTAGCAACATTATGAAAATACTGTATATAGGAACAAGTCTCACTACTGAAGGAAGTAAAAGGTAATATAAACCTCAGTGGTCCACGAGCAGTAATTTGTTTTGATGATTCTGTTCTTCTTTCCTATTGCCATAAACTACATCAAAACAGTCTTGTATATATTTACAAATTCAAGAATCGAATACTTGCTTTCCAAGAGAAAATATTTTCAAACTACGAATTGACAATCTCTTATGGCTAGAAAAGATGACATTTATGATTAGTGAACACAGACAGATTCTGTGTCCACCTTCTGTGAATACATAGAACTTACGATGTATTATTGAAACTTCGAAACATCATATCTCCGAAAGTATTAGCTTGTTAGAGTTGAAAATGATAACAATGGATTCTTATGTTGAAAATGCATCTTAATAAAATTGAATTCAAAAGTTGTAATGTAAAAAAAATATTTTTTTTTCATCTGATTTTGCACATTGTCTTAAGGCCTGTTCTACGAAAGGGTTAAAAACTTGAAGGGACAAAGAAACATTTTGCCTTTCCATATCAGAAGGAAACAGTGTCGAAGTCGGGATAATTTAATGTTTGGTAGGGTTTTGAATTAAGGCAGTTATTTGTAATACATTCAAGCAAATGCACAGAGTCGAATAAATAAAAAAGTGTTCGTCTTTTATCTGTAGGGTGAGGATAAACAATACTTAAACTTTTCTTATCAGCGAAATTACTCATTGCTCTGCTGTTTACAGCATTATTGTCACTAATAACGCAAAATACCTTGTATCCAATTGTCTGATATTCATAAAATAATATCAGACAGGCCTCTAGTTACCATATTCTTCAGAGTCCACGATAAAACCGCAACTCAGCACTTATGCTGAATTGCAATCTGGAAGTGGGACACCAGGCCTGGACGATGGATTATGGTGAATGAACGGACTCTGAACCCCAACAATCTTAGGCAATTAGTAATGACATAGTTTTAGATATAATATAAATAGGTGTTAGTATTAGAAATAAACGATTCTTCAGTTTCTTCTTTAAGAATTAACATCACTGAAATTCAACCCAAAGACGTGAGACTTACAACCTCAACTGTCGTTTACATGGTCCTTCGAGTCAAAGAAGAATCCAGCACTGTGAAGATACACTTCCCTGCTACCAGCCGAAGAAGAATCCAGCTTCAGCTAACCCGGACGAGGAACAAAAAATCCACGGATCAAGGAAACATCCAGCTTGACAACAAAAACACCGTACGTTACAAGGTGTTCACAGTCTGACAAAAGCCAAGGAGTCCAACCCCAGTGGTTTCCTGTCCAAAGAGCAAGTAAGCTAATTTTCCCTCCAGTACGATACCCAGGAACATCGTACCAAGAAATCGACGTCCACATCCACAGGCGTCCCCCCAACAAAATGGAGACCAAAATCATACAACAAAAGGAAATTGCAGATGAGATCTATAATCTACTTAGAAATATGAAAAAGGACCCCATTGCAAGGAAAACCTTAGAGTACTTCGATGAACGGAGAAAAACTCTGCAGCATCTATATGGAAAATTCACAAAAAATGATCAAGAACTTCAAAAAAATCTCCCCGTAAATCACAAATATATCGTGGAAAATTTCCGAAGTCAAGTCGATGAACTCCAACTGGATACAGAAAGCTACATGGTAAAGAAAGTCCAGGCACTGAAAAACCCATCACCGACTGATCCAGAGCCAACCCTCGAAGCAGTCAAGAAGCAACAGCTACAAATAAAACAATTTGAACAACAGCTGAGGTCAACGAGAGAGCGAATGATGAGAAATAATAACCGGTCGCTCCTCGTTAAACGTCTAGACGAATTGACAAGTCTTTGGAAGGAGATTTCAAAGACACATTCAACATACAGCTGAAAGATGGCACAGGCGTTGATCATTACCTCCAATCCGAAATATATGAACAGGCATACGAAAATGATTTGGACACAGAAGAAATGCTGACCCAAAATCAAGAGGACATTGCCTTAACAAACCAAAACAAACAAGCAAATTTACCAAGGCTGCAAATTCCAACATTCAAAGGCGAATATGAACAATGGCCTACTTTTCGTGACCTATTCAACCAGATCGTGCATAAGCAAAAAAAAACATCGCTGACGTCGAAAAAATGCAATTCTTGAAAACACATGTACGAGGGGAAGCCGGTAAATTAATTCAACACCTTGAAACATCAGAGTCGAACTACAACACCGCTTGGAACTTGAGTGAAGAACGATTCAACAATCAACGTATTTTGTTCACTAAGCACCTGGACAACTTCTTCAATATCCCAGTATCTAACAATGATTCCTGCTGCGGGATAAAGAAAATACACGACGTCACTGTTGAAAGCCTTTCAGCCTTAAAAAATATGAAGGTCAATGTAGAAGCAGCAGGTCCAATTATAGGACATATTATCCTGAAAAAGACGGACTCTGAAACCAAAAAACTCTACGAGATGGCACTTAAGATCCTAAGAAAATACAAGATCTGGACTCAATTCTGGCGTTCCTTTAGAAGAGGTTCCAGTCCCTTGAAACATTGAGAGGGCAACACAAGAAAGCCGATGCATACAGTAACTCTAAGTCTCCGGACGCAAAGAAACAATGGTCATATCCATCCTACCACAGCCAAAGTCCAATCTGTTCAGTCTGCTCAGAAGAACACCGCATCGTGGCCTGTAAAAAATTCTTAGCTATGGATGTCAATGAACGCTGGTCATTTGTATACAAGAAAAACCTGTGTCGTACTTGTCTAACACATAGCAGCAACAAGAGATGCAAAAATCGAAGCAGGTGTTCAAAATGTGACCGGACTCACAATATACTTCTCCACAAGGACACAGCAGTCCCGAAAAACAACCCTGCACCAACAAACAATAAAACTAATGGAACAAACACTCAACCAATCGCTGGTCACGTCGGAAGCTCCAGTCAAATTAATCGCCAAGAAAAAATCGCCATCCTTGCCACTGCATATGTGAACGTACTATCCAACGATGGTCAACTCAAAACCATGAGAGCACTTATCGATCCGGGTTCTCAAAAATCGTTCATCACGGACTCAGCGGCCCAACTTCTTGGACTACCCCGGTACAAACACCATGCAAAAATAACTGGCCTGGGAATTACGACCGCAGGAACTTCAAAATGGAAAATCTTCACCCAGTTCAAGCCGAGATTCTCAAGCTCCGATGCACATAACGCAGAATTGCTGGTTATGCCCAAACTCACAAAAAATATACCCAGCATCAACATAAATATAAAAATACTAGATGAATGGAACAACGTGATGCTTGCGGACCCAAACTTCAACATAACTGCCCCAATCGATATTTTAATAGGCGTCGATTTATTTGGAGAAATTCTTGAAAGTGGTCTCAAGAAAACGAAGAATGGTCTGATTCTACAAAAAAAACACATTGGGGTGGATAATCTCTGGGAATGCTCCATTATCAGTGCAACAACCAGAAATCTTGAGATTTATTGCCAACATCGATCATGACATTCACGAAAAGCTGAGCAAATTCTGGGAAATAGAAGAGGTCGAGTCCACCCCCAACTCATCCGAATGTGTAGAATACAGCGAAAAATTCTACAACAACACCCATAGACGCATTCCTGACGGAAGATACGAAGTGCGTTTACCATTCAAAGACGATGCAAATTGCCTTGGAGAATCGAGAAGGAAAGCTATCGCACGATTCCTGCAATTGGAGAAGAAATTCCGAAATAATAAACAACTGGAATCCGATTACAAACAATTTATGCGACAATACATTGAACTCGATCATATGGAAGCCGTGACACCAATAGGCCAAGGTCAAGCGTGTGACTCACATTACTTCATACCACACCAGTACGGTTTGAAGGTAGGAAAACCCATACGTGTTGTCTTCGACGCCAGTTCAAAAACGACCAGCGGACTAAGCCTCAATGATATACTCCACACTGGTCCCAAACTACAAAGAGATTTGGTAGATATTCTTCTACAAGTCTTCGAGGTAGCACTCACTGCTGACATAGAAAAAATGTATCGGCAAATCATACTATCAAAAGAAGATAGACAATTTCACCGCATTGTGAGGCGGTTTTCCGAGAATGATCCTCTTAAATAATATGAACTGAAAACAGTCACCTATGGAACCGCTCCTGCTGCCTACCTTTCAATAAGGACACTGCTTCAACTGGCATATGACGAGTATGAAAGCTATCCCCGAGCAGCTGAAATTGTTAAGAAAAATTTTTATGTCGATGACCTCCTAATAAGCGCTGCCAGTCAAGAAGAAGCCGCATCCATCCAACATGAAACAACTGCTCTGCTCAGAAAAGGCGGATTCAATCTACGCAAATGGAATAGCAATCTTCCTGCCTTGAATGAAGAGAATGAAGTCCAAGAATTCGGCAGAAAGGGTAACAACAACACGGTGAAGGCCCTTGGAATTATATGGAATCCCCATGCAGACAGTATCCAATACAAAATACACCTAGCCCAAACGACGGCCACAACCAAGAGGAAAATTCTTTCCGAGATTGCCACTATTTTTGACCCTTTGGGACTATTAGCACCCATCATCATAAGAGCAAAAATGCTCATGCAAGACATATGGAAGAAAAACTACACCTGGGATGAAGAACTGCCATCAAACATCGTCGATTTTTGGAAAACTTTCAAAGAAGAATTGAGCAGCATTGAATCGATATCTATCCCCCGTTGGTTCCACGACAAGCCCAACCATATGATGGAGATTCATTCCTACAGCGACGCCTCTCTCAAAGGCTACGGTTGTGCCATTTACATCAATATCATTGATGAAAATGGGAAAACGTACATAAATCTACTCAAGTCAAAATCCAAAGTCACCCCAGTAAAGAATACCACCACTCTTCCAAGATTAGAACTGTGCGCTGCCCCTTTGCTCGCCAAGACTACAACTAGAGCTATAACTGCACTGGACTTAATCCTTCAACAACGGTCCGAGAATATCATCCAAGATGCTGAAAAGACGACAATACCAGAAACAACCCAAGAAATAAAAAGGAATAAGCAACTGGTTCTACACGCAGTTCAATACGATGATTTCGACTTGATTAATCGCTATTCAGAATGGAGCGAAACAAAAAGAATAGCAGCATATTGTATTCGATTCTTAAACAATAGTAGACACTTGAATGTCCAATACGAGAAATTCATCACCTCAGCTGAATTGCAACGTAGTGAAATAGCGTTGTTAAAAATAATTCAACAAATACACTACTCCACAGAACAAATGGAAATGCACAGCCGCAAAGAAGTCAATGCGAAGAGCATACTCCGTTCACTGAACCCATTCTTGGATGAAGAAGTCTTACTCAGGGTAGGAGGAAGACTTCACAATTCCAACCTCTCCTTCAACGAGAAACACCCTATCATAATTCCCATGAAAAGCCATAAAACTGAACTGATAATACGAAATGCACATGCTAAGACGCTACACGAAGGAAACCAGCTAACTACGGCGTTTATCAGACAAAAATACTGGATCGTCCAAGCCAGAAGCAAAATCCATAAATGTGTCACATGCGTACGTCAGAAGGCCCATACCCAGAATCAGCAAATGGGAATCCTACCAGCGGCGAGAATCACCCCTTCACATCCATTCACAAATACAGGAATAGACTATGCAGGACCTATCCCAGTCAGAATGTCAAAAGGACGGGGTGCCAAGTCATACAAAGGTTACATTGCAGTGTTCGTATGTCTATCTACGAAGGCCATAAATTTAGAAGCGGTCAGTGACCTGACCACAGAAGCATTCCTGGCAGCCTTTCGTCGATTCACCGCGCAGAGGCCTCTGCAAACACATCTACAGCGACAATGGTACAACCTTCGTCGGGGCAAAAAATTCCATGGACAAGAATTTCAAGAAAGCAATTTCCGAAGAGACCTTCGAGAATTCTCTCGCCAAGGAGTTCAACATAGAATGGCACTGGATACCCCCTTTAAGTCCGCATTTTGGAGGGCTCTGGGAAAGTGGAGTTCGTTCCACAAAACACCATTTAAAACGAGTTATTGGAGATACAACCTTGACCTTTGAAGAAATGGCCACACTGCTGTGCCAAATAGAGGCATGCCTAAACTCTCGGCCCTTATTACCACTAGATGGCAGACCACAGGACACCAATTTACTAACTCCTGGACATTTCCTAATAGGACAACCATTAGTCTCACCCCCTGATGATCATGACGTCTCGGAGAACAAAATCTCACCACTCAGGAGATGGAAACTACTACAAAAAATGAAAAATGACTTTTGGAAAATTTGGACGAAGGAGTACCTAACCAGACTACAACCAGAGAACAAAGTGGCAGAATGCCACAAAAAATATTGAATTGGGAGACGTAGTATTGCTGAAGCAGGAAAACGTCGACCCAAACAAATGGCCACTGGCAAGAATAACGGAACTACACCCCGGACCTGACGGACTAGTTCGAGTAATTACGACTCGTACGGAAAAATCGAAAGAAGTCAAAAGACCCATAACAAAGGTCTGCAGATTGCCAGTCGAGAATTTGCAATCCAACGAAGGAACGAATTATTCAAAACGATCAGTTCCCGGTCTCTGCACAATCAACACGACGATGACAGCCTTCCTAACACTGCTCCTCATCTTGTCTCCGACAAAAGCCAATTTCACCGTCAAGTCACTCAATCCTGGCCTCTACTTCGAGCACCTCGGATCTGCATACATAGATGGAGGTACCTTCCGCTTGGACCTCTCCTGGGCCCAAATTAATCAGGATGAAGTCAACGTAAACCACACAACCACACAATACAAACAACTATGTCTGCAAGCCCTGGAACACACAGAGTATGCCCACTGCAATGAATTAGTACATCATCTAAACGACACTGCAGGAGAAATCTTACTACACATCCGAAACATTCGAGATTTGACCCAAACCCGATTCAAAATAGGAGTGTTTGGCGAGTTAATGACCTCTGTCTTTGGCGTGAATGATGAATTATATCACCAACTAGACGAATTACAAGAAAATCAGCAACGTCTTATCGATTCTACAAGACATCAGTCCAAATTACTTGTTTCTGCTGTAACGTCCATGGAGAAGAGTGAGAAGAGGATCATGAAAAAACTAGAGCACTTTCGATATAAAATCGATCAAAGTCTATCACTGATGAACGATCTACATGCATGGTATCGCACTGTCAACCAACAGCAGATCACACTACATCTAATGCTAAACTTCCAATTGGCCCAGAACTACCTCCAATAGGTTCTGCGAAAGTATAAGAAAATAACAGAAGTCTGCTACTATAATGGTCATCTCGGAGAATTCTTCACACCTGATGAAATTCAGTACATAATTCAAGAAGCAAATTCAATGCTGCCGTCCACCTTGTCCATTCTTAAGCGACCGATAAGGGAGATGAATGTTGTGAACGAAGAAGAATGTTTAAAAATACATGCATTCTTATTCATCATTGACAGGCATCGTTTCGAGCTCATCAAGGCTACACCCATTCCACAGAAAAAATCCGATGGAATCTTCACGACGATCGTAATACAAAATCCTTACATGGCTAGAATATAACATCCAAAAATATTTTGAAATCTCTGAGGACGACATAAACCGAGAAGTAGCAATAGGACCGCATTTGTACATTTTTGGACCCAGAATCATTCAAGATATGGAACGTCATCCCAACTGCATCACGGATCAAATATACAATTCGACTTCCAACCCACATTGTGTCTACGCTACTCATCATCAGAGACATAACATGGAGCCCACTACATGCAGTTGTTTACTATTCACCACAAACAAAATTAAAACCACCGCCATCATATGCTCCGGTCAACGACATCCTATCACCTTACAAAACAGTGGAATCGTAAAGCTATCTCAAGATTGCACAATTGGTGTTAATGGAGTCTTAATACAAACAAAGTTGGATGCATCGAAATCAATTCAGCATTCATACGAGCTTCCCAGTCCGCTGAATTGGAATGAACTGTTACCAAAAAACCCATCCACATTGCGTAGCATGACATTATCAATGTTCAACGAAGGGACCAACATGAAAGATCTATCGAACGTAGAGAGAGAAGCAGAGGAGGAGAAGGATAGCTTGTCTACCTACCGTTGGCGGAACAACTATGGGCACATGACTGCAATAAGCGCAACATCTATAATTGTTACAGCAGCCATCATTAGGATAGGCCTATACACATGGAATAAATGGAGTAAACGAAGGAGTACTTCCCAGAATACTACTTCACATGATGCAGCCAACGATGGCTTCATTCTTCGTCGACTAAGATTAACATCCCCTTCAGCTGGACCAGAGGACCCCGATGGCGAGTACAGTGAACCCGTCGCCCGGGATAATCTCTGATATTCATAAAATAATATCAGGCAGGCCTCTAGTTACCATATTCTTCAGAGTCCACGATACAACCGCAACTCAGCACTTATGCTGAATTGCAATCTGGAAGTGGGACACCATGCCTGGACGGTGGATTATGGAGAATGAACGGACTCTGAACCCCAACAATCTTAGGCAATTAGTAATGACATAGTTTTAGCTATAATATAAATAGGTGTTAGTATTAGAATTAAACGATTCTTCAGTTTCTTCTTCAAGAATTAACATCACTGAAATTCAACCCAAAGACGTGAGACTTACAACCTCAACTGTCTTTTACACCAATTTCCTCTAGCTTAATTATGACTTTCTTATTAATGAATATAACATACCACGGTCAACTTAAGAGGTAGGACCAATATGAACAACTTCTTTTACGTTTGACATAATGCTGGATATCAAAAAAAAAACAAACGCAGAATTTGCTAAACTATTATAATTATTAACTATTATATTATATATGATTATTACAAGCAGTTCCATCAATATTTCCTGCTTTATAATCAAGGTTTGGTTTGATATGGATTTCGTCTACTAATAATATTACATGCTATTCACGGTCGGATAATAACTGAAATAGATTTTTCGCATAGTTAAAAGATATGTTTCTCTCTTCCATTGTAGGGTCAGTTAATAAAGAACTGCAAACTGATTTTACTGTATTTGGATGAGGTAAGATAAGTCCACCAAAATGTCTCAATCATTTGTAAGCATGAGGACTTATTGTTACAAGGATCGAGGCTAAAATAATAGTATTATTGGAATAACGATATCTTGCCTTGTTTCATGTATGTAATTTTAGTTGCTCGGATAGAAAAGCTAATGCTCCGGCTAACGCAGAATTATTTTGAAAACTGTCTTTCCCCAGATCTGATATATTCAACACCAATGAATATAATAAGCTAGAAATGTGTTTTTAAAACATTTTCATTTTCATCGCTTTTTGCAGGCCCATTTTCTCCAGCATTTATGTCTATACAGTGTAACAAATCTTTTACTTCATTTCTATTATTGGAAGTGAAAGGGGTTTTCGAATTCGGTTTAAATTCATTTCGGAATATTTGTATTTGGCAGCCATACAAAAATGTTTCCAACCTTCAAATCGGAGTTTATTGCGCGTATGTTCTGAGGAACATCGCGTTATAGTTTTGCCCAAATGTGAAATTTGATTCTGTGGTGCCGGCCGTCCGTCCGGCCGTTGCCACGATGACTTGAGAACGGAAAGAGCTAGCGACTTGAAATTTTCAGGGTAGGTGGCGCATCCCAATACGACGGATAAGTTCGTTAATGGGTATAATCGGCCCAATGGTTTCCGAGTAATAATTTTGTTTTCAACCAAAATAAATCCGATCGGATTTAAACTTGCTGAATAGTTGTAGAATATAAACCTAAGCACGTTTGTGAAATTTTGTGGGAATCGTGTCACTAGAAAATTTTAAAAAAATTATTAAAAAATATTATTTATGACACGATAACCTGAGAACGGAAAGAGATAGCGGCTTGAAATTTTCGGGTTAGGTTGTGCATCTGAATGCGACATTTGAGTTCGTTTATAAGCATAATCGGCCAAACTGTTTTAGAGTTATAGCCATCTGAAATTTTCTGAAATTTGGTTGTTTTTTGTTCCTCATTAACTCGAAGAATACAAAACCGATTGAATTCAAACAAGGTTATTAGTTGTAGAATGCCAACGCTTTCTGGCGCTCTAGTTCAAACAGACAAATTATATCTCCGAAAGTATTGGTTTCTCAGAGTTGGGAATTATATCAATGTATTCATATGATAGAACTGCATCCTAAAGGAAATTCAATTCAAATAATAGTTTATTTATCAAGATTAAATGAGCAATCATGAGAATGAGAAAAGCACCATGGAAGAAATCAAATTAAATCTGGCTAGGGTTGTGAACAATATCAGAAACTCACCAAGAGCAACAGAAACTATCAGATTCAACAACAACTTTCCCAATATACACAAGTACAGCATACACAAAGAACATACAACAAACTCAAACACACCCCCAACCATACACCTATGCCACCGCAGCAGCACAAAATACAAATATAAGACCCAGCAAGCATGCTAACCAGGTTTCTGGAAGAATTCAAGAGCCAATTTAAACAATTGATGCAACAAAACAGTACAGTCCTCAACATGCTGACTATGCTCGTTAATAAAATAAAATAAAAAAAATGGGTTCAAGCCCTGTGGACAGGAGCTTTCTGGCGCTCTAGTTCAAACAGACAAATTATATCTCCGAAAGTATTGGTTTCTCAGAGTTGGGAATTATATCAATGTATTCATATAATAGAACTGCATCCTAAAGGAAATTCAATTCAAATAATAGTTTATTTATCAAGATTAAATGAGCAATCATGAGAATGAGAAAAGCACCATGGAAGAAATCAAATTAAATCTGGCCAATTTTGCCCAATAACGAACTTAACCGAGATATTCATCTCCCTAAACTACTCTGAAAATTTCAACTACTTACCTCATTCCGTTCGAGAGTTATATCTATGTCTATGGATGAAAAGCAGTCTCACTACTCTCAGATCTCTTACTTCATGTTCAGTTCCGAAATGTAAGAATTTTCTGAGAAAAACTAATTTCGGAGCAAACAACTGAGATTATTCTCACTTCGCTCACAATTCTTCGATTGATTAGACAATGTCTCAGGAACATCATTTGACATTATGACAATTCATATTAATACATAGAATAATATCATTCTGTGACAACGTTGAAATACGATTTATTATTGAAATTTTGAAAAATCATATCTCCGAAAGTATTAGCTTGTTAGAGTTAAAAATGATATGAATGGATTCTTATGATAAAACTTCTTATTGAAAAAAATTTAATTTGGAATTTGTTTCGTAAAAACAAAAATTTTTTTTTTGTTACTCCGAAACCATCTGTCCGATTTTTCCCAATAACGAACTTAGCCGAGATATTTATCCCCTAAACCTACTCTGAAAATTTCAACTCTCTAGCTCATTCCGTTCGAGAGTTATCGTGCCTACGGCCGGCTGGACCGGCCGGACAGAATGAATTTCGACCACGGATTCTTGATCAGTGAGTCGAACCAAATCGTTTAAGACCATTTTCATCGAAATATTCGAAAATTACAGACATTTGGGCAAATTGATAAGCACTCAGTTCCGAGGAACTAGAGCGCCAAAAATAATTAAAAATAATTGAAAAAAATTCTATATTATTATTATCCCCTTATGATGGACTCATTTATACATGGTTATTTATGGAAACCCGGCTGAAACGTCCCCACGACGCTGTTTTTGTCCCATTTTGAGTAATTGGCAATGTATATCATTCTCGGAAATGCCTATCATGTCTACTATCTTTGGTACTTTAACTGGCAGTCCTCCGTTCTCTAATACCATTCGGCTCTGGGTAGCTCGTACAGCCTCGTTCAGACTGTTGGTACTATCTATTTAAACGAATGGAGACTCTCCACAAATATTAATTATTAATTAAATATAAATCTAGCTCTGTTTCGACATTGGTCGGACTTGGTGCCGAAGATATTGTATCATATTCATTCTTTTTAAACGCCTATCATCTATACATCAGGTCGCTTATTTCTGCCACGATCCTTTTAACCCACCATTAAGTTTTTCTGATCTTATTATATTCTTATTGCAGACAAATGTACCTAATAAATATGAGATAAAGGTGAGGCGAAGGTGTATCCTGGAAGACTCCTACCGTGCAATTATGACCAGTTTGCCTAAAGTTGATCTGCTGAAAACTAAGTTATGGATTGAATTCGAAGGAGAAGTCGGTCTAGATTATGGTGGTCTAGCTAGAGAATGGTTCTATTTGATCTCTAAGGAAATGTTCAATCCTTATTACGGCTTATTCGAATATTCTGCAATGTGAGTATTTGCCGAGTGTTGGTAAGATTAGATTTTATATTTTGATGTTGTTAAATTGTTATTTATGTTATAAGCTAACTTATCAACTGCTTAATACAGGTTTTTCCAATTTTGAGTAGCTCTGAAAACATAAAGTATCAGATCTTCAAATTTACTTGGTGCATCTCTGTCAATTTTGAAGTTTGCTTCTTCTTAATGCGATAAAAAAACCAGTGCAGTGGAAGGAATGAACAGAGACAATTCTCAATAGATTGCCGACGTTATATTCGGCGAAGTAAATTGTATACACGTTGTCCATGTTTTAAGTTTCATCTGTGTGTGATTTTTTAAGGTGTATTGCCCATCAGGCCATGATTGGTAGTTTTTATTTGCTGTAATTGATTGTGAGATCGAATTCGTTTTACCATTAAGAAAACTTATCGACATGTTAATATTTTAGCCCTGAGGAAGATCAAATAAATAATCGAAACATCGGCAATCTATTAAGAATTGTTTCTGTTCCTGCCCTTCCACTGCAAAACTTGGTTTGTTTATTTTTTAAACTTCACCATAATGACCGTCAAGGGATATAGTGAATATTGCTCATTAAGGACTCGCGCGGCCGCGGTGACGATCAGACAGCGGTAGAGACTGCCGTCAAAACAAACACATGGATATTCATGTGGGTTCACACACTGGCGCGGCCTGAGACGCGGCCTAAACTCGGTATTAATTTTGATCGCGTCTCTGGTCGCCGACTTATCGCAAACGATACCGCGGCCGCGTCAGTTTGTCCAGTCCTTTATATGATCATATGAAAGCCACAGTGGTCCAAGACAAAAATTGTGTAGTTCTGAGATATTGTGTTCTGGAGCGTTATTAATTCTCCGTGTACATTCAATGATCGAAAATAATCAAGGGTGATGGATTATATGAACTGAAGCGGTATTCCTTAATTTTTTCGTACTGCAGATATTCGCCTCTCAGGACCCCTAAAAGGCTATAGTCCTTCACGTTTCGATTTAATAGTCACTGAATTTTTTCGCAAGTTTGTATCTTCGGGATAAGCTATTCACTTGAAAAACAAGGATGTATCAAAACTTAATTGAAATGAAAAACTGCCATTTCATTATTCAATCCTTCATTTTACAATGATAAGAAGAATTTGGATTGAACGAAGTTAGATTATGTTATTGATAAATAAATTTTCTGATGTGATAGTTACCTGAATTTGCGAAATCAGATTCTCCCGATTCGGGAGACTCATATTCACTTTTACTTCCACCAAATGGTTTATTTTTTTCAGAATCTCTATTATTAATAATCAGCCCTATTCTGTGACTCGGATAGAAATGAAAGCATCGGATCGTAATCTGACAAATCGGAATGTTTCTCTTCTATCGCGTCCAATTTTGATACTCTATAACTATGACGCTACAGAATCGGAATTCTTATTTCTATTCGACGCTCTTGAAAGAAGCCGGCAACGCTGCATGCGCACGCGAATCAGGCCCTTAATAACCACTGACATTTATCAGTTTGTTCATTTCAACCTAGCAAAGTTCATAAAGATAAAGAAGCAGTTTAATGAATTTAAATTGATTTTAAGTTGGAAAAAATAACACGCTGTTCCAGGCGGAACAAGCGCGTAAAAAGAAAAGGAAGGGGAGGTTTTTAATAAAAAGCGAACTGAATGAATTCTCGATTTATTCCGTGGAATTTAAAAACAGAAAGGAAATAACAATTCTCCAATAGCTTCAAATGATTCCGCACACAAGTCGTCAGTATAGGTTGTTCAAAATGAAAAATGAATAAATTTATTGAATCGACAGCAATTGTTTTAGTTAAACAACGGTGAAGTTTCCTAAATATTTCTTCTCGGATTTCAAAAGGATTACTAACCGGTATCCCTAAGTGCATGACGTTCCATTCAGAACATTTGCTGTCCGATTTTTTCTTTTATCGCCGAACGTAATTCATAGATGATATCCATGCTCGATTCATCGACACTTGTTTTATAATAGTTCCTTCTGGCGAAAAAATCTGTTGAACTTTTCCGTTATTACAATTTATATTTCATCGATTTCATATGTTAGAATACGGTGATGGCGCATGTTCCAGCTCATGGTTTCGATCTCGTAAAACGATTCCGATATGGTTTAGGCGGTAGAGAGCATTTCTATTCGATTTCTACTTCAGATCTCGATGATAGAATTCGAGTTGAGTTACAGTTATTTCTATTCGATCCATACCATCTCTATTCGATTTGAAGTTACAGTTGAAGAATAGGGCTGATTATGGGAGGTAAACTGAACATAGTTGACTAGTCATCCATCGAATATTTTTAGGACTAATGGCCTAAAGGTACAAATATAGTGGAGCGTCGTGGTAAGAGCCAAAAGCGGCAATGCTCGAATAGGCCGCTCATTGAAAACTGCATTAATCAAATGTTCATTTCCATGGCATCAAATCTTAATTTCCATGGCACCTGCTCGTCTGCATTTAAAGAAAACGAAACGCTTTTGACACGCGATTTTAAATCCCGAAATTAAATCGAGACTACCCTCTCCAATGTGCTGCGCGCGGTAACTCGCTCGAGATCGCGGTAGTATATGGATTCCAATTTGATAACGTGTGAGATTCATAAATCGCCCGCTTGCCTCGCCGCTCCACTATATTCGTACCTTTAGTCAGACTTAGCCCACTATGGTCTCAATCAGTTAAAGTAATCGTGTTATACATCCACATTTGAAGCACCATCTGTAATGGTTAGAATAAAACTGGAAATTTCAAATTTGTTCAAAAGATGGAAAACTTCTTCATCTGCGACTAGGAATATAGAAAATTGGTTCAGAACTGACGTGAAGTCTCCTAGGAGCACGTGCATGTACTTGCACGTTCTATTCTCTACTCACTTTTATTGGACACTCTTTATCGAATGTAGCTTCGATATTTACCGTTTTCTCAGCTTTTATAATATTATATGAACACATTTAATATCATTTATTCTACTAATGTAAAGATCTCGGGATCACAGAGAGAGGTCAAAAAAGTTTTTTCCTCTAGGAGGTCGATATTTTCGATTTTTTCGTCGGTTATTCGAGGGGCGAGGGGGGATTCGAGGTGTAAACGGGAAAGAGAAAAGACGAAATTTTCTCCGGGTATCCGTCTTTGACGAGAAAAAACGTGGGGAGTATTTAAAAAAAAATCGTGAAATCGGTTGAAAACTCCGTTTTTCGCTAAAGGCGCAAATCGGAGGCGATAGAAATCTCGCGAGTAGGCGACGCTCGGAAATTTATTTCGTCGGGGGCCGGAAGACGAGATTCGTAGGTAGTTTGTAACGCAGCCCGATTTTCGATAAAACCTACTCTTTTTCCGGAAAAAGATCGCAAACTTTGACATATTTTGAAAACCTCGGTGAAATGTGACGTTTAGACCGGTTCGGCTTCGCTCGACCGACTTCGGGTCCTGCTATAGAAGATAATACGTGGATGATTTACTTCGATCACAGATGATAGAAACTTCTGTCAGTTTGAATTTATCGACGTTTTCTTTGCGAATGAGTGGCGATAAATGTCAAATAAAATTAGAATTTCGGCTGGAATTTGTCGAAAATCTTGAATCGTGAAGATACATTGCTAGAAATAAGAAGAAATATGATAGAGTCTCCGATTTCGACCGATCGCATGGCAGAATTTTTGATATTTGAGAAATAATGTGTTCTATCAAATTCTAAGTTGAAATGACTGTAAGATACCTATCTTCGAGGAAAGAATTTTGATGAAACGGGCCGGAGGTGGAAAAGTAAAATAAGGTAATTATCGATCTATACTATCGACGATATTACCGATTTTCACTTGCAGGCATTTATATACGAATTCGAAATCCTATCGAATGTATTCTAAGGAAATATTTTTTAGTTGTTGACAGTTGGTTGTATGAAGTATGATGGGATATCGACTGAATTTAATCTTTCTGTCGAATTTTGGAATCTTTTACGAAACGTAAGTATTTTCGAATGTTATCGTTGTAGAAATCGTATCGTATTTCTGTACGAAATCTTTTCGCGATTCCTTCAACGTCATGGTTTTCAGTCCGAATGAGGGTCGAATTGTCAAATAGAATTCGAGCTTCCAACGGAAGCGTGGGGAGAGTTCCATAATTCTCTGATAGGCAAATTGGCCCAGTTGCCACCTCAATATAACAATTTAACATGAACTGTATTTTCAACATTGTAAAATTGTTGCGAAAGGATAACCGCTGTTATACAGGCTGTTTTCCGAAACGGCTTCACAATAGCATCCGGTAGGTGAAATGGCTCGACCGATTTTGATGAAAGTTTGTGTGTGTATCTGAGTAGGTGTGTCAGGTCTGCTATATACCCCGGCAGGTGGCGCTGCAATCGGTCTATAGAAACTCAGAAATGTCTTGGCCGATTTTAATGAAACATTGTGTGCGTGTTTGAGTGTGTCTCAGGGTCACAATAGGTGACCGGTAGGTGGTGCTGCATTCGGTTTATAGAAACTCCAGAATGGCTGCACCGATTTCGATGAAACTTGGTGTGTATATCTGACTATGTGTCAGGTTGAAGTAGGTCTATAGAAATTCAGATATGGCTCGAACGATTTCGAACTTTCAAGTTCGAAAAATGTAAATCTACTGGAAACATGTAGATCTACCGGAAAAATGTAGATCTGCCGGAAAAATGTAGATCTACTGGCTAGGTAGATCTGCGGGCCAACTAGTTTATTCTACTAATGTAAAGATCTCGGGATCACAGAGAGAGGTCAAAAAAGTTTTTTCCTCTAGGAGGTCGATATTTTCGATTTTTTCGTCGGTTATTCGAGGGGCGAGGGGGGATTCGAGGTGTAAACGGGAAAGAGAAAAGAAGAAATTTTCTCCGGGTATCCGTCTTTGACGAGAAAAAACGTGGGGAGTATTAAAAAAAAAATCGTGAAATCGGTTGAAAACTCCGTTTTTCGCTAAAGGCGCAAATCGGAGGCGATAGAAATCTCGCGAGGAGGCGACGCTCGGAAATTTATTTCGTCGGGGGCCGGAAGACGAGATTCGTAGGTAGTTTGTAACGCAGCCCGATTTTCGATAAAACCTACTCTTTTTCCGGAAAAAGATCGCAAACTTTGACATATTTTGAAAACCTCGGTGAAATGTGACGTTTAGACCGGTTCGGCTTCGCTCGACCGACTTCGGGTCCTGCTATAGAAGATAAAACGTGGATGTTTTACTTCGATCATAGATGAAAGAAACTGTCAGTTTGAATTTATCGACGTTTTCTTTGCGAATGAGTTGGGATAAATGTCAAATAGAATTAGAATATCGAACGGAATTTGTCGAAAATCATTAATCGTGAAGATACATTGCTAGAAATAAGAAGAAATATGATAGAGTCGCCGATTTCGAGCGATCGCATGGCAGAATTTTTGATATTTGAGAAATAATGTATTCTATCAAATTCTAAGTTGAAATGACTGGTAGATACCTATCTTCGAGGAAAGATTTTTGATGAAACGGGCCGGAGTTGGAGAACGTAAAATAAGGTAATTATCGATCTATACTTTCGACGATATTACCGATTTTCACTTGCAGGCATTTATATACGAATTCGAAATCCTATCGAATGTATTCTAAGGAAACATTTTTTAGTTGTTGACAGTTGGTTGTATGAAGTATGATGGGATATCGACTGAATTTAATCTTTCTGTCGAATTTTGGAATCTTTTACGAAACGTGAGTATTTTCGAATGTTATCGTTGTAGAAATCGTATCGTATTTCTGTACGAAATATTTTCGCGATTCCTTAAACGTCATGGTTTTCAGTCCGAATGAGGGTCAAATTGTCAAATAGAGTTCGAGCTTCCAAAGGAATCCTGCAATCGTGGGGAGAGTTCCATAATTCTCTGATAGGCAAATTGGCCCAGTTGCCACCTCAAGATAACAATTTAACATGAACAGTATTTTCAACATTGTAAAATTGTTGCGAAAGGATAACCGCTGTTATACAGGCTGTTTTCCGAAAGGGCTTCACAATAGCATCCGGTAGGTGAAATGGCTCGACCGATTTTGATGAAAGTTTGTGTGTGTATCTGAGTAGGTGTGTCAGGTCTGCTATATACCCCGGCAGGTGGCGCTGCAATCGGTCTATAGAAACTCAGAAATGGCTTGGCCGATTTTAATGAAACATTGTGTGCGTGTTTGAGTGTGTCTCAGGGTCACAATAGGTGACCGGTAGGTGGCGCTGTATTCGGTTTATAGAAACTCAAGAACGGCTGCACCGATTTCGATGAAACTTGGTGTGTATATGTGAGTATGTGTCAGGTTGCAGTAGGTCTATAGAAATTCAGATATGGCTCGAACGATTTCGAACTTTCAAGTTCAAAAAATGTAGATCTACCGGAAAAATGTAGATCTACCGGAAAATATTGATCTACTGGAAAAATGTAGATCTACTGGCTAGGTAGATCTGCGGGCCAACTAGTCAATACATATACTAAAGTGAAGACTTGGACCATCGAAGTAGATCAAGGGAAAGTTTTCGAGAAGGTCGTTGTAAACGTGGTGTTTTTTTGGTGGTTAGGAGGGGGATTGGGGGGGAATCTTGAGGGGGTTTAGCGAGAGAAAACACGGAAGTTTCGTAGAGTTTCGCGTTTTTGGTTCGAAAAGGTGAGGGTGTATTTTAAAACAATTCACGAAAAGGCGAAAAAACGTCAATTTTGGCAAATGGTGCAAAATGAAGGAAACGAGATCGAACGAACGGCGACGTTAGAAACGACGAGTCCGCGGGAAAGCGAAGAAGAGATTCGAAATTACCGGATAGGCTATATTTGCTTTCGATCTTTTCTTTCGTTTTCCCGGAAGAACGATAAGAAAATGTGACTTTTTGCGAAAATCGAAAACATTCTGACGTTTCACGTATTTCTGTGCTGAATTTTAGCGCGGCTCCTGCAAGGTCGACTCTTTCGGTCCGAACGAGCGGCGCGAAATGTCAAATCGAATTTGAATTTCGAACGGAATTAGTCGAAATTCTCGAAATCGTCAAGAAAAATTGCGAGAAATATGAACGAGTCGCCAATTTCGAGCGATCGCTTGACAGAATTGACGATATTCTGGAAATCGAAGGAAGGAAATCATCCCAGTGCTATAAAACCTTCATATATAGCATAATTCCTACTTTTATCTAAAGCGAAAGTGGCCGGATTGGAAGCGTCCTAGGATCAACGTTAGTATCGCGGGGCAGCCGGATCGAATCTCGGAGTGGCCGAAATCGTTGAAGTTATAATTTTTTTCATTTTTACGGAATGAAAACTTAAGAGTGTGTTATTCCCGTGTGAACTCATCATGGGCTATCGATCTTTTTGTCAAATTACGAAATCTATATTGAATTTCCGTTTGTTTGAAAATTTTTCTTTTAAATTAATCGAAATATTCAAACTTTAAGCAGATAATTAACTGTCGAAGATGGGATCTTTTCGTCAAGTTACGACATCTATAATCAATGGTTCCATCACACGGATTTTTGTATGTATTTGAATAGGAACCTACGCCACCGCGTTCATTGCATTGTTTATTTTTGATCCAACTGTGAGTGTATGTATTTGAACAAGGACCTTACTTAACCAAAGACATTGAATATTTTTGATCCAATTGTGAATGTATGTATTTGAATATGAACCTACGCCACCGCGTTCAATGCATTGTTTATTTTTTATCCAACCGTGAATGTATGTATATGAATAGGTACCTTACGCAACCACAGACACAACATTGATTATTTTTGATCCAAAAATGAACGTATAATTTTGAATGAGTTTCATTGAAATTATACAAAATATTCAACCATTTAAGTAGAAAATTAACCGTCAAAAATGAAAAACCATTGCTACACAGGGTCTTAAGTGAGATATCACCGCAAGAGATTTATCGTGAAGAGAATTCTCATCATTGTAAAACCGTTACGCAAAGATAACCGCTGTTATACAGGGTGTTTTTAAATAAATGTCAACTCCGAAACGACTTTACCCATTTCGATGAAACTTTGTGTGCACCCGTTAGGTGGCGCTGAATTCGGTTTATAACAACTCAAAAACGACTGGACCAATTTCGATGAAACTTTGTATGTGTATCTGAGAGTAGGTTTCAGATCCACAATATTCCCCGGTAGGTGGCACTATAATCGGTTCACAGGAACCCAAAAATGGCTATACCGATTTTGATGAATCTTTGTGATTGTGTTTCGGAAGGACTTTGGTTCTCAATACGATTCGCTACGTGACGCTATATTCGGTTTTTAGTAACTCAAAAACTTCTTACATATTGCGATGGGACCTTCGTGTTTTTGATTCGGCGCGTCTCTGATTCACAATAGCATACTGTAGGGGACACCCCGATCGATTTATGGTTACTCTAAAACGGCTCGACCAATTTCGATGAAACTTTGGGTTGTGTTGTGTATATCGTTGAAAATAAACCATTACTATACGGCACAATTTTACACGATTGAATTGATTCGTGCCACAAACAAACCGTTATCTAAATAGGAATCTTGGATGGATTCTTATGATGTATTTTTGAGAAATCTCTATGCAGGGTATTTTTCTTTTAACGTCAATCGCAACTTGCTGCTTTTCACGACAAATCGTACTATTGTATTAAATTATGATAAAAGATAAACTTTCGGGACCTACATCGTTGAAAATGAACCATTACTATACAGGGTGTTCTTTTTCTATCGGCACAATATTACGCGATTGATTTGATTTGTGTCACAAACAAAGCGTTATTCAAATAGGAACCTTGGATGGATTCTTATAACAAAATTTTCAGAAATCTCTATACAGGGTGTTTTTCTCTTAATCAATCAATCACAACTTGCTGCTTTTCACGAAGAAACGTACTATTGTATTCAATCGTGGTAAAAGAAATGCTTCCGGGACCTACATCGTTGAAAATAAACCATTACTATATAGGGTGTTCTTTTTCTATCGGCACAATATTACGCGATTGATTTGATTTTTGCCACACTCAAAGCGTAATTGAAATAGGAAACTTGGATGGATTCTTATAATATATTTTTCAGAAAACTCCATACAGGGTGTTATTCTTTTAACGTCAATCGCAACTTGCTGCTTTTCACGACAAATCGTACTATTGTATTCAAATGTGATAAATGATATACTTTCGGGACCTACACCGTTGAAAATAAACCATTACTATACAGGGTGTTCTTTTTCTACCGGCACAATATTACGCGATTGATTTGATTTTTGCCACAAACAAAGCGTTATCTGAATAGGAACCTTGGATGGATGGATTCTCATAATTTATTTTGCAGAAATGTGTATACAGGGTGTTTCTCTTTTTTATAATTCCATTTTATTTATAATTTAAATTTTTTTTATAGTACAAATTTTTTTAATAATTTTTTTTTCTTCAATTTTGAAATTTTCAAAAAATTTTATTTTTATAATTTTTTTTCCAGTTTTTTTTTCAATATTTTCTCAATTTTTTATTAAAATTTTTTTTTTCAAATATTCATTTTTCAAATTTTTAAATTTTTTTTTTTTTATTTAAAAAAAATTTTTTTTTTCATTAAATTTTACCTATGTATAAAAACTACTGGCTTATCGAAGCCTCCAACAATAGACTGCGGGCCACTAGTCACTATTACTAAAATGAAGATGGGTTCTATAGAAAAGGAACAAAAAAACTTTTTTGAAAATGTTACTGTAAACGTGACGATTTTTTGGACGTTAGGAGGGGGGGAGGGGGGAAATTTCTGAGGGGTTTCGCTAGGAAAAAGACGGAAGTTTCGTAGGGTTTCGCGTTTTCGGAGCGAAAAGAAGGGGGTGTATTTTTAAAAAAATCGCGAAAAGGCGAAAAAACGCCGATTTTGGCGAAAGGTGCGAAATGAAGGAAACGAGATCGGAGGACGGGTGGCGTTCGGAACGACGGTATTTGCGGGAACGCGAAGACGAGATTCGAAATTAGTCCGTAGCTGAGCCCTTTTTTCGATTCACTCTTTCGTTTTCCCGGAAGAACGATAGGAAAATGTGACTTTTTGCGAGAATCGACGAAATTCTGACGTTTCACGTATTTCTGTGGCGAATTTTAACGCGGCTCCTTCACGGTCGACGTTTTCGGTCCGAACGAGCGATTAGAAATGTCAAATCGAATTTGAATTTCGAACCGAATCGGTCGAAAACCTTCGAATAGTCTAGAAAAACCGCGAGAAATATGAACGAGTAACCGATTTCGATCGATCGCTCGACAGGATTGACGATATTCTGAAAATCGAAAGACGGAAATCATCCGAGTACTTAAAACACTTGTGTGGTACATAATCGGGGTCGATTTACGTAGACGTCGGTGGCCGAGCGGACTAAGGCACCGCATTTATAGCTCCCGAGCCTCGCAGGGCGGCGGGATCGAATCTCGGAGCGTCCGAAATAGATTCATCATAAGATTTTTTCATTTTTTTTTTACCCAATGAAAAACTTAAAGGAGCGTTCTCCAGTGAACGTATTTTGGGATTTGGATCTTTTCGTTAAGTCACGAAATCTATAATGAATTTTTGCATTAAAATTACTCAAAATATTCACACATTAAGCAGAAAATTAACGGTCGAAAATGAAAAACCACTGCTATATAGGGTGTTTCAAGTAAAATGACACCCCAAGATATTCTCAACATAGTAAAACCGTTGCGAAAGGATCGCCGCTTCTCTACAGGGTGTTTTTCGAAAAATGTCAACTCCGAAAAGGCTTGACCGATTATGATGAAACTTTGTGTGTGGGTATTTCGGCCGATCTCAAAGTGATTCACATTCACAATTGGACCCAGTTGGTGGCGGAACAATCGGTTCACAGAAACTCAAAGATTGCAGTACCTACCGATTTTGATGAAACTTTATTCTTCATTCGTTTGTGTTAGAAAATATACTTTCGAGGCATACGTCGTTGAAAATAAACCATTACTATACATGGTGTTCCTTTTCTCACGACATCGATTATTTTCGAATGTAAGCGTTTTAAGTTAAATGTCACCTCGAGATGTCTATCGTGAAGAGAATTCTCAACATCGTTAAACCATTGCGAATGGATAAGGATAAGGATAACCGCTACTATACAGGGTGTTTTTAAAAAAAATGTCAACTCCGAAACGGCTTGACCGATTTTGATGAAATTTTGTTTGTATGTTTCCGTGGGTCATTGCTTCACAATAGCATCCGGAAGGTGGCGCTGATGATGCTCAATAGGAACTCAGAAATGGCTCGACCGATTTTGACAAAACATTGTATGCGTGTTTGAGTGTGTCTCAGGGTCACAATAGATAACCGGTAGGTGGCGCTGTATTCGGTTTATAGAAACTCAAGAACGTCTGAACCGATTTCGATAAAGCTTTGTGTGTGTATCTGAGTATGTGTCAGGTCCGCAATATATCCCGGAAGGTTGGCGCTGCAATCGGTCTATAGAAACTTAGAAATGGCTCTAACGATTTTGATGAAACATTGTGTGCGTGTTTGAGTGGCTCTAAGGGTCACAATAGGAACCCGTTAGGTGGCGCTGCATTCGGTTTATAACAACTCAAGAACGATTGGACCGATTTCGATGGAACTTTGTGTGTGTGTGTATCTGAGTAGGTTTCGGATCCATGGAACTTTGTGTGTGTGTGTGTATCTGAGTAGGTTTCGGATCCACAATATTCCCCGGTAGGTGGCGCTACAATCGGTTAACAGGAACCCAAAATTGGCTATACCGATTTTGATGAATCTTTGTGATTGTGTTTAGGAAGACCTTAGGTTCACAATACGATTCGGTAGGTGGCGCTATATTCGGTTTTTAGTAACACAAAAACTCCTAACATATTCCGATGGGACTTTCGTGTGTAAATGATTTTCAGAGTCACAACAGGATCCGTTAGATGGCATTGAACTACCGGTTCAATTGATCTACCGATTCAATTCATCTACCGATATATATATTATCGGTATTGATCTATATATTGATCTACCGGATATAGATCTACCGAAAAAATGTAGATCTATCGGAAAAATGTAGATCTACCGGAAAAATTTATATCTACCGGAAAAATGTAGATCTATCGGCAAAAGGTAGATCTACCAGAAAAATGTGGATCTATTGCTAGGTAGATCTGCCGGCTCATCTGAATCCCAAAATAAGGACTGCTGGCTACTAGTCCCAATACTAAAATGAAGATGGGTTTCATAGAAAAGGAACAAAAAAACTTTTTTGAAAATATTACTATAAACGTGACGATTTTTTGGACGTTAGGAGGGGGGGAGGGAGGAAATTTCCGAGGGGTTTCGCGAGGAAAAAGACGGAAGTTTCGTAGGGTTTCGCGTTTTCGGAGCGAAAAGAAGGGGGTGTATTTTAAAAAAAATCGCAAAAACGCCGATTTTGGCAAAAGGTGCAAAATGAAGGAAACGAGATCGGAGGACGGGTGGCGTTCGGAACGACGGTATTTGCGGGAACGCGAAGACGAGATTCGAAATTAGTCCGTAACACGGCCCTTTTTTCGATCCTCTCTTTCGTTTTCCTGGAAGAACGATAGGAAAATGTGACTTTTTCGCGAAAATCGACAAAATTCTGACGTTTCACGTATTTCTGTGATGAATTTTAACGCGGCTCCTTCAAGTTCGACGTTTTCGGACCGAACGAACCACGATAAATGTAAAATCGAATTTGAATCTCGAACGGAATCACTCGAAAATCTTAGAATCGAATAGAAAAACCGTGAGAAATATGAACGAGTAACCAATTTCGATCGATCGCTTGACAGGATTGACGATATTGTGAAAATCAAAAGACGAAAATCGTCCCAGTACTATAAAATGTTTATGTGCCAGATAATCGCAACCGATTCACGAAGCTGGCATGGCCGAGCGGGCTAAGGCTTGGAATCCTACCTCCCGAGCCTCGCGGAGCGGCGGGATCGAATCTCCGAGCGTCCGAAACTCCGAAATAGCTTATTCTTGGTTTTTTTTCATTTTTACCCATTGAAGAACTTAAAAGAGCATACTCCAGTAAACGTATCTTGGGATTTGGATATTTTCGTTAAGTTACGAAATCTATAATGAATATCCGTTCGATCGGACAGATTTTTGCATTAAAATTACTCAAAATATTCAAATATTAAGCAGAAAATTAACTATACAGAGTGTTTCAATTAAAATTCCACCCCTAGAGATGTATCGTAAAGAGAATACTCAACACTGTAAAACCGCTACAAAAAGATAACCGCTGCTATACGGGGGGTTTAAAAAAAAATGTCTACTCTGAAACGACTTGACCGATTCTGATGAAACTTTGTTTGTGTGTTTCGGTGTGTCCTTGCTTCACAATAGCATCCGGTAGGTGGCGCTGATAATGCTCTATAGGAACTCAGAAATGGCTCGACCGATTTTGATAGAACATTGTGTGCGTGCTTGAGTGTGTCTCAGGGTCACAATAAGTAACCGGTAGGTGGCGCTGTATTCGGTTTATAGAAACTCAAGAACGGCTGAACTGATTTCGATGAAACTTTGTATGGGTATCTGAGTATGTGTCTGGTCCGCATTATACCCCGGTAGGTAGCACTGCTATCGATCTGTAGAAATTCAGAAATGCCTCGACAGATTAGGTCCCGTTAGATGGCATTGAACTACCGGTTCAATTCATCTACCGATTCAATTTATCTACCGATTATATTGATCTACCAACAAAATGTAGATCTACTGGAAGAATGCAGATCTACCGGAAAAATGTAGATCTACTGAAAAAATGTAGATCTACTGGAAAAATGTAGATCTACCGGAAAAATGTAGATCTACTGGAAAAATGTAGATCTACTGGAAAAATGTAGATCTACTGGCTAGGTAGATCTGCTGGCTAGGTAGATCTGCTGGCCACTAGTACTTCAGTAAAGAGAGAATCTATGATAACATAATTTTCAATTCTTTCATTTATCAATACATATAAGGTTTGTTTTGGTTCGCAATTCGGACTGTCCTAGAACAGTTCAAAGTAGTCACACAGTCGTTTATTGTTTATTGGGACTTGCGCGATTGGGCGAAATCTTTCACACGCTACGTTTGGCCCACTCTTTAGAACCGATTCGGAACTGTCCCTATTGCGAACCAAAACAAGCCTATACTAAAGTGAAGACTTGGACCATCGAAGTAGATCAAGGGAAACTTTTTGAGAAGGTCGTTCTAAACGTGGTGTTTTTTGGTGGTTAGGAGTGGGATTGGGGGGGAATCTTGAGGGGGTTTAGCGAGAGAAAACACGGAAGTTTCGTAGAGTTTCACGTTTTTGGATCGAAAAGATGGGGGTGTATTTAAAAAAAAATCACGAAAATGCGAAAAAACGCCAATTTTGGCAAAAGGTGCAAAATGAAGGAAACGAGATCGAACGAACGGCGACGTTAGAAACGACGAGTCCCCGAGAAAGCGAAGAAGAGATTAGAAATTACCGGATAGGCTATATCTGCTTTCGATCTTTTCTTTCGTTTTCCCGGAAGAACGATAAGAAAATGTGACTTTTTGCGAAAATCGAAAACATTCTGACGTTTCACGTATTTCTGTGCTGAATTTTAACGCGGCTCCTGCAAGGTCGACTCTTTCGGTCCGAACGAGCGGCGCGAAATGTCAAATCGAATTTGAATTTCGAACGGAATTAGTCGAAAATCTCGAAATCGTCAAGAAAAATTGCGAGAAATATGAAAGAGTCGCCAATTTCGAGCGATCGCTTGACAGAATTGACGATATTCTGGAAATCGAAGGAAGGAAATCATCCCAGTGCTATAAATCCTTCATATAGACCATAATTCCTACTTTTATCTACAGCGAAAGTGGCCGGATTGGAAGCGTCCTAGGATCAACGTATCCATCGCGGGGCAGCCGGATCGAATCTCGGATTGGCCGGAATCGTTGAAGTTATAATTTTTTTCATTTTTACGGAATGAAAACTTAAGAGTGTGTTATTCCCGTGTAAACTCCTCATGGACTATTGATCTTTTCGTCAAATTACGAAATCTATATTGAATTTCCGTTTGTTTGAAAATGTTTCTTTTAAATTAATCGAAATATTAAAACTTTAAGCAGATAATTAACTGTCGAAGATGGGATTTGGATCTTTTCGTCAAGTTACGATATCTATAATCAATGGTTCCATCAGACGGATTTTTGTATGTATTTGAATAGGAACCTACGCCACCGCGTTCATTGCATTGTTTATTTTTGATCCAACTGTGAGTGTAGGTATTTGAACAAGGACCTTACTTAACCAAAGACACAGCATTGTATATTTTTGATCCAATTGAGAATGTATGTATTTGAATAGGAACCTACGCCACCGCGTTCAATGCATTGTTTATTTTTTATCCAACCGTGAATGTATGTATATGAATAGGTACCTTACGCAACCAAGGACACAGCCTTGATTATTTTTGATCCAAAAATGAACGTATAATTTTGAATTTTTTGCATTGAAATTACACAATATATTCAACCATTTAATTAGAAAATAAACGGTCGAAAATGAAAAACCATTGCTACACAGGCTCAAAGTGAGATATCACCGCAAGAGATTTATCGTGAAGAGAATTCCCATCATTGTAAAACCGTTACGAAAAGATAACCGCTGGTATACAGGGTGTTTTTAAATAAATGTCAACTCCGAAACGGTTTTATCCATTTCGATGAAACTTTGTGTGCACCCGTTAGGTGGCGCTGAATTCGGTTTATAACAACTCAAAAACGACTGGAACGATTTCGATGAAACTTTGTGTGTGTATCTGAGAGTAGGTTTCAATCCACAATATTCCCCGGTAGGTGGCACTATAAAGGAGCATACTCCAGTAAACGTATCTTGGGATTTGGATCTTTTCGTTAAGTTACGAAATCTATAATGAATATCCGTTCGATCGGACGGATTTTTGCATTAAAATTACTCAAAATATTCAAATATTAAGCAGAAAATTAACTATACAGGGTGTTTCAAGTAAAATGTCAACCCTAGAGATGTATCGTAAAGAGAATACTCAACACTGTAAAACCGCTACGAAAAGATAACCGCTGCTATAAGGGGTGTTTAAAAAAAATGTCAACTCCGAAACGACTTGACCGATTTTGATAAAACTTTGTTTGTGTGTTTCGGTGTGTCCTTGCTTCACAATAGCGTCCGGTAGGTGGCGCTGATAATGCTCTATAGGAACTCAGAAATGGCTCGACCGATTTTGATAGAACATTGTGTGCGTGTTTGAGTATGTCTCAGGGTCACAATAAGTAACCGGTAGGTGGCGCTGTATTCGGTTTATAGAAACTCAAGAACGACTGAACTGATTTCGATGAAACTTTGTATGGGTATTTGAGTATGTGTCAGGTCCGCAATATACCCCGGTAGGTGGCGCTGCTTTCGGTCTGTAGAAACTCAGAAATACCTCGACCGATTTTGATGAAACATTGTGTACGTGTTTGAGTGGCTCTCAGTGTCACAATAGAAACCCGCTAGGTGGCGCTGCATTCGGTTTATAAGAACTCAAGAATGACTGGACCGATTTCGATTAAACTTTGTGTGTATATCTGACTATGTTCCAGATCCACAATATTCCCCGGTAGGTGGCACTATAATCGGTTTACAGGAACTCAAAAATGGCTATACCGATTATGATGAATCCTTGTGATTGTGTTTCGGAAGGCCTTAGGTTCACAATACGATTCGGTAGGAAGCGCTATATTCGGTTTTTAGCAACTCAAAAACTCCTGACATATTTCGATGGGACTTTCGTGTGTGAATGATTCTCAGAATCACAACAGGACCCGTTAGATGGCATTGAACTACGGGTTCAATTGATCTACCGATTCAATTTATCTGCCGATTATATTGATCTACCAAAAAAATGTAGATCTACTGGAAAAATGCAGATCTACCGGAAAAATGTAGATCTACCGGAAAAATGTATATCTACCGAAAAAATGTAGATCTACCGGAAAAATGTAGATCTACCGGAAAAATGTAGATCTACCGGAAAAATGTAGATCTACCAGAAAAATGTGGATCTATTGCTAGGTAGATCTGCTGGCTCATCTGAATCCCAAAATATGGACTGCTGGCTACTAGTTTATTCTACTAATGTAAAGATCTCGGGATCACAGAGAGATGTCAAAAAAGATTTTTCCTCTAGGAGGTCGATATTTTCGATTTTTTCGTCGGAAAGAGAAAGTTGAATCTCTGGAAAGGAGCTCCAGGAACAGGAATATAATAGTTTACGGTTTAGATAGAGCAATTCAGAAAACCACTCCGGAATTTGTTTGTACCGAAATAGAAAATCTTGTTGGAGTGAAACTGTCGGAATCTGATATAAGCGATATTTACCGACTCGGAAGGTCGTCCACTGCCCCCCTGAAGGTGGAACTGGTTTCGCGTCTAAAGAAAAAAAGTATTTTAAAAAACGCCAGAAAGCTGAGGGGGACGGGCATTTCCATAGCAAATGATCTAACTTTGAGCCAAAGGGAGGAATATAAAGCATTGACCTCGAGTGAGCATGTCCATCCCTCTCGGGAAGAACTGCTCGATAATACAGGCAGAACTATACGCTGTTCTTGTCTGCGCGCTGGAAAACATCCGACTAGGATACTCTGGCAAGTACATATATATATGTTGTGACAGTCAAGGAACGTTAAAATCCCTATCTGATGTGAAGATAAACTCCTACTTAGTAGGCGAATGCAGGAAGGCTCTGCGAAGGCTGGGCGCTGGTAACGTTGTAAAACTCATCTGGTGTCCGGCTCACTCGGAGATTTCAGGTAATGTTAAGGCAGATAAGCTGGCGAAGCAGGGGGCTCGGATACCATATATAGGTCCTGAGCCTTCACTTCCAGTATGTCGTACCTATGTTAAAACATTCTTCAAGAATCGTTTGGACAAGAATTTCTCCAGTCTATGGAACATGGGAGTAGGACTCAGGCAGTCAAGGCTTCTCATTAAGAAACCATCGTCAAAGTCTGAAGTAAAGAAACTTCTTTCACTCGAAAGAAGAGAACTGAGCCTGGTGACTGGATTACTAACTGGTCACCAGTTCAACAAACATCTGAATAGGATGGGATTGGCCGATAGCGCTCTGTGTCGCTGGTGCAAGAGCATGGAAGAAACAGCTGAACATATTCTGTTCGACTGTAACAACCTTAAAGAATTGAGGGTCATACACCTAGGCAACCCAACACCTACGATTCCTATGGTGAGAGGGACTTCTCCTTTTAAGCTCGCGGCATTCCTGTCAGCGTGTCTTTTGGAATGAGTCTCACGAGTCTGTCAAGCGGAAGAACAATGGGCCAGAAGGCCTCAGTTCGGCCTGAGACGGCACCGCGGAAGAAGAAGAAGAAGAAGCATTGAAATATTATCTATCTTATCACCGGAATACAGGAAAATATACAAACTGCTTTATCCGAGGCGACAGGCTGGTGTTGGATGGCAAGAAATTTTCGGTACAGGAATTATTAGACCTTGATCAGGGAGAGGAAGCAGGAGCAAGCAGCGCCCCCTCTACACCCACCTACCTATTATCGGATGCACCGGAGTTTATGACAAATCAGCTACAACCTTCACTGGAAGAAAAAATAGAGGAAACACCAAAAACAAGGAACCCATCCAGGAAACCAACTGAGAAGGCACTAGAAAGAACCATGATGAGGACCCGTGCTGGTTCACGTTCTGGAGATCAGTCTCAGCAATAATAAACTTTTCATGTGTTTTTTTACCTTTTCCTCGATGTATTGATGTTTTTTTTTTGGTTATTGATAACATTTTATCATTGCGTCGAAAACGACTAGAACCTGCCACTGTACTATACATGTGTAAAAAAGAAGATTTAAGGTAATTATTTGGAAAAAAGAGGAGAAAACCTACATTATGGAATGGTTTATTACAAATCAAATCGGGAAAAACTTCAACACAATTGAACATGACACAATCGATGAGGTGAATAATAAACTAAGAAAGAGTAACACTAATTCGAATAACGTATTATCATTCTGTAATTTAAACATTTGTAGTAGCAAGAAAAACCTCGTTCAACTTGAAGTGTTGCTTTCGCAAATGGTTTTTTCCCCTACCTGCATTGTTTTGTCTGAAACTTGGGAAATAAAAAATAAACAGTTATGTCAGATCGAAAATTATGATATGATTCACACAGATACTCGGCTGAATCAAAATGATGGGGTGGTGGTCTACTTGAGAAGGGGATTACTACAGTGTTATAAAAATGTCCAAATAGGGTCAGCTAATGCATTAAATATTGAAATTAATATAAAGAAGCACAGAATAAATCTAATTGCAGCTTACAGATCCCCATCAACGGATCCAGAAGAATTCACAAACAGTCTATCAGTCTTACTAGACAATCAAAATTTCAACAATTATGATTACACATACATCATCGGAGATATAAATATTGATATACTCAAAGACAGTAAAGAATCTGACGACTATCTGAATAAGTTGCAGGAAAGGGGCTTCATCTCCTTGATAAACGCATACACCAGAGTTACCTCTGATACGAAATCTTGTCTGGATCACGTATTTATAAAGGGCAAAAATAAAAACTACGAGGAAAACAACTATTCCATCGTGTTAAAAACACTAATCACCGACCACTATACAACTTTCGTTTTTACCAGTATGGGAAATGATACGTTGGAGTCGGCTGAGAGTGTACTCACATATTGTAAAACTGATGAAAAAAAAAACTACTCGATACAATAAAATTAAAAAATTGGAACAATGTTGAAAATCTCCAAAACGCCGAACGATCATTTGAATTATTCATAACAGAAGTGACAAAAATAATAAAGGGGGCAACACAAATTATTCAAATAAAAGTAAAAAAGAAGAAAAAGCCGTGGATATCCCAGGGACTAGTGACTTCCATTAAAACCCGTGATTCTCTTCATAGAAGACAAGTAGCAGAACCGAACAATCTCACACTGAGAGAATATTACATCAAGTACCGAAACAAACTGAATAAGTTAATAAAAATGGCTAGGGGCGATTATTTTGAATCTGAAATCGAAAAGAACGTTGGATCGGCGAAGAATATGTGGAAGGTTGTGAACCTGTTCACCAGTAACTATAGGGAGAAGTCAAACACTATTAAAAGTTTGATCCTGGAAGATGGTGAGGAAATAACAGAGGCAAATGATATAGCAAATGAAATAAATAATTATTTTTCCGAAATAGGTCCGAAGCTTGCATCTAGAATCGACAAATCTAATTCGAAAGAGCACCACACAATGTCCCCGAACTTGATTTATCTTCGACCCACGTCTGTTACCGAAATTAAAAATGAAATTTCATCATTAAAGTATAATAAATCACCGGGCCCAGATGGGATTAAGAGTGAGGAGGTCAAATTGATGGCAGAAAATATATCTGCACCCTTGTGTCACATCTTCAACTTGTGCATCTCCACCGGAATAGTGCCAAAGGCTTTTAAAGCTGCAATTATAATAAAAATATTCAAAGGTGGTGATAAATCAAGTGTGTCAAATTACCGACCGATCTCACTCACATCGGTCTTTTCAAAAATATTTGAGAGGATAATTAAAAAACGACTTACGGAATACCTTGACCTCCACAATGTAATTTCAAACAGACAATACGGATTCAGAGAAAATCGAAGCACCCAGGATGCCATAGCATACCTCACTTCTCAAATATACGCTGCTGTGGATAATAAACAGCCTTGTTTGGGTGTCTTCGTTGATTTAGCAAAGGCTTTTGACACGGTAAGTCATGAACTTTTGTTGGGAAAGCTTGAAAATCTGGGCATAAGAGGAAATCCATTGGAACTCCTTAGAAACTTTCTGATAAACCGCGTACAAATGGTCAAAGTAAATGGAAAAATAAGTGATCCGAGATCAGTTTCCTGTGGCGTACCACAGGGTACAGTTCTTGGTCCTGTACTGTTCATAGTGTATTTGAACTCCTTGCTCACTTCAGAGATTGATGGGGAAATTGTCTCGTTTGCTGACGATACGGCCATCATTTATGTTGCTGATTCGTGGGCGGAGGTGAAGAAAAAGGCCGAAGACGATTTGGAAAAAATTAATAAATGGTTTAAATCAAATCTGTTAACGGTAAATGTCACAAAAACAATGATAATTCCCTTTTCCTCATATGGTACCAACTTGCCAACATATTCTGTTGTTTTTGATGGACAAAACGTTGAAACAGCTCGTAGTGTCCGTTACCTTGGAATATTCATCGACTCCTGTCTAAGATGGGACGTCCACACAGAAAACCTCAAAAAGAAAATCCGTTCCCTATTGTACAAATTCTACCAATGTCGATATATGCTTCCACTTCAAAAACTGAAGCAGGTATATTTTGCAATCGGAGAGTCGTTGTTGAGCTACGGTATAATTGGGTGGGGAGCGGCACGAAAAACTTTGATAGAACCTCTGATGGTACTCCAGAAGAGAATTCTCAAAATAATATCTTTCAAACCATACCGATACCCATCCGATAAGCTTTATAACGACCTCGAAATATTAGATATCAGACAAATATATGTGAAGTCAGTGCTGATATTTATATTTTCAAATAAGTCATCTTGTCTCAATAAACCTGACCATTCATATAATACACGGAGCATGAGTATGAATAATGCCTATCCACCTAGAGCCAACAAAGCGTTAGGACAACGATCTGTAATGTATAATGCACCAAAACTATACAATAGGCTTCCGGAAAACATAAGATGTATCGGGTCAAAGGCGTTCTTTAAAAAAACCTTAAAAAAAATGGATCTTGCAGTGTGGAAGAGCATACTTTCGATTGTTGATAGATTTAAAAAAAAGAGAAGAGATGTCAAACCATCATATAACTAAATTCTATCATTCTGCTTATTATACCTTTCTTTTATATCCCTTAGACTAAGTTCATGTTGTTTATTGTTTGGTTCATCTATTGTTATACTACATAGATAATTTTTTTTTTTATATAACATTTTTATAGGGTACACACTAATAATCTAGCAGTTTTTTATATTGCACGCACAATTTCATGAAAGCAAAAAAACATAAACCAATCCATAGACAGTCCTTACAAGGGCTACATGGCGTTTTTGTTTGTTTGCTTGGTATTTATACCTGTATATTTCCTTTGTAAAATTTTTTTTATTTGTTACCTTGTGAATAAACAATATTCTATTCTAATATTCTTATTCGAGGGGCGAGGGGGGATTCGAGGTGTTAACGGAAAAGAGAAAAGACGAAATTTTCTCCGGGTATCCGTCTTTGACGAGAGAAAACGTGGTGAGTATTTAAAAAATCGTGAAATCGGGTGAAAACTCCGTTTTCCGCTAATGGTGCAAATCGGTTACGATAGAAATCTCGCGAGGAGGCGACGCTCGGAAAGTTATTTCGTCGGGGGCCGGAAGACGAGATTCGTAGGTAGTTTGTAACGCAGCCCGATTTTTGATAAAACCTACTCTTTTTCCGTAAAAAGATCGCAAACTTTGACATATTTTGAAAACCTCGGTGAAATGTGACATTCAGACCGGTTCGGCTTCGCTCGACCGACTTCGGGTCCTGCTATAGAAGATAATACGTGGATGATTTACTTCGATCACAGATGATAGAAACTTCTGTCAGTTTGAATTTATCGACGTTTTCTTTGCGAATGAGTGGCGATAAATCTCAAATAAAATTAGAATTTCGGACGGAATTTGTCGAAAATCTCGAATCGTGAAGATACATTGCTAGAAATAAGAAGAAATATGATAGAGTCGCCGTTTTAGAGCGATCGCATGGCAGAATTTTTGATATTTGAGAAATAATGTGTTCTATCAAATTCCAAGTTGAAATGAATGGTAGATACCTATCTTCGGGAAAGATTTTTGATGAAACGGGCCGGAGGTGGAGAACGTAAAATAAGGTAATTATCGATCTATACTTTCGACGATATTACCGATTTTCACTTGCAGGCATTTATATACGAATTCCAAATCCTATCGAATGTATTCTAAGGAAACATTTTTTAGTTGTTGACAGTTGGTTGTATGAAGTATGATGGGATATCGACTGAATTTAATCTTTCTGTCGAATTTTGGAATCTTTTACGAAACGTGAGTATTTTCGAATGTTATCGTTGTAGAAATCGTATCGTATTTCTGTACGAAATCTTTTCGCGATTCCTTCAACGTCATGGTTTTCAGTCCGAATGAGGGTCGAATTGTCAAATAGAATAGGAGCTTCCAACGGAAGCGTGGGGAGAGTTCCATAATTCTCTGATAGGCAAATTGGCCCAGTTGCCACCTCAAGATAACAATTTAACATGAACAGTATTTTCAACATTGTAAAATTGTTGCGAAAGGATAACCGCTGTTATACAGGCTGTTTTCCGAAACGGCTTCACAATAGCATCCGGTAGGTGAAATTGCTCGACCGATTTTGATGAAAGTTTGTGTATGTATCTGAGTAGGTGTGTCAGGTCTGCTATATACCCCGGCAGGTGGCGCTGCAATCGGTCTATAGAAACTCAGAAATGGCTTGGCCGATTTAAATGAAACATTTTGTGCGTGTTTGAGTGTGTCTCAGGGTCACAATAGGTGACCGGTAGGTGGCGCTGTATTAGGTTTATAGAAACTCAAGAACGACTGCACCGATTTCGATGAAACTTGGTGTGTGTATGTGAGTATGTGTCAGGTTGCAGTAGGTCTATAGAAATTCAGATATGGCTCGAACGATTTCGAACTTTCAAGTTCGAAAAATGTAAATCTACTGGAAAAATGTAGATCTATCGGAAAAATGTAGATCTGCCGGAAAAAATGTAGATCTACTGGCTAGGTAGATCTGCGGGCCAACTAGTTACTCTATTCTACTAACGCCAAGATCTCGGGATCACAGAGAGAAGTCAAAAAAGATTTTTTCCTCGAGGAGGTCGATATTTTCGATTTTTTCGTCGGTTATTCGAGGGGCGAGGGGGGATTCGAGGTGGAAAAGGGAACGAGAAAAGACGAAATTTTCTCCGGGTATCCGTCTTTGACGAGAGAAAACGTGGGGAGTATTTTTAAATAAATCGTAAATTCGGGCTAAAAGGCCCTTTTCGGCTTAAGGTGCAAATCGGTATGGGAGAGATCTGGCGAAGATGCGACGCTCGAAAAGGTATTTCGTCGGGGTCCGAAAGACGAGATTCGTAGGTAGTCCGTAACGGATCTCGATTTTTGATAAAACCTTCTCTTTTTCCGTAAAAAGATCGCAAACTTTGACATATTTTGAAAACCTCGGTCAAATGTGACGTTTAGACCGGTTCGGCTTCGCTCGACCGACTTCGGGTCCGCTATTAAGGCAAAATGTGGATGATTTGTTTCGGCCACAGCTGATAGAAACTTCTGTCAGCTTGAATTAACGATGTTTTCTTTCCGAATGAGCGGCGTTAAATGGCAAATAGAACTCGAATTTCGAACGGAATTTGTCGAAAATCTTAGATTTGCGAAGATAAATGTCTAGAAAATGAACGAGTCGCCGATTTCGAGCGATCGCATGACAGAATTTGTGATATTCGAGAAATAATGTGTTCTACTATCAAATTCTAAGTTGAAATGACTGGGTAGGTACCTACCTATCTTCGAGGAATTTTTTTTGATGAAACGGGCCGGAAGAAGTGAAGAACGTAAAATAAGGTAATTATCGATCTATGTTTTCGATGATATCACCGATTTATATGATATAGTATGCTATATGGCGATATTCTTCAGAAAGGTGAAAAGTACCAGAATCTTTCTGACGTTAATACTCTTTATCCGCGAATTCCGAGATTTCGCGTAAAGCTCCGGTGGCGTATAGGTCAGGAGGCTAGCTTTCTGGGTCAGAAACCCGGGGTAGAATCCCGGAATAGTCATACATTATTTTTCTATATTTTTCGATTGATATACACTGCAAAAATATTGATCTATGTCTATAGCTATAGTAGTTCTGCTGTTTCAATACTAAATAATACTCACGTGAAGAATTGGAGTCATCGAAGAGGGTTAAGGGAAACATTTTGAAAATATCGTTCGTGTGTTTTTTTGGATGTTAGGAGAGGGATTTGGCGGGAATCTCGAAGGGTTTTTTCGGAAAATGTCAACACCGAAACGGCATGAACGATTGTGATGGAACTTTGTGTGTGTGTGTTTCGGTATATCTCGAAGAGGTTAATATTCACAATTGGATCCGGTAGGTAGCGTTACAATCGATTTACAGGAACTCAGAAACGGCTATACCGATACAGATTAATCTGTGATACCGATTTTGATGAAGTGTTTCTGTGGCCTGGGGTTCACGATACGATCCGGTAGGTGGCACCACTATCGGTCTATTGGAACTCAAAAACGGATGGACCGATTTTAACAAAACTTTTAGAATGAGATTTAGTGGGCCTCAGGTTCACGACAGGATGCAGTAGGTGGCGCTGTAATCAATTGGTAGGAACACAAAAACGGCTGGACCAATGTTGATGAAACTTTGTGTATGTGTTTCGGTGGGTCTCTGGTTCAAAATAGCATCAGGAAGGGGGCGACCAATCGATTTATAGAAACTCGAAAAGGGCTCAACTGATCTCAATGAATTTTTGTGTCTGTGTAGGTCTCAGGTCCACAATATACGGTCAACAGAAACTGAGAAATGGCTGAACCGATTTTGATGAAACTTTGTGTTTTTGATTCGGTGCGTCTCTGATTCACAATAGCATACACCCCGATCGATTTATGGTTACTCAAAAACGGCTCGACCAATTTCGATGAAACTTTGTGTTGTGTTGTGTATATCGTTGAAAATAAACCATATCTATACGGGGTGTTCTTTTTTCACGGCACAATTTTACACGGTTGAATTGATTCGTGCCACAAACGATTATCTAAATAGGAATCTTGGATGGATTCTTATAATGTATTTTTGAGAAATCTCTATACAGGGTGTTTTTCTTTTAACGTCAATCGCAACTTGCTGCTTTTCATGACAAATCGTACTATTGTATTCAATTATGATAAGAGATAAACTTTCGGGACCTACATCGTTGAAAATAAACCATTGCTATACAGGGTATTCTTTTTCTATCGGCACAATATTACGCGATTGATTTGATTTGTGCCACAAACGAAGCGTTATTCAAATAGGAACCTTGGATAGATTCTTATAATATATTTTTCAGAAATCTCTATACAGGGTGTTTTTCTTTTAATCAATCAATCACAACTTGCTGCTTTTCACGAAGAATCGTACTATTGTATTCAATTTTGATAAAAGAAATGCTTTCGGGACCTACATCGTTGAAAATAAACCGTTACTATATAGGGTGTTCTTTTTCTATCGGCACAATATTACGCGATTGATTTGATTTTTGCCACACTCAAAGCGTTATTCAAATAGGAACCTTGGATGGATTCTTATAATATATTTTTCAGAAAACTCCATACAGGGTGTTATTCTTTTAACGTCAATCGCAACTTGCTGCTTTTCACGACAAATCGTACTATTGTATTCAATTGTGATAAATGATATACTTTCGGGACCTACATCATTGAAAATAAACCATTACTATACAGGGTGTTCTTTTTCAACCGGCACAATATTACGCGATTGATTTGATTTTTGCCACAAACAAAGCGTTATCTGAAGAGGAACCTTGGATGTATTCTCATTATATATTTTGCAAAAATGTGTATACTGGGTGTTTCTCTTTTTTATAATTCCATTTTATTTATAATTTAAATTTTTTTTATAGTACAAATTTTTTTAATAATTTCTTTTTCTTCAATTTTTAAAGTTTCAAAAATTTTTTTCTTTTTTTTTTTCGTTTTTTTCTCAATATTTTTCTCAATTTTTTTTAATTTTTTTTTTATTAAATTTTACCAATGAATAAAATCTACTGACTAATCGAAGCCTCCAACAATAGACTGCAGGCCACTAGTCTATACTTATACTAAAGTGAAGACTTGGACCATCGAAGTAGATCAAGGGAAACTTTTTGAGAAGGTCGTTGTAAACGTGGTGTTTTTTTGGTAGTTAGGAGGTGGATTGGGGGGGAATCTTGAGGGGGTTTAGCGAGAGAAAACACGGAAGTTTCGTAGAGTTTCACGTTTTTGGACCGCGAAGGTGGGGGTGTATTTTAAAAAAAATTACGAAAATGCGAAAAAACGCCAATTTTGGCAAAAGGAGCAAAATGGAGGAAACGAGATCGAACGAACGGCGACGTTAGAAACGACGAGTCCGCGGGAAAGCGAAGAAGAGATTCGAAATTACCGGATAGGCTATATCTGCTTTCGATCTTTTCTTTCGTTTTTCCGGAAGAACGATAAGACAATGTGACTTTTTGCGAAAATCGAAAACATTCTGACGTTTCACGTATTTCTGTGCTGAATTTTAGCGCGGCTCCTGCAAGGTCGCGGCGCGAAATGTCAAATCGAATTTGAATTTCGAACGGAAATAGTCGAAAATCTCGAAATCGTCAAGAAAAATTGCGAGAAATATGAACAAGTCGCCAATTTCGAGCGATCGCTTAACAGAATTGACGATATTCTGGAAATCGAAGGAAGGAAATCATCCCAGTGCTATAAAACCTTTATGTAGAGCATAATTCCTACTCTTATCTATAGCGAAAGTGGCCGGGAGGGACGCGTCCTAGGGTCAACGGTCTACATCGCGGGGCAGCCGGTTCGAATCTCGGAGAGGCCGGCAATCGTTGACGTTATAATTTTTTTCATTTTTATGGAATGAAACCTTCAGAGTGTGTTATTCCCGTGTAAACTCATCATGGGCTATCGATCTTTTCTTCAAATTACGAAATCTATATTGAATTTCCGTTTGTTTGAAAATCGTTCTTTTAATTTAATCGTTATATTCAACTTTAAGCAGATAATTAACTGTCGAAAATGGGATTTGGATCTTTTCGTCAAGTTACGACATCTATAATCAATGGTTCCATCACACGGATTTTTGTATGTATTTGAATAGGAACCTACGCCACCGCGTTCATTGCATTGTTTATTTTTGATCCAACTGTGAGTGTATGTATTTGAACAAGGACCTTACTTAACCAAAGACACAGCATTGAATATTTTTGATCCAAAAATGAACGTATAATTTTGAATGTTTTGCATTGAAATTATACAAAATATTCAACCATTTAAGTAGAAAATTAACGGTCGAAAATGAAAAACCATTGCTACACAGTGTCTTAAGTGAAATGTCACCGCAAGAGATTTATCGTGAAGAGAATTCTCATCATTGTAAAACCGTTACGAAAAGATAACCGCTGCTATACAGGATGTTTTTAAATAAATGTCAACTCCGAAACGGCTTTACCCATTTTAATGAAACTTTGTGTGCACCCGTTAGGTGGCGCTGAATTCGGTTTATAACAACTCAAAAACGACTGGAACGATTTCGATGAAACTTTGTGTGTGAATCTGAGAGTAGGTTTCAATCCACAATATTCCCCGGTAGGTGGCACTATAAAGGAGCATACTCCAGTAAACGTATCTTGGGATTTGGATCTTTTCGTTAAGTTACGAAATCTATAATGAATATCCGTTCGATCAGACGGATTTTTGCATTAAAATTACTCAAAATATTCAAATATTAAGCAGAAAATTAACTATACAGGGTGTTTCAAGTGAAATGTCACCCCTAGAGATGTATCGTAAAGAGAATACTCAACACTGCAAAACCGCTACGAAAAGATAACCGCTGCTATACGGGGTGTTTAAAAAAAAATGTCAACTCCGAAACGACTTGACCGATTTTGATGAAACTTTGTTTGTGTGTTTCGGTGTGTCCTTGCTTCACAATAGCATCCGGTAGGTGGCGCTGATAATGCTCTATAGGAACTCAGAAATGGCTAGACCGATTTTGATTGAACATTGTGTGCGTGTTTGAGCATGTCTCAGGGTCACAATAAGTAACCGGTAGGTGGCGCTGTATTCGGTTTATAGAAACTCAAGAACGGCTGAACTGATTTCGATGAAACTTTGTATGTGTATCTGAGTATGTGTCAGGTCCGCAATAAACCCTGGTAGGTGGCGCTGCTTTCGGTCTGTAGAAACTCAGAAATGCCTCGACCGATTTTGATGAAACATTGTGTACGTGTTTGAGTGGCTCTCAGTGTCACAATAGAAACCCGTTAGGTGGTGCTGCATTCGGTTTATAACAACTCAAGAATGACTGGACCGATTTCGATGAAACTTTGTGTGTGTGTATCTGAAAAGTTCCAGATCCACAATATTCCCCGGTAGGTGGCACTATAATCGGTTTACAGGAACTCAAAAATGGCTATACTGATTTTGATGAATCTTTGTGATTGTGTTTCGGAAGGCCTTAGGTTCACAATACGATTCGGTAGGAACTGCTATATTTGGTTTTTAGCAACTCAAAAACTCCTGACCTATTTCGATGGGACTTTCGTGTGTGAATGATTCTCAGAATCACAACAGGACCCGTTAGATGGCATTGAACTACGGGTTCAATTGATCTACCGATTCAATTTATCTGCCGATTATATTGATCTACCAAAAAATTTAGATCTACTGGAAAAATGCAGATCTACCGGAAAAATGTAGATCTACCGGAAAAATGTAGATCTACCGAAAAAATGTAGATCTACCGGAAAAATGTAGATCTACCGGAAAAATGTATATCTACCAGAAAAATGTGGATCTATTGCTAGGTAGATCTGCTGGCTCATCTGAATCCCAAAATATAGACTGCTAGCTACTAGTCCCAATACTAAAGTGAAGATGCAAGTCATAGAATGGGATCAAAAAAACTTTTTGAAAATGTTTTTATAAACGTGAAGATTTTTCGGACGTTAGGAGGGGCGGAGGGGGGAAATTTCCAAGGGGTTTCGCGAGGAAAAAGACGGATGAATATATGAAGAGGTCTCCAATGTGTACCGGGATCGCGGTATATAACATCCTGCCATTTTCGCTCACCAGATTGTCTATGATGAAATTTAAATCCACGCTCAAGAAATACTTGAAAAATAAAGCGGTGTATGATGTTAGCGAGTTTCGAGAACGGATAAGGGGCGGCGATCTCGGATGAGAGCATGCTTCTTTTTTTTCCTCTGTAAATGTGAATGTTTTATTTCTGTGTATACTTGTGAGTAGATATTTGATTTGACGTGTCCTAGGATTATATTTCTGATAGGCAGAATAAATGATGATGATGATGATGATGATGAAGTTTCGGAGGGTTTCGCGTTTCCAGAGCGAAAATAGGGGGGTGTATTTTAAAAAAAATCGCGAAAAGGCGAAAAAACGCCGATTTTGGCGAAAGGTGCAAAATGAAGGAAACGAGATCGGAGGACAGGTGGCGTTCGGAACGACGGTATTTGCGGGAACGCGAAGACGAGATTCGAAATTAGTCCGTAGCTGAGCTTTTTTTTCGATCCTTTCTTTCGTTTTCCCAGAAGAACGATAGGAAAATGTGACTTTTCGCGAAAATCGACGAAATTCTGACGTTTCACGTATTTCTGTGGCGAATTTTAACGCGGCTCCTTCAATGTCGACGATTTCGGTCAGAACGATCGATTAGAACTGTCAAATCGAATTTTAATTTCGAACCGAATTAGACGAAAACCTTCGAATAGTCTAGAAAAACCGCGAGAAATATGAACGAGCAGTCGATTTCGATCGATCGCTAGACAGGATTGACGATATTCTTCTGAAAATCGAAAGACGGAAATCATCCGAGTACTTAATATGCTTATATCGTACATAATCGGGGTCGACTCACGTAGACATCGTGGCCGAGCGGTCTAAGGCATTGGATTTATAGCTCCCGAGCCTCGCGAAGCGGCGGGATCGAATCCTCGGAGCGTCTGAAATAGCTTACTCATTAATTTTTTCATTTTTACACAATGGAAAACTCAAAGAAGCATTCTCCGTATTGTGGGATTTGGATCTTTTCGTTGAGTCACGAAATCTATAATGAATTTTTGCATTAAAATACTCAAAATATTCAAACATTAAGCTGAAAATTAACGGTCAAAATGAAAAACCGCTGCTATACAGGGTGTTTTAAGTAAAATGTCACCTCAAGATATTCTCAACATAGTAAAACCGTTGCGAAAGGATCACCGCTTCTCTACAGGGTGTTTTTCGAAAAATGTCAACTCCGAAACGGCTTGACCGATTATGATGAAACTTTGTGTGTGGATATTTCGGCCGATCTCAAAGTGATTCACATTCACAATTGGACCCGGTTGGTGGCGGAACAATCGGTTCACAGGAACTTAAAAATGGCAATACCGATTTTGATGAAACCTTATTCTTCATTCGTTTGTGTTAGAAAATATACTTTCGAGGCATACGTCGTTGAAAATAAACCATTACTATACATGGTGTTCTTTTTCTCACGGCATCGATTATTTTCGAATGTAAGCGTTTTTAGTTAAATGTCACCTCGAGATGTCTATCGTAAAGAGAATTCTCAACATCGTTAAACCATTGCGAATGGATAAGGATAAGGATAACCGCTACTATACAGGGTGTTTTAAAAAAAAATGTCAACTCCGAAACGGCTTGACCGATTTTGATGAAACTTTGTGTGTGTGTTTCGGTGTGTCCTTGCTTCACAATAGCATCCGGTAGGTGGCGCTGATAATGCTCTATAGGAACTCAGAAATGGCTCGACCGATTTTGATAGAACATTGCGTGCGTGTTTGAATGTGTCTCAGGGTCACAATAGGTAACCGGTAGGTGGCGCTGTATTCGGATTATAGAAACTCAAGAACGGCTGAACCGATTTCGATTAAACTTTATGTGTGTATCTGAGTATGTGTCAGATCCGCAATATACACCGGTAGGTGGCGCTGCTATCGGTCTGTAGAAACTCAGAAATGCCTCGACCGATTTTCATGAAACATTGTGTACGTGTTTGAGTGGCTCTCAGTGTTACAATAGAAACCCGTTAGGTGGCGCTGCATTCGGTTTGTAACAACTCAAGAACGACTGGACCGATTTCGATGAAACTTTGTGTGTGTATCTGACTAATTTGCAGATCCACAATATTCCCCGGTAGGTGGCACTATAATCGGTTTACAGGAACTCAAAAATGGTTATACCGATTTTGATGAATCTTTGTGATTGTGTTTCGGAAGGCCTCAGATTCACAATACGATTTGGTAGGAAGCGCTATATTCAGTTTTCAGCAACTCAAAAAGTCCTGACATATTTCGATGGGACTTTCGTTTGTGAATGATTCTCAGAATCACAACAGGACCCGTTAGATGGCATTGAACTACGGGTTCAATTGGCCTACCGATTCTATTGATCTACCAAAAAAATGCAGATCTACTGGAAAAATGCAGATCTACCGGAAAAATGTAGATCTACCGGAAAAATGTAGATCTACCAAAAAAAATTTAGATCTACCGGAAAAATGTAGATCTACCGGAAAAATGTAGATCTACCGTAAAAATGTAGATCTACCAGAAAAATGTGGATCTATTGCTAGGTAGTTCTGCTGGCTCATCTGAATCCCAAAATATGGACTGCTGGCTACTAGTCCCAATACTAAAGTGAAGATGCAATTCATAGAATGGGATCAAAAAAAACTTTTTGAAAATGTTACTATAAACGTGACGATTTTTCGGACGTTAGGAGGGGGGAAGGGGGGAAATTTCCGAGGGGTTTCGCGAGGAAAAATACGGAAGTTTCGGAGTGTTTCGCGTTTCCGGAGCGAAAAGACGGGGGTGTATTTTAAAAAAATCACGAAAAGGTGAAAAAACGCCGATTTTGGCGAAAGGTGCGAAATGAAGGAAAAGAATTCGGAGGGCGGGTGGCGTTCGGAACGACGGTATTTGCGGGAATGCGAAGACGAGATTCGAAATTAGTCCGTAGCTGAGCCCTTTTTTCGACCCTCTCTTTCGTTTTCCCGGAAGAAAGATAGGAAAATGTGACTTTTTGCGAAAATCGACAAAATTCTGACGTTTCACGTATTTCTGTGGCGAATTTCAACGCGGCTCCTTCAAAGTCGACGATTTAGGTCCGAACGAGGTACGACAAATGTCAAATCGAATTTGAATTTCGAACGGAATCACTCGAAAATCTTGGAATCGTCTAGAAAAACCACGAGAAATATGAACGAGTAACCGATTTCGATCGATCGCTTGACAGGATTGACGATATTGTGAAAATCGAAAGACGGAAATCGTCCCAATACTATAAAATCTTTATATGCCAGAAAATCGGCACTGATTCACGAAGCTGCCATGGCCGAGCGGACTAAGGCTTGGATTTATACCTTCCGAGCCTCGCGGAGCGGCGGGATCGAATCTCCGAGCATCCGAAATAGCTTTTTCTTAGTTTTTATTTCATTTTTACCTGATGCGAAACTTAAAGGAGCGTTCTCCGGTAAACGTATCTTGGGATTTGGATCTTTTCGTTAAGTTACGAAATCTATAATGAATATCCGTTCGATCGGACGGATTTTTGCATTAAAATTACTCAAAATATTCAAACATTAAACAGAAAATTAACTATACAGGGTGTTTCAAGTAAAATGTCATCCCTAGAGACGTATCGTAAAGAGAATTCTCAACACTGTAAAACCGCTACGAAAAGATAACCGCTACGAAAAGATAACCGCTGCTATACGGGGTGTTTAAAAAAAAATGTCAACTCCGAAACGCCTTGACCGATTTTGATTAAACTTTGTGTGTGTGTTTCGGTGTGTCCTTGCTTCACAATAGCATCCGGTAGGTGGCGCTGATAATGCTCTATAGGAACTCAGAAATGGCTCGACCGATTTTGATAGAACATTGTGTGCGTGTTTGAGTGTGTCTCAGTGTAACAATAGGTAACCGGTAGGTGGCGCTGTATTCGGTTTATAGAAACTCAAGAACGGCTGAACTGATTTCGATTAAACTTTGTGTGTGTATCTGAGTATGAGTCAGGTCCGCAATATACCCCGATAGGTGGCGCTGCTATCGGTCTGTAGAAACTCAGAAATGCCTCGACTGATTTTGATGAAACATTGTGTACGTGTTTGAGTGGCTCTCAGTGTCACAATAGAAACCCGTTAGGTGGCGCTGCATTCGGTTTATAACAACTCAAGAACGACTGGACCGATTTCGATGAAACTTTGTGTGTGTATCTGACTAATTTGCAGATCCACAATATTCCCCGGTAGGTGGCACTATAATCGGTTTACAGGAACTCAAAAATGGCTATACCGATTTTGATGAATCTTTGTGATTGTGTTTCGGAAGGCCTTAGGTTCACAATACGATTCGGTAGGAAGCGCTATATTTGGTTTTCAGCAACTCAAAAACTCCTGACATATTTCGATGGGACTTTCGTATGTGATTGATTCTCAGAATCACAACAGGACCCGTTAGATGGCATTGAACTACGGGTTCAATTGACCTACTGATTCAATTTATCTACCGATTATATTGATCTACCAAAAAAATGTAGATCTACTGGAAAAATGCAGATGTAACGGAAAAATGTAGATCTACCGGAAAAATGTAGATCTACCGAAAAAAATGTAGATCTACCGGAAAAATATAGATCTACCGTAAAAATGTAGATCTACCAGAAAAATGTGGATCTATTGCTAGGTAGATCTGCTGGCTCATCTGAATCCCAAAATATGGACTGCTGGCTACTAGTCTACTATACTAAAGTGAAGATGTGATTCATAGAACGGGATAAAAAAAAACTTTTTCAGAATGTTACTATAAACGTGACCATTTTTCGGACGTTAGGAGGGGGGGAGGGGGGAAATTTCCGAGGGGTTTCGCGAGGAAAAATACGGAAGTTTCGGAGTGTTTCGCGTTTCCGGAGCGAAAAGACGGGGGTGTATTTTAAAAAAAATCACGAAAAGGTGAAAAAACGCCGATTTTGGTGAAAGGTGCGAAATGAAGGAAAATAATTCGGAGTACGGGTGGCGTTCGGAACGACGGTATTTGCGGGAATGTGAAGACGAGATTCGAAATTAGTCCGTAGCTGAGCCCTTTTTTCGACCCTCTCTTTCGTTTTCCCGGAAGATCGATAGGAAAATGTGACTTTTTGCGAAAATCGACAAAATTCTGACGTTTCACGTATTTCTGTGGCGAATTTTAACGCGGCTCCTTCAAAGTCGACGATTTAGGTCCGAACGAGGCACGACAAATGTCAAATCGAATTTGAATTTCGAACGGAATCACTCGAAAGTCTTGGAATCGTCTAGAAAAACCGCGAGAAATATGAACGAGTAACCGATTTCGATCGATCGCTTGACAGGATTGACGATATTGTGAAAATCGAAAGACGGAAATCGTCCCAATACTATAAAATCTTTATATGCCAGAAAATCGGCACTGATTCACGAAGCTGCCATGGCCAAGCGGACTAAGGCTTGGATTTATACCTCCCGAGCCTCACGGAGCGACGGGATCGAATCTCCGAGCGTCCGAAATAGCTTTTTCTTAGTTTTTATTTCATTTTTACCCGATGCGAAACTTAAAGGAGCGTTCTCCGGTAAACGTATCTTGGGATTTGGATCTTTTCGTTAAGTTACGAAATCTATAATGAATATCCGTTCGATCGGACGGATTTTTGCATCAAAATTACTCAAAATATTCAAACATTAAACAGAAAATTAACTATACAGGGTGTTTCAAGTAAAATGTCATCCCTAGAGACGTATCGTAAAGAGAATTCTCAACACTGTAAAAGCGCTAATAAAAGATAACCGCTGCTATACGGGGTGTTAAAAAAAAAATGTCAACTCCGAAACGCCTTGACCGATTTTGATTAAACTTTGTGTGTGTGTTTCGGTGTGTCCTTGCTTCACAATAGCATCCGGTAGGTGGCGCTGATAATGCTCTATAGGAACTCAGAAATGGCTCGACCGATTTTGATAGAACATTGTGTGCGTGTTTGAGTGTGTCTCAGTGTAACAATAGGTAACCGGTAGGTGGCGCTGTATTCGGTTTATAGAAACTCAAGAAAGGCTGAACCGATTTCTATTAAACTTTGTGTGTGTATCTGAGTATGAGTCAGGTCCTCAATATACCCCGATAGGTGGCGCTGCTATCGGTCTGTAGAAACTCAGAAATTCCTCAACTGATTTTGATGAAACATTGTGTACGTGTTTGAGTGGCTCTCAGTGTCACAATAGAAACCCGTTAGGTGGCGCTGCAATCGGTTTATAACAACTCAAGAACGACTGGACCGATTTCGATGAAACTTTGTGTGTGTATCTGACTAATTTGCAGATCCGCAATATTCCCCGTTAGGTGGCACTATAATCGGTTTACAGGAACTCAAAAATGGCTATACCGATTTTGATTAATCTTTGTGATTGTGTTTCGGAAGGCCTTAGGTTCACAATACGATTCGGTAGGAAGCGCTATATTTGGTTTTCAGCAACTCAAAAACTCCTGACATATTTCGATGGGACTGTCGTATGTGATTGATTCTCAGAATCACAACAGGACCCGTTAGATGGCATTGAACTACGGGTTCAATTGACCTACTGATTCAATTTATCTACCGATTATATTGATCTACCAAAAAAATGTAGATCTACTGGAAAAATGCAGATGTAACGGAAAAATGTAGATCTACCGGAAAAATGTAGATCTACCGAAAAAAATGTAGATCTACCGGAAAAATATAGATCTACTATAAAAATGTAGATCTACCAGAAAAATGTGGATCTATTGCTAGGTAGATCTGCTGGCTCATCTGAATCCCAAAATATGGACTGCTGGCTACTAGTCTACTATACTAAAGTGAAGATGTGATTCATAGAACGGGATAAAAAAAAACTATTTCAGAATGTTACTATAAACGAGACCATTTTTCGGACGTAAGGAGGCGTGGAGGGGGGAAATTTCCGAGGGATTTCGCGAGGAAAAATACGGAAGTTTCGTAGAGTTTCACGTTTTCGGAGCGAAAAGACGGGGGTGTATTTTTAAAAAAATCGCGAAAACGCCGAATTTGGCGAAAGGTGCAAAATGAAGGAAAAGAATTCGGAGGACGGGTGGCGTTCGGAACGGCGGTATTCGCGGGATCGGGAAGACGAGATTCGAAATTAGTCCGTAGCTGAGCCCTTTTTTCGATCCTCTCTTTCGTTTTCCCGGAAGAACGATAGGAAAATGTGACTTTTCGCGAGAATCGACGAAATTCTGAAGTTTAACGTATTTCTGTGGCGAATTTTAACGCGGCTCCTTCGAAGTCGACGATTTCGGTCCGAACGAGGCACGACAAATGTCAAATCGATTTTGAATTTCGAACGGAATCACTCGAAAATCTTGGAATCGTCTAGAAAAACAGCGAGAAATATGAACGAGTAACCGATTTCGATCGATCGCTTCACAGGATTGACGATATTGTGAAAATCGAAAGACGGAAATTGTCCCAGTACTATAAAATCTTTATATGCCAGAAAATCGGCACTGATTCACGAAGCTGCCATGGCCGAGCGGAGCGGCGGGATCGAATCTCCGAGCGTCCGAAATAGCTTTTTCTTAGTTTTTATTTCATTTTTACCCGATGCAAAACTTAAAGGAGCGTACTCCGGTAAACTTATCTTGGGATTTGGATCTTTTCGTTAAGTTACGAAATCTATAATGAATATCCGTTCGATCGGACGGATTTTTGCATTAAAATTACTCAAAATATTCAAACATTAAGCAGAAAATTAACTATACAGGGTGTTTCAAGTAGAATATCATCCCTAGAGATGTATCGTAAAGAGAATTCTCAACACTGTAAAACCGCTACGAAAAGATAACAGCTGCTATACGGGGTGTTTAAAAAAATGAAACGCCTTGACTGATTTTGATTAAACTTTGTGTGTGTGTTTCGGTGTGTCCTTGATTCACAATAGCATCCGGTAGGTGGCGCTGATAATGCTCTATAGGGACTCAGAAATGGCTCTACCGATTTTGATAGAACATTGTGTGCGTGTTTCAGTGTGTCTCAGGATAACAATAGGTAACCGGTAGGTGGCACTGTATTCGGTTTATAGAAACTCAAGAACGGCTGAACCGATTTCGATGAAACTTTGTGTGTGTATCTGAGTATGAGTCAGGTCCGCAATATACCCTGATAGGAGGCGCTGCTATCGGTCTGTAGAAACTCAGAAATGCCTCCACCGAATTTGATGAAACATTGTGTACGTGTTTGAGTGGCTCTCAGTGTCACAATAGAAACCCGTTAGGTGGCGCTGCATTCGGTTTATAACAACTCGAGAATGACTGGACCGATTTCGATGAAACTTTGTGTGTGTGTGTATCTGACTAATTTGCAGATCCACAATATTCCCCGGTAGGTGGCACTATAATCGGTTCACAGGAACTCAAAAATGGCTATACCGATTTTGATGAATCTTTGTGATTGTGTTTCGGAAACCTTAGGTTCACAATACGATTTGGTAGGAAGCGTTATATTCGGTTTTTAGCAACTCAAAAACTCCCGACATATTTCGATGGGACTTTCGTGTGTGAATGATTCTCAGAATCACAACAGGACCCGTTAGATGGCATTGAACTACGGGTTCAATTGATCTACTGATTCAATTTATCTGCCGATTATATTGATCTACCAAAAAAAAGGACATCTACTGGAAATATGCAGATCTACCGGAAAAATGTAGATTTACCGGAAAAATGTAGATCTACCGAAAAAATGTAGATCTACCGGAAAAATGTAGATCTACCGGAAGATGTAGATCTACCGGAAAAATGTAGATCTACCGTAAAAATGTAGATCTACCAGAAAAATGTGGATCTATTGCTAGGTAGATCTGCCGGCTCATCTGAATCCCAAAATATGGACTGCTGGCTACTAGTCGCAATACTAAAGTGAAGATGCAATTCATAGAATGGGATAAAAAAAACTTTTTGAAAATGTTACTATAAACGTGACGATTTTTTTAATGTTAGGAGGGGGGGAGGGGGGAAATTTCCGAGGGGTTTCGTGAGGAAAAAGACGGAAGTATCGTAGGGTTTCGCGTTTTCGGAGCGAAAAGACGGGGGTGTATTTTGAGAAAAATCGCGAAAAAACGCCGATTTTGGCAAAAGGTGCAAAATGAAGGAAACGAGATCGGAGGACAGATGGCGTTCGGAACGACGGTATTTGCGGGAACGCGAAGACGAGATTCGAAATTAGTCTGTAGCTGAGCCCTTTTTTCGATCCTCTCTTTCGTTTTCCCGGAAGAACGATAGAAAAATGTGACTTTTGGCGAAAATCGACGAAATTCTGACGTTTCACGTATTTCTGTGGCGAATTTTAACGCGGCTCCTTCAACGTTGACGATTTCGGTCAGAACGAGCGATTAGAAATGTCAAATCGAATTTGAATTTCGAACCGAATTACTCGAAAACCTTCGAATAGTCTAGAAAAACCGCGAGAAATATGAACGAGTAACCGATTTCGATCGATCGCTTGACAGGATTGACGATATTCTTCTGAAAATCGAAAGACAGAAATCATCCGAGTACTTAAAATCTTTATATCGTACATAATCGGGGTCGACTTACGTAGACATCGTGGCCGAGCGGTCTAAGGCATTGGATTTATAGCTCTCTAGCCTCGCGAAGCGGCGGGATCGAATCCTCGGAGCGTCCGAAATAGCTTACTCATTAATTTTTTCATTTTTACACAATAGAAAACTCAAAGGAGCATTCTCCAGTGAACGTATTGTGGGATTTGGATCTTTTCGTTAAGTCACGAAATCTATAATGAATTTTTGCATTAAAATTACTCAAAATATTCAAACATTAAGCTGAAAATTAACGGTCAAAATGAAAAACCCCTGCTATACAGGGTGTTTTAAGTAAAATGTCACCTCAAGATATTCTCAACATAGTAAAACCGTTGCGAAAGGATCACCGCTTCTCTACAGGGTGTTTTTCGAAAAATGTCAACTACGAAACGGCTTGACCGATTATGATGAAACTTTGTGTGTGGGTATTTCGGCCGATCTCAAAGTGATTCACATTCACAATTGGACCCGGTTGGTGGCGGAACAATCGGTTCACAGGAACTCAAATATGGCAATACCGATTTTGATGAAACTTTATCTTTCATTCGTTTGTGTTAGAAAATATACTTTCGAGGCATACGTCGTTGAAAATAAACCATTACTATACATGGTGTCCTTTTTCTCACGGCATCGATTATTTTCGAATGTAAGCGTTTTAAGTTAAATGTCACCTCAAGATGTCTATCGTGTAGAGAATTCTCAACATCGTTAAACCATTGCGAATGGATAAGGATAACCGCTGCTATACAGGGTGTTTTAAAAAAAAATGTCAACTCCGAAACGGCTTGACCGATTTTGATGAAATTTTATTTGTATGCTTCCGTGGGTCATTGCTTCACAATAGCATCCGGTAGGTGGCGCTGATAATGCTCTATAGGAACTCAGAAATGGCTCGACCGATTTTGACAAAACATTGTATGCGTGTTTGAGTGTGTCTCAGGGTCTATAGAAACTTAGAAATGGCTCTAACGATTTTGATGAAACATTGTGTGCGTGTTTAAGTGGCTCTAAGGGTCACAATAGGGACCCGTTAGGTGGCGCTGCATTCGGTTTATAACAACTCAAGAACGATTGGACCGATTTCGATGGAACTTTGTGTGTGTGTGTGTGTATCTGAGTAGCTGTCGGATCCACAATATTCCCCGGTAGGTGGCGCTACAATCGGTTAACAGGAACCAAAAATTGGCTATACCGATTTTGATGAATCTTTGTGATTGTGTTTAGGGAGGCCTTAGGTTCACAATACGATTCGGTAGGTGGCGCTATATTCGATTTTTAGTAACACAAAAACTCCTAACATATTCCGAATGGACTTTCGTGTGTGAATGATTCTCAGAATCACAATAGGATCCGTTAGATTGCATTGCACTACCGGTTCAATTGATCTACCGATTCAATTCATATACCGATAATATATACAAAGCCTACACAGAACACAACTGGTTCTCCTAACTCAGGGCAAGCTCTCAGAGCTTATGAGGGGTCTCCTTGTGGAAGACCTAGGAGGATCAGTATAATAATAATAATAATAATATATTGATCTATCGGAAAAATGTAGATCTACCGGAAAATCTAGATCTACCGGTAAAATGTAGATCTATCGGAAAAATGTAGATCTACCAGAAAAATGTGGATCTATTGCTAGGTAGATCTGCTGGCTCATCTGAATCCCAAAATATGGACTGCTGGCTACTAGTTTATTCTACTAACACCAAGATCTCGGGATCACAGAGAGAAGTCAAAAAAGATTTTTTCCTCGAGGAGGTCGATATTTTCGATTTTTTCGTCGGTTATTCGAGGGTGGAGGGGGGATGGAGGTGAAAAAAGGAACGTGAAAAGACGGAATTTTCATCGGGTATCCGTCTTTGACGAGAGAAAACGTGGGGAGTATTTTTAAATAAATCGTAAATTCGGGCTAAAACGCCCTTTGCGGCTAAAGGTGCAAATCGGTATGGGAGAGATCTGTCGAGGATGTGACGCTCGAAAAGGTATTTCGTCGGGGTCCGAAAGACGAGATTCGTAGGTAGTCCGTAACGGATCTCGATTTTTGATAAAACGTTCTCTTTTTCCGTAAAAAGATCGCAAACTTTGACATATTTTGAAAATCTCGGTGAAATGTGACATTTAGACAACAAACACAGCATTAACTAAATAGGTACCTTGGATGGATTCTCATAATATATTTGACTGAAATTTTCATACAGGGTGCTTTTCTTTTAACGTCAATTGCAACTTGCTGTTTTTCAGGCCAATCTTACAATTTCATTCAATTGTTGTAAAAAATATACTTTCGAGGCATACATCATTGAAAATAAACCAATACCATACAAGGTGTTCTTTATATCACTGCACGCGATTGAATTGATTTGTGCCACATACAAAGCATTAACTAAATAGGTACCTTGGATGGATTCTCATAATGTAACAATTTTGTTTTTCCTTTGATGTGTGGACAAGGCGCATGGACAATTATACGTCGCGTGTTCGCGCGTCGGAAAACCGTCATCTTTGTTTATTTACCCACCACAAAAAGAAACAAAAAATATAGTTGGTCAGAAAGCTTTAAATTGATTGAGAGACTGTATCATAACTGTGTGTGTCTGTCAATATCAAATTGAAACCTTATAAATAGCCAGTATTTCAGGAAAACTCTGTTTTGTAAGTAAGCAACAACATGTGCAATCAATCGAAAATGATAATAAAACTTCATTCATACCGAGCAAGTTAGGCGGTACGAAGTTGGCCGGGCCAGCTAGTCTTGAATATAAAGAGAGATAGACCCTCAATATGAAGGTGATTCTGACTCACCTCAGTGTCCTCTATCTACTCTTAGCTTCCGCCCATTTACCAATGAATCACCTTGTAGGTTGCTTTATCTCTATAACTCAAAATAACAGCAAAATTTCGGATAGGTTTAACTCCAAAACCGTTTTGCCGATTATGTCTATTAACAATCTCAAATGTCGCATTCGCATGCGCAACCTACCCTGAAAATTGCGAGTCGCTATCTCTTTCCGTTCTGTAGTTATCGTGAGATAAATAATATTTTTTAATAATTTTTTTTAATTTTCTAGTAATTTGATCGTCTCAAAATTTTACATATTATGTCTTCATGGCGGTATTATTATTATTCTTGAACTAATTTTTTTTTGACTCTCTTGAATTCGGACACTCTTGAATTCGATTAAGGGTGTCCAATAAAGGAGAATGGACAAGAGAACATACGCGCAAAAGATTCTGACCCGTCAGTGTTTGAACCAATTTTTTTTATACATACCATATATTGATGAAGAAATTATGTACCGTAGAGCGGTGTGACTTTGCACTACTTTTCATAGTTTTGTTGTTGTAACTTTTTTATTTTTACGTAAAATGAGTCCTTTGTACACTGTGTTTAATTTCCACATTTAAGCTATCTACTGCTGTTGTTAGAAACATAAGGAAAGGTTCGCAACATTTCTTTTATAATTTTTAAAAATTTGGCAAAGTCACTCGCACATCGGTGCGTGTTTACCAATGCCTCCAAAATCCGTTTGTTGGCAATTTTATGAAGTGTTCGCCACGAAAAAAAATTGTTTCAAAATGTATTATAGACAAGGTTGCTATTAGAGGCGAATAAAACAAGAAATTATAGGAAAATTTATTTATTTTTCTTTATAAAACAAAAAATCGTCTCTTTGTAAATAAACAATATATAAACTCAAAAACGGCTATGTGGGATCAAATAAACTAGAAACATTTGCAAACGCATCCAAAAAACGCAATCTTATTATTATATATAGGACGTTAAGTCTCTATGGAAATCATAATGTCCCCTGGAAGACGTTGGTTTTTCCAATGTTGTAACAACATCTATTTCCTTGACGTATGATATGTCCTCAACATTGGGATAGACAAATCCAATTTTTTTTTCCCTCGAATATTTTACAACAAACCCATCATCATCTGTTTCTATAACTTCTCCAACATAATATTTAACAATTATTCTCTTAGCAAGGAACGCTACTATCGGTTTAGTGTTTCCTCCATATATTTACTCGCACCCATAGATTAGAGTACTCTAATCTATGCTCGCACCCAACTTCTTCTTGTATCGACGACCCATAGTTGTGTCTAAGAATAAAATAGAATAAAGTTTGGTACCTATATGGCAAAGTCTCCCGCAAAAGTGCAAAAATAGAAAAATTTCCAGAAATATAGAAACCCTCTCAACCAAATGCCTTAAGTTTTTGTTTACGTGACCCTAAATACATGTAAAGTAAGCTGCTAAATGTATTTTGATGTACCACTTGTCATACCCTACACAACCCTTAGTATTTCGCAGTTATAAACAAACTAAAAACGTACCCACTCACAAAACACAGCGTAGCACTCCATTCAACGCACGCCAGACGACTGCGGTGGGGATATACCGGAGCATACAGTGTGGATTCATGCAGCTTCATTTAACAATTATCAAGTAACAAGTATCAAATAACAATTATGAATTAACAAGTATGAAAATGTGCCATTCATGCACTCAATTTAACAATTAAGAAGTAAAAAGTAAGGCTGCGCACAACTCGGATATTCAAGGCATTAATTTTCCAAAATAACCTATTTTCCCTTGATAATCGAAAAGAAGTGTTTAAAATTCCATTTTCAAATGCGATATTGAGGTACTATGTCACATACAGCTTTGGCTTTCCTGTATCACCAACTAGCTCTGATTGTATTAGGGCGCCACCTTCTTTTAATGAGTTATTAAAAATGATACAGAAACTCAGGGCGTGGGAGTTTTAGAAATAAAGAAGGAAACAAGCCGATCAAATAATGAACATATATTAACTAGAAATATAATCACAAAATAAGCTGTATGCACATCAAAAGGGGATGGTAAAGTGTGTTATCCAGAATAAGTCCACTATCGCTGATAAGGTTATGTTAAATATACTCATAAAATTCATGAATTATAGGTACACAAGGTATCAATCAATAAATCATTCAGAAATAAGTAGCAGTGATAAGTTCTGATCAACCCGAAAATGTCAAATACAATTCACAATCAAATATAGTTCCCAGATATCTGTTCACATAAATTCTTAAATAACGATAGTAATCAATAAAAACTCATATAATTCAAATATTAATTCCTGCTCAGTAGCAGAGCCTCAGATTAAAATCGTCAAATAATAACAATGAAAAACAAAATGAAAACTACAATACTCAAATGTCAAAGACACAATAGAGTCTCTATGGTTCCATCAAACCTCAAAATTACCGTTTTCTATGTTCAAATGTCAAGCACTATAATTCTTGATTTCGCCCAATTAGCGTTGAATATTCAGATGTTCGAAATTAATAAATTCACTGACCTTACATTGTCCTTGATACCAAATTTTCTCCACAATAATATTCCCGTAATTGTATCAAACCTGAATGTGAAAAGTTGTTATTCCAACGATGTTGTCCAGTCTCGAAGAAATTCGTCCCGCTGAATGCACGTGATAAATTCCCAACCTCCAATAAAATCCTCCGATAAAATGCGTATATTCAAAGGAGAGTCGAAACCAATTATTTCTACCTCCTGGCGTCAAAGAAAATCTCACATAAGACTGAAAATCGGCGATTACGAGTCTGTTCTCACGCACTCAACAGCGCATGACATGTGCAATATGAGCCAGCCCGACCACATTAAGACACGATACTGGACAGCGCACTACCAGTGGTGGCACAAATATTTGGTCCAAGCATCAACGAATTTTTGTCGACGATTTTGAAGCGTGACATCCCCCTCTTCCTTCCACAGGAGGTTATCTCAGAACACCGACGACCAGCATCTGACTCCAGCAACCTACGCAAATAAAAGATATCGGGTCACTGAAGGTGACCAAATACCAAAACAAACCAAAAACAATTCTAGCTAAACCTCATGTATGCCAATCCCAGCCGCTACAATTTCAGTTCGTACTACATCATACACATCAACACTCATTCCTTTCATTCATCGACTCTTACCAGCCCTATGACTGGCAACATCCTAGTCCTAAGGGCCTAACCCCTGTGGAGGGTCTTGCCGGCCCTGAGCCACACCACAGCCAGAAGTCGTCCGGACAAGGCAAAGTACGACGAGGTCGCCCAGACGAGCAGGAACCCCCCCCCCATGTCGACAAGGTTAGCCGGTCACCATCCCAAGTCTAGACAGTGGTTCCCCCAAAGAACGAGCGCCGTACCGCCGAACTCCTGTCATCGAAGACAGCCAAGCCAGACCCCACCAGCTCCCGGTATGGTCCAGGACGCCTGTGCTAACCCAGATGTGCATCAAGTCTATAGGTGGCAGTTTTCGGGTTCCAGCCTCCAACTACCATAGCCCATAGCCTCCATTCACCCACACGCAAGCAATCCGGTACTACAAAGCCTATTATGGGATGACCGCCAGCAATGACCCGCGAATGTAGAAACCAGTATGAGATCGGCAACAGGAAAAAAAACAAGATTAAGGCCATGAAGTGGTAAGAAAATGGTCGCTTACCAGTTGAGCAGTGCGTGGGGCTAGATGTTCAGCTCTCACCTCGTCTGCACAACAATGAGTAAGTTTTGAAGAAAAGGGAAAAAAAAACATTAAAGCCGATTTCACACTAGAATCTCACCCGGGATCACGCAGGCGACCACCGACACAACAGTCAAGGCAGCACCCAATTACCCACACTTTCGCTCGCGATCAACCAGCAATAAAAAAAAAATCACTTCAATCACCCGGTCCACAAATACCAGATTCACTACATGCCAATCATCCTATTATTCTAAAATTAATATCCTTAAACTCGAAACCAAACAACCCTTATCGGTAGGGAAAATCCTCAAACATCACTAAATCCTCAAAATCTACTATACAAACGTGACAGTCTCAAAACTAACCACCAACATCACTATGGTTTCGGCAGACAACCTAACACATCTGAACCATTGACTTCCGTAGCAATAAGACATTAGGAATCCCTGGAGGAGCATACTGATTTGAAGTCTTTTACGTGCCATACACCTTTACTCTTGCCTGAGTCGTCAATCAATTCATAAGTCCAGTGGCCCAACTTTTTACCGATAGTGTAAGGTCCCACATATTTTGGCGCAAGTTTTGCGTTATAAAACTCCAATGCATTGGAGAGGGATTTATTCCTTAACCACACCTTATCATCCACATTATATGAAACTGGACGTCGGCGCAAGTTGTACCGCTATTTATTGCGTTCCTGAGCCTTACGAAGTCTATTCCCAACTTCCATAAACAATTTTTCGAAACCTAATCGTCTCAGACCCAAATCAGGACTCACGGTAGGTATAGGATATTCGTATTCCGACGCATCTAGGCGAGGTTCTCGACCAAAATTGACAAAATAGGGACTATGTCCGGTGGTTTCATTTCTAGCCGAGCGCACGGCGCACCCCAAAGCAGCCAGATTATCTGCCCATTTCCGGTGACTATCAGACAAGTAACATCGGATCAAGGTCTTTATGGTTTCATTGGATCTTTCGGTAGGATCTTCACACGGATGATAGAATGGAGTATACAGGATTTTGGTGTTATATTTGTTGCAAATTGATACAAACTCCTTGCCGCGCATCTGAGTTCCATTATCACATATAAGAGTTTGAGGAACTCCAAAGACCAAAAAGACTTGCTCTTCTACAAATTTGGCTAAAGCCTTGGAAGTGGCTGTACGTAAAGGCGTAAACAAAACAAACCTACTAAAGTAGTCAGTAACCACCAAAAGATATTTATAACCCTGAGTTGACGAGGGTAGAGGTCCTACGAAATCTAGGCTGATGGTCTGCCATGGTTCCACGATTTCCGGTCGATTTCCCATCAAGCCTGCTGGAGCTTTTAAGTCTGGCTTGCAAGACTTACAAATACTACATCTGTTTACATAGCGGACGACATCAGCGTGCATTTTAGGCCAGCAATAACGACGGCGAATTTTCTAAAATGTTTTGTAAATGCCAAAGTGACCAGACGTTATGGAATCGTGGTTGCGCTTCAAAATTGCTGATCTAAACTCTTTGGGTACGACTAACAACCATTTTTTCGATTCTCCAGAAAGCTCAGGAATCCTACCATTGACGTATTTCAGAAGCAGTCCATTTTCTAGCCTCCAATTGCCGGGCGCCACCTTCTTCTAATGAGTTATTAAAAATGATACAGAAACTCAGGGCGTGGGAGTTTTAGAAATAAAGAAGGAAACAAGCCGATCAAATAATGAACATATATTAACTAGAAATATAATCACAAAATAAGCTGTATGCACATCAAAAGGGGATGGTAAAGTGTGTTATCCAGAATAAGTCCACTATCGCTGATAAGGTTATGTTAAATATACTCATAAAATTCATGAATTATAGGTACACAAGGTATCAATCAATAAATCTTTCAGAAATAAGTAGCAGTGATAAGTTCTGATCAACCCGAAAATGTCAAATACAATTCACAATCAAATATAGTTCCCAGGTATCTGTTCACATAAACTCTTAAATAACGATAGTAATCAATAAAAACTCATATAATTCAAATATTAATTCCTGCTCAGTAGCAGATCCTCAGATTAAAATCGTCAAATAATAACAATGAAAAACAAAATGAAAACTACAATACTCAAATGTCAAAGACACAATAGAGTCTCTATGGTTCCATCAAACCTCAAAATTACCGTTTTCTATGTTCAAATGTCAAGCACTATAATTCTTGATTTCGCCCAATTAGCGTTGAATTTTCAGATGTTCGAAATTAATAAATTCACTGACCTTACATTGTCCTTGATACCAAATTTTCTCCACAGTAATATTCCCGTAATTGTATCAAACCTGAATGTGAAAAGTTGTTATTCCAACGATGTTGTCCAGTCTCGAAGAAATTCGTCCCGCTGAATGCACGTGATAAATTCCCAACCTCCAATCTCTAGATATGACGAAGTAAAAAAAAAAAGAATCCAAACGATCGTCAATCACGCTTGAAAAGGTGTCTGAAACGAACTTACTAAAGAACTCAAATACGGAGCCTAAATAAGGAACCTAAACAAGGAGCTGAAAGAAATACAAATTAGGATAATGCCTATGCAAAATTTCCATGACTTACGCAGAAAAATGGCCTCCTGGTTAATCCGAAAACGATCGATCTTATTGAGCCAATATTCCAAAATCTCCAAATCCAAAACCAAAATCATCAGCTTCAATAATTTTTCCCAGCTAACAATCTTTCGATTACTCCGAAATTAATCGATAAAATGCGTATATTCAAAGGACAGTCGAAACCAATTCTTTCTACCTCCTGGCGTCAAAGAAAATCTCACATAAGGCTGAAAATCGGCGATTACGAGTCTGTTCTCACGCACTCAACAGCGCATGACATGTGCAATATGAGCCAGCCCAACCACATTAAGACACGATACTGGACAGCGCACTACCAGTGGTGGCACAAATATTTGGTCCAAGCATCAACGAATTTTTGTCGACGATTTTGAAGCGTGACAACCAAAAGACAACAACACAAGAAATAACACAAATATTTCACGAAGTGAGGTTATTTATTTCATCGGACTGTCTAATCTGCGTTCAGCTGCGCACGAGGTGCGTACGAGTACAAAATCTCGTTCAATTAAAGTAGAAAGTTAAAAGTTGGCGAACTGCTACTTGTTATTTGTTAATTGATAATTGTTACTTGGTTGCATGAACACTCTCATCGAGATATATGAAGTTCAACTTTTACTCACTATTTGTAATTGTTAATTGTTACTCGATACTCGTTAATTTAGGCTGCATGAATCCACACTAAGATGCACAACATGCCGCTCGAGTTCAACCAGTGAGAAGGCGGCATGCTCGTAACCACATTCTATTCAAATTTGGAATTAATTGTCAAACTCTGACAGCTGTCGAAGCCTCTTATAATTCGTATTTTATTTATCTCAAACGGGATATACAGTATATAATGACTAAAGACTAAATCATAATTATTAATAGAACAGAAATAAGGGTAAGATTCTGCATTTAGGTCTCAGTATACTGTCGTAGAACCGTTCAGAACTGCGGACCAAAATAAACCAGATATTTCATTCCAGCAGAATGCTCCGAGCCATCAACTCTAGAATACTCAAGTACTGCAAGATCGAAGCTATTTGAAAGAAATTGCCAATAATTCTCAGATTCTTCAATTATGAAATTAAAGGAGAACTTTCGAAAAAGTTCATGGCCAACTTGCCTAAGTTTTCAGATATAAATGAGAGAAGAAATGCTTCAAATTTTGTTCAGAAACGGTTCGAAAATTGTTATTACTGCACAATTATAAAAGTCCCTTTTACAGAAAATGTTGCAGTAATTTGGCATTTAATTTCAAGAATAAAAAATATTTTTCCTGGAGATACAATTGGAAAACTATATATGATAATATATTTAGTCCAGATCCAGATATTCAGTTCTGTGAAATATCAGTTTGTTTTTTGTCTATTGTGATTTTCAACATAAACTATTTGTGGAAAATAGTACCTATGTAAGGCTGAAGGACCTCAGTCGGTGGCCATTCGGAAACAATAAATAACATTATTATTATATATAGTACCTATATTCAGAGGATTACTTAAAAAAAAGGGGACCATCCATTATAGGTTCAAATATACAGGGTGGTCCGCGAGTAACTGTACAACGTTTAATGGTGAATAGCTGGTATCTTGGGGAGCCAGAAAACAACAATCAAATATGGGCTAAGTCTTTTCGTTTCTGAGATACAGGGTGATTTATTGATTTTGGCAAAACATTCAGATAGCTATAACTCCTGAACCGTTCTACGTATTCGCTTCAAATTTGGCACGTGTTGTCATCTCAGGCCATCAAATTGTTCATATACACCGCACCGAAATTGTACAGACCAGGACTAGGATTCTCGATATAAAAAATGTTTTTATAACCGAATTTAATGTCATGAGCTTCCTATTGCAAAATGCAGGTCCGTAACACCACTTAATATTCGGAGGTGTGATCTTATTTTCGAGAAAAAAAATGAACGGGAGGTGTGCCGTTCACGCGGAAAACGGAATTTGGCAGGAAAATCTATGCAGAATCCGATGGTGAATCCGAAAATATGGCATTCCATGTACAGGGTGTTTTATTTGACCTGGAAGTAAAAATCAAAATTTCCTAGTCCTGGTCTGTACAATTTCGGTGCGGTGTATATAAACAATTTGATGGCCTGAGATGACAACACGTGCCAAATTTGAAGCGAATACGTAGAACGGTTCAGGAGTTATAGCTATCTGAATGTTTAACCAAAATCAATAAATCACCCTGTATCTCAGAAACGAAAAGACTTAGCCCATATTTGATTATTGTTTTCTGGCTCCCCAAGGTACCAGCTATTCACCATTAAACGTTGTACAGTTACTCGCGGACCACCCTGTATATTTGCGCTCTAGAACATACAAAAAAGAAAAATCAATCTTATGAAATGTAATATATTTCATATAGCATGCTTTAACAAATGAAATCGATTAATATGGGTAGCGAATATAATATGTAGGCACAGCCATCTCTTGCTTCAAGGTAAATGAATTGAAAGGAGTAACAGCATCGATTTCTGTGCTTGCAATATTTTGAAAAATATGGTAAAACTTATTACTACCACTTTTGTTTGCTCATTTTTTCTGATAGAATTATAATTATCAAATGATGATTGAGAACATAAAAGATTTTTCACTTGAAGCAAAGAGCTAAAATGAGTTATACATATTGCACTCTTTCTAAGGGCTTGTTAAGATCTCCCAAGATTCAAACGGCTCGGCCAATGGTTATGATATAAGTAGCCTTATTGAGTATCAAGCATCTTATTAAATTATTGTGCCATTAATTACTACCCAATTTTTTCACAAATTGTGACCAAATTTCAGTATGTTAATAACATATAAATTATAAACCAACCACCAGCAACCTCCTAAGGAAAAATAAAATAAAAATAAATAAATAAAAATATATATGTATATTCCGAAATGTGAGCGATGTTAGAAAAATCTGAGAATCTTGTTCCAAAATCTGTTCATCTTAGCAATTAACCAGAAGATTCTTATATGTCGGTACAGAACATAAGTTGTCTCAGATCTCTTACTTCACCGAAATATGAAACTCACCTGAGAAAACATTTCTGGAACAAGCTTCGGAAATGTTTCAGTTCGCTCACATTTAGGAAGCCTACTCAATCCACTCAAAACAAACAATAGAATATAAATTTACAATTTTACCTCTCTCCATTTCACTCCTTTTACTAATATTGTTTCATATTATTTACAAGCAACTGTTTATGGATTGAAAGAATTGACCCACCAACTACCAGCATATCCTTACAACTGTTCCTAAAACATTGAGAAAAAATATGATACATAATGTATCATTATATGCTAACTCACTTCACCCACTCTAAACAAACTATATTCTACTTTTTACTTGGTAAATACAATTGTTTTTCAATTTTTTTTTACCAATATTAGCATCACCATTATTTTTATTTTCTACATGGCTAAAGAAATTTCCCATTAAACTATTAATTTTCCAGAAATTTTCATCATCAAGCAATATCATATTCATGCACTATCTAAAAATTCTCCAATTTACTGATACTATATTCCCACAAAAATTTCCCCACTCGTACCTAACGTTTATTATTAGAAGCTATGGAAACATTGCTTCCTTTTTTTTAAATATCCGATATTATTCATTAAGCAACAAGAGTATTATAAAATGTCAATTTTCAGCAATTATACATATACAAACCTTCGCAATCGCTTTCATTAAAATATATACCTTTTATTATATCGTTGGGCACTGTAATGCATGCAACCAGTGCATAATCCACATTTATATGATTTAGTGCTCGCCAAGACTCAAATTCTTCCATATTCCCGAATTCAAATATTCAAAGGAGCACTGGTTTGAAATGATTGGTTGAGAGATTGTGAGTTCAGTTCTGAAGGATATTTTTTCTTCCTCGGTGCAAACAGGACACTTGTTGTGTACAGTTTTTGGGCGCATGTTCTAGGGGAACATCGTCCTATCATTTCGTCCAAATGTCTGTAATTTTCGAATTTCGAGCTGAAAATTGGCTAATAGACTAATTCGGACTCCCTGATCACGAATCCGGTGTCAGATTTTTGGGTGCCGTACGGCCGGCCGGCCGTACTTCCGGCCGTAGGCACGATAACAGGAGCACCGAAGGTCCTATCGACTTCAAACTTTCAGGGTAGGCTTCTGATCAAAATGCGACGGTTAAGTTCGTTAACGGGCAAAATCGGCCGGACGGTTTAGGAGTTATAGACATTTAAAATTTTGAGGTTATTTCCCTGATATTTCAGGAACTAAAGAAGATGTTGAATCGAAACTTGGTAGTCAGTTCGAGGATATAAACGCGCAACTTTTGACAAAATTCTGTTATGATCGAAATGTTGGTAATTTTTAAAAAAATATTTCTTTTAATTTTTTCGAAAAAAACATTTTTTTTTCGTGAACTATTCATCAGATTGCAACAAAAACTTGTACTAACGTCAATTGTAGTATTTTGCAACATTGTGCAAAATTTTGGCTCTATACGATTTCAATTTCTGGAGATATAAGACAAAATGTGTCAAATTTCCTGGGTCTCTCTCATTATTTTCATCGATTATTCTATGAACTCTTTGAATTCCACCGAAAACAAATTCAAAGACATAAACATAAAGAATCAAGTCATAGTTTAGACGTCGAAAGAAGGACGATGTTGATCGACTTGAAAAGGTACCTATTTCAAGAAATGCAATAATGAAATGCTTAATTTATGGATATAATATTATCTAAGTATTGTTGGGATCGGGCAGTTGGAAAATTTTTTAATAAAAAAATTTGTACCGACGTTAAATCAAGCATTCTACACGAGTGTGCAAAATTTCAGTTCGATACGATCTCAATTCCAGAAGATATTGCTTAAAATTCACATTCCAGCGTGTTTTGACGTTCTATGGTCACAGAAAATCGTCACAAAAATCTATTTACCTCATTTGATGGCTGTTTGTCAAATCAATTAATTCCAATAATTGATGTCAGATTTCCTACATACCAAGTTCAAACACATTTTATTATATGGAAAACACTTATTATGATCACGTTCTACAGGAATTAATACTAAATAGAAGCTAGATGAAGATTATTGTAATGGAAAATTTGTGTTCCAGAATAATATTAAGGTATTCAACATGATACTGCTTTTTTTCTTTACTGGTCAGTACGGGCCACAAGGAAGATGAACATGCGCCCAATAGCTCCTGTCCACAGGGCTTGAACCAATTTTTTTTTTTTATTTCTTCATGATGAACTAATCTCAAACGACGATTTCCTTTTGATAAGCTGGAAAAGGTTTCTGGCAAACGTGACCAATTGCATGACCGCTAAAAATTGATAGTTATTAATTATTATTATGAATGAAACAATCATAAAAAATGGGTTCAAGCCCTGTGGACAGGAGCTTTCTGGCGCTCTAGTTCAAACAGACAAATTATATCTCCGAAAGTATCGGTTTCTCAGAGTTGGGAATTATATCAATGTATTCATATGATAGAACTGCATCCTAAAGGAAATTCAATTCAAATAATAGTTTATTTATCAAGATTAAATGAGCAATCATGAGAATGAGAAAAGCACCATGGAAGAAATCAAATTAAATCTGGCCAATTTTGCCCAATAACGAACTTAACCGAGATATTCATCTCCCTAAACTACTCTGAAAATTTCAACTACCTACCTCATTCCGTTCGAGAGTTATATCTATGTCTATGGATGAAAAGCAGTCTCACTACTCTCAGATCTCTTACTTCATATTCAGTTCCGAAATGTAAGAATTTTCTGAGAAAAACTAATTTCGGAGCAAACAACTGAGATTTTTCTCACTTCGCTCACAATTCTTCGATTGATTAGATAATCTGTCAGGAACATCATTTGACATTATGACAATTCATATTCATACATAGAATAATATCATTCTGTGACAACGTTGAAATACGATTTATTATTGAAATTTTGAAAAATCATATCTCCGAAAGTATTAGCTTGTTAGAGTTAAAAATGATATGAATGGATTCTTATGATAAAACCTCTTATTAAAAAAAATTTAATTTGGAATTTGTTTCGTAAAAAAAAATTTTTTTTTTTGTTACTCCGAAACCATCTGTCCGATTTTGCCCAATAACGAACTTAGCCGAGATATTTATCCCCCAAACCTACTCTGAAAATTTCAACTCTCTAGCTCATTCCGTTCGAGAGTTATCGTGCCTACGGCCGGCCGGACCGGCCGGACCGGCCGGACAGAATGAATTTCGACCACGGATTCTTGATCAGTGAGTCGAACCAAATCGTTTAAGACCATTTTCATCGAAATATTCGAAAATTACAGACATTTGGGCAAATTGATAAGCACTCAGTTCCGAGGAACTAGAGCGCCAAAAACTAACTTGCGTCCATTGATGTTGTATGGATTCTGATTTAAAATGGCTGGGTTAATATTTTTAATAATACCAATGATAACGGTCAACAGCAACACAAAACACAAGTGAATCTGACATTCTCAGTGCAGAAAGCAGGTTAGATTAAAAATGGGTTCAAGCCCTGTGGACAGGAGCTTTCTGGCGCTCTAGTTCAAACAGACAAATTATATCTCCGAAAGTATTGGTTTCTCAGAGTTGGGAATTATATCAATGTATTCATATGATAGAACTGCATCATAAAGGAAATTCAATTCAAATAATAGTTTATTTATCAAGATTAAATGAGCAATCATGAGAATGAGAACTGCACCATGGAAGAAATCAAATTAAATCTGGCCAATTTTGCCCAATAACGAACTTAACCGAGATATTCATCTCCCTAAACTACTCTGAAAATTTCAACTACCTACCTCATTCCGTTCGAGAGTTATATCTATGTCTATGGATGAAAAGTAGTCTCACTACTCTCAGATCTCTTACTTCATGTTCAGTTCCGAAATGTAAGAATTTTCTGAGAAAAACTAATTTCGGAGCAAACAACTGAGATTTTTCTCACTTCGCTCACAATTCTTCGATTGATTAGATAATGTCTCAGGAACATCATTTGACATTATGACAATTCATATTCATACATAGAATAATATCATTCTGTGACAACGTGGAAATACGATTTATTATTGAAATTTTGAAAAATCATATCTCCGAAAGTATTAGCTTGTTAGAGTTAAAAATGATATGAGTGGATTCTTATGATAAAATTTTTTATTAAAAAAAATTTAATTTGGAATTTGTTTCGTAAAAAAAAAATTTTTTTTTGTTACTCCGAAACCATCTGTCCGATTTTGCCCAATAACGAACTTAGCCGATATATTTATCCCCCAAACCTACTCTGAAAATTTCAACTCTCTAACTCATTCCGTTCGAGAGTTATCGTGCCTACGGCCGGCCGGCCGGACCGGCCGGACAGAATGAATTTCGACCACGGATTCTTGATCAGTGAGTCGAACCAAATCGTTTAAGACCATTTTCATCGAAATATTCGAAAATTACAGACATTTGGGCAAATTGATAAGCACTCAGTTCCGAGGAACTAGAGCGCCAAAAAGAGAACTAACCATCATTGTTGCGGGTTGCGGGTTTCAGCCTTACGCTGATTGGTTGAACTCGAGCGGCATGTTGTGCATCTTACTGTATGCTGATATACCGGGACCGGGGTTAACAGTTCCCATTCGTGCTGTCGGTGACATATAGCCAACTTCCCAAGAATAAAATGAAACTTAAAATACTAGGCAGTTTGGCAAAGTCACGTCCGTTGGCCACACCGCTCTACCGTATAATAATGTCATATATAGATATGATATGATTATATCCCATAAGGTCTTATGAGCTTGTGCTAGTTAGGAGAATCAGTTGTGATATGTGCAAGATTTGTTACTTTGTCCTTACGCCACCTTAGGCGCATTGTTAATTTTTGATCCAAAAGTGAATGGCGGCCGTTATGTATGATTAAAAAATTTCTTTGCTAGCCCCGGAATTGAACTCGGTTTATCCGGTTCCTAATGCCACACTCTACCACTGAGCTAGCGTCACTACTTCCAATGGTTGTCCTTACATAATGAAACCCAACTTTATTTGTTTTTCTTTTCATATATCAAATTTCCATATCTTTGGTCTTGCGAGGAACTTGTGAGGAACAATTTAGAAATAATATGTTATTCACTTTACAGGGATAATTACACACTACAGATCAATCCTTTTTCTGGGCTGTGCAATGAAGAACATCTTAATTACTTCAAATTCATTGGGAGAGTTGCTGGTATGGCTGTATATCATGGGAAGTTACTAGATGGTAGGTAAATGGTTGAAGCATGATGAAATGGTATTTCTGCTAGAATGTAAATATAGAGCGAAATAAGCACAATCTAGTGGCAGCCCTATTGATGGCTGCCTGAGTTGGAAAGGAATATCCTTCACTGAGGTTATATCAAACATGCGTTATGACATGTAGAAGCCGAATTATTGTGTTGAAAAACCGTTTACATATTTGGAGAAAGAGCACACAAAACTGAACTGAAACGTGTGCTTTACATTTTTGCTCAGTCAGTTTTACTGCACAAATTTTTAACTTGAAAGTGAAGTCTTTAAGAACTTGAATACCAAAAAGTGGTTATAAGTGACTTTCAATAATAAAAATGAACGGCCTGTGGGTACTTAATTCGACATATACAGGATGGTTCGCTTTAGTTCTTTGCGTTTGGTGGACAAGGTAAATATTAATAATAATGAACGACCTATGCCCGTATTGAATTTAAGTCAAGTGCAACCTCGCTATAAGAATCGAGCGGGGTTCACGCGGAAGTCTGACACAAATGTTTATGGAAATATTTTATGGATGTGCGGTTGTGAAGAACATAATACGTGTTTTTGTCTCGTTTGCTTACTGTTTTGTGGAGATGATAACTGGACAAAAGGAGGTGTACGTGATTTGAAACATCTGGGTCAAAAGGTAAAAAAACACGAAAAATCGGCCAAACATAATATGAAAAATATTGTAAGCTTCCAGCTATTGGACACAACTAATATCGCTTCTGGATTAAGTAGTGCATATGTCGAAAATATTCGTAATCAAAATGAAATGGTATCAAAAAAAATGTTTCAAGCAATGACGTGAAGTCAGAAGCTTTTGTGCGTATGTTCTATTGTCCATTCTCCTGTATTGGACACTCTTAATCGAATTCACCATGATGAATTCTGTTGTCCATTCTCCTGTATTTACGAATTTACCGTGGTAAATTCGATTAAGAGTGTCCAATACAGGAGAATGGACAATAGAATTCACCATGGTAAATTCGATTAAGAATGTCCAATACAGGAGAGCTTCTGACTTCACGTTAGTGCTCGAACCAATTTTTTTTATAATTTTTTTTTAATTTTCTAATGGTACGGTTCTCACAAAATTTTACAAACGTCTTTATGTCGATATTCTACAACTAGTTAGCAAGTTTCAATTCGATCGAGTCTATATTTCTTGAGTTATCGAGGAAATTATATTCCAGATGGGTATATCTCCGAAACCCTTTAGCCGATTACGGCCAACAGAACTTAACTCTCCCATTCAGATGCGCAACCTACCCTGAAAATTGGAAGTCCCTATCTACTTACGTTCGAGAGTTGTCGAGGCAACGGTCACCCATCCAGCTACTGAAGTCACAAAAGGCTGCTCGGATCTCCAGAAATTAGATCCGATAGCAAAATTTCAGCCATGTCGGATGAATAGTTCCTGATATAAGGAATTTTTTTCAATGATTTTTTGAAAATTTTCTAGTGATACGATCCTCACGAGATTTTGCAAGAATTTTCGCGTTGGTATTCTACAGCAAATGACTATGTTTGAATTGGATCGGTTCCGTATTTTTCGAGTTATAGAGGAATTAACAACCAAATTTCAGATGGGTATAACTCCAAAACCGTTTGGCCGATTATGCTTATAACCGAACTCAAATGTTGCATTCAGATGCACAACCTCACCCGAAAATTTCAAATCGCTATTTCTTTCTGTTCTCAGGTTATCGTGAAATGAAGAATATTTTTTAATAATTTTTTTAAAATCCTCTAGCAATACGATTCTCACAAAATTTCACAAACGTGATTAGTTTTGTATTCTACAACTATTCGCCAAATTTCAGTTCGATCGGATGTATATTGGTTGAAAACAAAATTATTACTCGGAAACCATTGGGCCGATATGCCCATTAACGTACTTTTCCGTCTTATTGAGATGCGCCACCTACCCTGAAAATTTCAAGTCGCTACATCTTTCCGTTCTCGAGTTATCGTGGCAACGGCCGGACGGCCGGTCGGACAGAATCAAATTTGACCTAGAATTCTTCATCGGTGAGTCGAACCCAATCGTTTGAGATCATTTTCGGCAAAAAAATCGAAATTTACAGACTATTGGGCAAAATGATAACGCGATGTCCTCCAGAACATACGCGCAAAAACCGTTACGTCCTGTCAAAAATTGTGTATATTCTGAAGTTGTACGCCAAATGCAATCTTGCACTACGTGGTCATCATACGAGTCGGAATACTCGATTAATAACCCAAGAAAACGAGAGCGTAACCGGTTGCTTATCTACTTGAAATTTAATCATCTGGGTCAAAAGATAAAAAAAAAACGAAAAATCTGGCAAACATATGAACAATATTGTAAGTTTCCAGCTATTGGGCACAACTAATATCGCTTCTGGATTAACTAGTGCATATGTCGAAAAAATTCGTAATCAAAACGAAATGGTATCAAAAAACCGTTACGTCCTGTCAAAAATTGTGTATATTCTGAAGTTGTACGCCAAATGCAATCTTGCACTACGTGGTCATCATCACGAGTCGGAATACTCGATTAATAACCCAAGAAAACGAGAGCGTAACCGGTTGCTTATCTACTTGAAATTTAATCATCTGGGTCAAAAGATAAAAAAAAAACGAAAAATCTGGCAAACATATGAACAATATTGTAAGTTTCCAGCTATTGGGCACAACTAATATCGCTTCTGGATTAACTAGTGCATATGTCGAAAAAATTCGTAATCAAAACGAAATGGTATCAAAAAACCGTTACGTCCTGTCAAAAATTGTGTATATTCTGAAGTTGTACGCCAAATGCAATCTTGCACTACGTGGTCATCATCACGAGTCGGAAGACTCGATTAATAACCCAAGAAAACGAGAGCGTAACCGGTTGCTTATCTACTTGAAATTTATTCATCTGGGTCAAAAGATAAAAAAAACACGAAAAATCTGGCAAACATATGAACAATATTGTAATTTTCCAGCTATTGGGCACAACTAATATCGCTTCTGGATTAACTAGTGCATATGTCGAAAAAATTCGTAATCAAAACGAAATGGTATCAAAAAACCGTTACGTCCTGTCAAAAATTGTCGATATTCTGAAGTTATACGGCAAATGCAATTTTGCACTACGTGGTCACGGTGGATTCGATCAATAACACAAGAAAACGAGAACGTGACCGGTTGCTTACGTACTTGAAATTTAATATAGTGCCGTATGGTTTGGATTCAATGTTTTGTGAAATATGTAAAGTTTAGGTTATTTTAATGTCGATGCCTATGACAACCGCAGAAACTGAAAGATGTTTCTCTACTTTATAATTGATCAAGACGTTTCTAAGGAATACAATGTCGGAAGAAAAACTGACGGCGCTCGCAATGTTGTCCATCGAACCAAATTTAGTTAGCGACATTCCTGACTTCAACGAGAAGGTAATCGAGAAGTTCATCTAGACAAAACAGAAGGATGGAGTTTCATTTTAAGAAGTAGGCATTTGTAAGTACCTATTCAAAAAATATATATTTATATACTTTTTTGGTATTCTTGAATCAGCGCCCCGCTGAACAAAATTATCACCAGCCGCCACTGCTCTACTTTGAAATTGATCGAAACGTTTCTAAGGAATACAATGTCGGAAGAAAGACTGACGGCGCCCGTAATGTTGTGCATTGAAGAAAATTTAGTTGAAGACATTCCTGATTTCAACGAAAAGGTGATCGAGAAGTTCATCTGCGACAAAAACAGAAGGATGGAGTTTCTTTTTGAAAAATAGGTATTTGTAACTACCTATTCAAAATATATATTCTTTTTTGGTATTCTTGAATCAGCGCGCCCCTGAACAAAATTATCACCAGCTGCCAGTGGACAGAAGGACGGACAGATTTTCGGCCAAAAATTCCAAAAATACAGACATCCGGGCAAAATGATAGGCACGCTGTTTCCCGAAGAGCGTGCCAAAAATGTTCAAACAGAATAGATAAAGCATATCATATTTTCCTTTTTTTGCGCGTACGTTCTGGGGAACATCGCGTTATCATTTTGCCCAAAAATCTGTAATTTTCGAATTTTTTTGCCAAAAATTGGTTCATGCCCTGTGGACAGGAGCTTTTTGGCGCTCTTGTTCAAACAGACAGATGATATCTCCGAAAGTATTGGTTTCTCAGAATTGGGAATTATATCAATGGATGCCTATGATAGAACTGCATTATGAAAGAAATTAAATTAAAAAAAATTGGTTCAAGCCCTGTGGACAGGAGCTTTCTGCGCTCTAGTTCAAACAGACAAATTATATCTCCGAAAGTATTGGTTTCTCAGAGTTGAGAATTATACCAATGTATTCTTATGATATAACTGCATCATAAAGGAAATTCAATTCAAATAATAGTTTATTTATCAAGATTAAATGAGCAATCTGAGAATGAGAACAGCACCATGGAAGAAATCAAATTAAAATAGCGAAATGAATTTGACTCTCTCTTATAGAACAGGATGACATGTACGAGTATGAACACAGAGCATATAATAAAGCTTAGATAGAATAATTATAACATTCTGTGAAAACATAGAAGTACGATTCATTATTGAAATTTCGAAAAATCATATCTCCGAAAGTATTAGCTTGTTGGAGTTAAAAATTATATCAATGGATTTTTATAGTGAAACTGCATCTTAAATAAAAATTTAATTTGAAATTTGTTCCCTAAAAATTTTTTTTTTTCGTTACTCCGAAATCATCTGGCCTATTTTGCCCAATAACGAACATAACCGAGATATTCATCTCCCTAACCTACTCCGAAAATTTCAGCTGCCTAGCTCATTCCGTTCGATAGTTATTGTAGAAAAAAAATTTTTTTTTGACACTTTGTGGTAACCTTGTTACGGTTCGAATTTTGGGTACGCCCTGTACAGTATAAGACGCGAGGTTTTATTCCATCTTCCCGATGTGGAACTCCCGGCAGCGACAGCTGGCGCATCGAGAAAATATGTAGCGGCGTTTACATCGAAATCTTGAAGACATATGATACTTTCAGTATGAGTTAATGCGTAGGCGAATGAAGAAAGGCAGTTTGTTTTATTGGTTATCAAGACAGAATTTTCTACAAATTGATATCTAAAACTTTGGGATTCAACATTTACCTACAAGGTGCTCACAAATTTATTATCTGGATTGATAATAATTCTCCGGAATCCGGGATAAGAGCAATCAAACATTAACAGACAGAAAAAAGCCACACAACAACTGAGGTCAGTATTTGAATTCCGTGTCGTCATGAATTGATCCTTTTTTATATTAAATTAATAGGCTTTACCGTCAAGGGAACCATCACTCCCTGCTGGTCCCTTCTTTTTCTTCGGACAATATCTTCTTTGTTCAACCTTGGAGCGACTTTACTCTCACCACGAGGTTAAGAAAAAGATCACAGCAACATTCCACCCCAGGCTGAGTATCAACCCTTTTATTATTACTTAGAGTATTATTGAACTTTGATCCTTGTGAATGCCGAGGAGGCAATACTATATTTCTTTTATTGTGTGGGATTGATATGGAAAATTATCATTATGAAATTGCCGTTGTATATTCTTAGGGGTTAATTATTTATAATTGTAATTCATCTGGGTTCGAACTCCGTAGGCCTTATTGCACATTACGATATCGATTGTGATTCATTCTGTCGGTTAGAGTTTTAGTTATCCTAGAAAAGACAATACAAGACATCTCCTGATTGTATCGTTCATGCTTGTTTTTTTTATTGAACCTAGCCACTCAAGAAAAGAATCCACCCCCAACTCGACTGAGCTGGGGCAAGTGTTCTCCTTAACGAGAAAAGCAGGGCACTATAAACTTTTGTAAGTATTCTGGTATTTCAACGAAAGAATGCTACAACCTGGTCAATACAAAACTCCACATGCGTATGAAGGTCATTATTCTACAATGTGATGCTAAATTTCAGATAGATCGAGTGATCGGTTCCGGAAATATTCATAAAAAACGTTTTTACTAAAATCGGCCATAACTCTGAAACTGCTTGATGGATTTCGACTGTTAACGAACTCGTCCGAGATGTTTACGCTGCAAACCCACCTTGCAAATTTCAAGTCCCTTCGTTCGAGAGTTATCGTGCCTACGGCCGGCCGGACTGGACCGGCCGGACAGAATCGATTTCGACCTCGGTTTCTTGATCAGTGAGTCGAACCAAATCGTTTGAGACCATTTTCAGCCAAGAATTCGAAAATTACAGACATTTGGGCAAATTGATAAGCACTAGAACTAGAGCGCCAAAAAGTGTCGTTTAAATAAAATGCTTCAAAAACTATCTTTAAAAAAAAGAGCAATCTACAATGCTTTAATGCTTCAAAAATTGTTAAATTTATTTATCAAGATTAAATGAGCAATCTGCAATGATTCAACTTCGTGGAATGGGTTGTTGCAACTTACACTCGGTGCATAGTTTTCACAACTCGAAATACCTAAGGGAAGGTTCATCGAAATGTCTGGAGCAAGGCTGGAGACAATCATAGCGGATTGTCCATTTATTCCTGATATTTGAGTAGGTAGTGGATTACGAACAAATTATTTTATTAGTTCAAAATATATTAATAAAATACTATCCTCTTTTCATAATTTAAAATTTAATAGTTCATACCACTAACACATTCTTTTCTGTATTATGAACCTTAATTCAAGAAAAAATGTTTGATACACAAATTTAGATACATATTTCAGTATTTTTTTGCTGGCAACATTATGAAAATACTGTATTTAATAACATGTCTCACTACTTAAGGAAGTAAAAGGAAATATTAACCTCAGTGCTCAACGAACAATAATTTCTTTTGCTGTTCTACTTTCCTATTGCCTCCATAAACTACATCAAAACAGTCTTGTATATATTCACAAATTCAAGAACCGAATACTTGCTTTCCAAGAAAAAATATATTCAAAGTACGAATTGATAATCTCTAATAGCTAGAAACTAGTGGGCCCGCAGATCTACCTAGCCAGTAGATCTACATTTTTCCGGTAGATCTACATTTTTCCGGTAGATCTACATTTTCCGGTAGATCTACATTTTTCCAGTAGATCTACAATTTTCGGTAGAGCTAAATTTTTCCAGTAGATCTTCATTTTGTTGGTAGATCTACATTTTTCCGGTAGATCTGCATTTTTAATGGTACGAACCCGTAGTTCAACGCCATCTAACGTGTCCTGTTGTGTGAAAGTCCTTTTGAAATATGTCGAGGCGTTTTTGAGTTCCTAGAAACCGAATGTAGCGCCACCTACCATATCGTATTGTGAACCTTAGGCCTTCCGAAACACGATCACAAAGTTTCATGAAAATCGGTATAGCCATTTTCGAGTTCCTGTGAACCGATCATAGCGCCACCTATGGAGGGTATATCGTGGATCTGAGACCTCCTCAGACACACAGAAAGTTTAATCGGAATTGGTCCGGTCGTTCTTGAGTTTCTAAAAGCCGAACACAGCGCCATCTACCGGGTTCCTATTATGACTCTGAGACCCACTCAAGTACGCACACAAAGTTTAATCGAGATCGGTGGAGCCGTTTTCGAGCTTCTATAGATCAATCGAGGCGCCCCCTACAGGATGCTATAGTGAATCAGAGACACGCCGATACAAAGTCACAAAGTTTTATCAAAATCGGTCCGGGCGTTTTCGAGTTCCTATACATGGATTGTAGCGCCACCTACAGGGTCTAAAAAACACGAAAAAGTGTGATTTCCTTTCCGGGATTTGACCCCGCCTTCTCTCGGTCTAACACCGAGAGTTTGATCGTCAGACGCATGCGCCACCGGCTTCAACGTAAATTTTGACCGATCTGCGGTATTCGAATAATTAGTCGGTACTTACCGGGGATAGATATTCTTAATTTTCACTTATCGAAATAAAATCGCCACATGGCGGTTTATTGGACGGTTTTTCACCCTTATCTTCGCTTTTCGTCAACTTTCAGATCCGAAAATGACCTAGAACGACCGTTTAAGTCCAAAAAAATTCAGAGTCCGTCTCTCATGACAATTTTGACGTTTCTCGGAATGACTTCCAGCAAGGAAAATTCCCGGGGTCGGAACTTCCAGAACTTGTATCGATTTAGTATTTTTAGACCTATCGTAGGTAAAAGTTGAGCTGGTTCCTGTCGCACCGATACTTCTTCTTCGTCTCGACGAAGAATTCGGAGCCAGAGCAGTCCTATTTTCGAAGCCTTATGCGAAATTAAGTCGGTCTCGCTTTTTCGCCGGGCGAAGGATAAAAAATACATTTTCGTGGGTTACGGGAAAACCGCGATAGATATCGACTTAGGGTTTTCGGATCTACCCTTTCCCACTCCCTAAGATTCGATATCCACCCTCTTCGAACCTTGATCCGTCCTCTAGATTTTTAAAACAATTACCAAAATTCCCGATTTACTTAGGAAAAATCGCAAAAATTTCGTCGATTTCTCGAATTTTTTTAATGCATAAGGACCCCTCCGAAAAATCTTCTCGATAGCCTATATTGTGTAGAAATCTTTCCCTTTTCCCCTCCCGTCGTAATATAGCGGTTATATAAGAGGGTTTAGCCAGCCAGATACCGCCCGTGTTTACACATCTTTCCCTAAGTAATCGGTTGCCATGAGTCAATTTCAATTAGTATATATGGAACTAGTGGCCCACAGTCTATTGTTGGAGGCTACGATTTGTCGGTAGTTTTTATTCATAGGTAAAATAAAAAAAAAAAAAAAAATTTTGTTATTTGAAAAAATTTTTGAAAAAAAAAAAAATTTTCGAAAAAAATTGAAAAAAATAAATAAAAAAAAATTTTTTTTGAAAATTTCTAAATAAAAAAAAAAATTATTAAAAAAATTTTTACTATAAAAAATATTTTCATTGTGAATAAATAGAATTATAAAAAAGAAGAGCACCCTGTATACAGATCAATCGCATAATATTCTGCCGATAGAAAAAGAACACCCTGTATAGTAATGGTTTATTTTCAACGATGGAGGTCCCGAAAGTATATCTTTTAACACAATTGATTACAATCGCACGATTTGTCGTGAAAAGCAGCTAGTTGCGATTGACGTTAAAACAGAAACACCCTGTATAGAGATTTCTAAAAAATAGATTATGAGAATCCATCCAAGATTCCTATTCAGATAACGGTTTGTATGTGTCAAAAATCAAATCAATCGCGTAATATTGTGCCAATAGAAAAAGAACACCTGTATAGTAATGGTTTATTTTCAACGATGTATTTCCGGAAGTATATCTTTTATCACAATTGAATACAATAGTACGATTTTTCGTGAAAAGCAGCAAGTTGCGATGGACGTTAAAAGAAGAACACCCTGTTTAGAGATTTCTAAAAAATACATTATGAGAATCCATCCAAGATTCCTATTTAGATAACGGTTTGTTTGTGTCAAAAATCAAATCAATCGCGTAATATTGTGCCGAAAGACAAAGAACACCCTGTATAGTAATGGTTTGTTTTCAACGATAAGAGCTTCGGAAAAAAAAAAGAAAAGCACCCTTACCTAAAGTCGACAGATATAGCGTAATTCGAAGTTAATATTCCGAAAGAAATTGAAAAACAAACATGATCCATATTTCTATATTATAATTCCCTTTCCGGGATTCGAGTCCGCCTTTCACGTCCGAAATCGAAACCCCCGACGCTCTGGACCACCTAGCTATCGGACTGCTCGTACGATCTCGTCGATCTCCGCTAATAGAATATAACGTCGGTAATTACCAGAGAAATTATATTCTTAATTTTCACTTTTTGGATATAAAATCGCCACATGGGGGTTTATTTGACGGTTTCTTACCATTAACTTCGCTTTTCGCCAACTTTCAGGCCCTAAAAATGCCTAGAACGGCCGTTTTCATACCCCGTCTATCTCAGTCGATTTTGACGTTTCTCGAATCAACTTTTAGCAAGGAATATCCCCGGGGTCGAAAAAACCTCCTCAACTTGTATCAATTTGATATAGTTAGACTTATTGTACGTGAATGAAAATCTAGAAAAGCAAAAATGGCTACTTCTACATCATCTCGATAGTAACTGTAAGAGATAAAAGATCGTTCGAATTGAGTTTCAGGCAAAATCAAATTGGAACCTCGTTTTTCTAGGTTACTTAGGAAAAAATACAATTTTGCTCATAAATCATAAATTAATGAAGATATCGACTCGGGGTCTTCGGTTTTATCTTTTCTCTCTAGCAAATTTTCGTTTTCTACCTCCTTGAAACCCCCACATTTACCGTGTTTCAAGCTTCAAGCTAAACCAACTCGGCACCTCTATCTCTGTACTAACCTCACATAAATTTCCTCATTTTTCGCTTTTCCAGAACGAATGTCGACACATGGTGGTTTATATATGACGTCTTTTCACCGTTATCTTCTATTTTCTTCAAGTTTCAGTTCTTAAAACGACCTAGAAAGGCCCGAAAACTTCAATATGTGTCTAAGAATATGTGAGTCCGTCTCACTGACGGTCGAAATATCTCACGTCTCTATGAGCCAAACTGAACGATGGAAAATTACCGGGCTCGGTACTTTCGAAACTTGTATAGAATTAGAATATTTAGACTTACCGTAGACGAACGAAACTTGGCAAAATCACAAATCGATATGTCTTTTTCAACTCGACAGTAAAATTCCGGATGGAGCGACCGTTTCTTCGAAGCCTTACGCTACGTCAAATCGGTACCTCGTTTTTCTAGGTTACTTGGGAAAAATACAAATTTGTTCATAAATCATAAACTATTGAAGATATCGACTCGGGGTCTTCGGTTTTACCTTTTCTCTCTAGCAAATTTTCGTTTTCTATCTCCTCGAAACCCCCACATTTACTGTGGATTTTTAAAAAATTCTCAAAATGCAAGATTTACTTACCTCGAGTTCTCATACTCATTTTTCAGTTTTATTCATCGAATATCGCCTTACGAATGTTCACGTAACTATTTTTCACTCTTTTCTTCGCTTATCCTCAAGTTTCAGCTCCCAAAACGGTCCAAGACTGCCCTTTTGGCCCGAAATAATCTCAAACCTCGTCTCTCATTACGTATAATTTGTGACGTTTCTATGGTCGAATTTACAAAGGAAAATTCTCCAGGTCAAAACTTCCAGAACTTGTATCGTTTTCTTATATTTAAACTTAATTTAGGTACGCGAAAAGTTGGAGAATGACGAATCGACACTTCTCGTTCGACTCGGTAAAGATTCCGGGGGCAGAGCAGCGGTTCATTTCAAGTTTTAGACGAAACCAACTCGGCACCTCGCTCTCCGTACCTACCTCGCCTAAATTCGCTCATTTTTCACATTTCTAGATCGAATATCGACACGTGGCGGTTCATAGGACGGTTTTTCGCCCTTATCTTCCATTTACTTCAAGTTTCACGCCCCAAAAAGGCCTAAATCGTCAGTTTCGCTCCCGAAAATTTCCGACCCCGTCTCTCGAATTAATTCTGACGTTTATCGGACTGACTCTTTGAATGGAAAATCTTCTCAAATCTTCCGAAACTCGTATCGATTTAGTATATTTAGACTTATCCTAGACGAAAGATTTCGGTCGCGTTGAACGGCCCGACGCTTCTTCTGCGTCTCGATCGAGAATTCGGAGCCGAAGCCGTCCCGCCTTCGAAGCCTTATGCGGAATCGAGTCAGCACCTCGGTTTTCGACCGTTTCGCGGGAAAAAACACGTTTTCGATCGGATCTCGAAAACGGCGAAAGATATCGTCTCGGGGTCTTCGGATCTGCTCCTTCTCCCTCCCTAACTTTCTTTTCCCACCCCTTCCGCACCTCCGTCCGTCCTCTAAATTTTTAAAACAATTCCCAAAATTCCCGATTTACTTAGGAAAAATCGTCAAAATTCGTCGATTTCTCGAATTTTTTTTACGCATAAGGAGTCGTCCTAAAAATCCTCTCGAACGCCTAAAGGATACCGACGTCTTTTCCCTTTCCCCTCCCGTCCTCCAACGACCCACCGCCGTCGCCGTCGCCGTTTCGCCTCGGTAAGGCCGCCCTTCGGGCGACCTTTTTTCCCAAGTAACCCGGTCGCCATGGTGAAAAACTCAATTAGTAAAGTAAAAAAAAGATGACATTTATGAATAGTGAACACAAACAGATTCTATGTTCACATTCTGTGAATACATGGAACTCACGATCTATAATTGAAACTTTGAAACATCATATCTCCGAAAATATTAGCTTGTTAGAGTTGACAATGATAACGATGGATTCTTATGATGTAACTGCATCTTAAAAAAATTTGACTTCAAAAGTTGTAATGTAAGAAAATATTTTTTTTCGTTACTCCGAAACTATCAGACCAATTTTGCCCAATAACGAACTTAACCGAGATATTTATCCCTAAACCTACTCTGAAAATTTCAACCGTCTAGCTCATTCCGTTCGAGAGTTATCGTGTTAACGGCCGGCCGGACGGCCGGACAGAATCGATTTCGACCACGGATTTTTGATCAGTGAGTAAACCAAATCGTTCAAGATCATTTTCAGCCAAAAAATCGAAAATTACAGACATTTTGGCAAATTGATAAGCACTCTGTTCCGAGGAACAAGAGCGTCAAAAATGGTCTCAAACGATTGGGTTCGACTCCCTGATCAAGAATTCGAGGTCAAATTTGATTCTGTCCGTCCGGCCGTTGCCACGATAACTTGAGAACGGAAACAGATAGCGACTCGAAATTTTCAGGGTAGGTGACGCGTCCCAATACGACGGGCAAGTTCGTTAATGTGACAATTGTGACATTACTCAGAATGTAAACAAGATTAAATACTTGGGTATTATTGTAGATCAACATCTTAGATGGAACGAACATTGTTATTACATCAACAAAAAAGTGAGAACTATAATTTACAAATTTTACCAACTTAGAGAGATACTGAACTCTGAAATGCTCAAGATTGTTTATACCGCACTGGTGGAGTCAATATTTAGATATGGTTTAATTATTTAGGGTGGAAGCTACAATAATGCTATCAGAAATGTTATTACTTCTGAAAATACAATTCTTAAAATTATATACAAGAAGAAGCGGACATTTCCAACTGGCATTTTATATACAGAAGCAGATGTCCTTTCACTTAGTGCCCTTTTCGTTCACTGTTGTCTAAATTATCTGCCAAAAATTGAGCAACTCTTACCGAATTTCAGAACTAAATACAATATAAGAAATAATTCATTACGCTCCCAACTTTACACCAAGGCTCATACTCAACGTATTGCTACATTCTTTGCCCCAACAATTTTCAACATGCTTCCTCTCGCTATAAAATCTACAGTAACTAATAAGAAAAAATTCAAAAGTCTCACTAAACATTATATTCAAGAACATATCAATCATGACTTCAATGTTCAAATAGTTGGAATTTTCAGGGTAGGTTGCGCATTCGAATCGGAGGGTCAAGTTCGATTTTCGGAATAATCGGTCCATCGGTTTCGGAGTTATACCCACCTGGAATGTTATTTCCTTGATAACTCAAAAAATATAGACTCGATTGAATTGAAGCTTGGTTACTAGAATATCGACATAAAGACGTGTGTAAAAATTTGTGAGAACCGTACCCCTAGAAAATTTTAAAATAATCACGAAATAAAATTGTTTCAAGCACTGACGTGAAGTCAGGAGCTTTTGCGCTTATGTTCTATTGTCCATTCTCCTGTATTAGACACTCTTATCGAATTTACGATGGTGAATTCTATTGACTGTTCTCCTGTGTTGGACACTCTTAATCTTGATCTCAATAGAACATACGCGCTTAAGCTCCTGACTTCACGTCAGTGCTTGAACCATTTTTTTTAACTTATAAGCACCTGCATACTGACTATCATTTTGATATCAAATGTGGTTTTCAAAATATCAGGAAAATAAACTAAATTCCTTTATGAATGTTTTTTCGATATATCAACAATTTCACAGTTTTTTTCGCCAAAATTGTTAAAGTTATCAGATTTAATAATTTATGGTCTGAAATATCTGTGGAAAATTATGGTTGTAAACATTTAATGCCCCATTTGACTGATTTCAAATCGCTATTCTTCACAAACATACCTAATTTCATTTTTATCCCAGGTGTAGTTTTCGAAATAAAAAACTAATCAACTAATATATTTGAGAGAGTATAAATTTGCTAATGTTGAGAATGACATCAGCGGATTCTTCTATTGAAACTGCATCTTAAAAAAAATTGAATTTGTAATTTGAAAAAAAAATTGTTTGTGTTACTCCGAAACCACCTGGCCGATTTTGTCCAATAACGAACTTAACTGAGATGTTCTCCTAAACCTACTCTGAAAATTTCAACTGTCTAGCTCATTTTGTTCGAGAGTCATCGTGTTAACGGAGGGCCGGCCGGCCGGACAGAATCGATTTTGACCACGGATTCTCGATCAGTGAGTCGAACCAAATCGTTTGATACAATTTTCATCAAAAAATTCGAAAATTAGAGACATTTGGACAAATTGATAAGTTCTCTGTTCCGAGGAACAAGAGCGTCAAAAAGTGGGAAAGCCCTGTGGACAGGAGCTTTGGCACTCTTGTTCAAACTTTGACAAATCATAACTCTGAAAGTTTTGATTTCTCCGAGTTGGGAATAATATCAATGGATTCTTATTTAACTTATTTCATGATGCAGTTCTATCATTAGATTCCATTGATATAAGTCCCAACTATATTAAAACAATACTTTCGGGGATATAATTTGTCAACATTTGAACAAGAGCGCCAAAGCTCCTGTCCGCAGGACATTTTTTCCAATAATGGTCAATGGTTTCTTCAAATCTTGTTGTCGAAAAACTTTCTTAGATACCCTATTATTGTTGACAACATTGATATTTATATTCGTTCATGATGATATTCACATCCCTTACATTTCACATGAACTATTTGTTTTCTCTCATCGAAATGTCTTCGTTGAAGTTGGAGCAGTGTTTGGGTTTCTGCACATCAGTAATACTGGAAGTTGATGTAAACTTGATTAGGTACTTCACAAACCTATATCACGTTTTCGCATTAGGATTGCACCTAGATCTGAAATGGTCTTCAATTTTTTTGGCGCTCTTTTTCCTCGGAACAGAGTGCTCGCCAATTTGTTCAAATGTCTGTAATTTGTTTTAAACGATTTGGTTCGACTCACTGATCAAGAATCCGTGGTCAGTATCGATCCGCCCGTAGACACGAAAACACTCGAACGAAATGTGCGTCGCGACATTGTCCTAGGGGCGTCACACGTTGATTGCGACCGAGTCTAGTGAGCTGATAACGTATTACTAGGCTAGTACTAAAATTGGTAAATATTTTTGGGGGCTTAGTTAAGGGGCGTCGTATAAAAATGGCGAAGTCCCAACCCCCAAGGTAAAAATAAGTTTGGAAAGCCCTGAGCTAGACAGTTGAAATTTTCAGAGTAGTTTTGGGAGATTAATATCTCGGCTAAGTTCGTTATTGGGCAAAATCGACCAGACGGTTTCGGAGAAACAAAAAAAAAATTTTTTATACTACAAATTTTAAATTCAATTTTTTTTCAAGATGTAGTTTCACCATAAGAATCCATTGATATCATTTTCAACTCTAAAAATCGAATACTTTCGGAGATATGATTTTGCAAAATTTCAATAATAAATCGTACTTCTATGTTTTCACAGAATGCTATGAATTATTATACGATCTGTGTAGATACATGTCAACTCATTTTCCTGAGACATGACATGTCGAATTCATTTCGGCTATCGTAGAATTATGAGGATTATAATATGATATCATACATTTTCAATCAAATCAAATTTATTCACACACACACATATACATTTTTGTACAATTATTTCCCTGTTTTCTTCCAAATAATGATCTGAATAACTCTGAATAATTCTCCTCGAGAGGCTGAGATAGCTAGGCAGCTTAATGCCTGTTTGCCGACCCCTCCTCCCGAGGAAGAACAGCAAAACCTAGGGGAAACCCTAAAGTAGAAATATAATTTCCAATAGTCAAGAGAGCAGGGAAGCTGGGGGCAACACATATTTTTTTACTTTTTTTTTTTTTTTTTCACTGAGGTGTATACATAGTTTTTTTTTATTATTAATTTTTTTTTTTTTTTTTTTATTATTATTAGTTTATTATTTTTTTTTTTACCGAATTATTCCATAGTGGAGAACCAAACAGCCAACAATACAATTGCCACTACTCAAAACATATCCATCCATCCTTGAACATCGTGTTGCCTGATGTAATCTTTCGACCCAACCTTGAATTTTTTATGGTCGACAATTTCCCTAAAGTCTGAGGGTAGCATGTTATACAACTTTGGTCCTAGAAAGAATATCGATCTCTGTGTTAAAGTCTTCTGCATAAGTGGTATTTCGACCTTCAAGTTGACTAATCCTCTAGTTGGTTTAGTATTTTTGAGAATCAATTCATGACGGTGCTTATGTGTCCAGGCTAAACATCTATGAACTAAAACTAACCTTACCCTGAGTACTTGTGCTTCCTCATATATTTGCTGAGTTGGATATAATCTATTTTTTTTTAATAAAATCTTTAATATTGCATTTTGCGCAACCTGCACTGGATTCAAATTTGTACTAAATGTACCTCCCCAAGCTAGGATGCAGTAGCCAATGATAGACTCTATAAGAGAAAGGTATATAATAATAAGATCTTTTTTCGTAAGAATATCTCTTAGCATATAAAATCTATTCATTAGGGATCTTATTCTCTTAGCTATCCTGAAAACCTGCTCATGCCATCTCAAATGCTGATCAACTGTAACCCCAAGATAATTAATTGAATGAGTCTTTTCAATGTTTTCACAATCGCATTCTGAGTAGCTTTTACATGCCGGTTTATGGAGTTTAAGCTCGCTACTATCCGGCTGATCTAACACCGTGGAGGAGAATGTCATATACTTTGTCTTTCCTATGTTCAAACTCAACAAGTTCCCATCGAGCCAAAGCTTTATTTTTTTCATATTTATCTCAGCAGTTCGATGCACATACTGCCATGTTTTTTCGGTAAAAACAATTGCCGTATCGTCCGCATAACATACAATGTGCCCCTCAAATCCACGAATGCGAGACAAACTATTTATATAAACAAGGAAAAGTATAGGACCTAAGACAGTTCCCTGCGGTATACCAGTAGTGATATGGACTTCATCACTAATTTTGTCCCCAATCTTTACCCTCTGTACCCTTTCCAACAAATAATTTGAGATAAGTTTCAACGCCTGTCCCCTTATACCATAATTCTCTAACTTGTCCAGGAGTAGTTCATGTGATATGGTATCAAAAGCCTTGGCAACGTCCAGAAACACTGCCAAACACTTCAAAGATCCATCAACACCTGCCAAAACCTGTTTGAGAAAGTCTACCAACGCATCCTCCGTACTAACGTTCCCGATGAATCCAAACTGTCGCTCAGTTAAAACCTTGTGCTTCATAAAAAAAGAGACCAGCCTTTGTTTCAGCGTTTTCTCAAAAATTTTTGCAAAATTGTCTATCATAGATATTGGTCGATAGTTTTTCAGGGAATTTGAACCACCAGATCGCTTGTATACTGGCACCACGATAGACTCCTTCCACTGGTGTGGGATATTTCCAGTAGTATAACATAAATTTATTATGTGTACCAGCGGATCTACTATATACTGACTTATATTTTTTATTAACTTTGTGTTGAGGAGGTCGGGACCTGGTGAGCTGTTGTTTTTTAATTTCATTATGATATTGTACAATTCATTTTTATTCACTGGATCGAGGAATAATGAGGACGGAACAGAGGTTTCTCTAAGAAAATTCCTCGGTAGATTTACCTTTCCGATTGTAGCAGCCATCTTTCCCCCAATTTTCGCGAAATATTCATTGAAAATACTAGCTGTTGCCCCTTTGTCCGATACCACGTCACCGTCTTCCGTTCTAATTGCAATTTCCTTTGTGTCTGATACATTCCCAGATACTTCGTTAACAATTTTCCAAATTTCTTTATAGTTGCCATTAGCTTTTTCTATTTTGTGTTTATAAAAATCATGCTTAGTCTTTCTGATCAAGTCATTTAATTTGTTTCGATATCTATGATATTCCTGTTCTAGTTCAACTGAATATTTCCGCAACAATTTTTTTCTTAAAGAGTTTCGATGGTGAATTGATTCAACAAGCCCATCCGTGATCCAAGGTTTCAGTTTGATTCCTCCTTTCACATCCCGATGTTTTATGCTCGTTGAGCTATTGATATAAGTACTCAATTTCCCGAAGAAATCATCAAAGGAGGACTGGGTTTCACAATCACTGAGCGTACTCATCCATTGTTCATTTGCCAGTTTTGAATGAAGTTTTTTATAATTAATTAACCTCGTAGTTTGTCCGTGCTGCCGTTTGTCGCCTCTATTTTCCGAGAAATTCAAATAAACGAACGGCGCAAAATGATCCGTTATACAAGTACGAAATACAACAGATTTTATTTTCGTCTCCTTGAGCAATTTCTTGTCTTGTCTAATGAAAATATGGTCAAGTAATGTTCGTGTATTTTCTGTTACTCTAGTTGGCTCGTTTATATAAGAGACGAACCCGTTCGATTCCAGTGAACTCAAATAATTATTAACGTCATTTGATTCTTCGTTCAATAGATCTATATTTATATCTCCCAAGTGAACTTCCATATTTTGTGTATCCATATTACTTAAATGCATATCAAGATCTTCAATATAATCTTCAGCCCTAGTTGCTGGAGATCTATATGACGCCGTTACACCTATGGTATAATTCATTTTCGATGTTTCGACAGAAAAAATTACCCTCAGGAATTTATTTATTCTGATAGAATTCACAAATACATATGCTGATAAAGTGTTTTTTATATAACCATATAATAAATATATATATATATATTTTGCGTGATATTTTAATGCGCATGGTTAATCCATATGATGATGGGAATGGTATTGGTAAGTTAATAATTTTGAGTTAAGAATATCTCCAGTAAGAACCAAACTAGAATACTGGCTAAAGTTTCAATTGATATAATAATTTTCAGAGTGTATTTGAGGAAAAAATATATCGTTCATCATGAATTGAGGAATTCATATCTCGAATGAGTTCTTCATTGGGTAGAATTGGTCTATTGGTTTTGGATTAATAATTTTTAGCACTCTTGTTGAGTTTAAATTCTTCTTTATTTTACCTATAAAGTATTTTACTTAGTAATTGAAGAAAAGCATTAGATATGTCTCACAATTTTGTTGGAATTCAGTTCTGGTAATTTGTAATGAGGAAATTTCAGAAAATGTTTTTTCCATAATATTTTGAAAGTATTTGTCTCTCCCAGATATTCAAGAAGTCGGTCGTAATTTCGTTTTTCCGTATGAATTACAACATCATTTCTTGTCTTATTCAGATTACTTGATAATTGTGACAAAAACTTCAAACTCATTACAGTACTGCGAGACCTTGTCAGAATTTTCGCGATGTTCTGGGGAATATCACGTTATCATTTTGCCCAAATGTCTGTAATTTTTTAATTTGGCCGTTACCACGATAACTTGAGAGTGGAAAGAGAGAGCGACTTGAAATTTTCAGGGTAGGTGGCGCATCTCAATACGACGGTCAAGTTCGATAATGGGTATAATCGGCCAACGGTTTCCGAGTAATAATTTTGTTTTCAACTAATACAAATCCGATCGAATTGAAACTTGTTGATTAGTTGTAGAATACAAACCTGAGGACGTTTGTGAAATATTGTGAGAATCATATGAGTAGAAAATTTTAGAAACATTATAAAAAAATATTATTTATGTCAAGATAACCTGAGAAAGGAAAGAGATAGCAACTTGAAATTTTTAGTTCAGGTTGTTACTCTGATTGAAACACTTAAGTTTGTTTATTGGACATAATCAGCCAAACGATTCTGGAGTTGTACCCATGTGAAATTTGGTTTTTATTTCTTCAATAACTCGAAAAATACTAAACCGATCCAATTCAAACAAGGTTATCTATTGTAGAATGCCAGCGTTAAAATTCTTGCGAAATATAGTGATCGTATCACTAGAAAGTTTTTAAAAAATGGGTTCAAGCCCTGTGGACAGGAGCTTTCTGGCGCTCTATTTCAAACAGACAATATCTGTTATTGGTTTCTCAGAGTTGGGAATTATATCAATGTATTCTTATGATAGAACTGCATCATAAAGGAAATTCAATTCAAATAATAGTTTATTTATCAAGATTAAATGAGCAATCATGAGAATGAGAACTGCACCACATTTTCAATTCTTTTTTTGACACTTTGCGGGAATCTGGTCAATACAAAACTTCACATGCGTATAAAGGTCGTGATTTTACAATTTGATGCTAAATTTCAGATAGATCGAGTGATCGGTTTCAAAAATATTCATAAAAAATATTTTTACTAAAATCGGCCATAACTCCGAAACCCCTTGATGGATTTCGCCCATTAACGAACTTGTCCGAGATATTTACGCTCCAAAACCACCTTGCAATTTTCAATCTGCTAACTCCTTTCGTTTGAGAGTTATCGTGCCTACGGCCGGTCGGCCCGCCGGACAGAATCGATTTCGCACTCGGATTCTTGATCAGTGAGTCGAACCAAATCGTTTGAGACCATTTTCAGCCAAAAATTCCAAAATTACAGACACTTGGGCAAATTGATAAGCACTCTGTTCCGAGGAACTAGAGCGCCAAAAAAACAAGTTTCGTATGACAATTGCCCAAAACAGGTTTTAAAGTACCTACAAATAGTAGGTATTCCATAAAACATGTATGAAAGAAGATAAGTAATAATAAAAAATTACCTTGTAATCGATCAAAAATTTCCTGATCTACGTTCACCAAATTTTCTCCTCTCTCGAACTACAGAATTATGCTTTCAATATTTACGTAATATTTTCAAACATTTTCGGGTGAGGTCCCCGTTGCATCGCTAAAATACGAGTATTTCAACCCCAATATTTTTGAAGTTACAATATTCCCTTCTGTCAGTCCCGTCATAAATTGAGAGAACTGAGCATTCGTCTATGGATGAAAAGCAGTCTCACTACTCTCAGATCTCTTACTTCATGTTCCGTTCCGAAATGTAAGACATTTCTGAGAAAAACTAATTTCGGAGCAAACAACTGAGATTTTTCTCACTTCGCTCACATTTCGGAATACACATACATAGAATAATTATATCAATCTGTGAAATACGATTTACATTGAAATTTTGAAAAATTATATCTCCGAAAGTATTAGCTTGTTAGAGTTAAAAATGATATGAATGGATTCTTAAATTTTGAAAAATCATATCTCCGAAAGTATTAGCTTGTTAGAGTTAAAAATGATATGAATGGATTATTAAAAAAAAATCAATTTCGAATTTGTTATGTAAAAAAAAAAATTTTTTGTTACTCCGAAACCATCCGTCCGATTTTTCCAAATAACGAACTTAGCCGAGATATTTATCCCCCAAACCTACTCTGAAAATTTCAACTCTCTAGCTCATTCCGTTCGAGAGTTATCGTGCCTACGGCCGGCCGGACGGCCGGACAGAATGAATTTCGACCACGGATTCTTGACCAGTGAGTCGAACCAAATCGTTTGAGACCATTTTCATCGAAAAATTCGAAAATTACAGACATTTGGGCAAATTGATAAGCACTCAGTTCCGAGGAACTAGAGCCACAAAAATCATTGAAAATCCTTGAAAAAAATCCTATATATCAGAAATTGTTCGTCCAACATCGCTGGAATTTTTCGGGAGCCTTCAGAACCTAACTCTACTGCCAAGTTCGAACTTTGAACACGATTGGATCTATATTGTTGGAGATCCGAGCAGCCTTGTTTGAGTTCAATAGCTGGATGGGTTTACCGATTGTATGAAAAACAAACATTTCGTAATTTCGAGTTAGTTAACCGTTCACCGAATTAATAATTCCAAGAATGGATGGAATATAATATGCAGATAATTCAAGAATCATTTAAAAATATTCGTCTTTAAGTCTTAGACACTATGAATCTACTAAAACAAGAAAATAGAGAGTCGTGTAGTTACACGACTCATTAACACTTATGAATGCGTAAAGTCAATAGTTTTTCGGGAATTTAGAGAAACCAATAATTCACTGAAACAATTGGAAAATATTGCGGGGCAGTCAATAGTAAATATTTAAATGGATAATCTATCGTATGATCGTGTGTGGAAATGGCAATGACTAATGAATAATGAATATTATTATTTGATAAATTTTCATTTCAATGTATCTGATTCTTAGAAAGATAATAATATATTGACCCAGTGTTTGATGACACTTTCATAACTATTACTTGCCAAATCAGTGAACTTCTATGTTGATTTCCAGTTCATCTAGCCGAAATCGTATTATAGCTATAATAAATCTAATCAGAGCTTTTTGAAAACCACCGTTAGTGTACTGAATGATCTATAGAGCAGTGTTGTCAGATTGGCGGGACTCTCATCTCGCAGCAACCTGCTTAATTGAGAATATATACTCTGGGTCTCGCAAAGTATATACAGAACTTCTACAGCGCCACCTGAAGCGAATTCCCATTAACTAAATTCCGTGTAAGTTGAGGCGCTTATAACAGTCCAAAAAATTTTTTGGAGGAGACATCAGGGAGCTGAGGGGGGGCCCTAAGGTGTCCATTTGCACCAAAAAACAATGCGAGACCCGGAAAGGGGCCTCACATGTACAAAATGGGTCTCACTTGTTACCAACCATATACCATTTTGGGACTCAGTTGTCCCTTAGTTACATCTATATATATATATATATATTTATATATATATATATATATATATATATATATATATATATATAATGTTCAAGATAATGATCGTTGAATATGATAATATGTATAATATAAGGGATATCGATCAGTAATAATTAACGAGATATATTTACTCTTTATTCATGTAAAGCCTAGCTTTCGAAGCGTTTTTGCTTCTTCCTCAGGGCGACTGCAAAATACAATAAACACATCAATAACAACAAAACAAAACAAAAACAGAGTACAACAACTTACTGAATGCGAGGTTAATCTCTAAGTCCAAGAAATGTTTAAAAGTAGACACTAAAATCAAACAGGGCAACATTAAAATATTATCAAGTAAGAAACGCAATATCATAATACGCAATAAACAATGTTAGGTTAAATGTCATTCATCAACTGGACCATCGAAAAATGGTCTGTTGGAAAATTCTAGAAGATATGCATATATTGGACTTAGTCCCTGCGTGTCCGTCTTCTTGTTAATTTCACTCTTTTGAGTTTGTATGTGGATCATTTCTAGTATACATCTTTTCTTGTAATTTACATTTACATCTAAAATTTTTACGTTATTAAAATCAACACTATGCGAGTACTTATTAGCATGAACAGACAATGCACATCTCAGGTTATTTGTTCTAATATCACTTTTATGTAAGTTCATGCGATTTCTAAGCCACTGAGAGGTTTGACCTACGTAGGTTTCATGACAGTCAGCACACTCCAGTTCGTACACAACATTCGATTTTAT